>OY728119.1:1863883043-1865133043 GCA_963277665.1 Viscum album | reverse complement strand
TTTTAAATATACCGTAAAAAATATAGATGTATCAAAAATATACATAAACATATATGATGTCATAAATTTAAAAATTAAATAAATCCATAAAAAATAAACATCATATCATATGTTTCGGAATGATTCTATTTAAGCTATTGGGTCATTTAAATCAATGGAAGATCTTTTTATTAAAATGATTCCTTAAAGAATAAGTGAATCCTGGTTTGGTTGGAAGCATTCATTGCTATTAATAGTGGTGATCTTACAATTTTTTTGGAAATACTTTGTATATCTTCTGATTAAATAATTGAGTCATCTACGTAACTCATGAAGATGGAGTTTTTTAAGAAAGGTTGATTGATGTTGATCTAAATGAATAGTGTGAATTAATGTTGAATGTTATCATTATCATTAAAAATTAGATTATATTATTATCTATAGAATAAGATATGGTGATATATTATTAAAATATGATTGGAGAGTATTATTGATAAGCTATGTTTTCTAATGATGATGTCTTGAAAAACAGACATTAATATTTTTTATTCAAAAAAATACACTAAATATCAAATAGGTGTCCAATTATTTTGATGTTTCATTAATTATTTAATTGTTTTTGTATAAGGCAAACTATAACGCCTCGACCCCAATTACCCAGATTCGGTGCATTATTACATAACATTGGCATGATCACTAGAAAGTTCAAATATAGAAATACCGATTAGTTTAGTAGCCTTGGAATAACTAGATACATTAATAAAGATTACAGTACATCATAAAATAAAAAATACAACAATATAGTCTACATAGTCCACACTCTTATCCCCTCATACTATCCCTGTAGGTCATTCATAAATTACTTCTTCACATCTTTGGAAAAATAAAACCTAGAAAATGGGTGACCTCAAATTCCCAGTAAGGATAACAATAGAGTGGAAACTTTCATAAATAAGAATAAACATTTAAGGAAATGTATAACTAAAACAAAATACTTTCAAACATGAACATCAACATAGTATGGAAAATATAAAATGAAATAATGTCATTTACTTATTCACATGGATATTCTACTAATCGAATAATCACATGCAATATCAATAACCACATTCATAATGATGGAATGCATAATGCCAGACTATCATAACAACATAGCTAAGGCCTCATGCCAAGACTAAAAATAAGATTTTTTCAAGGCCTTGTTCCAAGACACCAGTTTGTCTCATGAGACCTACTGATGCATCGAGGAGCTATTGCGAGCTCCACCCGTCACATATTAAGTCCAATGCATTCCCATATGAAAAGGTTTAAACATAACATAAACATTTGTATAAAAACTAGCATATGAAATGTAAATACATCATCCATAAACCACAAATGGTATAAAAATAACACATCCATAGTCAAACGTATCAAAAAACCTTCAATACAATATCGAAGCTTTGTATCATAATAAATCAACTTCAAATAATCTTAAAATTCATCAAAGGATGTTGACATAGATGAAATCAAAACTCTTTTTAGAGATATATCTATTTATATTTTGAAATCATTTAAGAGATATATATCTATAAAATAAAACATGTTCATTGAAAATATTCTTATAATCTTGTATGGGATTCTTCGACGATTTTATTATGGCGGAAAATAGCCGCACCCGCCATATAAGTTAAACAAAAATTCTTACCTTAATTCTGTCGAAAAGGTTAAAAAGGACCTTGTTTGGAAAACGACGGAAACATTCATTTATAAACCACTAATAAAAGTAAACAAGGGTATAAATGACTTTAACCCTTATTCTATAAAATATAAAAAAATGTTTTGAAATACATTTTAAAGAATCATGGATATGGATGATAAAGAGATCCCAGTAGATTATTACGTATAAACAACCTCGGATAATGAATAGATTGCAAAATAAAACCTTAACTTGTACTTTGACTTGGTTGGGATAGGTTACCCTCCTGTATGATGGTGAAATAATTGTTAATAAATTGTACAAGAATCATAAAAATTAATATGATATCATATATGATCTTTTAACATTGATTTGTTAATAATATCTTAGTATTATCGTTGTTTCAGGTGTTAACTTACTCGTTTTCTTTTATATGTTTTGTTACATAAGCAGTTTTTGTCATGGATAGGTTTTATCTTAATCATATACAGAATTATATCAATCCTTTATATACTATTATTAATCATCAAATGAGAATTAGACTTGAATGGATACGATGGAGAATGAATCTCATCGCGTTCGTGGAGACGGTAGTCCGTACGTACGCACGAGCGACAATATCATTCTTTTTATACTAAAACAATATATAATTGGATGTTATATCATATATAACGAATAATTATCATGTTATATTTATTATTTACATTAATTAAAAATCATTATTATACCCATCCAAATAATAATATATTGAATAACAATTACACCACGGCGTTGAGACGGTAAGCCGTACGTACACACGTATGGTGAAATGTCATTCAAAGGATGGATATAATACTGAATATGGTTGTACCATATTTATAATAATATTAAAGTATATAGGATATAATGGATTCATTATTTTAGAATGTTAATAACAACGAAAGAATAAGTGGAAGAAGAAAGGAACTTGAAAAGTGGTGGTGAAATCATTATCTCTTCTTCGGGTTATTCCTTTTGATTTGATCCAAAGGGCTCCATAGGATGGAATTATGAAACATTGAATGCATCTAGGATGAAGTTATGGAAGTTGATAGAGTATTTGGGCAGAGTTTGGCCGAGCCAAATGGCTTTGAAGCTGTGAATTAATGAGAAGGGGGAGTGCCCTTTTATAAGAGTGGTGAAGGGAACCTTTGGAAAATCTAGAAATATTATTTTATAATAAATTCATATTCGGTTTCTAATGGCTCCAAAGTGGATTATTTAATGTTTAAGGTGGGTATGGGTATAAAACAACTCAACCAATAGAATTTAGACTGGTTTGGGTCATTATATTAACCTTATCTTTTAGTTTTAACTGTTAATTAATTAGTTTGACACTTACCATGTCATGTTGTATTTTTGTATTATATAGTTAATAAACTTACTATATACCTCTAAGAGATCCCTAAGTGGTCGATTAATTATACACCTATCATGATATAAGTCTCTTGGCCTATACTTAGAATTTTAGGAATTGAATATCAATTAATAATATAATAATTTTTTTTAAAATCTTTTATGTCAATTTTGACACTATTTAGAAAATTGATTTTTGTGAAAAACATAAAAGAATTATTAAAACACAAAAAGTTAATTAAATTAATCCTAACATTTCATATTAACTTATAAAATTATTTTAATTCATAAAAATTCTCAAATTATATTTATTTGGGTATTTATAATATTAATTATTTTAATTTTTTACTATTATGGTAATTACTACATCATCATTGTGTCATAAATAAATTAAATTATTCAATGTATAAAAATTATAAATAAAATATCATTATGTATGAAATATTTTTATCTTTCTATTGAAAATTTAGAATCGAATTTATCTTATGTGTAACCCTATATTAAAAATGTTTTAGTAAATAAACCTTGATTTTAACTCTTTTAACTCTTCTCTGAATTAAAAAATAATAAATGTCAAAATCTAATCCAGGTGGACCTAAATGATAATATTTTATTTCTATGGTTGTTTTTGGTCGATATACACTTGTACAATAGAATTAGGACATGTTTTATGGTAATATTACAATCATTTTTACCCTTAATTACCCTATTTACTTTTAACCATGGTAAATAAAGTAAAAAGTTACCATTCACCAAAAATTATTTTCATCTCATTGAACGACATTTTACTCCTTTATATTAAATATGTCTCTCTGATTTTCGAAATTCCACTCACAGAAGTGGTAAAATTATGTTTTATGAAAAATTCACTTTTTTTAACTACCACATAGTGGGTTCACTATTCATAAAAAAATCGTGTTTTTAGAAAAATACCAAAAATTCACCCTAGGCTAATTTCGATATTCCGAATTAAAAAATAAATTCCATTTTGAAAAATAAAATTTATAAAATTTAAAAAATTAGGTATTACTATTCACAACGGCTAGTTTGATTAGTTGTGGTGTGTTAGAACCCGATGTTACGTACAACATACGCTATCACATTATTGAAAGAGAAGCATACCATAGAAGCTTGGGGTGTTACATTCTCCCCTCCTTCAAATAATTCCGTCCTCAAAATTTCATGAATACTACCGCATGAAAAGACTCGGGCTGTTCTTCATCATTAATTCCTCGAGTTCCCACGTTGTTTCTTCCATCTTATGGTTTCTCCCCCAGACTTTTACAAGACGAGTCGTCCGATTTCTCAGTACTTGTTCTCTTGTATCAAGAATATTGACGGGATCTTCGCAATAATACAGATCGGGTTCAAATTCTAATTCCTAATAGGTGAATACATGCGTTGGGTCAGACATTTATTTCCTCAACAGAGATACGTGGAACACATTGTGAACTTTGAAGAGACTTGGCGGCATTGCCAATCGGTAAGCTATAGCCCCAATTCGTTTTAGAATTTCGGAAGGTCTGATGTACATGGGACTTAATTTAACTTTCATACCAAAACATATGACTCCCTTCCATTAATATACCTTCAGGAAAACATGATCACTGACTTGAAATTCGAAATCCTTCGATTATCATCATAGTTCTTCTGCCTACTTTGAACTACTTAATATGTTTTTGGATTACCTTCACCTTTTCCATCGTTTCCTCCACCAGTTCTGGGCCTACAAGTTTTCGTTCATCAACTTAATCCCAACATTTTGGTTTGCGACATCTCTTTCCATATAACACTTAATATGGTCCCATCTGAATACTTGAATGGAACCTATTGTCATAGGAAAATTATACCAGAGGTAAATATTGATCACACACACCTTGAATGTCAAGTGAGAAGGATCTCAAAATGTCTTCTATGGTTTGAATAGTTCATTCTAATTGTCCATCTGTTTGAGGGAGGTAGGCAGTGCTCAAATGAACTTCGGTATCCAAGGCTTTCTGGAGACTTTTCCAGAATCATAAAGTAAAACGGTCATCACGATCAGAAACAATCGATATTGGTACTCCATGAAGTCTCACAACATCATCAATATATATAATTTCTAGACATTCCAGTGGTAGATATTCTCTTATAGCAAGAAAATGTGTTGACATGGTCAGAAAATCAACAATAACCTATATTGCATCGTTCATTCAAAGTGTCTTTGGTAGTCCCATGAAAAATTCCATCATGATATTATCACATTTCCCCTAAAGTATGGAAAGTGGTTTCAATACTCTACCAGGATATTGCCATCTAGATTTCACTTGTTGATAAACCATACATCTTAACAAAAAATTGGAAATCTACCTCTTCATTTTGTCCCACCAAAAAAGTTCCTTCAAATCTCTATACATTTTGGTGCTCCCGGGGTGTATAGAGAAATTGTAACTATGAGCATCATCCAGCAATTCCCTTTTTAGATCAGGTATATCAGGAACACAAAGCCTCTTCCCGAATTTCAAAATTCCTTCATCATACACAAAGTCTCTCAATATCCCATCATTCACGGCTTTAATCTTCTTTTGAAATTCTTCATCATCGGTCTGAGAACTCTTAATCCTTTCCAGTAAAAATGGTTTGGCAACCATTTGAAAAAGAAATGATGTTTCACCTTCCACAGTTATTCCCATGTCCATCTTCACTATATCCATGAAAATTGGATCCCTTTCAATTCTCATATTTTTCAAAACTCCATGGTATTTCTGCTCAAAGCATCTTCCACCTTGTTTCCTTTCACCGGATGGTATTGTATCGTACAATCATAATCCTTGAGTAATTCAAGCCATCTCCTTTTCCTCATGTTGAGTTCTTTTTTTGAGAAAATATACTTCAAACTCTTGTGATCATAATAAATCTCACATTTTTCACCATAGAGGTAGTTCCTCCATATCTTCAAAGAAAAAATAACAACTTCTAACTCAAGATCATGAGTATGAATGATTTGTTCATGGATTTTCAACTGTTGTGATGCATATGAAATAACCCTATTATTCTGCATTAGGACACAACCATGTCCTTTCTTCGATGCATCACTATAAATAACGAACACATCATTTCCAAATGATATAGTCAATATAGGAGCATTGACAAATATTCTCTTCAGTTCTATGAAACATTCTTCACACTCTTTTGTCCAAACAAATTTAACCCCTTTACGTGTGATCTTTGTTAATGGGTTAGCCAACCGGGAAAAATTATGGACGAAACGTCGATAATAACCTGCTAAACCAAGAAAACTATGCACCTCAGTTATACTCGTCGGTAAAATACATTCCTGGATTGCCTTGGTCTTAGAAGGATCAACGGAGATTCCATCTTTAGAGACAATATGGCCAAGAGAAGAAATATCCTGAAGCTAGAATTCACACTTGCTAAATATCCCATATAATTCATGTCTTCTCAGAGTCTTCAGAATAATGCGCATGTGACTTTCATGATCTTCTTAGATTTTGGAGTATACCAAGATATCATCAATAAATACCACCACAAATTCATCAAGATATTCCTTGAAAACTCTATTCATCGGATCTATGAATACAGAGGATGCATTAGTCAATCCAAAAGGCATTACTTTATAGTCGTAATGCCCGTACCTGGTTCAAAATGCTGTCTTCGGAATGTCTTCCTTCTTCACACACAACTGATGGTATCCAGATCGAAGTTCAATCTTTGAAAAGTATTTAGCTCCATGCAGTTGGTCAAATAAATCATCAATGCGAGGTATGGGATACTTGTTCTTTATTGTTATATCATTGATCTCCATGTAGTCGATACATAACCTCATAGATCCAACATTATTTTTAAAAAAAAGAACAAAGGCTCCCCATGGAGAAACACTAGGGTGAATAAATCCCTTATTACTCAATTCTTCTAGTTGTTTCTTTAATTCAAATAATTATATAGTGTCCATTCTATAAGGGGTCTTCGATACAGGCCTTGATCTAGGAATTAAATCAATGGAAAACTCAACTTCTAGTTCTGGAGGATGTCCAGGTAAATCTTCTGGAAACACATCTACATATTCTTTCACAACATGTTCATCCTCTATTTGAACTTTACTTTCGTCACCCACAGTCATTTCATTCTCTTCCTCCCCAATAATTGAATTTAGTTGAGCTACTGGGGGAGGATCTTGGTAAGAACTAGGTGGTGATGATTCTGCTCTAAAGATAATGGGTTCCTTATCCTCATCATCAAAAATCATAACCTCCTTCTTCTTATAATAAATCTTTGTATCATGGTCTCAAATCCAATCCATACCAAGGATTATATCAAACTCAATCATAGTTATGACGTTGAGATCAATGAATAAAGAACATTTATGTGCTCTAATGGGGACTGATTCACAAAACCTTTTTTCAATGATACTTCCCTTATGAGTTTTAACTGAAAAATCCCTTGTTAAATCAAATTGGAAATATCTAATTTTCTTAGAAAACTGGGAAGATATGAAACAATGCGATGATCCAGAATCAAATAATGCATTTTCTAAACTTGAGGAAACCATTAAATTACCTGCCACCATGTCTTTCGGAGCTTCTACCTTAGAAGTAGTGATAGCATAAGCTTGGTCATGATCCCTTGGCCTTTTCTGAGGTAAGATCCCCTGATTCTAAGGAAATTCATTTGCATAATGTCCCATCTCCCTGAAATTTTAGCATTGGACATCAGTAGCTTCCTTCTTCCCCTTGCAATCACGAGCTTGGTGGCCTTTTTCACAACACTTGTAATAGACTCTCGTTACTTTTATGCATGTACCGGGGTTTTTATTCCCACATTTACTGCAAGATGGATATTCAAATTTTTCCTTCTTTCCTTTATTTCCATTCCCAGATTGATCATCAGATCTATTCTTCTCTTTCTTTGCTTTAAAGTCATATGACTAAGAGATTTTTTTCTCTGCCTTGATAGCACATGAGACAATGTCTTCGTACGACGAGAAGGATTGTGAGACTAATGATTGACAGAGAAATGATTTTAACCCATAAAAGAAATGATCAATCTTACTTCTTGGGTTATGTATATAATCTTCATCATACCTTGCTAACCTTGTAAAGTTAGCCTCATACTTTGCGACATTCTCATCTTCCTTTTGTCTCAAACTCAGAAATTGTCTTTCCATATATGCTCAATGGTCACGAGGAATTTATTTTTCTAAAAACAAATATTTGAACTCCCTCCATTCCATATTTGACACTTCATCTTCTTCCTTCATGTTTTGAATCAATGAAAACCATTTATCAGCATCTCTAGTGAGGCGGTAAAATACCATGATAACTTTTTCCCTTTCACTACTTCCCAAATCCTGAAATATTTTTTTCTAGGGAACTTATCCTTTGCTCACCTACCAATGGATTTGTACTCCCATTGAATGTTCATGGTTGTTTCCTCATGAAGCGATCTAACATTGATCCTCCATGATGTGGATCAGGGTTCCCTATACGGGTATGGTTATTATTCATAACCTGAGTGAGTTGTCCCAGTATGGTTATTAGTTGATCAGCACCAGTTGCATCACCAACTCCATTATAATTATCTTGAGCAGGAGGAAAATCCTTACATGGAGTGTGTGCATTGATACAGTTTCCATTTCTTCCTCTAGGCACCATTTTTATAAAATGTCATAAACTAGATCAGTTTATGAATCAAAATACTTAATTACATTCATATAAAATAGTTAACATAAATTGAACTATTTATGGATATAATCCATCATCATAAAAATGATTTCTTTGAGGAAGTATATAATAATAAACCCTTCATAATTATTTTTAATGAAAATGAGAGTTATCCTATGCATATCCCCAGGGAGTGTCGTAACCAAGAGTGCAGCAAGGCCCGTTGTCGTGCACCAGTTCCCGTTCGAGTCTAGCTCAATGCGGTGTTTTCAGGTTTTACCCCTAGCTACATTTGTTCCAGAGCCGCCTCTACCTGCTCGTATCTAGATAGGGATGTATTTCTCGGAAAACTCACAAAATATCTACAATACCAAAATTCTAGGAAGTTCTTATATACTAATCCTCAAAGTCCATCTTAAATCTATGTGCTCTAATCAGGGTTTATCTAAATCTAGCTTCCAAGGTTTTTACTAAACTTCCTCTGATTCCAACTATAACGCCCCGACCCTAGTTACCCAGAGTCGGTGCATGATTACATAACTTTGTCATGATCACAAGAAAGATAAAATCTTGAATGACCGATTAGTTTAGTATCCTTGGAATAACTAGATACATTAATAAAGTTTACATTACATCATAAAATGAAAACTGCAACAATATAGTCTCCATAGTCCACACTCGTATCCCCTCATATTATCCCTGCAGGTCATTTATAAATTATTTCTTCACATCCATGGAAAAAAAACATAGAAAAGGGGTGACCTCAAATGCCCGGTGAGGATAACAATATAGCGGAAACTTTCATAAATAAGAATAAACATTTAAGGAATTGTATAACTAAAACAAAAGCCTTTTAAACTTTAACATTAACATATTATGGAAAAAAAATAAAATTCAATAATTCAATTTACTTATTCATATTGATATTCTACTAATCGAATAATCACACGCAATATCAATAACAACTTTCATAATGATGGAATGCATAATGCCAGACTATCATAACTACATAGCCAAGGCCTCATGCCATGACTACAAATAAGATTATTTCAAGGCCTTGTGTCAAGACACTAGTTTGTCTCATGAGACCTACCGATCCATCGAGGAGCTATAGTGGGCTCCACCTGTCACATATTAAGTCCAATGCATTCCCATATGAAATGGTTTGAACAGAACATAAAGATTCGTTTTAAAACTAGCATAAAAATATAAATACTTCATCCACAAACCATGAATGGTGTAAAAATAACATATCCATAGTCAAACGTATCAAAAAACCGTCAATACAATATATAAGTTTCATATCATAATAAATCAACTTCAAATAAGATTAAAATCAATCAAAAGATGTTGACATAGTTGAAATCAAAACTCTTTTTAGAGAAATATCACTTTCTATTTTGAAATAATTTAAGAGTCATATATATATAAAATAAAACATTATCTTTGAAAATATTCTTATAAGCTTTTAAGGGAAGCTTCGACGATTTTATAACGGCGGAAAATAGTTGCACCCTCCCTATAAGTTAAAAAAAACATTCTTACCTTAATTCTGTCGAAAAGGTTAAAAAGGAACTTTTTTGGAAAATGATGAAAAGATTCCTTTACAAACCACTTATAAATGTCAATAAGTGTATAAATGACTTTAACCCATATTCTAGTAAATAGTAAAAAATGTTTTGAAATACATTTTTAAGAAACATGGATGTGGATGATAAAGAGATCCAAGTAGATTATTACATATAAACAACCTCGGATAATGAAGAGATTGCGAAATAAACCATTAACTTGTAATTTTCATTGGATGGGGTAGTTTAACCTCCTATATAATGGTTAAATAATTGATATTAAATTATAAAATATTCATATACATTAAATAATATCATATATGATCTTTTAACATTGATTTGTTAAAAATATCTTAGTATTATCTTTATTTCGGGTGTTAACTTACTCGTTTTCTTGTATATGTTTTGTTATGTAAGACATGTTTGACATGGATAGGTTGTATCTTAATTGTATTCAGAATGATATCAAGTCCTTAGATACTATTATTAATCATCAAATGAGAATTAGACTTTAATGGATACAATGGCGAATGAATCTCATCACGTTCGTGGAGACAGTAGTCCGTACGTACGCACTAGCGAAAATATCATTCATTTGATATTAAATTAAAATATAATTGGATGGTATATCATATATAAAGAATAATTCTCATGTTATATTTATTATTTACATGAATTACAAATCATTATTATACCCATCCAAATAATAATATATTGAATAATAATTACACCACAACATGGAGACGGTAAGGAGTACGTACGCAGGTATGGTGACATGTCATTCAAAGGATGGATAGAATACTAAATATGGTTGTACCATATTTATAATATTGTTAAAGTATATAGGAAATATTGGATTCATTATTTTATAATGGGAATAACAAAGAAAGAAGAAGTGGAAGAAGAAATGAACTTGAAAAGGGGTGGTGAAATCATTACCTCTTTTTCGGGTTCTTCCTTTTGATTTGATCAAAAGGGCTCATTAGGTTGGCTTTCTGACTAAATGAATGCCTCGAGGATTAATTTAGGGAAGTTTAGAGAGTATTTGGGAAGATTTTGGCCAATCCAAATGGATTTGAAGGTGTGAATTAATGAGGAGGTGGAGTGCCCTTTTATAACTGGGGTGAGAGACACCTTTGGAAAAGCTAGAAATATTATTTTATAATAAATTCATATTCAGTTTCTAATGGATCCAAAGTGGATTATTTATAGGTTAAGGTGGTTATGGGTCTAAAAACGCTCATAAAATATAATTTAGACAGGTTTGGGTCATTATATTAACCTTATCTTTTAGTTTTAACTCTTAGTTAATTAGTTTGACACTTACCATGCCACGTTGTATTTTTATATTATATAGTTAATGAACATAATATCTACCTCCAAACGATCCCCAAGTGGTCCATTAATGATACACCTATTATGATTTAAGTCTCTTGGCTGATCCTTATATTTTTAGGAATTGAATATCAATTAATAAAATTATATTTGTTTTAAAAACTCTTTTATGTCAATTTTGACACTATTTGAAAAATTGATTATTTCAAAATCATAACCGAATGATTACATCGAAATTTTTTAATTAAATCAATCCTATAATGTCATATTAACCAATGAAATTAGTGTAATTCATAAAGAGTCTCAAATTATATTTATTTGGGTATTTATAATATCAATTATTTTAATTTTTCACTATTATGGTAATTACTGCATCAGCATTGTGTCATAAATAAATTAAATTATATAATGTATAAAAATTATAAATAAAATATCAATATGTATGAAATATATTTCTAATTATAATGAATATTTATATTCTAATTTATCTTATGTGTAATCCTATATTAAATTTTTTTTAGTATATAAACCTTGATTTTAACTCTTTTAACTCTTCATTGAATTAAAAAATAATAAATGTACTAATCTAATCCAAGTGGACCTAAATGATAATATTTTATTCCTAAGCTTGTTTTTGGTCGAGATACAATTGTCAAATAGAATTAGGACATGTGATAGGGTAATATTAATATCATTTTTACCCTTAATTACCCTATTTACTTGTAACCGTGGTAAATAAAAGTAAAAAGTTACTATTCAACCAAAATTATTTTCATCTCATTGAACCGAAATTTACTCCCTGATATTAACCGTGCCTCTTTTATTTTCGAAATTCCACTCACAGAAGTGGTAATATTAATTTTTATGAAAAAATCAGTTTTTTTAACTACCACTTAGTGGTTTCATTATTCATCAAAAAATGATGTTTTTCAGAAAAATACCAAAAATTCACCCTAGGCTAATTTCGATATTTTGAATCCAAAAATGAAGTCCATTTTGAAAAATAAAATTTATAAAATTTCAAAAAGAAGTTATTACTATTTATAACGGGTAGTTTGATTGGTTGTGGTGTGTTAGAACTCAATGTTGCATACAACACAGGCTATTGCATTATTCAAAGAGAAGCGTACTGTAGAAGCTTGGGGTGTTACATAAACTTCTTGAATATTACAATGAATTTTTTTATGCATAATTCAGAGAAGAAGATTTTTGTGATTAATGAAAATGTTCATTGAAACAATAAATCATTTAATAAATGTAAAATCGTGTTATAATTCAGTACTAGAAGATATATGATTTGAATATTATGTTAGCTGAGCATAAAAAGATATCATAATTTAATTCATGGAATGATATGTCAATATATGTTCTTCTTTGTCATGTTATTATAAGAAAACAATTAATGACTGAAATAAAGTAAACTATGATCTCGTTGATGATGAAGATTCACCTATATTGAATATTAATATATAGAAAACTCAAAATTTTGTTTCTAACAATCCAGAAAATAATGTGTAATACAAATTTGAATCTATAAATTCAAGAAAAACTCAATAATTTGACTGAAATCTAGATGTTTTTCATATCATGAAAATATTTATAAATCATATCATTAACCTGATAAATAATCATAAATAAATAGTAGGACTCTTGAAAATGTAGATGATTTATTTCAATAATCATGAAGAAAATGATTAGTTAATAGATTCCATAGAAAAATATTGGTAATATTTAATGAATATAAGACAAAAAACATGACATTACGATAAAAATTTTAATAACATCACAATGTGTCTCAATGTTCAAATCATGGATTTGAATTCTATTAGTGAGAAAACAATTATAATCCATCAGAATTATGAAATTATTTTTGGAATTGTAATCATTCATTAATGTTTTTTGATAATTTTGAGAAGTAATGCTGATGTAATTTCATCATCAATTGTTGAAATGAAAAAAACAACCTATAATTTAGTTATAAAATATTTAATATCATAATATGTTGTTAGTTTAGAATAAAAAGATATTTTAAGAGTAGATCCAAATGATTTTCTCTTTAGAAGAACTAATTATTGAGTAGGATGAGATGTTGAAAATTTAAGATGTCATATTTTCAATGAATGTAGTCGAGTTTGACAAAAAAATCATTTTTTTAAGATACAATATTAGTAGATCCAAATAAATAAATAAACATGAAGAAAATTATCATTGTAATTTCAATTAACAGGTATTGATTTTATAACATATAATATCCTATAACTCTAATATTTAATACAAAAATGTTGTTTCAATATATACATGATGATGTTGTTTTAATTTTTTAAAAAATATATCCTAAGAATTTATTCAGAATTATTTTTCATTAATGATCTACCATTTATATGATCATTCCAATATCCTTTCGCTTTTCCAGTAGCAGAAGATAATTCATATTTAATTTTTTTCGATATTTTTTTCTATTTCCTCGTGTTCGAAAATAAAAAAGAAGGATAATTTATTAAAATATTAAAAGTAATGTTGTGAGATATATTTCAAATGGAACTATTTGTTTTTATAAAGGTATATATGCTTAAAATATTAAAATAACCCCTCAAAAAATAAAACATTTTAAAGTTGGATAATATATATTCATCTAAAGATATACATTTAGTAATAAATGGTGTATTTTCAGTTCATTAGTATTTTTCATTTAGTTTTAATGATTCCTCAAATTTGATATATTGTTGTGATATTGAGTCACATCACATAATTTTATTGAAAACCATTAAACACATAATTGTTTACTGGATATAATATAATTTTTTCCTTTGATTTTTTTATAATAATAATGAAATGTATCATGTCTTTATGGGCTGTAATATTTTGGAGGAGGTTTCAACTTTTCATCTAGTGGATAGCATGTTCATAGAACATAGGGATTTACATGGATTCTTAATGTTTTAACATACTTGAGAAAATTTTATAAATAGGGAAGGAATCCCAGTGGGTAACCAATAGCTCCTGAGTATGATAGAGTATTGGTTAGACAATTTATGATTTTAGTGATGCACTTTCTAGCCAGTATCCCACACAGTTAGATGATGGGGATACATGATTTATCTACTACAATGCAGACTCATAAGACATCTAGTGACCCTCTAGTATCCCATATAATGATATATATATATAGATCCTTATTCCATGAACATAATAGTAGTAAGATGGTGATATAACATCAGGCAGCTGTTAGAGCATAATATAAATTGTATAATGGGGGGATATTTTGTAATTTGACATATGTATCACCATATGGATTTTTTTTCTAGGATTTTAATTTTATGATACATTAGTTCATGATCTCATATATTCATCCTTCTAAGAATCACTTTTTATATGATGGTGATTTTTATGTAATATATTGGGGTATCTATGAATAGAACATCAATATTCACCGATCATGGCCTTCACTTTCATTATATGGTAGTTGATCAAGTTTTTTAATTAATGAATCTATCGATATATATAATTCACTTGGATTCATTGATTTAAACATTATATATTGATCATATTATCTTCATACATATCTCATATTTATTTATGGTTCTATTTCATCCAAATTAATAATCACAGGACAATCCCATGGGATATTTATTGAATTTTAAAAGTTTATTGAGGGTTTGGATTGACATGGCTATCTGATGTCTCATGGTGATTAACATTCCTCATTGATATATGTTCTGGTAGAGGTATGTTCCTTGATTATTTATTCATTTATTTTGGTAAAATTGAGTAAATTTACTAAGATACCAAGTAATTGAATTGGCTGGGTTTCTCTTTTTAGAATCAAAATTACACCAATAGTGGCTAAATCTCCATTGGATTATTTAGAACTATGGTATATTTCATGTTACATTTCTTCAAATGTTTCCAAATTAAGTATATTAAATTGGCCATATTTATCCATTCATGTGTTATACTTTTTACTTGAAATGATGTCATATATGTGATATGAGATACCCATGTGTGGTTGGTCATGTATAGAACTACGGTGTGAAATATGGAAAGCCTTTAAAATTGTAATTTTTTTACCTTTTATTTTATGTTCCATGTAATATTTCAATTAACCATTATAATATTATAATTATTTATTTGCAATTATTTTTCATGAGATTGAAACTCATGTAGATAGACAGTGTGTTAATGGACATAGAACTCTCATAAATTATTGTCAGGATTGACATAGTATAATATATTTTTTTAGTTATATTTTCTTGTTTAATATATCATTTGGTATTAGGTACCTTTATTTACATGACATAAAAGGTCTTCTACACGTGGATAATGAACCATGAATTAATATTTTTTTAATAATAAATAATTCATATATAATTACTGATAAATTATTCATAATTAAAAAATTGAATAAGTCTAGAGTAATGGGAAAGAGTGATAAGGGGAAAGAAACAACATTGTCTGCTGGATTTGTATTGGTCAATAATATCCATTGATTGAAAACTATTGAATGTTTTCTGTTACAGTGACACCTTGCGATTTGGGATTGTCTTACATGAGACCTATTTCTTGAAATATCATATTTTATATTTTTATCATAGGTGTGTGCATCTGTATCTGGTGATATAGTGGTTCCTATATATAACACATGTGTTTCTGTCTGGATGATGTGACTATGTTTTGTCCATTGATCACATATATGTGCATGTGTATCCTATGAGAATATGTTTTATCACTGATCGAATGGGTGTTCATGTGTATAATTAGAGACACCGTTTGATTAACTGATCACATGTGTGTTTGTGAGTATCTCATGAGACATTGTTAGAGATGTTATCATATGATTTGTGTTTGGACTCTTATAACTATTATTTATATGACTTATTTTCTCCTTCCATGATACATAATTATTATAGTATTTCACATTTGTGAATTCAAAAATCAGGTATCGATATTATAAATTTTTAATGATTCTTTTTGACACCCCCATGGAAGGGGTGCCTGAAGACATGACGATGCTTACATGAAATGAATCATTTTATGGAATATTTTAGATCACATACATGTTACAGGCATGTTATTAGACCATGCATATGAATTTATTATTTTTAAGCTATAGGAAAAAGTAGTATAATTCTATATAGGGTGATGTTATTATCCTTTTATGGAATGAAATATCTGGTGGCACATTAAACCATAAATGTATAATTACCGCCCTTGGGGTGGGGTATGCAGATTTCTAGATAAAGACCACATTTAGGGTGAGACATGTATTAATTACTCAAATAAATAACTTAGATTGACCGACATATGATTGAAAATCATTTATGTATATATAAAACATCTCATGATGTGTGGAGATAGAAATTAATATTAATATTTATAACAATTTTATCATCAATATATGGAAGGTGTTTATAAAAGTTCATTGTGTCTTTCATTGTCCAAAACGTCCCATTATATAACAATTGTCTTATTTTGATGTGTAATATTATTCCATGTTTTTTTATTTATGTAATTATTGATAATTTATTATAATTATATCAGATGAAAAAAAACTTCATTTTATTGACTGTGTATAGGAAGACATTAGAGGAGTCCTTAAATGATGCACTCACCCCAAACTCAGTCAGTTACTGAACATGGTAAGCCATGTTCCCCTTAGATGCTTTAGTTACTAGTTAGTTTGATGGATCCTTTTGATCATAAAGTCAGATATCATGATATGAATATTAAAACTAGGATAATATGTTGATCATACCTATGTGAAATGATAATTATATTTTAAATCATCACCCAAGCATATTCTTTTGATTGACCCAATGGGAGATTATTATTTTTTATTTATGTTTCATTCGATTTCCTCTTTAATCATTTATATTTATGGTATGTTATTAGCTTTCTATTTCTTTGATTATATATTTTTTACATGTTAGGTTATGTATTATTTATAATTTAGTCTGATTGATGTTAATTTGTATCCATGATTCAACATTAGACCCTTGAAGCTAGTCGTAAGAATCTGGTCTATAGAGAGTCATTTCATGGGTCAGCTGGAATTAATGGTCAGAAATTTTGACTTATTTTGGGATTTTAGAAAATGGTATCGAATATAAGAGTCATATTATATTAATTTAGGGTGTTGGTAGAAGTATGAAATAGTCTTTTTTTGGAGTTTTTTATGATACTTTTTTATTTTAATATTGAAAAAATTTCTCTAGCTGATTATTTTTGGTGATGGAATGAAATTCATGTTCATCGTCATCGTCATTTATTATTTTTATTCCTTTCAAGAGTACAAGACCTACATGCCACCCAAGAATAAAGAGGCCTATAATAATTTAGTCCAAGGGAATCCCCACGTATCAGGTTCACACCCTCAGGTTTTAGTAAAGAGATGCTATTGAGACATGTAACATTGATTGTTTGATCTTCCTGGGAAGTAAGATGAACATATGCATTGTTCCCCTCCCACCAAGTGTGTGTGACCGTCATGTTGTTGTTAGTAAGATCTTTGAAAATCTTGATGGTGTATGTAATTGACCATGGAATGGGACCTTTCCCTTATAAGGGATCATGAACCACCTTAGTGTATGTTTCCACCTACGATTGCCTAACGTTTTGTTGCATGCAAAGGGATATACCTGTCAAAACTGCCTTCACCTCAACCTGGATGGAGTTATGATTGCCATAGTGGGAAGTGAAGGCTAGAACAACACTTCCACTATATTACCTAACCAATCCTCCTCTGCAGATGATGCTCGAGATGCAGGACCCATCCGTGTTAAGGTTGAACCCATCTGATTGAAGGATCCATGACACCCAGTTTCCCTAAGTCGCGGAGCAGGTGAGAGTTTCTGATAAGGGAATTTGAAGTTGCTAATGTGAGGGGGAATCTTTCAGGTTCGTGAGTAAGGACACCCAATTATCCAATAGATTCCGGGTTCTCACAATGATGGGTCTCCCAGAAAAAAAGATCCCCTCGAAACGTGACTGATTTCTTGCTTTCCACATGATCTAGCACCCTGCATTGATGAACAATGCTCTCTCCATACTTTCAGGACATGCACTATCCGTTCACCTAAACTGTCACTCCATAAGGAAGAATTTTTGGAATCCCAGGAGAGGTAAGCAGTAAGCTGGCTGTAGAATCCCCACACATCACATTCCCATTCATAATAAAAGAAAATATGGTGCGGGCTTTCCTCCATTTTACTCCTTTAACTATGGCAGCATGACACAATACTTATTCCCATCCTTTTTATATTAGTGTCTTAAGGAATATCATGATTTCTGATTCTCCATGTTAGGATGTTGTATTTTGTGGGTATTTTGTTGCACCACACTACGTCAGCCAAACTGTCACTGTTAGCCAGGTTATTAACTAAGTGTGAAAAGTCCCTAAAATTGATGATCTCTGAAGATAACAGAGTGAAGACACATCGATCTGCCTTAGAGTTGGTGGTAATGAGGTTTAAAAGCACCTACTTCTTTTCATCTAGGACTAACCTGAAGAAACGAGGATGAAGGCTCTCCCCTTTAAAAGAGATTTTCGGAGCTAGATAGCCAGGATATCCGATCACTTCCCCAACCAAGTTTTAATTCCAAAACAGAATAATCCCCTATCCTATAATCCATATCAAATTGAGATGATGAGTCGGAAGGAGGAGGAAAATGAGGGACCAGAGGGGGGATCCTTACAAGGGATCATTGTGCTCATTCCCGCCCAGATTTTGATTCATGATCATCCCCCATAGGGAGCGATCTTAAATCAAATCCCACACTAGTTTCGCATGCATACACAGTAAATTGCCTTCTAAACATTTCACATTAATCCCTCCGTCCTGAATTGGTATCTCCGTCGTCTCCCATAAAACCCATCGTCTTCTCCCCTCTGACTAAGCATCCCATATAAAACCAGATCACCTTTTTCAATAGTTTTAATGCTCCCCTTTAGGGAAGTTAGTGGAATATATTTCATGAATTAGGATCGATGTTAGTACACTATTTTGCAAATATATCCTACCCTCGAAGGATATAATATAGTTATTCCAGTTGAGCACATGTCTTGCAATCCTGCTCACAACCCGACCAAAATCCTATATTCTTGTCCGGCCAAGGGATGGAGGGGTGCCAAGGTATTCCATTGGAAAATAGCCTTGTTTCATCCCCAAAGTATTAATCATTTGTTTCATCCTCCTATCATAACATTTTCTAGAGATATAGAAGCATCCTTTGTATTTATTATCATATGATTTATACTTCTCATACAAACATGAAATTCAATTTGTTATTTCTTAGGGTGTTATTTTTTGATGATATCGGTATGAGATATAACATGCATCAAACATTGCATTTAGGTTTTACATGATAAAAATAAATATATATATATATATATATCTCTTCTTTGATAGTATTAACGATGTAATATTAAACTTCTCAGTGTTAACAAATTTTACATTGTTTTCACATATTAGTTATTTTTCAATATTCCACTTGTGTGAACACAAATAAGTGACTACATATAATTGTATGAAATATTAGACTATGATTTGGTGTATCTTGTATATGAATATGATGATGTAAATTAAAATTATGATCTTGATGGTTTCTTCCTTTTATGTGTAAGTGGGGTGATTTTACTTTTTACATCATTATTAAGTGTTCTTAGACCAATTATGAAACCATGTGTTTGTATACATTTTATTTATCTAGTCAACAGCGGTTCTAGCTGTGGAATATATTTAATTTAACAGATATAAACTAGTAGTATCCTCTTAAATATAATAATCAATATTTGGTCTCAAAATTTTTTTGTTTCATAGAGAAGACTTCATGAAAGCCTATGGATATGTGACTAGATGAATTTCACTAGGTTGTATCCCTAGATAAACCTTCTATGGGTTTTTTTATAACACTATATATTCTTATAAATTGTAATATTGTTACTTGTGATTCATGGTATTTTTTTGTGAAGGTAACATGATTAAAGAATAATCTCATTGATGGAATGGCCATGGTTGGCACAGAGGAATGTTTCAATGGATAAAATTCCTTATGGATGAAAGTAATCTTTTAAAAGGTACAATGCATTTTCTTCATATTTCCATACAATTCAAGAGTATGGAGAACAATTTTTACTCATACATATGATGAAAATTTGTGATTCATGTAACATGGATTCATGTGTCATCAATTAAATTATTAGATGTGTCTAGAATCATTTGTTTATATTGAAATTCCAATGAAATTTCAAGTTAATATCTAAGGTGTTCCGACATAAGAGTGTTAGAGTGAGGATTGAAATATAGTTTCATGATTTAATACCCATCTATTGGTTAGTGCATAAATAATTTCATTTACAAGAAGTTTCCATTTATAATGAATTAAATATAGAGTCATCAATATTGTTGGAGATAGAATCATATAATGTTTTGAAAACTAATTATGCTCATTTATCCATTTATATAGATATGTGACTCAATATAAAATCACTATATTAGATTAATATTGGTGTCAATGTCAATTTCTAGGAATGTAATATTGTGATTCCATTTATTCACCAAATTTTATATGGATTTACTTTATCTAGTGGATGTTCGATAGTGACTCAACTATTAAAAACTATTCTATTTCTGTGGAAGAGAATTGAACCGTTAAAGGTGGTAGAGAATTGATAATTTTTATTCTATTTCAACCATTATATTTGCAAACAATATTTTAAATGAAACTTGATGTGTTTGGTATTCTTGATATTGTTTTGAGAATATATGGATTTATGGAAAAAGAAAAAAGAAAATATATATAATAATATCATTGGGTGGTCAACCCATGTTTTTAATTGGCGAAATGTCATTCTTTAGTAATTTATGTTGTTTTTTTGGAAAAAAAATCTAGAATCAATGTCAACCCCCCCCCCCCCCCCACTAGGATAATTAAATATATTATAAACTCCATTAATGGATCGCCGAATATTCTAGATTGTATCCTTGGACTCTGAGTGTGTGTAGTTCTTATTTCATTATTTGAAATTGGGTTGTAATAGCCATTCACATATAGTCATTTCAATAGAACATATACTAGTTAGGGTATAGGTATATAGACATATTCACTATGAGGTGACAATAAGGACACTGGTTTTTTAGAAAAGAAACTCATTCATGTGTCAAATAATATCTCTTGTTGTAGAGGCTTTTTCTTTCATAAAACGAAACATTCGAAAATAATGGTGACTCTAGAGGACAAAGGAGTTATAGAAAATAGGATATTTGGTTCCTCATTGAATACCTAATGCAGATTTAGAGGCAGTGTTAGTATAAATAATGAGTTATTTGGACTTGAAAAAAAATTACTATGACTCAATATTGAGTCAATTAATTAGTGCATTAGAGCACTATTTAAAGCCTTTTGACATTTTTATGTAGTTGGTTGGCCATCTTGGGAAATTTTAATGAGGTGATTGTTGAAATTGGTAAGGATATTAACTCCACATAACAATTACATTAAGGATTAAGGCATCAAGATTAGTGGTTTTTGTGGTGTATTGGTTTAATATGTATAAAACCCTTATTGGAATATGATTGGAAATTTAACTACTATTTTTTTCATATAATGTAGAATACAATGGCGTGGAACTATATAAATATTTTTATTCATAGTAAAAATTATTTGGATGAGGAATATTTTGAGGCCTTATTGAAATGGCTTGAGTTTTCTAGTTACGTATAGTGGGTAATAAATCATTGAAATATATTTTAATCATGAAAAAATCAGTAATTTCACCTATGCCTACAATTTTATCAACTGTGATTGAATTGAACCTTGTATGAAATGGAATTTGTCAAAAAGATTCATGACCTCTTTGGTCCTTACTATAGTGGGGAGAATTTATTTGATTTATAAGGAATAAGTTAAAGAAACAATGGTGAGTTGAAAGATAAAATTGAGATGATAATTTTCTTTAATAAAGAATAAAATTTGGTTTTTGATAATATTCTAATGTTCATGCTTGGAGTAATATAACATGAATGTAGTGGACATTCATATGTGAGAGTAGACTTGATGATATGTGTTGGTTCTTGATGATATTATGTTGATAAATACTTTTGGTTGAATATATAGAATGATATTGAGGTGTCAATCCAATTATACCACATATTATGGATGATGAGAATATCTCAAGAAGGGAGATTGTAATTACCTATGACATTAAGGGTTATCAAATTTTGAAGGAAGCTATAAATTTTAAATTACTGAATTACTCATTCATAAAAAATAGTTTAAACAATGTTGATTACTATTTTAACATCCTCGATTGTTTTTTTAGACATAAAATGAATCTTGATGGAAGAAAAAACCATTAGATTATTATAGAGTATCAGTTAGACAATCCATGCTATTATAGGTTCACCATCTAGATAATGGTTGAGAAGAGGCCCTTACTAACCACTAGGACTTATCAAACAATCGACAAGACTATATAATCTTATTAGCAAGGGAATTAGTGAAACTTCAACCTAGATGGTTTCACTAGCCATCAAGTAAGCCTACATTGTCTTCATAATTTTTCACTAGTCACTAGTAAGGTGTTCTAGGTATTATTTAATATAGGTACATTTTTTATTTTCACCAACCAATCCAAATTTTATTTTTTAGTCTTTGATAGAATTTTTGAAATTAATTATACATAACTATCCCCTATTACTCTCTCTAATAACCTCTTTTTATTAGAAGTGTATCATTATGAAATTTGATAGGGAATTTAAAAAAATCTTTCAGTATTCTACGATCATGGAATAATTCTTCATTAATGATGATAGACTATGTTTAAATTATCCTTAGTTAAACCAGCTAATAATTTTAATATTTTTTATCCTTTGATTACACAATTATTATTTAATCCCCTTCTTATCAATCATCTTACTCCTTTTTTGATCTTTTTCCTACTTCAAAAGAGATATTAAAATGGAAATTCCATCAGGACTTGATGGAATTTTCCAATGTTTATGGTCCATTGGATGATCATGGGAAGGGGTTGTATGATGGTGATAAATGGGAATTGTTGATGATAATTCAATATAATGTATGTCCCATGAAGATGTGATGTTTAGGTTTAGTCAAATTCATTTTATTATCCAACAAACATTTGATTTTAAATAGTAATATTTCATGGCATAGATATAGGGGTGTACTGGTTGAGGCTTAAATTTCCATTAAAAAATGTGCATCTAATCTAAATCACTTAATTTGATTCCCCAAAATGAAAAAAATGCATTTTTATTAAATAGGTCATTTACATGTTAACACATGTTAATAATTTCTCCTATAATGACATTAGATTTTTTAGATGGACATTACATATGGGGCATGTCAGGTTTCCTACTAGGTGATGATATATAGTATGTGTTTTGGAAAAAATAAGCATCACCATAGTTTGTATGATTCCTTTTAATAATTAAATTATTCTTATTTAGTTATTATTAATTATTTAGAATGGATGTGTATGATATATAAAACTATAGAAATATATTTTATAAAAATATACATGGAAAACATAGACAATGCTATCGAGATTTTCTTAAGATGGATTTGAATATGTTTGAGGTAGGTTGTCCTATGTAGTCTATGTTAGGGTTTTATGCCCATTTATTTTCATGAGACTTGTGTTTCTCCGCATGGCAGGAATGAACATTTAATTATTAATGGTTCCATACTAGAAAATAATGAATAATTAATTAATGGCCTTTAAAACATAATTACAAAATGTAACATACCTAATGAATTTGGAATTGGTGTAAGGGACACATTGGACACTTGCATTGTAGATCAGGGTTGACCTCAAAGGTATGCGGCTTGACGTGAAACATGTTACCTATATTCTATAGACACATTTGGCTGTTTCATTGTGATTCATGTGATCCATATCCGAAAAAACAGTGATTTATGTATTGATCTAAATTTTTTTTATGTGTATCTAGTGAGATAATGTTCATTATATTTATGACAGCTATGTGTTTGTTTATCTCATGAGATCAATTTAAATGTATTTACCACTTTTTTATCCATGTGTAACCTCTTTACCATGTTTTATGCATGATAAAATGTTTCTGTGTACAGAAAATAATTTTTATTATATTTTTTGATTACATGTTTGCTGTTGAGTAAATCATGAGAAGTTGATTGAAATTTGATCATATATCTTTTGTGTATCCTCTTGGGAAATTTTCAAAATATTATTTATTAATATTTTTTATGATATGTATTTTCTAAATTATTTTATTTCCTGAGTAACCAATCTTCGATTATCAATCCATACATATTTCATAGATTCTATTAGATGGCCTCGTTGATGGGGAACATGATAAGATGATGATGGCTACTGAATATGAATCATTTGGTGTTATGGATATGACCACAGAAATTTTACTAATAAGGGTGTAGACCATCTAATGGTATTGAAAATCCATACGCTTCAAGCTAATGTGGTAGAATACCATTATAGAAATTTGCATACATTATAGCAATGTGACGAACAATCTATAATGGGTTGTTAAGGGGGGTATTGGGAATAATACAACCACTTAGTGTATTTTTTTTTGTATTATTATTATTATTTGGAAATATTATGGTATTTTTATTTAGTTATATTCTATATATTTATTTATATTGACTATATCATATGAATTTTCACCACATTTTATTGGTAGGGTATTAGATTGTTTGGTTAGTTAAGTAATGAGTTATTCTCATACCATGTTTGGGAGACCATTGAATTTTGGAACCCATATAGCCATGAATTATTTTAGGTACACATTGGGATAAGTCTAGGGTTTGAATATCTATCTGAATATTTCATTATGATAGTGTATACTGGGATTTCATAGGGATTGGAGTGATGTGACGTTCCACATGTATTATTATTATTTTCATATCATATAATTTTTATCATACTGTTGAGAGGATAGTTTTTTTAGTAAGGTTTGGATATATTGTTTTTAAAATAAATATTATTGATGTTATATTACTTGTTTCATCATACCATAGTTGTTCTCCCATTATATCATTGGTTATCTGTGCATTATAATGTACTCTGATTGAGGGTGTAAAATCTCTAGGATTCCACCTCAGTCCCAAACATCTACTAATAATCATATATAATTGTATTCTTGCACCATTATTCATTTGAAAACTCAGATTGGATGTAGTGATTCTGGAAAATAATTTTTATCAATGAAATTTATGAAAAATGACTATAATATGTGGTTTTATGAAATATTGATGATCTAAAGATGTCTAAATGTTTTTTTCCTTTTAAAAATCAAAATAATGATAGTTTATTTATTGTTAGACAAAATATGTAAATAAATATATTATCATAAAAATAAAAATAGTGACGATGAATCAACTCATCTTAATATATGAAAAAAAAATTAAGTTCCACCGATGTTGCACAATAAACTATTATCGATCTCCCTGTAGATGAACCAATGATTTTAGAAACATGAATACTAGGGGATTTATTATAGGTAAATATGAAACTCATGGGTTACAATTTGAATTTATATAATATAACTTATTATTCTAAATGTTTAAATTCATCTTGATACTTGGTAATTTAATATATAAGGCAACCTTCTATTTTGAGAAATCATTTTACATTTGAGTGTTCCTTATAGGAGTCTCTATAGTATGAGGCATGCCTTGTACGTATATTATTATTTAAATTTTAACATCTTCAAATGAACTATATATGGTTGTTTCTAGAAAATTGGTCTACTGGTTGATATAGTACGGAAAACCAATCTACCAATTATTTTTGAATTTTTTTGGAGATTCTGGTCTATGTAGTGGGTGAACCGAACATTAAGTTGTATTAATAGGTATTTAATTTACCAACATGGGTAGACCCTGAATTGGTAAACTGATCCATCCGGTGAAAATGAAAAAGATGCCTTTTTAATCCTTTTTGGTTAGAAAATTGTTTTCAGAATAATAATAAAACCCAATTTTAATGGGTCTAATATTTCCATGTATTTCATTCTAATAAAAATATTGAATATTTTTTTGATCATGGTGTTGATATGGTGTGAGAATTTAAGTCCTTGGGATTCGATAATTGATATTCTAAGTATATTAAAAAAATTAATACAGTATAAATGAAGTTTTCCAAAATAAAGTGCTGTTACTCATAAAGGATTTCTCTTATCAAACCTCTGATGCCGATTTTGAGTTTGTAACATGGGATTTTCCGGATAAAAAATATTTTTTTTTATTCATTTTTTTCTTTGGTAAATCCTGGTCATTGGAAAATTAAAAAAAAAATATTGTTTTTTTATGTAGATTCCTGAAATCATCTTCAAATACACGATTAGGATGAGATATCAAGGTTGGTTGAATTTCCCCTGATCTATATAGGACCATTGGAGGAGAGCATTTTTCGTGAACCAAATCAATCAGATCGAGATCAAGGAATGTTTCACCAATAGAGTTTTTGGATCTCTCCAGTGATATAAATGAAGGATATTTCATCATTATTGTTTTATCCAAACTCCAAGTAGTATTTATGATTAGTTTTATTTCAATCATGTTCATTTTCCAGGTTGAATAAATTTCAATTCCACAAAAATGAATTGATTTACACATCGATGATTGGATTTATTTTATGTTGATTTATTTTATGTTGATATTTTTTTTCATTACATTAAAACTATTCATTAATATAATTCATTGATGATGAATCTAGGTAAACAAATAAAAATTTATTTGGTCCAATCACTAGGATTATGGTTTATGGATTCGTCCCCCATTTTATATTTGTGTTCACATTTGGTATCCTATATGGGAAATGATTTGATGAATACTAGGTGTATGATCATTGAACATTTGTTCATTGGTACAACAGATACATATTCTATTTTTGGTTACTAATTATGGGTGAGTTTCAAGGTGAATAAATGGGGGAAGGACAGAGGTAGATCAAATAAAATCGAAGGTTCCATTTTTCTAGTTTTGGTGCGTGATGGCAACAAAATGGCTTGACAGGATCATTTTCTGAGCATATTTGAGGTTGAGATCCCAATATCATAAAAGGGGAAGGTCAGATGACCCCGGATTAATAATTTTTTATTATATTTTTTGAAGAAATAAAGTGGAGTATGAGATGGATAATGACTTATATGTTTTTTAAAAAATATCTTGTCACACAGAGTGTAATCCTGAGATAAAAAATAGATGGGACCCAATGTGTTGTGCTTGGGTTTCCAAGATGAGATAATGATCTCATATTCAATGGAACCTACCAGTTTTAATGTGAATCTTACATGGGTGTATTAGAGTACATATAGGGATATTGTTTTGTTAAACATCAATGTATATAGGTTGGTACACATACATGGCCAGAGTACATGAGAAGAGAAATGTATTGGTACAGAACTATATGTACATGGTTGGAAATATGTTTATATATTTTATTCTACAATATCGGACAATGTAACATAGTAATTGATAGACAACCTAGGATATATAATGATATACCTCTACGAAATTTTTATTCTTATTTAATTTACATGTATTTTGAGGTTTATGTGTCATGTCAAGAAGGACGACAAGGGAAGATCAGCTGTTGGTCAGACACGTCGTGTTCTCTAGTACATGGTATGTTCTCACTTATATAGTGTTTTCCCTTAAATATTTATATATTGGACCAATAACATTTCAGTGTGTTCCATTGATCCGTCCCCTAATGTGTATAGTTAAAAATTCAGTCTAAATCTATGGATAGTGATCCCCACCAGATAAAGATTTTTAGATCATGTTTAGGTGTCCCTTCATGAGGCCAGAGTTTGATAATCTATCATGAATTCCTAAACCCCATGTTGGGACACGATATCAATATGGCCTCTATTCATGTGGATTTTATCATCCATATATCATTCTATTTTAGTAGTTTTTGGTGTTTCATAGTAATATGATCCCATACATATCGGTTTGATCAAGATTGGGTTTGTGGTTTCCCCAAGGGGTCCTGGGTGTGATCACCAGTCTTTGGATCATGGTATTCAATAAAAACTAATTTTTTATAGTTTAAAACCTATTATTATTTCCTATGGGATGAATATATCCAATGAAAAAATCACTCATAGTGTGGGTTCTCCAAAAATGAGTGTTTCCTAGAATCTTCTAGTAGAATCTTGTATGTGGTAGTGTAGTTGTGAAATCATGGATGTCAAAAGTGTTTTAAGATTATATTGTGGTTTTATTTTTTATTAAAATGATTTCTATATATTTTTTAATATATTACCACTCATCAGTCATAATGTTTAGTTATTTTATTGTGTTTTATAGGGTATTGTTATACACATCCCTTTATGGGGTTTTCCCACATGATTTATGTGTTATGTAGATGACTGGCCATTTGAATGAGCAATAGAGATACCAGGACTAGGAAAATTATTGTGAGGCATGAATTCCATGTTGTAATCTGGTCGTTACATTAATATCTATCCAATTTTATTTTACATGTCGGACATATTTTTGTTTCTTTTGGTTTGATTCTATTCATCCCACCGTTACAGTAATATTTTATCATACTCTAATTTTTAGGCTGTTGATTTAGGCATGCATGGTAAATAGTTTCTTAAAATACTTGTATTGTATAGTCTTTTATATATGTGTGTGTGTGTAGAGATACATTATTCTAAGTCCACCAATATGTGAGATAATCAAAATATATTTTGATTTCTATTACCTTTTATATTGGTGATGGGGTTGGATTATTCATATATCAGGCCCCATTGGGACAATCCGCAACATAGTCATATTAGAGTAGTAAGTTCTACCATAGGATCAGAGTCCCTGAGATTGGTTTTTGTTTTATGGAAATACTTTTTTTCATGTTATTCTTTTAGGAAATGGAATCTAATTTTTTTTGTGGATAATGTATCACATCATAATGACTCTACTCTAGTGACATTTGAATTAGTTCATGTATACATTTGTTATGTTGAAAACATTGGTACATTTTTTATATAATACTAGGTGGGGGTATCCATGTCTTTATTGAGTCTTCTCTGGAGATATTCTCTTCAAAAATGTACATATTTATTATTTTTGTATGTTTCTGTAAAGACAAACATCTAATATTCCACTATGTCATCTAGAGGATTATCATGTGAGTGAAAAGGGTTCAATATAGTGTTGTGTTTTAGAGATAGTTCCTCCTTATTGATTAATAGCTATAAACCACCCATTGAGTAGAATATAGTGTTGGATGTGCTTTATGAGGATGAACACAAGCTAAATATACTGCATGAGTTCCAAATGTAGTGACCTCCTTGTTTTTACATTTAGCTAGACCTCCAGGTGGATGAGTACTAGCTTGAAGTAGTCACTGAAATATTCTTCCTTGTGATGATTCCTAAAAATATTATGTAAGTACATGAAGAGTGTCTTCTCCAAGGAACCACTGAGAAATGAAATAATTTTGTTATACATTCACATGATGAGATGACTCATTAAAATTTATTCTTAATGAATATATTTAGGGATTGGTTTCAATAATCAATGGTTTGATAAGTGGGCATCTAAGATCTTATATATCTAAAACATGGTATTATTTCCATGGAAAACTATTTATCAAGGTTTATACTTCTCTCATTATAAACCATAAGTATGTTTTGGGAACTATTATTCGTATCATAGACCCTTTATAACGAATTATTCCTTGATATATTTTGATTTATTGGTATCATTATGAATACCAACCTTTCATATGTAATATTAGGGGACCTTATTAGGGGAGAGATTCCTAAAAGAGTAGGTGATGATAGTGGGAACTTGTAGTCAGATCCTAGAGAATAAAACCTTGGTATTAGATCGAGAATGATTGTTTTTTGGATCATTGTGTGTTAGAAACTTCAGGATATTATACAAGATAGATGACCAGTAATGTAGGGATCTCCATATCAATTTTATTTTCTGAGTGAAAGGTGGTATTTTTCACATGATGGTTAGGCGCATCATGTTTGTGACTATCTAACCCATCGTATAGTTAATTGATATATTGAATGGGGACCCTAAAGTCATATAATATGTAATGAGAAGGGTGCGATATATGGTAGAATATGTGTATGATGGGCCAGTAGTGTAGCATGATGTGGTTGGAGGTTTTTCCTATTACCAACACCTATCAAAGGTGCTCCACACCACGCTTAGGGATATGGTGGTTCAAGATGAGGATAGTTGTAGGCTTTGGCATCCTATAACCCTAAGGTTATAGGTATGGAACATGGTTTGATATGTGTATTTAATTGAATATATACCTTACTGACAAACACAAGTGTGATTCATTCCTTTCATTCCACATTTATATTTCAAGACATAGAGATCCTGGTTAAGGGTTCATCTTGATCCTTATTCTGAGTGAATCCCACAAGAGATGACTCAGCAGTTGTACACTTATATTGAAGGTTTTTTCTAACAATTATTGGTGAGAGATTTATATGGGATATCATTATATCAATTATGAGGGATTATGACTTCATATTATGTATCTACTAGCTATCCATAGTTCATGATCTAATTGAGTGATTTGTAGGATGATGTGTTGTATTCTTAGTGATGGGATGATTTTTTACTTTCATAACAAATAGAAAATCATGGAAAATCCAAAATCGATATGGAATAGGATATTGTAGATGATTACTCACAATTTTGAAAGAATAACTCTTAGAGTAGTTGACGCTATGGGATACAAGTTATCATCTCTGGTGGAGGAGTACGATGAAATCATTCGTAAGGATGTTTCAGGATTAAATCAATTGTGGGAGCTAGAATACATCATTTACAAACACAGTAATATGACCCTGATATCTAGACTATCATATCATATGGCTTCTATAAATGTTCTTGAATTGAGTGTACATGTATATTACCATCATGGAAAGAACTTCATAAGACATAGTGTTCCCCCATTGGGTAGCCCCAATATTTTTCATGAAGAAGGTGGATGTGAGATTGAGGTTATATATTGATTATCAGTTTTGTAACCAAGTGAATTTGAATTTTAAGTATCTAATAACTAGGAATTATGACCTATTTGATTAGTTGTGAGTGGTTTTTGAAATCTGAAATATTGACCACATCTCTTGTTATCACTGGCTATGAGCAGGACGAGTGGAAATAATGGAGACAAAATATAGATACCAGTACAATCACTATTTATACATGGTGCTTCCATTCGGTGTGGAGAAAACCAGAGAAATTATCACAGGACTCATGAATTAGATATTATATACATTCATAGATAGTTTTCTGGGATTATTCACCAATGATATACAAATGTACTTGATTTTTGAGAAGGATCACTCCAAACACATGAAGATGGTATTTGATATAGTCCACGAGAATCTGATTTATAGGAATATATATAAGTGTCACCATTGGATTCAAGAAATACACTACAATTGAAATGTATTATTAAAAAAATAAGTGGATGAGGAACCATTGAGGTTTTTGGAAATGCTATATTGGGATCCACCCAGTAGTGTCACCAATGAGAGTATTTTACATGAAAAAAAGTACACCTTCAGTTCTTTTTAGAAGATTTATCATGGGTGGAATTACCTTTGAAAAATATGTCTCAAAAGGTAAATACATTTGTGTAGATGTAAAAGATCCCATAGTGTTTTCTGGAGTTGATGTAGAGGATAATGATCAACAAAACATTGAAATTATCAGAGTATTTTTTCTATTATGTTGTGTTCATACATGAATCATAGACCGGTCATGGTTATGTTTTGATTCAGAAAAAGGAAGTGACTACCTATGGGTTCAGGCTCTTAAGACCCCATAAGCATAACTATGAAACCCACAATAATGAGATCATAGTAGTAGTCTTCACCATTAATCCATGGTGACAATACCCGATGAGAAATTAGTTTATCATAATCTCATTCCTCAATTGATTCATGTATAAATTATCTTTGTAGGGTCCTAACATGAGACATAAAAAGTGGATAGTTTTCCCCTAGAATTATGAAATTGGGGTTGTATAGACTCCTGGAATGGGATTGCAGTATAAGATGCTCTAAACATGAGGTCTTGTTCTCAATTGATAGATGAGGTTCAATAATAGTTTTTCTCAATGTAGTTATACTTAGTATACAATGGTGGTGATTCAATTATATTGTTTTAGGTTGTCAGCCCAACAATTTTATAGTGATTTATGAATGCAAACTGCAGAGGTACTAATAGACAGACAATATGTGCTCAAAAATCAAATGGAGGTGCTCCTGATGAATTTTCAAAAGGTGGTGAATGTTATCCTTTTCAGATAATGGATGATGATACTAGTGATATTGCAGTATGAGGTGATGAGGTTATTTCATACATCCCTATTGGTGGTACATCATGGTCTAAGAAATACATATCAAGACATACAATTTTAGATCTGGTGGACATGGATGAAGAGTTTTGTTATGATTTTTGTAATTTTATTCATAATTTATTATCGAATGACTAATGACAACCATGTACTAGTGTGATTAAATTAACCCATTGAGGATCTAGAGTGGAAGTGGTATGTGATTTCAATGAACATCATGAGGGGGTTAACATGTACATTAGGAGGCTTTATGTTATCTTACTGATCATACACTAACTCAATATGTAATCCCAATCATAGAAATTTGATATTAGAGTTCAATGTAGATCCATAGATACTTGAATAGTCAAGTGTTATTATGGCTTCATTGTGTTCTCTCAGTGATACTTTCAGACAATTATTCCTTCTTCACATTTCAATTATAGAGATGATTATAGGAGGAAATTAAAAAATAATTTTCTTTGAGAAAAACATTTAACCCCCAACCAATGGCTAAATTAAAAAAACAATTCAAGTATTATGGGACATGTTTATTAGATTTTATGTTATGTTTTGCCCATAGGGATTGAATATTAAATAACCTTGGTTGAGTTTAAGTACTAGAAGAGATACCATTCCACCATAGATGTTGCACCATTTTAGGCCTTGAATGTGAGAACATATAGGTCACCAATGATTTAGACTAATCTAGTTGATTTAGTACTCAGGGAAAAATAATAGGTGTCAGTTGTGATAGAGATGAATTATGTCAATTAAGAGTGGATGATGACTAGACATAGATATCAAAAGTCCTATGAAAAATGATGATATATGCCTTTTTGATCTATGGGTGTTCCCATATGTTAATTATGGACTCATATCAATGTGTATTATGAATACTTTTTAAAGGTGGAAATATGTCTTCGAGATTCATTATACCATTCAAGATACAACAAAAAGTATGTAATGTGGAATACTTTTTATCTATACATATCTAGTTGGATAAGTTGCAAGATGAATTACATTAGTCACATTTTAGGAGGTATGTGCATGATCCAACAAGTAATATCAAATGGGGAAAGAAGGAAATGAAGAATGGGGATATATTTGAAGAGTCCCCATTAGATATCAGTTAATGGAAGGAGAATATACTTAATGGCTGATCGATTTCCATTTTGAATTTCAGGGGATGCATGAGAATCCTCCGGATAGGACCTAGGAGAATGAGACATAGATTCATGCCTCATAAATTCATTGTTTTTGGTAGGATTTTCACTTTAAAGGATTATAATTCATATGGTGAGAAACATGTAACACTTATAATTTTTAATGTATTATAATATAATTATATATGGATTATTTATAGAATTAGAAGCTAGGATAATGTGACAATCTATGTGACTGTGAGACCAAAATTGATTTTGTAAAAATATTTAAAATATTAATATTTTTTCTATGCAATATTTTTAAAAAATATAGTAACTCTTAAATTAAGGATCATAATAGAAATCATATAACTTTGTTGAGTTCATATCATGGGCTTTACCGTAGGCCTGTTAAAAAAAATTTTAGCCTTGGGTGTTTCTGTAAAACGCATTCATGAACAAAATTAATTAAATAAATTAATTAATTTATATATTTTATTTTATTGACTTTGTGACCTAAAATAATATATAAATACATATTTATGATGGGATATTAAGGATGGTAATATAACACAGGAGTTCTAGATAACTATTGGAGGAGGTTATTCGTGGATAATACTTAAAATAGGATCCGAATAAGTATTGTAAGAGATCATTTTTGGAAAATAATGTTATATTTGATCGACATCGATGATAGTTTCACTCCAAAAGTTTGTGGATCTCACCATCATTTTAATTTTATGACTATTATTTGTCAGTGACCGATCTAGACTCCAGGTAAGATTTTTAATTTTTTTCCATCCTATTAATTATCCTAGTCAAATGTAGATCAATAAAATAAACAATGAATTATTCTCATATATCTTGTTGATTTATGTATAGATTTTTTAATTTTTTAATTTTTTTTATCCCACTCGGTTCATTTAATTATTCGACAATAGATTGATGCCTGAAAAGATCTATGGAAGAGGTTTGTTCCCTATGCTTATGGGTTATGGATATTTCTAATGTTTTTTTCTTATGTGTATAATTTATATTTTTTTGTAAATTTGTTTGACGAATAATCATTATATGATTGTTCATTGTATGTTCTTAAACACAATTGATTAGTGATGTTAATGTGGTTTTGGATCAAGTGTTCAATAAATAGTGCCTCAACCAAATATGATAATAGGTGGAACAAAATGGATTTACTATTCTATTCTTCGTGGTTTTATGATGATAAATATGGAATGGAATGTTATTAGCATTTTTCAAGTAGATTCACACCCTGAATAACTATCAATGGTTACAAAAATGTTTTCTGAACTTAGATAAATGATTTATAATAAGGTTTGTGGAAACAATAGTTTGAAGGATGGTGCAGGGATATACCTGTGTGTTTGAGAAAATAATAATTTTTAATCATATAATATAGAGATAGATTTATTTTTTATCTTTCAATGCATTTATATGGTTTTCGTAGTGGACATAAGGATCACATGTCATGTGGTTTCTACCATAACACATGTGACTCCTCTCATAGAGCTCACCCAATAACACAGGGTCCTTGGGAGGTTACACATCTTGGTAGAAGGGGTGGTTCATGGAAATGAATAAAGTACATATGCAGATTTGTGTACTCATACATGAATAGGTGTTATGGACATAGTAATGTGTAGATTGGTTAAAATAAAGGAATGACCATATGTACATAGACATAGACATATAGAATATGAATTATTTCATAAGACCTGTAAACATCATATATTCATACTTATACAAAATTTTTATTGTATACATGTCGTGTGTGGAACAACCATAATGTAATTACACTAGTTGGTGAGAAACAATGTGTACCCACAATACGTTCCTTGTACCCCCTGATGATTTTTGGAGCCTAACGTTTCTTCATTATTTGAAGAGTATTGGTTGAGTGTGTTCCCCTAGTCCATCCCCTTTAAAGTAAAATTTTTAATTACATCCAAATATATTGATGGGGACCCCCATCATAGAATTAGTATTTGATATAGTTTATTGTGTTCCTCCATGAGACCAAAGTGTGATCCTTAATAATTATCTCTTATGCGCTAGGTGTGATTCATGGTATTGTAGTGACCCCCATGCTTAGAGAATTGATCCTCCATCTAGTAGTGTATTTTAGTATGGTTCATGGAATCATTGGAATATGATCCAATAGATAGTATATTGAAGTATAATGGTGTTGTGGTTCCACCTACTCATCCAAGGTGTAATCTGATATCTATGGATCATGATATCCATATAATATTAACTTTTCATGGATATGACCCAATGATTATGACCACTTAGAAGATTTTCTATAATGATATCATGGTTTGTGGAGTTATATCTCTATAAAGGCCCATGTCCTAGATGATTCAAGAAGAATCCAATAACTGGAAATTTGGTTGTGACTTCCTAGAGGTGTGATATCCTTCCTTCGTATATCATGGTTTTTTGTTAACACTATGATTTATATATAATTTTATGAGATGATCACACATGATGAATTTTGTTTAGTGTTTTTGGGTTGTCCTAATTAGTATTGTTATACTCACCCTAGTAGGTTTTTGACCTAACTTTCTTATCTTATGTATATGATTTCCCAATTGACATAGTCATAAATTGAGTAGGAACTGGTGGAGCAAAGTGATCCTAAAAGACTGAGTTGTGTTTTTATTGTTCCACTGAAAATAGTCATCTTCTAAATTATAGGTATGAATTGTTTTTGGATTAATTTTGTGGGATTTTATTTGGACCTTACATCTAGTACTTGTATTTTTAATAAGATTTTTGGGATTATAGATTCACGCTTGCATGGTTATTTGTTGTTTCACATTACTTCATTGTACGATCATGGAGAGGATTGTGTGTGTATAATTACATTAATATAAGTCATACAACGTTTATGATAAGCCTACATGGTGCTAATATATAGTAACTAGCCTATTTTATGTGGGATTTTGGTAGTTATTTCTCTAAGACCATTGGGTCGGGTCGCAATATCAATTGGGAACGATGTATCCGGTATACAACTGATAACTATATATTTCAAAAAATTGATAATGAACACTACTAGTGGGTAAAAGAGACCACTAATCATAATAAAATGTTATATAAAGAGTCACCACAACCCTAAGAACATTATTCAACAAGTGTGAACTAATTCCAATCCAATACTACAACAGAATTGATAATGTTTGTGTGAGAAACATGTTTCACTAGAGAGATTACAAATATAACCCCACCCCACAACTAACCGTTAATGAGAAAACCATTTCTAGTTATTATGAATACTCACATATTTTGAAATATGGTTTTAATTTAATTTTAAAATATATAGAAAAATTATATATATATATAATTCACTTTAAATTTCTCAAAATAGTTTATAATGAATTATTTATTTCTGAATAAACCATTTAGGAATAAAAATATGCAACAACTTATGAGTCTCAAATGGAAATAATACAAATGGAAATTATTTTATAAACGTATCACAAAATAGTGGAACTAAAAATTCATGAAAATTTGTTAGAGAGATTACAAATATAACCCCACCCCACAACTAACCGTTAATGAGAAAAAAATTTCTAGATATTATGAATGCTCACATATTTTGAAATATGGTTTTAATTTACTTTTAAAATATATAGAAAAATTATATATATATATATAATTCACTTAAATTTCTCAAAATAGTTTATAATGAATGATTTATTTCTGAATAAACCATTTAGGAATAAAAATATGCAACAAATTAGGAGTCTCAAATGGAAATAATACAAATGGAAATTATTTTATAAACGTATCACAAAATAGTGGAATTAAAAATTCATGAAAAGTTACTAGAGAGATTACAAATATAACCCCACCCCACAACTAACCGTTAATGAGAAAACAATTTCTAGATATTATGAATGCTCGCATATTTTGAAATATAGTATTAATTTACTTTTAAAATATATAGAAAAGTTATATATATATAAAAAATTCACTTTAAATTTCTCAAAATAGTTTATAATGAATGATTTATTTCTGAATAAACCATTTAGGAATAAAAATATGTAATAACTTAGGAGTCTCAAATGGAAATAATACAAATGGAAATTATTTTATAAACGTATCACAAAATAGTGGAATTAAAAATTCATGAAAATTTCTAGAGAGATTACAAATATAACCCCACCCCACAACTAACCGTTAATGAGAAAACAATTTCTAGATATTATCAATGCTCACATATTTTGAAATATGGTTTTAATTTACTTTTAAAATATATAGCAAAATTATATATATATAAACAAATTCTCATTAAATTTCTCAAAATAGTATATAATGAATGATTTATTTTTGAATAAACCATTTAGGAATAAAAATATGCAACAACATAGGAGTCTCAAATGGAAATAATACAAATGGAAATTATTTTAAAAACGTATCACAAAATAGTGGAATTAAAAATTCATGAAAAGTTGTTATAATGAGAACATTTGATCCATTGAATATATTATACGAAAAATCATTGAATACCAACACATGAAATCACCACCATCACTAGATTCCAAAAACCATGATACCTCGTATTACCTTCCAAAGCAACATAAATTTTACACAATAACCCTTACTAAGAACATAGAAAATATCACGCATTTATCATGCCACCATGATCCGTCATTTTTGCATTATCTATAAGATGTGATTTCACATTCAATGAAAACATTTGAAAATAAAATCCATGCCTAAATATTTATAATGATATAGTGATCATTTGTAAAATAGTTTTTAATAGAAATATTTTCAGTTTCCAAACCACCCTTTACAACTATAAAATATTCAACTGAATTTTTATAAATACCCCATATCTCATTGTACATATTGGAATAGACATGTGTGAATATTTATATATTGGATACAAATATATATATATATATTATCCATATTAATATGTTATATAATATTATAAACTACATTTATGATTCTTAGGGAATGAACACACCATTTTTATATCTTCGAAACATGCTTATAGTCACCATATTCATTTGATAATTCAAAAATTCATGATATTAAAGACATATAAGTTAAAACATGCATGTTATGTGTTTATATTTGGAACTTAAATTGAAAACATGATTTAATAATGGATTTTCAAGGTGAAAAATTTTCAAGAATTTGGAAAACATAGATAAACTAGTTTCTCTCATCAAAACCATTTAATATAACAAATGGTATTAATATTATATTTTAATAATTCATTAAAATTATCATTATAACATAGTTCTCAATTAAATATCTCATAAATTGAGTATCCTACCATTGACCATTCATATATATTAAAAGGTGGATTAAATCCACCAATAGAATGTCTATGGATGTAAGGAGTACCCAAAGAATAATCATAGAAATGAAACACATAAATAAAAACCAAATGAATGTGAACCCTATATCACTAAAACAATTTTCGGGATAGAATCTATGAAATAATATATGGAATAAGTTTTATAAGATTATATAAGGATATTACCTATGAGATATTACCTAAAATATGGAATGAAATTCCATATTCAACATGTCATTGAGTAGAAGAATGGGGGATTGCTCCATGGTGTTTTTATAGCCAAATAACAGGGGTGGTATTTGATTTTCTATTAAAAATGAGAATGGTTAAAAATATAATTTACACTTTTTATGTATTATGGGAATGTTGAACGGTTTGGAATCATGGTTTTGAAACCATTCACCTATTTTTAACACTTTACAAGAATTTAGGGGAACCCCACATTGTTATGAAATATAGTTTAGAAAACCATGTGCTAACTATAGGTTTTTGGTCTAATAAAATGAAATGTTTTGAATGAGGTTTCCACAGAATTTATAATTTAATGGACTGTTACCATGAAACATGAATTTCGTGCCAAAAAACATCCATTGTTAGATATATTATATCATGCAGGATTTTGAATGAAAAAATCATAATAAATTAATTTTTTTCATTAAATGAATTACTATGAAAATTAAAACCACCTTGATAATTTATTCCCTCTAGATGATGAAATATATTTATTGAATAAGGATATGAACAAAACAATCCAAAAAATATTGATGAGAGTAAGACTCTAGTGGGACGATATTGACTAAGAGAATCACTAGGATCTATATTATGATATGATCATTATGCTCATCACACATATAGGTAACCCTTGAGGTTCATAAATTAAAAAATATAGTATATGTTCATTATCTTATATTATCTTTAATTTGAAGGAAATAAATGTGGAAAACTATATGAATGTGATCCTAAAACCTTAGAACACCACAAACCATTAATCCCCCCCCCCAAAATGAATACAACTAGAAACATTCATAATTCATGTAATGGGTAGGGGTAGGTCAATCAGGAACCATTAATTGGTTTTAATAAGACGACAAATAGGGGAACATGTACTAAATGAATCCATTATATTCATAAGGCTCATTAAAATACACTCACCTGACAAAATGTGATTAACCCATGTTTTTAATTGACGAAATGTCATTGATAAGTCTTGTATGTTGTTTTTTGGAAAAAAACAATCTAGATTCAATATTAACCCCCCCCCCCACTATGATAATTAAATATATTATAAACTCCATTAATGGATCACCGAATATTCTAGATTTCATCATTGGACTCTAAGTGTGTGTAGTTATTATTTATTTATTAGAAATTGGGTTGTAATAGACATTAACATATTGTCATTTCAATAGACCATAGACTAGTTCGGTTCTAGGTAGATAGACATATTCACTATGAGGTGACAATAAGGACACTGGTTTTTTGAGAAAAGAAACTCATTCATGTGTAAAATAATATATCTTGTTGTATAGTATTTTTCTTTCATAAAACTAAAGATTGGAAAATAATGGTGACTCTATAGGACCAAGGAGTTATAGAAATTAGGATATTTGGTTCCACATTGAATGCCTAATGCATATTTAGAGGCAGTGTTAGTGGAAATAATTTGGTATTTGGACTCGAAAGAAAATTACTATGACTCAATATTGAGTCAATTTATTAGTGCATTAGAGCACCATTTAAAGCCTTTGGACATTTGTATGTAGTTTGTTGACCATATTGGGATATTTTAATGAGGTCATTATTGAAATTTGTAAGGATATTAACCCCACATAACAATTACATTAAGGATTAAGGCATCAAGATTAATGGTTTTTGTGGTGTATTGGTTTCATATGTATAAAACCCTTATTGGAATATGAATGTAAATTTAACTACTATTTTTTACATATAATGTAGAATAAAATGGTGTGGAACTATATAAATATTTCTATTCATATTACAAATTATTTTTATGAGGAATATTTTGAGGCCTTATTGAAATGGTTTGAGTTTTCACGTTAGGTATAGTGGGTAATAAATCATTGTAATCAATTTTAATCATGAAAAAAATCAGTAATTTCACCTATGCCTAGTATTTTATCAAGTGTGATTGAATTGAACCTTGTATGAAATGGAATTTGTCTAAATGATTCATGACCTCTTTGGTCCTTACTGTAGTGGGGAGAATTTATATGATTTATAAGGAATAAGTTAAAGACACAATGGTGAGATGAGAGATAAAATTGAGATGATAATTGTCTCTAATAAAGAATAAAATTTGGTTTTTGATAATATTCTAATTTTCATGCTTGGAGTAACAGAACATGAATGTTGTGGACATTCATAGGTGAGAGTAGACTTGATGATATGTGTTTGTTCTTGATGATATTATGTAGATAAATACTTTTGGTTGAAGATATATAATTATATTTAGGTTTCAATCCAATGATACCACATATTTTGGATGATTAGAATATCTCAAGAAGGGAGATTGTAATTACCTATGACATTAAGGTTTGTCAAATTTTTAAGGAATCTTTAAATTTTAAATTACTGAATTAGTCATTCATAAAAAAATAGTTTAAAACAACTTTGATTACTATTTTATCTTCATTGAATTTCTTTTAGACATAAAATGAAGCTTGATGGAAGAAAAAACCATAAGATTATTATAGAGGATTAGTTAGACAATACATGCTAATATAGGTTCACCATCTAGATAATGGTTGAGAAGAGGCCCTTACTACCCACTAGTACTTATCAAACAATCGACAAGACTATATATTTGTATTAGGAAGGTAATTAGTGAAAATTCTACCTAGATGGTTTCACTAGCCATAAAGTAAGCCTACATTGTCATCATAATGTTTCAATAGTCACTAGTAAGGTGTTCTAGGTATTATTTAATATATGTCCCTTTTTTATTTTCACCAACCAATCCACATTTTATTTTTTATTATTTGATAGAATTTTTGAAATTAATTATACATAACTACCCTCTATTACTCTCTCTAATAACCTCTTTTTATTAGAAGTGTATCATGATGAAATTTGATAGGGAATCTAAAAAAAATCATTCACTATTCTACGATCATGGCCTCATTCTTCATTATTGATGATAGAATGTGTTTACATTATCCTTAGCTAAACCAGCAAATAATTTTAATATTTTTTATCCTTTTATTTCACAATTATCATTTAATCCCCTTCTTATAAATCATCATACTCCTTTTTTGATCATTTTACTACTTCAAAAGAGATATTAAAATGGAAATTCCATCAGTTATTGATGGAATTTTCCAATGTTTATGGGCCATTGGATGATCATGGGAAGGGGTTGTATGATGGTGATAAATGGGTATTGTTGTTGATAATTCTATATAATGTACGTCCCATGATGATATCTTGTTTAGGTTTTGTCAAATTCATTTTATTATCCAACAAACATTTGATTTTAAATAGTAATATTTCATGGCATAGATCTAGGGGTGTAGTGGTTGAGGCCTAAATTCCATTAAAAATGAGAATCTAATATAAATCACTTAATTTGATTCCTCAAAATGAAAAAATGTATTTATATTAAATAGGTCATTTAAATGTTATCACATGTTAATAGTTTCTCCTAGAATGAAAATAGATTTGTGAGATGGACATTACATATGGGGCATGTCAGGTTTCCTACTGTGTGATGATATCTAGTATGTATTTTGGAAAAAATAAGCATCACCATAGTTTGTATGATTCCTTTTAATAATTAAATTATTCTTATTTAGTTATTATTAATTATTTATAATGGATGTGTATGATATATAAAACCATAGATATATATTTTAGAAAAATATACATGGAAAACATAGACAATGCTATCGAGATTTTCTTAAGATAGATTTGAATATATTTGAGGTAGTTGGTCATATGTACTCTATGGTATGGTTTTATGAACATTTATTTTCATGAGACTTGTGTTTCTCCTCATGGCAGGAATGAACATTTAATTATTAATGGTTCCATACTATAAAATAATGAATAATTAATTAATGGCCTTTCGAACATAATTACATAATGTAACATGCCTAATGAATTGGGAATTGGTGGAAGGGACACATTCGACACTTGCATTGTAGATCAGGGTTGACCATAAAGGGATGAGGCTTGACCCAAAACATTTTACATGTATTCTATAGACACATTTGGTTGTTTCATTGTGTTACATGTGATCCATATCCGAAAAAACAATGATTTATGTATTGATCAGAAGTTTTTTTATGTGTATCTGTTGAGATAATGTTCATTATATTGAAGATAGTTATGTGTGTGTTTATCTCATGAGATCAATTTAAATGTATTTACCTCATGTGTATCCATATGTAACCCCTTTACCATGTTTTATGAGTGATAAAATTTTTCTGTGTATAGACAATAATTCTTATTATATTTTTTGATCACATGTTTGTTGTTGAGTAAATCATGAAAAGTTGATTGAAATCTGATGATATGATTTGTGTATAGCCTCTTGGGAAATTTTCAAGATGTTATTTATTAATATTTTTTATGATATTTATTTTCTAAAGTATATTATTTCCTGAGTAACCAGTATTCGATTATCAATCCATACATGTTTCATAGATTCTATTAGATGGCCTCATTGATGGGGAACATGATAAGATGACGATGGCTACTGAAAATGAATCATTTGGTGTTATGGATAAGACCACAGAAATTTTACTAATAAGGGAGTAGACCACCCAAAGGTATTGAAAATCCATAAGCTTTAAGCTAATGTGGTGGAATACCATTATAGGGTGATGTGATTAATCAATATATCAATCATGTCTAGTGGGTCTTACCATCGTCTTATAAAAATGAACACCATCAGGGTAGGGAGTGTAGTGTTTTTAATTTCCCCCACCTTCAGGGAGGGGCTTTCTATATTTCCATAAAAGTAGAACTTGGAATGATATGCATATTTTTCCATCTAATATTGTGACTTATAACACATCTCACAATATGTGGTTATAGAAATTTACATACATTGTAGCAATGTGACGAACAAGCTATAGTGGGTTGTTAAGGGGAGTATTGGGAATAAGAAAACCAATTAGTGTATTGTTTTTGTATTATTAGTATTATTTGGAAATATTATGGAATCTTTATTTAGTTATATTCTATATTTTTATTTATATTTACTATATCATGTGAATTGGCACCACATTTTGTTGGTAGGGTACTACATTGTGTCATTAGTTTCGTACTGATTTATTCTCATACCATGACGGGGATGCCATTGAATTTGGGAACCCATATAGCCATGAATTATTGTAGGTAGACATTGGGATAAGTCTAGGTTTTGAATATCTAGTCGGATATATCATTATGATAGTGTATACTGGGATTTCATAGGGATTGGAGTGATGTGACGTTCCACATGTATAATTATTATTTTCATATCATATAATTTTTATCATACCGATTAGAGGATAGTTTTTTATTAAGGTTTGAATATATTGTTTCTAAAATAAATATTATTGATGTTATATTACTTGTTTCATCATACCATAGTTGTGCTCCCATTATATCATTGGTTATTTTTCCATTATAATGTACTCTGATTGAGGGTGTAAAATCTCCAGGATTCCACCTCAGTCCCAAAAATCTACTAAGAATCATATAGAATTGTATTCATGCATCATTATTCATTTGAAAACTCATATTAGATGTAGTGATTCTAGAAAATAATTTTTATCAATGAAATTTATGAAAAATGACTATAATCTGTGGTTTTATGAAATACTGATGATCTAAAAATGTCTAAATATTTGTTTTCCTTTGGAAAATTAAAATAATGATAGTTTTTTTATTGTTAGACAAAATATGTAAATAAATATATTATCATAAAAATATAAATAGTGATGATGAGTCAACTCATCTTAATATACGAAAAAAATTAAGTTCCACCGATGTTGAACAATAAAATATTACCGATCTCATTGTAGATGAAGCAATGATTTTTGAAACATGAATACTAGGGGATTTATTATAGGTAAAAATGAAAATCATGTGTTAGAATTGGAATTGATATAATATAACTTATTATTCTAAATGTTTAAATTCATCTCGATACTTGGTAATTTTTTATTTAAGGCAACCTTCTATTTTGAGAAGTCATTTTACTTTTGAGTGTTCCTACTAGGAGTCTGTATAGTGTGAGGCATGCCCTGTACGTATCTTATTATTTAAATTTTAACATCTTAAAATGAACTATATATGGTTGTTTCTAGAAAATTGTTCTACTAGTTGATATAGTAGGGAAAACCAATTTACCAATTATTTTTGAATTTTTTTGGAGATTCTGTTCTATGTAGTTGGTGAGCCGAACATTAAGTTGTATTAGTAGGTATTTCATTTACCAACATGGGTAGACCCTGAATTAGTAAACTGATCCATCTGGTAAAAATTAAAAAGAAGCTTTTTTAATCCTTTTTGGTCAGAAAATTGTTTTCGGAATAATAATAAATCCCAATTTTAATGGCTATAATATTTCCATGTATTTCATTCTAATAAAATATTGATTATTTTTTTTCATTGTGTTGATATGGTGTGACAATTGAAGTCATTAGGATCCTATAATTGATATTATAAGTATATTAAAAAAATTAATATAAAATAAATGTAGTTTTCCAAAAATAAAGTGGTGTTACTCTTAAAGGTGTCTCTTATCAGACCTCTGATGCCGATTTCGAGTTTGTAACATGGGATTTTCCAAATAAAAAATACAATTTTTTATTCATTTTTTTCTGTGGTATATCCAGGTCATTGGAAAATTAAAAAGAATATTGTTTTTTATATAGATTCCTGAAATCATCTTCAAATACACGATTAGGATGAGATATCAAGGTTGGTTGAATTTCCCCTGATCTATATAGAACCATTGGAGGAGAGAATTTTTCGTGGACCAAATCAATCAGATCAAGATCAAGGAATGTTTCACCAATTGAGTTTTTGGATCTCTCCAGTTATATAAATGAAGGATATTTCATCATTATTGTTTTATCCAAACTCCAAGTAATATTTATGATTACTGTTATTTCAATCATGTTAATTTTCCAGGTTGAATAAATTTCAATTCCACAAAATTGAATTTATTCACATATCGATGATTGGATTTATTTTATGTTGATTTATTTTTTCATTACATTAAAACTATTCATTAATATAATTCATTGATGATGAATCTAGGGAAACAAATAAAAATTTATTTGGTCCAATCTCTATGATTATGGTTTATGGATTCATCCCCCATTTTATTTTTGTGTTCACATTTGGTATCCTATATGGGAAATGATTTGATGAATACTAGGTGTATGACCATTGAACATTTGTTCATTGGTACAACAGATCAATATTCTGTTTGTGGCTCCTAATTAAGGGTGAGATTGAAGGTGAATAAATGGGGGATGGACAGAGGTAGATCAAATAAAATCAATGGTTCCATTTTTCTAGTTTTGGAGCGTGATGGCGACAAAATGGCTCGACAGAATCATTTTCTGAGCATATTTGATGTTGAGATCCCAATATCTTGAAATGGGAAGGTCAGATGACCATGGATTAATTTTTTTTATTATATTTTTTGAAGAAATAAAGTGTAGTATGAGATGGATAATGACCTATATGTTTTTAAAAAATATCTTGTCACACATAGTGTAATCCTAAGATAAAAAATAGATGGGACCCAATGTGTTGTGCTTGGGTTTCCAAGATGAAGATAATGATCTCATATTCAATTGAACCTACCAGTTTTTATGTGACTCTTACATGGGTGTATTAGATTAGATTTAGGGATATTGGTATGTTACACATCAAGGTATATAGGTTGGTACAGATACATGGCCAGAGTACACGAGAAGAGAAATGTATTGGTACATAACCATATGTACATGGTTGGAAATATGTTTATATATTTTATTCTACAAGATCGGACAAAGTAATATAGGAATTGATAGAAAATATGGGATATATAATGATAGACCTCTATGAAATGTTTATTCATATTTAATTTACATTTATTTTGAGGTTTTTGTGTCATGTTAGGAAGGGCAACAAGGGAAGATCGGGTGTTGGTTAGACACGTTGTGTTCTCTAGTACATGGTATGTTCTCACTTATATAGTGTTTTCCCTTACATTTTTATATATTGGACCAATAAAATTTCATTGTGTTCCATTGATCCATCCCCCCATGTGTATAGTGAAAAATTCAGTCTAAATCTATGGATCTTGATCCCCACCAGATAAATATTTTTAGATCATGTTTAGGTGTCCCTCCATGAGGCCAGAGTTTGATAATCTATCATGGATTCTTAAACCCCATGTTGGGACATGGTATCAATATGGCCTCTATTCATCTGGTTTTTATCCTCCATTTATCATTCTATTTTAGTAGTTTTTGGTGTTTCAAAGTAATATGATCCCCTACATATCGATTTGATCAAGATTGGGTTTGTGGTTTCCCCTAGGGGTCCTGGGTGTGATCACCAGTCTTTGGATCATGGTATTCAATAAAAACTAATTTTTTGTAGTTGGAAACCAATGATTATTTCTTGTGGTATGAATGAATCCAATGAAAAAATCACTCATAGAGTGGGTTCTCCAAAAATTAGTGTTTCCTAGAATCTTCTAGTAGAATCTTGTATGTGGTAGTGTAGTTGTGAAATCATGGATGTCAAATGTGTTTTAAGATTATATTTTGGTTTTATTTTTTATTAAAATTATTTCTATATAATTTTTATTGTATTACCACTCATCATTCATAATGTTTAGTGATTTTATTGTGTTTTATAGGTTATTGTTATACTCATCCCTTTATGGGGTTTTCCCACATGATTTATGTGTTATGTAGATGACTGGCCATTTGAATGAGCCATAGAGATACCATGACTAGGAAAATTATTGTGAGCCATGAAGTCCATGTTGTAATCTGGTGGTTACATTAATATCTATCCAGTTTTATTTTACAGGTCAGAAATGTTTTTGTTTCTTTTAGTTTGATTCTATTTATCCCATCGTTACAGTACTATTTTATCATACTCTAATTTTTAGACTGTTGATTTAGGCATGCATGGTAAATAGTTGCTTAAAATATTTGTATTTTATAGTCTTTTATATATGTGCGTTTGTATACAGATACATTATTCTAAGTCCACCAATATGTGAGATAATCACAATCTGTTTTGATTTCTATTCCCTTTTATATTGGTGATGGGGTTGGATTATTCATAGATCAGGCCACATTGGGACAAGCCGCAACACAGTCATATTAGAGTAGTAAGTTCTACCATCGAATCAGAGTCCCTGATATTGGTTTTTGTTTTATGGAAATATATTTTTTTCATTTTATTCTTTTAGGATATGGAATCTAAATTTTTTTTGGTGGCTAATGTATCACATCATAATGTCTCTACTCTAATGACATTTTAATTAGTTCATGTATACATTGGTTATGTGGAAAAAATTGGTGCATTTTTTATATAATACTGGGCGTTGGTAACCATGTCCTTATTGAGTCTTCTCCGGAGATATTCACTTTGAAAATGTACATATTTATTATTTTTGTATGTTTCTGTGAAGACAACCGTCCAATGTTCCACTATGTCATCTAGAGGATTATCATGTGAGTGAAAAGGGATAAATATAGGGTTTTTTCCTAGAAATAGTACCTCCTTATTGATTAATATCTATAAACCACCCATTGAGTAGAATTTAGTGCTGGATGTGCTTTATGAGGATGAACACAAGCTAAATAGACTGCATGATTTCTCAATGTAGTGACCTCCAAGATTTTACATTTAGCCAGACCTCCAGGTGGATGAGTACTAGCTTGAGGTATTCACTCAAATATTCTTCCTTGTGATGATTCCTAAAAATATTATGTAAGTACATGAAGAGTGTCTTCTCCAAGGAACCACTATGAAATGAAATAATGTTGTTATACATTCACATGATGAGATGACTCATTACAATTTCTTTTTAATGAATATATTTAGGGATTAGTTTCAGTCTTCCATGATTTGATAAGTGAGCATCTAGGAACTTATATATCAACAACATGGTATTATTTCCTTGGCAGATTATTTATCAAGGTTTATACTTCTCTCATTATAAACCATAAGTATGTTGTGGGAACTATTATTCGTATCATAGACCCTATAGAACGAATTATTCCTTGATATATTTTGATTTATTGGTATCTTTATGAATACCAACCTATCATATGTAATATTAGGGGACCTTATTAGGGGAGAGATTCCTAAAAGAGTAGGTGATGGTAGTGGGAACTTGTAGTCAGATCCTAGAGAATAAAACCTTGGTATTAGATCGATAATGATTATTTTTTAGATCATTGTGTGTTAGAAACATCATGAGATTATACAAGATAGATGACCAGTCATATAGGAATCTCCATATGAATTGTCTTTGTTGAGTGAAAGGTGGTATTTTTCACCTGATGGTTAGGCGCATCATGTCTGTGACTGTCTAACCCATCGTATAGTTAATTGATATATTTAATGGGGACCCTCAAGACATATAATGTGTAACCATAAGGGTGTTATATATGGTAGAATATGTGTATTATGGGACAGTAGTGTAGCATGATGTGGTTGAAGGTTTTTCTTATTACCAACACCTATCAAAGGCGCTCCACAGCACGCTCAGGGATATGGTGGTTCAAGATGAGGATTGTTGTAGGATTTGGCGGCCTATAACCCAAAGGTTATAGGAATGGAACACGGTTTGATATGTGTATCTAATCCAATATATACCTTACTGACAAACACAAGTGTGAGTCATTCCTTTCATTCCACATTTATATTTCGAGACATAGAGACCCTGGTTAAGGGTTCATCTTGATCCTTATTCCGAGTGATTCCCACAAGAGATGACTGAGCAGTTGTACACTTATATTGACTGTTTTTTCTAACAATTATAGGTGGGAGATTTATATGGTATATCATTATATCAATGTTGAGGGATTATGACTTTATATTATGTATCTACTAGATATCCATAGTTCATGATCAAATTGAGTGATTTGTAGGATGATGTGTTGTATTCTTAGTGATGGGATGATGTTTTCCTTTCATCACAAATAGAAAATCATGGAGGATCCAAAATCTATTTGGAATAGGATATTGTAGCTGATTACTCACAATTTTGCAAGAATAACTCTTAGAGTAGTTGATGCCATGGTACACGAGTTATCATCTATGGTGGAGGAGTATGATGAAATAATTCCAAAGGATGTTTCAAGATTAAATCCATTATGGGAGATAGAATTCATCATTGAAAAACACACTAATATGACCCTGAGATCTAGAATATCATATCATATGGCTTCTATGGATGTTCGTGAATTTAGGGTACATTTAGATTACCATCATGGGAAGAACTTCATAAGACATAGTGTTCCCCCCTGGGTAGCCCCAATATTGTTCATGAATAAGGTGGAAGGGAGATTGAGGTTATATGTTGATTATCAGTTTTATAACCAATTGAATTTTAATATTAAGTATCTAATACCTAGGATTTATGACCTATTTTATTAGTTGAGATTGGTTTGAGAAATCTGGAATATTGACCACATCTCTTGTTATCACTATCTATGAGTTGGACGAGTGGAAATAATGGAGACGAAATATAGATACCAGTACAATCACTATTTATACATGGTGATTCAATTCGGTGTGGAGAAACCCAGAGAAATTATCACAGGACTCATGAATCATATATTCTATACATTCAAATATAGTTTTCTGGGATTATTCACCAATGATATACAAATGTACTCGATTTTTGAGAAGGATCACTCCAAACACATGAAGATGGTATTTGATATAGTCCAGGAGAATCAGATTTATAGGAATATATTGAAGTGTCACCATTGTATTCAAGAAGTACACTACCATTGAAATGTCTTATTAAACAAATAAGTGGATGAGGAACCATTGATGTTTTTGGAAATGCTATATTGGGATCCACCCAGGAGTGTCACCAATGAGAGTATTTTACATGAAAAATTACACCTTCAGTTCTGTTTAGATGATTTATCAATGCTGTAATTACCTTTGAAAAATATGTCTCGAAAGGTAAATACATTCGTGTAGATGTAAAAGATCCCATAGTATTTTATGGAGTTGATGTAGAGTATAATTATCCCTAAAACATTGAAATTATCAGAGGATTTTGTCTATTATGTTGTGTTCAAACATGAATCATAGAACCATCATGGTTATGTTCTGATTCAGAAAAAGGAAGTGACTTCCTATGGGTTCAGGATGTTAAGACCCCATAAGCGGAACTATGAAACCCACAATCATGAGATCAGAGTAGTAGTCTTCACCATGAATCCATGGTGACAATACCCTATGAGAAATTAGTTTATCATAATCTCATTCCACAATTGATTCATGTATAAATTATCTTTGTAGGGTCCTAACTTGAGACATAAAAAATGGATAGTTTTCCACTAGGATTATGAAATTGGGGTTGTATATACTCTTGGAATGGGATTTCAGTATAAGATGCTCTAAACATGAGGAATTGTTCTCAATTGATGGATGAGGTTCCATAGTAGTTTTTCTCATTGTAGTTATCTTTAGTAGACAAGGATGGTGATTCAATTATTATGTTTTAGGTTGTCACTCCACCTATTTTATAGTGATTTATGAATGCACACCGCAGAGGTACTAATAGACAGACAATATGTACTCAACAATGAAATGGAGGTGCTCCTGATGAATTTTATAAAGGCAGGGCATGTTATCCATTTCATAGAATGGATGATGATACTAGTGATATTACAGAATGTGGTGATGAGGTTATTTCATACATCCCTATTGGTGGTATATCATGGTCTAAGAAAGACATATCAAGACGTCCAATTTTAGATCTGGTGGACATGGAAGAAGAGTTTTGTTATGATGTTTGTAATTTTAGTCATCATTTATTATCTAATGAATAATGAGAACCATGTTTTAGTGAGATTAAATTAACCCATTGAGGATCTAGAGTAGAAGTGGTATGTGATTTCAATGAACATCATGAGGGGGTTACAATGTACATTAGGAGGATTTATGTTATCTTACTGATCATACACTAACTCAACATGTAATCCCAATCATAGAAATTTGATATTAGAGTTCAATGTAGATCCATAGATACTTGAATATTCAAGAGTTATTATGGCTTCATTATGTTCTCTCAATGATACTTTCAGACTATTATTCCTTCTTCACATTTCAATTATGGAGATGATTACATGAGTCAATTAAAGAATATTTGGGTTTTAGAAAAACATTTAACCCCCAACCAATGGCTAAATTAAAAAAACAATTCAAGTATTATGGGACATGTTTATCAGATTTTATGTTATGTTTTGGCCATAGGGTTGAAATATTAAATAACCTTGGTTGACTTTAAGTATAAGAATAGATACCATTCCACCATAGATGTTTCACCATTTTAGGCCTTAAATGTGAGAACATATTGGTCACCAATTGTTTAGACTAATCTTGGTGAGTTAGTACTCATGGAAAAATAATATGTTTCAGTTGTGATAGAGATGAATTATTTCAATTAAGAGTGGATGAGGACTATACATAGATATCAACAGTCCTATGAGAAATGACGATATATGCCTTTTTGGTCTATGGGTGTTCCCATATGTTCATTAGGGGTTCATATCAATGTGTATTATGAATACTTTTTAAAGGTGGAAATATGTCTTCGAGATTCATTATACCATTCCAGATACAATAAAAAGTATGTAATGTAGAATACTAGTTATCTATACATATATAATTGTAGAAGTTTTAAGATGAATTACATGAGTCACATTTGAGGAGGTATGTGCATGATCCATCGAGTAATATCAAATGGGGAAAGAAGGAAATAAAGCGTAGGGATACATTTGAAGAGTACCCATTAGATATCAGTTATTGGAAGGAGAAGATTCTTAATGGATGATCGATTTCCATTTTGAATTTCAAGGGATGCATGAGAATCCTCCAGATAGGACATTTGAGTATGAGACATAGATTCATGCCTCATAAATTCATTGTTTTGGGTAGGATTATCACTTTTAAGGATTAAAATTCATATGGTGTGAAAAATGTAACACTTCTAATTTTTTAATGTCTTATATTATAATTATATATGAAATATTTATTAAATTAGAATCTAGGATAATGTGACAATCTATGTTACTGTGAGACCAAAATTGATTTTGTAAAAATATTTAAAATATTAATATTTTTTCTATTCAATATTTTTAAAAATTATAATAACGCTTAAATTATGGATCATAATAGAAATCATATAACTTTGTTGAGTTCATATCATGGGCTTTACCATTGGCCTGTTAAAAACATTTTTACCCTTTGGGTGTTTCTGTAAAATGCATTCATGAACAAAATTAATTAAATAAATTTATTAATTTATATATTTTATTATATTGACTTTGTAACCTAAAATAATATATAAATACATAGTTATGATGAGATATTAGGGATTGTAATATAACACAGGGGTTCTAGATAACTATTGGAGGAGGTTATTCATGGATCATACTTAAAATAGGATCTAATTAACTATTTTAAGAGATCATTTTTGGAAAATAAAGTTAGATCTGATCAACATCGATGATAGTTTCACTCCCACAATTTGTGGAGCTCACCATCATTTGAATTGTATGACTATTATTTGTCAGTGATCGATCTAGACTCCATGTAAGATGTTTGATTTTTTCCATCCTATTCATTATCCCAGTCAAATGTAGATCAATAAAATAAACAATGAATTATTCTCATATATCCTATTGATTTATATATGGATTATTTAATTTTTTAATTTTTTTATCCCACTCGGTTCATCTAATTATTCGACAACAGATTGATTCCTAAAAATATCTATGGAAGAGGTTTTTTCCCTATTCTTATGGCTTATGGATATTTACAATGTTTTATTCTTATGTGTATACTTTATATTTTTTTGTAAATTTTTTTGATGAATAATCATTATTTGATTGTTCATTGTATGTTCTTAAACACAATTGATTAGTGATGTTAGTGTGGTTCTAGATCAAGTGTTCAATCAATAGTGCCTCAATGAAATATGATAATAGGTGGAACATAATGGATTTACTATTCTATTCTTCATGGTTTTATGATGATATATATGGAATGGAATGATATTAACATTTTTCAAGAAGATTCACACCCTGTATACCTATCAATGGTTACAAAAATGTTTGCTGACCTTAGATACATGATTTTTAATAAGGATTGTGGAAACAACAGTTTGAAGGATGGTGTAGGGAAATACCTGTGTGTTCTAGAAAATAATAATTTTCTCATCATATAACATAGAGATATATTTATTTTTTGTTTTTCAATGCAGTTCTATGGATTTCTTAGTGGACATAAGGATTACATGTCATGTGGTTTCTACCATAACTCAGGTGAATCCTCCCCTAGAGTCTCAACCTATAACCCAGGGTCCTTGGGAGGTTACAAATCTTGGTATAAGGGGTGGTTCATGGAAATGACTAAAGTACATATGCAGATTTGTGTACTCATACATGACGAGGTGTTATGGACATAGTAATGTGTACATTGGTTTGAATAATGGACTGAACATATTTACACAGACATAGACATATAGAATATGACTTATTTTAGATGACCTGTAAACATCATATATTCAATCTTATACAAAATTTTTAAGGTATACATGTCGTGTGTGGAACAACCATAAGGTAATTCAACTAGTTGGTGAGAAACAATGTGTACCCACAATACATTCCTTGTACCCCCTACTGATTTTTGGAGCCTAACGTTTATTCATTATTTGAAGAGTATCGATTGAGTGTGTTCCCCTAGTCGACCCCTTTAAAGTAAAATTTTTAATTACATACAAATGTATTTATGGGGACCCCCTTCATGGAATTAGTATTCGATATAGTTTATTGTGTTCCTCCATGAGACCAAAGTGTGATCCTTAATAATTCTCTCTTATGCGCTAGGTGGGATTCATGGTATTGTAGTGACCTTCATGATTAGATAATTGATCCTCCATCTAGTAGTGTATTTTAGTATGGTTCATGGTATCATTGGAATATGATCAAATTGATAGTATATTGATGTATAATGGTGTTGTGGTGCCACCTACTCATCCAAGGTGTAATATGATATCTATGGATCATGATATCCATATAATGTTAACTTTTCTTGGATATGACCCAATGATTATGACAACTTGAAAGATTTTCTATAATGATAGCATGGTTTGTGGAGTTATATCTCTATAAATAGCCATGGCCTAGATGATTCAAGAAGAATCCAATAACTAGAAATTTGGTTGTGACTTCCTAGAGGTGTGATATCCTTCCATCGTATATCATGGTTTTTTGTTAACACTTTGATTTATATATAATTTAATGAGATGATCACACATGATTAATTTTGTTTAGTGTTTTTGGGTTGTCCTAATGAGTATTTTTATAATCACCCTAGTAGGTTTTTTGACCTCAATTTCTTATCTTATGTATATGATTTCCCAATTGACATAGTCATAAATTGAGCGGGAACTGTTGGAGCAAAGTGATCCTGAAAGACTGAGTTGGGTTTTTATTGTTCCACTGAAATTAGTCATCTTCTAAATTATAAGTATGAATTGTTTTTGGATTAATTTTGTGGGATTTTATTTTGACCTTACATCTAGTACTTGTATTTTTAATAAGATTTTTGGGATTATAGATTCATGCTTGCATGGTTATTTGTTGTTTCACATTACTTCATTGTATGATCATGGAGAGGATTGTGTGTGTATAAGTACATTAATATAAGTCATACGACGTCTATTATAAGCCTACATGGTGCTAGTATATAGTAACTAGCCTATTATATGTGGGATTTTGGTAGTTATTTCTCTGAGACCATTGGGTCGGGTCGCGATATCAATTGGGAACGATGTATCCGGTATACAACTGATAACTATATATTTCAAAAAATAGATAATGAACACTAGTAGTGGGTAAAAGAGACCACTAATCATAATAAAATGTTATATAAAGAGTCACCATAATCCTAAGAACATTATTCAAAAATTGTGAACTTATTCCAATCCAATACTACAACAGAATTGATAATGTTTGTGTCAGAAACATGTTTTGCTTGAGAGATTACAAATATAACCCCACCCCACAACTAACCGTTAATGAGAAAACCATTTCTAGATATTATGAATGCTCACATATTTTGAAATATGGTTTTAATTTACATTTAAAATATATAGAAAAATTATATATATATATATAATTCACTTTAAATTTCTCAAAATAGTTTATAATGAATGATTTATTTCTGAATAAACCATTTAGGAATAAAAATATGCAACAACTTAGGAGTCTCAAATGGAATTAATACAAATGGAAATTATTTTTAAATGTATCACAAAAAAGTGGAATTAAAAATTCATGAAAAGTAGTTGTAATGGGAACATTTGATCCATTGAATATATTATATGAAAAATACTTTAATACCAACGCATGAAATCACCACCATCACTAGATTCCAAAAACCAAGCTACCTCGTATTACCTTCCAAAGAAACATAAATTTTACACAATCACCCTTACTACGAACATAGAAAATATCACGCATTTATCATGCCACCATGATCCATCATTTTTGCGTTATCTATAAGATGTGATTTCACATTCAATGAAAACATTTGAAAATAAAATCCATGCCTCAATATTTATAATGATATAGTGATCATTTGTAAAATAGTTTTTAATACAAATATTTTCAGGTTCCAAACCACCATTTACAAATATACAAATATTCAACTCAATTTTTATAAATACCCTATATCTCATTGGACACATTCTAATAGACTTCTGTGAATATTTATATATTGGATACAAATATATATATATATATATATATATATATTATTCATATTAATATGTTATATAATATTATAAACCACGTTGATGATTCTTAGGAAATGAACACACCATTTTTACTTCTTTGAAACTTGCTTATAGTCACCATCTTTTTGCATAATTCATAAATTCATGATATTAAAGACATATAAGATAAAATAGGCATGTTATGTGTTTATATTTGGAAATTACATTGAAAGCATGATTTAATAATCGATGTTCAAGGTGAAAATTTGTCATGAATTTGGAAAACCTAGATAAACTAGTTTCTCTCATCAAAACCATTTTATATAAAAAATGGTATTAATAATATATATTAATAATTCTTTAAAATTATCATTATAACATATTTCCCAATTTAATATCTCATACATTGATTATCCTACCATTGACCTTGCATATATTATAAAAGGTGGATCAAATCCACCAATAGAACGTATATGGGTGTAAGGAGTACCCAAAGAATAATTATAGAAATAAAACACATAAATTAAAACCAAATGAATGTGAACCCTATATAAATAAAACTATTTTCGATAAAGAATATATGAAATAATATATGGAATAAGTTTTATATGAGTATATAAGGATAGTACCTATGAGATATTACCTAAAATATGTAATGAAATTCCTTATTCAACATGGCATTGAGTAGAAGCATGGGGGATAGCTCCAAGGTGTTTTTATATCCAAATAATGGGGGTGGTATTTGATTTTCTATTAAAAATGAGAATGGTTAAAAATATAATATAGACTTTTTATTAATTTTGGGAATGTTGAACGGTTTGGAATCATGGTTTCGAAACCATTCACCTTTTTTGAACACTTTACAAGAATTTAGTGGAACCCCACATTGTTATGCAATATAGTTTAGAAAACCATGTGCTAACTACAGGTTTTTGGTCTAATAAAATGAAATGTTTTGAATGAGGTTTCCACAAAATTTAAAATTTAACGCACTATTACCATGAAACATGAATTTCGTGCCTACAAACATCCACTGTTAGATATATTATATCATGATGTAATTTGAATGAAAACATCAAAATAAATTATTTTTTTTCATTAAATGAATTACTATGAAAATTATAACAACCTTGATAACTTATTCCCTATAGATGATGAAATATATTTATGAATTAAGGATATGAAGAAAACAATCCAAAAAATAATTATGAGAGTATGAATTTAGTGTGATGATATTTACTAAGAGAATAACTAGGATATATATTATGATATGATCATTATACTCATCACACATATTGGTAACCCTTGAGGGTCATAAATTAAAAAATATATTATATGTTCATTCTCTTATAATATCTTTAATTGAAGGAAAATCAATGTGGAAAACAGTATGAATGTGATCCTAAAACCTTGGAACACCACAAACCAATAACCCACCCCCCAAAATGAATACAACTAGAAACATTAATTATTTATGTCATGGGTTGGGGTAGTTCTATCAGGAACCATTAATTGGTTTTAATAAGATGAGAAATAGGGGAACATGTACTAAATGAATCTTTCATATACATAAGGCTCACTAAAATACACTCACCTGAAAAATGTGATTAAGACATGTTTTTAATTGCCGAAATGTCATTGTTCAGTATTGTATGTTGTTTTTCTGGAAAAAAAATTTAGATTCAATGTCAACCCACCCCCCCCCCCCCCCCCCACTAGGATAATTAAATATATTATAAACTCCATTAATGGATCACCGAATATTCAAGATTGTATCCTTGGACTATGATTGTGTGTCGTTCTTATTTATTTATTGGAAATTGTGTTGTAATAGACATTCAAATGTAGTCATTTCAATAGACCATACACTAGTTAGGGTCTATATAGATAGACATATTCACTATGAGGTGACAATAAGGACACTGGTTTTTTGAGAAATGAAATTCATTCATGTGTCAAATAATATCTCTTGTTGTAGAGGATTTTTCTTTCATAAAACTAAACATTGGAAAATAATGGTGACTCTAGAGGACCAAGGAGTTATAGAACATTAGATATTTGGTTCCACATTGAATGCCTAATGCTGATTTAGAGGCATTGTTAGTGGAAATAATGTGGTATTTGGACTCGAATGAAAATTATTATGACTCAATATAGAGTAAATTCATTAGTGCATTAGAAAACTGTTTAAAGCCTTTTGACATTTCTATGTAGTTGGTTGACCATCTTGGGAAATTTTAATAAGCTCATTATTGAAATTGGTAAGCATATTAACTCCACATAACAATTACATTAAATATTAAGGCATCAAGATTTGTGGTTTTTGTGGTGTATTGGTTTCATATATATATAACCCTTATTGGAATATGAATGGAAATTTAACTACTATTTTTTACATATAATGTAGAATACAATGGTGTGGAACTATATAAATATTTTTATTCATAGTACAAATTATTTGGATAAGGAATATTTTGAGGTCTTATTGAAATGGATTGAGTTTTCTAGTTACGTATAGTGAGTAATAAATCATTGAAATATTTTTTAATCATGAAAAAAATCAGTAATTTCACCTATGCCTAGAATTTTATCAACTGTGATTGAATTGAACCTTGTATGAAGTGGAATTTTTCTAAAATATTCATGACCCATTTGGTTCTTACTATAGTGGGGAGAATATATATGATTTATAAGGAATAAGTTAAAGACACAATGGTGAGTTGAGAGATAAAATTGAGATGATAATTGTCTTTAATAAAGAATAAAATTTGGTTTTTGATAAGATTATAATGTTCATGCTTGGAGTAATAGAACATGAATATAGTGGACATTCATAGGTGAGAGTATACTTGATGATATGTGTTGGTTCTTGATGATATTATGTAGATAAATACTTTTGGTTGAAGATATAGAATGATATTGAGTTGTCAATCCAATGATACCACATATTTTGGATGATGAGAATATCTCAAGAAGGGAGATTGTAATTACCTATGACATTAAGGTTTGTCAAATTTTTAAGGATGCTTTAAATTTTAAATTACTAAATTACACATTCATAAAAAAATAGTTTAAAACAATGTTGATTACAATTTTAACATCATTGACTGATTTTTTAGACATAAAATTAAGCTTTATGGAAGAAAAAACCATTAGATTATTATAGAGGATTAGTTAGACAATCCATGCTATTATAGGTTCACCATCTAGATAATGGTTGAGAAGAGGCCCTTACTACCCACTAGGACTTATCAAACAATCGACAAGACTATATATTATTATTAGAAAGGGAATTAGTGATCCTTCTACCAAGATGGTTTTAATACCCATCAAGTAATCCTACATTGTCTTCATAATGTTTCACTAGTCACTAGTAAGGTGTTCTACGTATTATTTAATATATGTCCCTTTTTTATTTTCACCAACCAATCCACCTTTTATTTTTTAGTCTTTGATATAATTTTGTTAATTAATTATACATAACTATCCCCTATTAATCTCTCTAATAACCTCTTTTTGTTAGAAGTGTATCATGATGAAATATGATAGGGAATCTAAAGAAATATTTCAGTATTCTACGATCATGGAACCATTCTTCATTAATGATGATAGACTGTGTTTAAATTATCCTTATCTAAAACATCTAACAATTTTAATATTTTTTATCCGTTGATTTTACAATTATCATTTAATACCCTTCTTATGAATCATCTTACTCCCTTTTTGATCATTTTCCTACTTCAAAAGAAATATTAGAATGGAAATTACATCAGGTCTTGATGGAATTTTCCAATATTTATGGGTCATTGGATGATCATGGGAAGGGGTTGTATGATTATGATAAATGGGTATTGTTGATTATAATTCTATATAATGTACGTCCCATGAAGATATCTTGTTTAGGTTTAGTCAAATTCATTTTATTATCCAACAAACATTTGATTTTAAATAGTAGTATTTCATGGCATAGATCTAGTGGTGTACTGGTTGAGGCCTAAATTCCATTAAAAATGTGCATCTAATATAAATCACTTAATATGATTCCTCAAAATGAAAAAATGTTTTTTTATTAAATATAACATTTACATGATATCACATGTTAATAATTTCTCCTAGAATGACATTAGATTTGTGAGATGGACATTACATATGGGGCATGTCAGGTTTCCTACTAGGTGATGATATCTAGTATGTGTTTTGGAAAAAATAAGCATCACCATAGTTTGTATGATTGCTTTTAATAATTAAATTGTTATTATTTAGTTATTATTAATTATTTAGAATGTATGTGTATGATATATAAAACCAAAGTTATATATGTTAGAAATCTATACATGGAAAACATAAACAATGCTATCGAGATTTTCTTAAGATGGATTTGAATATTTTTGAGGTAGTTGGTCCTATGTACTCTATGCTATGGTTTTATGAACATTTATTTTCATGAGACTTGTGTTTCTCCGCATGGCAGGAATGAACATTTATTTATTAATGGTTCCATACTAGAAAATAATCAATAATTAATTAATGGCATTTCGGACATAATTACATAATGTAACATGGCTAATGAATTTGGAATTGGTGGATGGGACACATTGGACACTTGCATTGTAGATCAGGGTTGACCTCAAAGGGATGAGGCTTGACCCGAAACCTGTTACATGTATTCTATAGACACCTTTGGTTATTTCATTGTGTTTCATGTGATCCATATCCGAAAAAACAATGATTTATGTATTGATCAGAAGTTTTTGTATGTGTATTTGGTGAGATAATGTTCATTATATTGATAACAACTATGTGTGTGTTTTTCTCATGAGATCAATTTAAAGGCATTTTCCACCTGTGTATCCATGTGTAACCTCTTATCCATGTTTTATGCATGATAAAATGTTTCTGTGTACAGACAATAATTTTTATTATATTTTTTGATCACATGTTTGTTGTTGAGTAAATCATGAGAAGATGATTGAAATTTGATCATATGATTTGTGTGTAGCCTCTTGGGAAATTTTCAAGATGTTATTTATTAATATTTTTTATGATATGTATTTTCTAAAGTATTTTATTTCCTGAGTAACCAATATTCGATTATCAATCCATATATGTTTCATATATTCTATTAGATGGCCTCGTTGATGGGGAACATGATAAGATGACGATGGATAATGAATTTGAATCATTTGGTGTTATGGATAAGACCACAAAAATTTTACTAATAAGGTAGTAGACCATCCAACGGTATTGAAAATCCATAAGCTTCAAGCTAATGTGGTAGAATACCATTATAGGGTGATGTGATTAATCAATACATCAATCATGTCTAGTGGGTCTTACTGTCATCTTATAAAAATGAACACCATCAGGGTAGGGAGTGTAGTGGTTTTAATGGCCACCACCATCAGGGCGGGGCTTGCTATATTTCCATAATAGTAGAACTTGGAATGATATGCATATTGTTCCATCTAATATTGTGACTTATAACACATCTCACAACATGTGGTTATATAAATTTACATACATTATAGCAATGTGATGAACAAGCTATAATGGGTTGTTAAGGGGAGTATTGGGAATAAGACAACCACTTAGTGTATTTTTTTTGTATTATTATTATTATTTGGAAATATTATGGTATTTTTATTTAGTAATATTCTATATATTTATTTATATTGACTATATCATGTGAATTTGCACCACATATTATTGGTAGAGTATTAGATTGTGTCGTTAGTTTCATACTGAGTTATTCTCATACCATGTTGGGGAGACCATTGAATTTGGGAACCCATATAGTCATGAATTATTGTAGGTACACTTTGGGATAAGTCTAGGGTTTGAATATCTAGTCGGATATATCATTATGATAGTGTATACTGGGATTTCATAGGGATTGGAGTGATGTGACGTTCCACATGTATTATTATTATTTTCATATCATATAATTTTTATCATAGCAATGAGAGGATAGTTTTTTTAGTAAGGTTGGGATATATTGTTTCTAAAATAAATATTATTGATGTTATATTACTTGCTTCATGATAACATAGTTGTTCTCCCATTATATAATTGGTTATTTGTGCATTATAATGTACTCTGAATGAGGGTGTAAAATTTCCAGGATTCCACCTCAGTCCCATAAATCTACTAAGAATCATATAGAATTGTATTCGTGCACCATTATTCATTTGAAAACTTATATTGGATGTAGTGATTTTGGAAAATAATTTTTATCAATGAAATTTATAAAAAATGACTATAATCTGTGGTTTTATGAAATATTGATGATCTAAAAATGTCTAAATATTTGTTTTCCTTTGGAAAATCTAAATAATGATAGTTTTTTTTGTTAGACAAAGTATGTAAATAAATATATTATCATAAAAATAAAAATAGTGATGATGAATCAACTCATCTTAATATATGAAAAAAATTTAAGTTCCACCGATGTTGAACAATAAAATATTATCGATCTCATTGTAGATGAACCAATAATTTTAGAAACATGAATACTAGGGGATTTATTATAGGAAAATATGAAACTAATGGTTTAGAATTGGAATTTATATAATATAATTTATTATTGTAAATGTTTAAATTCATCTCGACACTTGGTAATTTTATATTTAAGGGATCCTTCTATTTTGAGAAATTATTTTACTTTTGAGTGTTCCTACCAGGAGTCTCTATAGTGTGAGGCATGCCTTGTACGTATCTTATTATTTAAATTTTAACATCTTCAAATGAACTATATATGGTTGTTTCTAGAAAATTGGTTTACTGGTTGATATAGTAGGGAAAACCAATTTACCAGTTATTTTTGAAATTTTATGGAGATTCTGGTCTATGTAGTTGGTGAACCGAACATTAAGTTGTATTAGTAGGTATTTCATTTACCAACATGGGTAAACCATGAATTAGTAAACAGATCCATCCGGTGAAAATGAAAAAGATGCTTTTTTAATCCTTTTTGGTCAGAAAATTGTTTTTAGAATTATAATAAAACCCAATCTTAATGGCTCTAATATTTCCATGTATTTCATTCTAATAAAATATTGATTAATATTTTTATCTTGTTGTTGATAAGGTGTGAGAATTGAAGTCCTCGAGATCCGATAATTGATATTCTAAGTGTATTAAAAAATTTAATATAACACAAATGTAGTTTTCCAAAATAAAGTGGTGTAACTCTTAAAGGATGTCTCTTATCAGACCTCTGATGCCGATTTTCAGTTTGTAACATGGGATTTTCGGGATACAAAATATAATTCTTTATTCATTGTTTTCATTGGTAAATCCTGGTCATTGGAAAAATAAAAAAATATTGTTTTTTATGTAGATTCCTGAAATCATCTTCAAATACACGATTAGAATGAGATATCAAGGTTGGTAGAATTTCCACTGATCTATATAAGACCATTGGAGGAGAGTGTTTTTCAAGAACCAAATCAATCAGATCGAGATCAAGGAATGTTTCACCAATAGAGTTTTCGGATCTCTCTAGTGATATAAATGAATGATATTTCATCATTATTGTTTTATCGAAACTCCATTTAATATTTATGATTAGTGTTATTTCAATCATGTTCATTTTCCAGGTTGAATAAATTTCAATTCCACAAAATTGAATTGATTCACACATCGATGATTGGATTTATTTTATGATGATTTATTTTATGTTGATTTATTTTTTCATTACATTAAAACTATTCATTAATATAATTCATTGATGATGAATCTAGGGAAACAAATAAAAATTTATTTTGTCCAATCTCTATGATTATGGTTTATGGATTCATCCCCCATTTTATTTTTGTGTTCATATTTGGTATCCTATATGGGAAATGATTTGATGAATACTAGGTGTATGACCGTTGAACATTTGTTCATTGGTACAACAGATCAATATTCTGTTTGTGGTTCCTAATTAAGGTTGAGATTGAAGGTGAATAAATGGGGAATGGACAGAGGTAGATCAAATAAAATCAAAGGTTCTATATTTCTAGTTTTGGTGCGTGATGGCGACAAAATGGCTCGATAGAATCATTTTCTGAGCATATTTGAGGTTCAGAATCCAATATCTTGAAATGGGAAGGTCAGATAACCCCAAGTTAATTATTTTTTATTATATTTTTTGAAGAAATAAAGTGTATTATGAGATGGATAATGACTTATATGTTTTTAAAAAATATCTTGTCACACAGAGTGTACTCGTAAGATAAAAAATAGATGGGACCCAATGTGTTGTGCTTGGCTTTCCAAGATGAAGATAATGGTCTCATATTCAATGGAACCTTCCGGTTTCTATGTGACTCTTACATGGGTGTATTAGAGCACATCTAGGGATGTTGGTATGTTACACATCAAGGTATATAGGTTGGTACACATACATTTCCAGAGTACACGAGAAGATCAATGTATTGGTACATAACGATATGTACATGGTTGGAAATATGATTATATATTTTATTCTACAAGATCAGACAATGTAAAATAGGAATTGATAGACAACCTTGGATATATAATGATAGACCTCTACGAAATGTTTTTTCTTATTTAATTTACATGTATTTTGAATTTATGTGTCATGTCAGGGAGGATGACAAGGGACGATCAGGTGTTCTTTAGACACGTCGTGTTCTCTAGTACATGGTATGTTCTCACTTATATAGTGTTTTCCCTCGCATTTTTATATATTGGACCAATAACATTTCATTGTGTTCCATTGATCCATCCCCTCATGTGTATAGTGAAAAATTCAGTCTAAATCTATGGATCGTGATCCCCACCAGATAAAGATGTTTAGATCATGTTTAGGTGTCCCTTCATGAGGCCAGAGTTTGATAATCTATCATGGATTCTTAAACCCCATGTTGGAACATGGTATCAATATGGCCTCTATTCATGTGGTTTTTATCCTCCATATATCATGCTATTTTAGTAGTTTTTGGTGTTTCATAGTAATATGATACCTTACATATCGGTTTGATCAAGATTGGGTTTGTGGTTTCTCCTAGGGGTCCTGGGTGTGATCACCGGTGTTTGGATCATGGTATTAAATAAAAAATAATTATTTGTAGTTGGAAACCAATGATTATTTCTTGTGGGATGAATGTATCCAATGAAAAAATCACTCATAGAGTGGGTTCTCCAAAAATGAGTGTTTCTTAGAATCTTCTAGTAGACTCTTGTATGTGGTAGTGTAGTTGTGAAATCATGGATGTCAAATTTGTTTTAAGATTATATTGTGGTTTTATTTTTTATTAAAATTATTTCTATATAATTTTTATTATATTACAACTCATCAGTCATAATGTTTAGTGATTTTATTGTGTTTTATAGGGTATTGTTATACTCGTCTCTTTATGGGGTTTTCCCACATGATTTATGTGTTTTGTAGATGACTGGCCATTTCAATGAGCCTTAGGGATACCAAGACTAGGAAAATTATTGTGACCCATGAAGTCCATGTTGTAATCTGGTGGTTACATTAATTTCTATCCAATTTTATTTTATAGGTCGGACATGTTTTTGTTTCTTTTAGTTTGATTATGTTTATCCCACCGTTACAGTACTATTTTATCATACTCTAATTTATAGACTGTTGATTTAGGCATGCATTTAATATAGTTTCTTAAAATATTTGTATTATATAGTCTTTTATATATGTGTGTGTGTGTACAGATACATTATTCTAAGTCCACCCATATGTGAGATAATCACAATATCTTTTGATTGTTATTTCCTTTTATATTGGTGATGGGGTTGGATTATTCATAGATCAGGCCCCATTGGGACAAGCCGCAACACAGTCATATTAGAGTAGTAAGTTCTACCTTACGATCAGAGGCCCTGAGATTGGTTTTTGTTTTATGGAAATATATTTTTCTTTCATGTTATTCTTTTAGGATATGGAATCTAAATTTTTTTTGGTGGCTAATGTATCACATCATAATGACTCTACTCTAATTAAATTTAAATTAGTTCATGTATACATTGGTTATGTGGAAAACATTGGAAAATTTTTTATATAATATTGGGTGGTGGTATCCATGTCATTATTGAGTCTTCTCCGGAGGTATTCTATTTGAAAATGTACATATTAATTATTTTTGTATTTTTCTATGAAGACAACCAACCAATATTCCACAATTTCATCTAGAGGATTATCCTGTGAGTGGAAAGGGTTCAATATAAGGGTGTGTTCTAGAGATAGTACCCCCTTATTGATTAATAGCTATAAACCACCCATTGAGTAAAATTTAGTGCTGGATGTGCTTTATGAGGATGAACACAAGATAAATATACTACATGAATTCCCAATGTAGTGACCTCCTAGTTTTTACATTTAGCCTAACCTCTAGGTGGATGAGTACTAGCTTGAGGTAGTCACTCAAATATTATTCCTTGTGATGATTCCTAAAAATATTATGTAAGTACAGGAAGAGTGTCTTCTACAAGGAACCACTGAGAAATGAAATAATTTTGTTATACATTCACATGATGAGATGACTCATTACAATTTATTCTTAATGAATATATTTAGGATTTGTTTCAATCTTCCAGGTTTTGATAAGTGAGCATCTATGAATTTATATATCTACAACATGGTATTATTTCCTTGGCAGACTATTTATCAAGGTATATACTTCTCTCATTATAAACCATAAGTATGTTTTTTGATCTATTATTCATATCATATACCCTTTATAATGAATTATTCCTTGATATATTTTGATTTATTGGTATCATTATGAATACCAACCTCTCATATGTAATATTAGGGGACCTTATTAGGGGAGAGATTCCTAAAAGAGTGGGTGATGATAGTGGGAACTTGTAGTCAGATCCGAGAGAATAAAACCTTGGTATTAGATCGATAATGATTGTTTTTTTTGGATCAATGTGTGTTAGAAACATCATGAGATTATACAAGACAGATGACCAGTCATGTAGGGATCTCCATATGAATTTTATTTGTTGAGTGAACTGTGGTATTTTTCACACGATGGTTAGGTGCATCATTTTTGTGATTGTCTAACCCATCATATAGTAAATTGATATATTTAATGGGGACCCTCATGTCATATAATGTGTAATGATAAGGGTGGTATATATGGTAGAATATGTGTATGATGGGCCAGTAGTGTAGCATGATTTGGTTAGAGGTTTTTCCTATTACCAACACCTATCAAAGGCGCTCCACACCATGCTCAGGGATACTGTGGTTCATGATAAGGATAGTTGTAGGCTTTGGAGGCCTATAACCCTAAGTTTATAGGTATGGAACATGGTTTTATATGTGAATTTATTCAAATATATACCTTACTGAAAAACACAAGTGTGAGTCATTCCTTTCATTCCACATTTATATTTCGAGACATAGAGTTCCTGGTTAAGGGTTCATCTAGATCCTTATTCTGAGTGATTCCCACAAGATATGACTAAGCAGTTGTACACTTATATTGACTGTTTTTTCTAACAATTATAGGTGGGAGATTTATGTGGGATATCATTATATCAATTATGGGGGATTATGACTTTATATTATGTATCTACTAGATATCCATAGTTCATGATCAAATTGAGTGATTTGTAGGATGATGTGTTGTATTCATAGTGATGGGATGATGTTTTCATTTCATCACAAATAGAAAATCATGGAGGATCAAAAATCGATTTGGAATAGGATATTGTAGCTGATTACTCACAATTTGGAAATAATAACTCTTAGAGTAGTTGACACTATGGGATACAAGTTATCATCTATGGTGGATGAGTAAGATGAAATCATTCCTAAGGAATGATTCGGGATTAAATCCATTATGGGAGCTAGAAATCAACATTGAAAACACACTAATATGACCCTGAGATCTAGACTATCATATCATATGGATTCTATGGATGTTCATGAATTGAGGGTACATTTAGATTACTATCATGGGAAGAACTTTATAAGACATAGTGTTCCCCCCCTGGGAAGCCTTAATATTGTTCATGAAGAAGGTGGATGGGAAATTGAGGTTATATGTTGATTATCAGTTTTATAACCAAGTGAATTTGAATATTATGTATCTAATACCTGGGATTTATGACCTATTTGATTAGTTGAGAGTGGTTTGAGAAATATAAAATATTTACCTCATCTCTTGTTATCCATGGCTATGAGTAGGACGAGTAGAAATAATGGAGACGAAATATAGATACCAGTACAATCATTATTTATACATGGTGCTTCTATTCAGTGTGGAGAAAACCAATGAAATTATCACGGGACTCATGAATCAGATATTCTATACATTAATTGATTGTTTTCTGGGATTATTCACCAATGATATACAAATGTACTCAATTTTTGAGAAGGATCATTCCAAACACATGAAGATGGTATTTGATATAGTCCAGGAGAATCTGATTTATAGGAATATATTGAAGTGTCACCATTGGATTCATGAAGTACACTAACATTGAAATTTCTTATTAAACAAATAAGTGGATGAGGAACCATTGATGTTTTTGGAAATTCTATATTGGGATCCACCCAGGAGTGTCACCAATGAGAGTATTTTACATGAAAAAAGTAAACCTTCAGTTTTTTTAGAAGATTTATCAAGGGTGGAATTACCTTTGAAAAATATGTCTCGAAAGGTAAATACATTCTTGTTGATGTAAAAGATCCCATAGTGTTTTTTGGAGTTGGTGTAGAGGATAATGATCAAAAAAACATTGAAATTATCAGATAATTTTTTCTATTATGTTTTGTTCAGACATAAATCATAGACCAATCATGGTTATGTTCTGATTCAGAAAAAGGAAGTGACTGACTATGGGTTCAGGCTGTTAAGTCCCCATAAGTGGAACTATGAAACCCATAATCATGATATCATAGTAGTAGTCTTCACCATTAATCCATGGTGACAATACCCTATGATAAATTAGTTTATTGTAATCTCATTCCACAATTGATTCATGTATAAATTATCTTTGTAGGGTCTTGACATGAGACATAAAAAATGGCTAATTTTCCACTAGGATTATGAAATTGGGGTTGTATAGACTCCTGGAATGGGACTGCAGTATAAGATGCTCTAAACATGAGGTCTTGTTCTCAATTGATGGATGAGGTTCCATAGTATTTTTTCTCATTGTAGTTATCCTTAGTAGACAAGGATGGTGATTCAATTATTATGTTTTATGTCATCACCCCACCTATTTTATAGTGATTTATGAATGCACACTCCAAAGGTTCTAATAGATAGACAATATGTACTCAAAAATCAAATGGAGGTGCTCCTAATGAATTTTCTAAAGGCGTGGCACGCTATCCTTTTCATAGAATGGATGATGATACTAGTGATATTTCATTATGAGGTGATGAGGTTATTTCATACATCCCTATTGGTGGTACATCATGGTCTGAGAAATACATATCAAGACGTCCAATTTTAGATCTGGTGGACATGGATGAAGAGTTTTGTCACGATGTTTTTAATTTTATTCATAATTTATTATCTAATGAAAAATGAGAACCATGTTCTAGTGAGATTAAATTAACCCATTGAGGATCTAGAGTGGAAGTGGTATGTGATTTCAATGAACATCGTGAGGGGGTTACCATGTACATTAGGAGGATTTATGTTGTCTTACTAATCATACACTAACTCAACATGTAACCCCAATCATAGAAATTTGATATTAGAGTTCAATGTAGATCCATAGATACTTGAATATTCAAGACTTATTATGGCTTCATTTTGTTCTCTCAATGATACTTTTAGACTATTACTCCTTCAAATTTCAATTATGGAGATAATTACAGGAGTCAATTAAAAAATATTTGTGTTTGAGAAAAACATTTAACCCCCAACCAATGGATAAATTAAAAAAAATCAAGTATTATGGGACATGTTTATCAGATTTTATGTTATGGTTTGGCCATAGGGTTGGAATATTAAATAACCTTGGTTGAGTTTATGTACTAGAAGAGATACCATTCCACCATAGATGTTGCACCATTTTAGTACATGAATGTGAGAACATATAGGTCACCAATAATTTTGACTAATCTAGGTGATTTAGTACTCATAGAAAATTAATAGGTGTCGGTTGTGATAGAGATGAATTATGTCAATTAAGATTGGATGAGGACTAGACATAGATATCAAAAGTCCTATGAGAAATGATGATATATGCGGTTTTGATCTATGGGTGTTCCCATATGTTCATTAGGGATTCATATCAATGTGTATTATAAATACTTTTTAAAGGTGGAAATATGTCTTCAATATTCATTATACCATTCCAGATACAATAAAAAGTATTTAATGTGGAATACTAGTTATCTATACATATGTAGTTGGAGAAGTTGCAAGATTAATTACATGAGTCACATTTGAAGAGGTATGTGGATGATCCAACTAGTAATTTCCAATGGGGAAAGAAGGAAATAAAGGATAAGGATACATTTGAAGAGTACCCATTAGATATCAGTTATTGGAAGTAGAAGATACTTAATGGCTAATCGATTTCCATTGTGAATTTCATGGGATGCATGAGAATCCTCTGGATAGGACCTTGGAGTATGAGACATAGATTCATGCCTCATAAATTCATTGTTTTGGGTAGGATTTTCACTTTTAAGGAATATAATTCATATGGTGAGAACAATGTAACACTTATAATTTTTTAATGTCTTATATTATAATTATATATGGATTATTTATAGAATAAGAAGCTAGGATAATGTGAAAATCTATGTAACTATGGGACCAAAATTGATTTTGTAAAAATATTTAAAATTTTAATATTTATTCTATTCAATATTTTTGAAAATTATAATAAATCTTAAATTAAGAATCATAATAGAAATCATATCACTTTGTTGAGTTCATATCATGGGCTTTACCGTAGGCCCGCTAAAAACATTTTTATCCTTGGGAGTTTCTGTAAAACGCATTCATGAACAAAATTAATTAAATGAATTTATTAATTTATATATTTTATTGTATTGACATTGTGACCTAAAATAATTTATAAATACATAGTTATGATGGGATATTAGGGATGGTAATATAACACATGATTTCTTGATAACTATTGGAGGAGGTTATTCCGGGATAATACTTAAAATAGGATCCAAATAACTATTGTAACTGTTCATTTTTGGAAAGTAATGTTAGATCTGATCGACATCGATGATAGTTTCACTCCCACTGTTTGTGGATCTCACCATCATTTTAATTGTATGACTATTATTTGTCAGTGATCGATCTAGACTCCAGGTAAGATAATTGATTTTTCCATCCTATTCATTATCCCAGTCAAATGTAGATCAATAAAATAAACAATGAATTATTCTCATATATCTTGTTGATTGACATATGGATTATTTAATATTTAAATTTCTTTATCCAACTCGGTTCATCTAATTATTCGACAACAGATTGATGCCTAAAAAGATCTATGGAAGAGGATTGTTCCCTATGCTTTTAGCTTATGGATATTTCCAATGTTTTCTTCTTATGTGTATAGTTTATATTTTTTTGTAAATTTGTTTGATGAATAATCATTATTTGATTGTTCATTGTATCTTCTTAAACACAATTGATTAGTGATGTTAGTCTGTTTCTCGATCAAGTGTTCAATCAATAGTTCCTCAATGAAATGTGATAATAGGTGGAACAAATTGGATTTACTATTCTATTCTTCATGGTTTTATGATGATATATATGGAATGGAATGATATTAGCATTTTTCAAGCAGATTCACACCCTGAATACATATCAATGGTTACAAAAATGCTAGCTGTCCTTAAATATGTGATTTTTAATAAGGTTTGTGGAAAAACAGTTTGAAGGATGGTGCATGGAAATACCTCGGTGTTCTAGAAAATAATATTTTTCTCATCATATAATATTGAGATAGATTTATTTTTTATCTTTCAATGCAGTTCTATGGTTTTCATAGTGGACCTAAGGATCACATGTCATGTGGTTTCTACCATAACTCATGTGACTCCTCCCCTAGAGTCTCATCCTATAACCCAGGGTCCTTGGGAGGTTACACAACTTGGTAGAATGGGTGGTTCATGGAAATGACTAAAGTACATATGAATATTTGTGTAAGCATACATGACCAGGTGTTATGGACATAGTAATGTGTAAATTGGTTAGAATAAAGGAATGACCATATGTACACAGACATAGACATATAGAATATGAATTATTTCAGAAGTCCTGTAAACATCATATATTCATACTTATAAAAAAAATTTAAGGTATAAATGTCATGTGTGGAACAACCACAAGGTAATTACACTAGTTGGTGAGAAACAATGTGTACCCACAATACATTCCTTGTACCCCCTGATGATTTTTGGAGCCTAACGTTTCTTCATTATTTGAAGAGTATCGGTTGAGTGTATTCACCTAGTCCATCCCCTTTAATGTAAAATTTTTTATTACATCCAAATATATTTATGAGGACCCCCTTCATGGAATTAGTATTTGATATAGTTTATTGTGTTCCTCCATGGGACCAAAGTGTGGTCCTTAATAATTCTCTCTTATGTGCTAGGTGGGATTCATGGTATTATAGTGACCTCCATGCTTAGAGAATTGATCCTCCATCTAGTAGTGTATTTCAGTATGGTTCATGGTATCATTGGAAAATGATCCAATAGATAGTATATTGATGTATAATGGTGTTGTGGTGCCACCTACTCATCCAAGGTGTAAAGTGATATCTATGGATCATGATATCCATATAATATTATCTTTTCTTAGATATGACCCAATGATTATGACCACATGGAAGATTTTCTATAATGATAGGCTGTTTTGTGGAGTTATATCTCTATAAATGTCCATGTCATAGATTATTCAAGAAGAATCCAATAACTGGAAATTTGGTTGTGACTTCCTAGAGGTGTGATATCCTTCCTTCGTGTATCATGGTTTTTGTTAACACTTTGATTTATATATAATTTTATGAGATGATCACACATGATTAATTTTGTTTAGTGTTTTTGGGTTGTCATGATGAGTATTGTTATACTCACCCTAGTATATTTTTTGACCTCACTTTCTTATCTTATGTATATGATTTTCCAATTGACATAGTCATATATTGAGCGGGAACTGGTGGAGTAAAGTGATCCTGAAAGACTGAGTTGTGTTTTTATTGTTCCACTGAAATTAGTCATCTTCTAAATTATAGGTATGAATTGTTTTTGATTTAATTTTGTGGGATTTTATTTGGACCTTACATCTAGTACATGTATTTTGAAAAAGATTTTTGGGATTATAGATTAATGCATGAATCGTTATTTGTTGTTTCACATTACATCATTGTATGATCATGGAGAGGATTGTGTGTGTATAAGTACATTAATATAAGTCATCCAACGTTTATGATAAGCCTACATGGTGCTAGTATCTAGTAACTAGCCTATTATGTGTGGGATTTTGGTAGTTATTTCTCTGAGAACATTGGGTCGGGTCGTGATATCAATTGGGAACAATTTATCTGGTATACAACTACTAATTATATATTACAAAAAAATTGATAATAAACACTAGTAGTGGGTAAAAGAGACCACTAATCATAAACAATTGTTATATAAAGAGTCACCACAATCCTAATAACATTATTCAACAAGTGTGAACTAATTCCAATCCAATACTACAACATAATTGATAATTTTTGTGTGAGAAACATGTTTCTCTAGAGAGATTACAAATATAACCCCACCCCACAAATAACCGTTAATGAGAAAACCATTTATTGATATTATGAATGCTCACATATTTTTAAATATGGTTTTAATTTACTTTTAAAATATATAGAAACATTATATATATAAAAACAAATTATCTTTAAATTTATCAAAATAGTTTATAATGAATGATTAATTTCTGAATAAACTATTTAGGAATAAAAATTTGCAACAACTTAGCAGTCTCAAATGGAAATAATACAAATGGAAATTATTTTATAAATATATCACAAAATAGTGGAATAAAAAATTCATGAAAAGTAGTTATAATGGGAAAATTTGATCCATTGAATATATTATACGAAAAATCATTGAAAACCAACACATGAAATCACCACCATCACTAGATTCTAGAAACTAAGCTACCTCGTATTACCTTCCCAAGCAACATAATGTTTACACAATCACCCTTACTAAGAACATAGAAAATATCACGCATTTATCATGCCACCATGATCCATCATTTTTGTGTTATCTATAAGATGTTATTTCACATTAAATGAAAACATTTGAAAATAAAATCCATGACTCAATATTTATAATGATATAGTGATCATTTGTAAAATAGTTTTTAATACAAATATTTTCAGGTTCCAAACCACCCTTTACAACTATACTAATATTCAACTCAATTTTTATAAATACCCCATATCCCATTGTACATATTCGAATAGACTTATGTGAATATTTATATATTGGAATCAAATATATATATATATATATATTATTCATATTAATTTGTTATATAATATTATAAACCATGTTGATGATTCTTAGGGAATGAACACACCATTTTTACTTCATGGAAACATGCTTATAGTCACCATCTTCATTGCATAATTCATAAATTCATGATATTAAAGACATATAAGATAAAAAATGCATGTTATGTGTTTATATTTGAAAATTAAATTGAAAATATGATTTAATAATGAATGTTCAAGGTGAAAAATTGTCAAGAATTTGGAAAACCTAGATAAACTTCTTTCTCTCATCAAAACCATTTTGTATAACAAATGGTATTAACAATATATTTTAATAATTCATTAAAATTACCATTATTACATATTTCTAAATTTAATATCTCATACATTGATTATCCTACCATTGAACTTGCATATATTATAAAAGGTGGATCAAATCCACCAATAGAATGTCTTTGGATGTAAGGAGTACCCAAATAATAATTATAGAAATAAAACCCATAAATTAAAACTAAATGAATGTGAACCCTATATCACTAAAACTATTTTCAGGAAAGAATCTATGAAATAATATATGGAATAAGTTTTATAAGAGTATATAAGTATATTAAGTTTGAGATATTACCTAAAATATGGAATGAAATTTCCTATTCAACATGGCATTGAGTAGAAGCTTGAGGGATAGCTCCATGGTGTTTTTATAGCCAAATAATGGGGGTTGTATTTGATTTTCTATTAAAAACGAGAATGGTAAAAAAATATAATTTACACGTTTTAGGAATTATGGGAATGTTGAACGGTTTGGAATCATGGTTTTGAAACCATTCACCTTTTTTGAACACTTTACAATAATTTAGGGGAACCCCACAGTGTTATTCAATATAGTTTAGAAAACCATGTCCTAACTATAGGTTTTTGGTCTAATAAAATTAAATGTTTGGAGTGAGGTTTCCACAAAATTAAAAATTTAACGCACTATTACAATGAAACATGAATTTCGTGCCAAAAAAATTCCATTGTTAGATATATTATATCATGATGGATTTAGAATGAAAACATCAAAATAAATTAATTTTTTTAATTAAATGAATTACTATGAAAATTATAACCACCTTGATAATTTATTCCATCTAGATGATGAAATATATATATTTTTCAAGATATGAACAGAACAATCCAAAAAACAATGACGAGAGTAGGACTCTAGTGGGACGATATTAACTAATAGAATCACTAGGATCTATATTATGATATGATCATTATACTCATCACACATATAGGTAACCCTTGAGGGTCATAAATTAAAAAATATCTTATATGTTCATTCTGTTATAATATCTTTAATTGAAGGAAAATAAATGTGGAAAACTATATGAATGTGATCCTAAAACCTTGGAACACCACAAACTAATAATCCATCCACCCCCCCAAATGAATAAAACTAGAAACATTCATGATTCTTGTCATGGGTAGGGGTAGTTCTATCAGGAACCACTAATTGGTTTTAATAAGACAAGAAATAGGGGAACATGTACTAAATGAATCTTATATATGCATAAGGCTCACTAAAACACACTCACCTGAAAAAATGTGATTAACCCATGGTGTTGTCCCGCAATTTTAAATAAAATCCTAGACACAAATTCCAAATGAATGAAGTCCCTATGGATCACTAAAATGTCAATAACTTAAATGAGGTAGGAAAAATGGATTCAACATAACTGATAACTTATATAACTAAAAATTTAATGAATATCATTTAAATATCCACAATACTTTTAGATATTCCTAAACAAAATAGATAAAAAATAAACACTCCCAGCCAAACTGAAAAAAGTTCAATAAAATAAATGATAAGAACATATTATATCAATTTCATTTAAAAAAACTGAGCAATAATATTATTAAATAGAGTGGTTTTGGATCCTCATATCTTACTAGAAAAATTCTTATATATTCATCAACGGTTACCCAAATGACCATATATATGGAAGTTCATTTTTTCTATATTGAATAAATATATCTCCTTCTTTGAAATTATTATCCAATAGAACTATAATAAATAACCCTTAGATAAATATGGGGATAAATAATATATCTAACTTTTTATGAAATATCCTAATATTTTATAGTTATATTTATTCATTTTCCTCCTTTGGAGACACCACCACTATTCTTATAAATAATATATAAATCAAATACCTTTATCTCTCTATAGAATACATATTAGGATTTAATGAACCAACTCAAAATATATAAATAGATGTAAATTTTGAGTGACAAAACTCGTAGAATAATTTTTGTTCTGATTCCTCTTCCAATTTATCAATCTATAAAATATTCATATCTTGAATGATTTGGATGATAGGACATATTCGTAGTGAAACTCTTATAATAATTCATCATTTTTACATATCCTTACTACAGATCAAAAAAATTCCATAACATTCCACATACTTATGGTTTTAGAGAAGATCAAATAGATGAGGAAATAATTGGATCCTTCCCATGATTTTTCCTTTGGTGGTTTTGTGAAAATGAGATACTTAAAAAACATCTAACTCCTAGATTCTAACATAAATTTCGCTAAAATGGTCATAAAAGAATTAGGAATAAAAATTCTAATGAATATGTCCCAAATATATCTCATCCATTCTTCATATTTTCCCATTTAAGATTGTTTGAATAAGTGAGAAGGATTTCATTCATAAGAAATTATAGAAGAATTCATGATAAAAATCCATTTTTGTATTTCCAATAGGCTATATATATCCATGGTATAAAATAAAAATATATGAAAAAACATGATCAACCAATAAAATCATCTTTTGGTAAACCACCCATATATCCATTAAAATATTCTCTATATTATATTAGTGGAGTATAATAAAAATATGATGCATAAAACACAATTAAAATAAACATATAATAAAAATTATAAAATATTATATAAAATCCATAAAACCAATATAAATTTACTATTTATGTAGTACTCAAAAAATAACCCCATATTATTAAAAGAAATAAATCCCTCAATTGAAATGATTTACTAAATTCAAACATTTCCAAAATTCCCATTTAAATAATACATTTAACCACATTCTATAAAAATTAAATGCTTCCACATCTAATAGTTTATCCCTAAAACATGTCATCCACTTCCAACACATAATAATATTTTAAAAAAATGGTTGGCATCTAAAAAACTCAATATTCTATTTTAAACACATTAATAGTATGAAAAAACAACAATCCATAAAAAAAATTAGATAATTTAATTTCAAAACACCACCTTAACATAAAACCACTAGAATATCATAAAAAACATTACAAACATTCTATATTAAATAAAAATATGACTTTGTAAATTATATATTCCAACAAAATGGAGAAATTTAAAAAAATATAAAAATTAAAACATCACATGGGTTGGTTGAAAAATTAGGGGGTTAATGTGGATACATTATGAATCATACTTGATGTCTCCTAACATTGGAAAATGATCTATGTAGAATGTTTAAGACTATATAAAGTAATTATGTTCTATCCTGTTCCTTAAAAATTTTCACGCTATAAAGGTATTTTCTCATAACAACATAAAACCCCTTAAAATGGGAAAACAATACAATCCTTAAAATAAAGATTCTGAATATAATTGAAATTTGTTTCTCAAACCAGAGAAATATACATTGTGTAATTCCAAATTAACTCATATAACATTAACTAATTAAATTTATCAAGAACAAACTAATGATTTCACATTGATTTTTGAAAATACTAGTCACAAAACATAAAACATCCCCATATATCTTGTCTAACTATGGTAAACATATTATTAAATCATCACAAGTAGACCATGAATTTCAAATCTAAGCCGACTTGTGAGAAATCCTTAAAGTTATTTTAAAATATATGGGATTTGAAACTATTTAACAGAATCATGATTGATTATTTTTTTTAATAATTTTACTAACAAAATAATAATTAATTAAATATGGTTATAATATGTAAAATGAAAAAATTCATTTTGATATAATCAAACCATTATACACATCTCAATGTGGCCTCAGGAGTCACTATATATCAATCAATGTGCTCACCCCATGAGTTTCACAAAAATGACCAATTCAAAAATTAAAAATGGTAAACTATTCATGGGGATTGATATGATTTTTATGGATCCCAAATGAAACCACAACCCATTCCATACAATTAATTATAAAAAAAGTCATACAAGTTTGAAAATAAATATATTTCAAAATATCGATTTCATTTTCTTATGAAAATAAGTAATAATTTTATAAATCAAGAAACAAATTTCCATTCCATTTTATAAAATATTATCTAAATATTGATTTATTTTTTGATAAACTATTTATAAATAAAAATGATAAAATGTGATAATCTAATTATGGAAAAAAGTGTTAATTATTGGAGAATAGAATCACAAAATAGTTGAATTAATGATACATTTAAAATAGTTCACATGGTTTCCTAGGAGATTGAAAACATTTTATGGTAAAAAATTATAAATATAAACATAATTAATGACCACTATAATCAAATACCAATGATTATCAGGATCCATCACTCTGTGTAACCCTTATTGGTTTAATTGAGGGGAATCTCCCACAAGAAAATGATATATCAATATTAGGGACCATATTCAGAGTGCAATACTAAACTTTGGAATCATGTGTACCTAAATTTCCAACTTAACTACCAAGTATTGTCATGTTATATAAATTGGGGTTAGTATATCAAGTTATTATATAGATATATATCTTATTTTTTAAACCATAATAAAAACCCACCTTCCCACCTCTATGGTCCCTTTTAACAATTTCACCAATTTGTTTTAAAAAAAACATAAATTTTTATCAAGAAACCATATTGATATTACCAAATATATCACATATTTATTATATAATCATTTAATCTAATTGATGTTTTATTCTATAATAGCAGTATTAAATTTCAATTAAAATGTTTAAGAATACCATTTAGGCCTCAAAATTTTGAATGAAATAATGATCATACGTAATATCTTTTTGTGTCTAAATATATTCAAGATATGTAATCACACATTAAACCTATATACATATGATCCTTAATATATATATTTAAATAACATTTCACCAAATTTTCAAATTAATAAATCGTTGTGTGAATAATTACAAATAAGATATATATATATATATATATATATCTGTGTGTGTGTGTACATGAATAAGTAATATATATATATATATATTATTGAAAACTAGAAACCAATTTTAAGCCTCATATATAAATACAACCCAATTTAGGAGTTATTTAAATTATTCAAAAAAATTACATCATTAATGAATTAAACAATTCATGATATATAACACTTTGAATATTACTCAATCAATTGATGGGTTTATCCTTGAAAAGGTGCTTAAAACTTAATTGGAAAACCATGTAATAGACATTCGATATATATTTATCATGGATGAAACCAATTCAATTAATTTAAAATTTTGTTCGTAAATTAATTAATTCATTATATAATGGAATCTGTCTTCAAAATAACTAAGACAACATAGTTATAAATTTAAGGGAAAAATATAGTGTATCCAACCTCAAATATTGTCACCTATATAAATGGTGTCTCAAATCATCTCCTAGGTGGTTCAAGAAAATAAATAAATAAATAAAATAAACATTAAAATAACCAAAATATAAAATTAGAGAAACATGATACTTAGGTAAAAATAATATTTTACTGATATAACCATTGAGAATATGGTTGGACAAAGGAGTGGTAAAGGCTCAAATTAGGTTAGATAAAAGATACGAACTCAAATAATAATAAATATTAGAATATAAAATATGGAATGGATGAGTGGTAAATGGATATCTCTCTAGGGTTGAGTTTGAGAATGATGGAATTGGGATGTGATTTGGGGTTAAAAATATGTAAAAGAGAATGGTAATTTCTTATGTTGATTAATTCCAAGAATTGTACATCATTTAGAATATTTTTTCTATAAATAGGCACCATCTATATACAATCTATTGTAATTTTTAGGAACTTTATATGGTCAAGATTAAAAAATTAATCAATTGTGCACTAAACATGTGGTTTTGAACTGATGAAATATTGAGGATGGTAAAAAATTTCAATTAGGTTTTGAAAATTACACTCTTTTACCATGTAAGATAAACTACATTCCAAAAAATTATATGTTTTCAATAAATAAACTTTAAAGGAGAGATAAATACAAAAAAATAAATAATATATTAAAAAATATAATAGTTTCATTCAGGGGTTTGGTAGTGGAAATTTTGACTGGGTTGATTAATGACTACTAGGGAAGAGGGTAGGGACCCAACATTCATTCTTTATGAAGTGAATACAATTTTATTGGATTATAGTTGTGGAGACCCCAGATCGGGTCTATTGATCTATCATTATGTATGGTCTAAAAATGAGGTTTGATAATATCATTTAAGTATATTATTTGGAATTCAAATAGATACACTCTTTTTTATATTGAATAATTATTATGATAATTAACCTATCAATATTTGATAACATGATTATTGTTCCAAAATATCCTTCATATACATTATGTCCATTTATAATCATTAAATACTAATAAATACTTTTAATAATATATTTTTATTGTGAAGGTATCAAATCATTATAATTAGGATACATATATCTTATGATAAGGTTAATTTTTTTTGCAGTTTTCACACATTAATTTCCCCCATTTTTATATCATTTTCCGTATATGTCATGATTCTACGGCGTATCCTTATTAAAATGGGAAGATATATTTTTTTTCTTCTCCATCACCCCTTCTTGGGAAATTTATTAGGTAACATGATGGGTAGATTTCCGACATTCTATTTCTATATGAAAATACTGAATAAAAGAATTTCATAATTTGATTTGATAGATATTAATACTAAATTAATTAATATATTCATGAACCAACAAATTTTAGTTGACTTTTAGATCTTATTAATCATCCATATCCCCATTAATTTATCTTTATTTGAGTTTCACCACCATCTCCCCCTCATTGGTGATCACTTTATCTTCAACATCATCACTCTCCATCGACAAAAAATGTGTAGACTATTCAAAAAAACCTAGCCTAATCAGTTGGATTTGATAATTATGTTTAATAATACACTATAATATCTAGTGTTAAGTAAAATTCCTTATACTGTAATATTTGAGTGTTGGTTCTTATTTCCAGACCATTCTGGGAGTTATAGAATTATGTAATATATAATGTTATTGCATTTTAATTTCTATTTTTATAATGCATTCATCAAAATTAAGAAGAATAATATTTTTTTTTCCAAAAAACACATATTGATGGAACATTAAATATTAGTAGAGGAATTGATTGACATCCATTTCTATGGATTTTATAAGTAGTAATTAGAGATCATCCAACAATTCATTGATGATCTCCTTTAATTTGTTATTAGTTTATTTTAATATCTACACTCCAATCAACATCCTAAAAAATAATGGAACAATATACTCTATCACTGTGAAATAGAAAACTAATTTTTCAATTTTTATATATTTAAATTTTATATTGAAATTAGTAAAATATTAACTCATTGAAAGTTAATAATGACTGGTAGAATTCTTTTCCTATAAATTTTTCCAATTTGAAGAGAATTATCATGGGGTTTCTCATAATATTTATTATTTTTACAAAGTCTAGTTCAAGGGAAAATCTATTTCATATCTTTTGGGGAGAATTAGCATCAATCACCTAATATTTAAATATACTATTTTTAATTTTAGGTATTTATTATTTTATAAGTAAGTTATATTTGTTGTTTTTTGGGTGAATTTGGAATAAAAATAATAAATAATGAATTAATTTTCATTAAAATAACATAATAAAAATATGTAATTGATCTAATTCCCCACCCCATTATCCATTCACTATTTTTAATTTTATTTATATATAGTTAATTATCATCCCTTCATATTTTAATCTCTATAACACTTTGAAAATAATGTGGGCTACCATTGATGGATAAAATAGACCCCATGCTTCCATAAATACTTTCAATCATGGAACCCAACATTGATTTTTGATATAAAATACAGCTTATGGTCTATGTTGAATTTCTTCATCATCCCCATCCTGGAAAAAATAATTATTTATGCTTTGTGATTATATTTTACCCCAAAATTACTATAAAATATCATTTAGATTTCATGATTAATTATTGTATCTAAGGATTCACACAGGCTTGGCCTCACCGTAAATGATTCAATATTTCATGTTGGATAGAAAATGAATCTCAAATAATTTAACAAAATATATAAACTATAATTATTTTAATATATTTAAAACAAATAGTTGATGGGTTTACTAGAACATCTACCAATAGTGACAACTCTTATTTTGGAAAAGTTTTCATAATAGTGAAAAATTTTCGATGAACGTTTTTTAAAGGAAAAAACCCAATCTAATCTCAATTATAGATGTTAGATAAAATATAATATTTATTAAAATAAAAAAAATAGTTAATATAACGTGAGATTAAATGAGTAAAATCAATGAAAATGTAGATGAATAAGAGGATATTATCCTTCTTAGATGACATCATTCCCAGAATCCATTTACATCAAAATGGTTAGAAAGATTAAAAGTAACCAATATATTCATCAAAACCCTCATTAATCAATGAAAAAATATACTTATATGTTAATATATTAAAAAAGGTGAGTGGAGGAGAGTTAATGATTAAAATTTTAATAGATGCACTTATAGAATTTTGCCTCAAAATTTAACTCCTCAATGAGCCACATTTATGGCCAATTTCCCTTGTGATCATAATATTATTATAGTTAATTAGAATTATCTATATTTATTTAATTATTAGATTGAAAATATTCATATAATTCCAAATCATGTTAGATGATTTATTGACCTAATATTGTTTTATGGATTAATAGGTTCAATAAATTCCATCTATGAGTTTAGGGTCAATTTTTATCATAAAACCTGAGATCTATATATCATATAGTAAATTGAAAACATATAACATTTCACGTATTATTTTATAATGATACTTTATTTTAACATTAATTAAATATGAAATGTATGAATAAAAACACTAGAGTGAAGATAAATGGATAAAAACAAAATTTTCATGAAATTCATATATTAATGATCACACTATACAATTATATTATTTATTAAAATAGTTATAAATATAAAAAATTATATCAATTATTATCCTAGAAGTTATTCCAAAATATATGATTTATCAAATTACCCATACATACTATTTTTAATCCAGGGTAATCAATTAATATCAATACCAAAGCCACCCGAAAATAATGAAGGGGAAAATTTTATGAGATTATTTGAAAGGTTGAATCCATCGTATCAAATTAATGGAAAATAATTTCCTTCAATATTTTATCATGAAATTAACAATTTATCGACCTCAAAATAGACTTTTTATAAACCGATCACAACATACCTCACATTAAAATTCAAGTAACTCTACACAGAGAAGAACTTTAATACCGAATTTTTATCATAGATTGAAAATGTATGTATTAACAGAACCCTAAGAAAAAACAGATTTATCTATAACTTGGGATATAAAATATTTTCTCATCATGATATATTTTTCATGGTGACTAGGTGGATAATGTTTTCCAAAAAAATAAATTTTACAAATCAAGTGAAAATTGGTTTTTTTAAATTCCCATGTATCATTTAATTAATATTAAATAGAAAAAAACGTAAATATTCCATTACCAATTCCCATTAAAAAATTGTAAACCACACTCCCTTTTTGAAATTTCGTACATGATAAAATAAATTTAAAAAATTTAATAATTTAATCCTAATTCATCCATTATTTTTATTAAAAAATCGTAGATGATATGGTGAAAATTCAATTAAGTGAATGGATGAATGTTTTTTCCCTTAAATTTTGAAGGTGATTTGAGTAATAAGTTTAATAAAATGTAATAATTCAATTTCTTCTATATTCTTTTTAATTAATATTAGGAAACAAAATTGACATTGATAAAGTGAATTTATTAATGAATCATTACCATTCCTCTATCTCTACTGACATGTATAGTGACTCACAACTCACACTCCCTTAAAATAATTTATTCCCATATATAACTCATGGATGTACATCCCCTCAAACTAAAATATAACATATTATTTCAATCAATTAATAGTGACTATAGATAATGAATAATTATATTGTAATTTTCTCAATACTAATTGTAAATTAATAGATATCAATGGATAAAAAAGGGTATTCCTTCAGTTAAAAATATTTCATATTGATTTAATTCATTAATCACATAAAAAATATGAAAAATAAATCATTAAATTTGAACAAAATAAAAATTACTTTTTATAAGACAAAATAAATTTTCCTATTAAATATGAAGGATTGTTCATAATTATATTAAAAAAAAATAAATCATAGGGACTAAATAATAAATTTGTTATGTGTTTAATAAAAATTTATTTATAAAATATTCAAGACTATAAAAATTATGGATAATAAATTTTCATGAATATATTACATATACATAATCATTTAAAAGACATTCATTTAAAATTCATTTAAAATCTCTCAAATTATATTTAGTAGATAATTTTTATGTTGACTATACTATGAAAGGAAAGGTTCCTAAAAATTTGAAAAATAATTACATAAAATTATATCCTAAGAAAGTAATAAATTCTATAGAACTTAATTAAAACTAAATATTGGAATTTAACCATAAGTGAAAAATACCATAAAATATAGGTTTTGTGTCAAGAATAAGTGAAAAATATAACATTTTTTATATTTTAGTTGGTGTAATTGAGTTAAAATCCTATATTTCACCTTCTATAACTTGTAGGGTAATCATACATTATTAATTAGGAATAAATAAATCACTATGTTGAAAAATGTAAATATAAACGTGATTTTCCACCTAATAGTTTTTGTGTTTATACTACTAAAGCACGTTATTTATTTTAAGAAATTCCAATTAAATGGTGTATAGAAATTACAAATTAAGAACATCCACATTTGAGTTCTATAAATATCCTTGGGTTAATAGAAGGAGTGGTAAATCTCCTGAAAAGAGATAAATGATCCACTATTAGAAAATTTTAATGAATTAAGAATGGATTATGTATAGGGGAAATAAGAAAGGGGTAATCCATAATACTATTCATGGTGTCCCCTTTTTGTAAATATTCCCATTATTGTATAGAATGTAGTGATGTCATCATGAGATACTTGAGAACATATTTTTCTCCAACCATCCCTCATGGGTGGTTTCTTATATAATGTGCATGTATTAATTCAAGGGTTAAATTTTTTTTAACATTATGAAGAATGTGATTTAAAAATTAATTTTATGAATATATAAATTGGAAAAAACTCAAATAAATACTATCCCACAAATATTAATCATCAATCTTGTATTTCTCATCTTTTGAAAGTACAATAATTTCATCAACATCAAATTCTGTGACCATCATTTCCTCTATTTTTGTAACATTTTACTCAATATTATCACCTTCTAGGGAAATCATAGGTACATGTTTATCATAAATTAAAGAATATTAATGCTATTTATTTATTAATAGTTAAAAAATAAAATATAATATAATCTATTTTTAATACCACTCCCTTAAATGATCACCTTCGTGTATTTGTTCATCTTCCGGAGCCACAAGATGGATTTTTAAATGCTATTTCAGTGCCTTTTTATATAGAGTAAATTATACAACTATTATTATTTATCCAAACATTAAAGTATAGTATACTTTTGTTCATTGATAACCTATTGGGTAACAATTAATATCAATGGTTCAATTCATTGAGTTACTGGGTTAAGGATTCAAGAATTTTTTGTCAACGATCCTCCATCATGTCCTCAAGTAGATCCTTAAAGGTTGTCACTTTATATATTTAATTCTAGAATCCACTCATATTCTTTGAAAATATAGGAAACATATCTTAAATGGGTGAGGTATTCTAAAACAATGGTTGCATTATTTTATTTTTAACTTTATTTTCAATGTATTAAATTATTTACTCTTTGAAATGAAATAATGAGTGATTAAAATGTATTCTCGGAACTGATTTTAGTTTGATTACCATTATCATAAACACTCTAAATAATATGTGATTTTTGTTAAATATAGTAAAATAATGGAACATGTATATATATATTGAGGATACATAGTCTTGATACCATAATATTAAAATTTATATTATTTATTTTTAAAAATATATAATTTTTTAAAAAGGAAATTTTTTGGATTTATAGGTAACTTTGTAACAAAAAGGGAAAATAAGAAAATAATATCACTAAATCAAAAAAAATTAAAGTTATAATTATAAAAATATACAACATTATTATTATTCAAGACCAATTATATATAAATTAATTTAATAATGATCCAATAATATTATGAACCCCTTAATATGTTGGAAATTATGAAGATGTCACAAATAGTATTAAATAAACCGTAGGTTACCTTGTGAACATTCAGTCATCATAATGATTATTGATTTATGTATAAAATCAAAATAATTATCATTTTCAAACTATAGAATCATCTACACCTTATAAATGAGAAATAATTTATTTTTATTCTATATTGATGGAACAATTTAATTCCATGTATATTAGAGTTATAGAATAGCATTTTTCACTAACGACACAAAAAATTACTTCATTGCAGCAGAAGTGATAATCAATATTTTTCCCTAGAAACTAAAAATCAATTTATTATTCATAGTTTATAGATTTATATTTTTAGTGAAAGATAATACATCTAAATAATATTGAAATTATTTTATCAATGAAGGTGAACTACTCTTACATGGGTGTAGATTCCATCTATGTGATAATTCAAGTAAATAAATGTTCAAAAGGGTAAAAAATACATGTTAAACTCTTAGATTCGTGAATATTGAAATAAAATATAATATGATAATAGAATAATAAATAAGATATATTAAAGAGATAGTGATAATATAATAATCGAATCATGGAAACATAATGTACAATTAGTGGAAAAATTATTTCTTGAAAGGGTCATTTTGAAAATAATTCCATCTTCCAAATAAATTGTGTGGTTAAAAACCCACTCCCTTATAGCACAATATCCACAATCTAAGACCAAACCACCATAAAATTATTAAAAACAAATATATATTGGTGGGGGTCTGAGTTTGAAATTGTAATTTTGGAATACGTGAAATTATTCCCCTAATTATTATTACAATTTTAAATCATTTTAGAATGACTTAAAATTCGAATTAGTTTCCCTTATTGTTAAATAAGAAATGTAAGATTGATTCTTCTAAAAAATGAAAAAAATAAACACATTAAAATGATAAAAGAGGATTTTATTTCTTAAATTTTGATGTATGGTATAATCGTTCAATTCACATCCGTCATTGAAATCATGGAATACATTCAACATTAAAAAACGGTATCATACATAAAAGGTTTAAATTTGAAAGTTATCCAAATTATTTTATTATAATTTAATAAAATGTTATTCCTTATTCCTCCCTTAGAAAGTGTAATTATAAAACCACATCATTGAATTAAAAAGGTTAAAAATATAGTTTTTGTGGAATTTGAAAACTCAAGATAAAATAAAAAATTTCAATTAATAATTAGAATAATAATAAATGTTGATCAATTATAAACATTATTTTCCCCAAAATATTAATAAAACATGAATTTTGTAAAACGTGATACCCGAATATGGCAGGATTACATAAAATCATGATCCCACAGACATCAAACACTATAATGAGATTTTATCCATGAATATAGTAAAAATACTAAATTTCTCAATTTAATAATTCGAATATAATTAAAAAATAAAATTTTGAATTCATAATAATCATATGATCATAAAACTATTATTTTTTGTAAAATTATTAATTATTTTGTGAATAGTGAAAATACAATCTTTTTTACTCCATAATTTTTTATATCACAATGATGTCATAATATAATAAAATAAAAAAGATGCTCATATTTATGAAATATAGGATTTATGTTCATGACTATAAATTTTTTAAAAAATAAATTCATAATCCTGTATTTTATATATTAAAATAAAGTCACACACTTAACATATATTTTTTGAAATAATTATAAAAACAATATATTGTAACTAAATTTAAAAAATTTTAAATTTGTAAAATTTAAATTTTATTTAAAATTTCAAATTAGTAGGTCCAGATTATAATGAATAATATTTTTAAAAATATAGTGGATAAATTAATTTTTAAAAGATAATTTTTATTGTAAATGATAAAATTTTAATTGTGGAAAATCTAATTGTAGTGATTTAAAAAAAAAATATAATACCAATTTGAAATTTATTGTTATAGGTTTTATTGATGTTATATCTTCCTCACATCATTAGATTTTAATTTTGGAGCCACTATACTTGATAATAACATCCCATTATAAAAAATTATATGTATTTAAAAAATTCATATTCTTTCACATATAATTTTGTCCTCTAACCACCACTTCAATAAAACTAAAAAAATATGGGTATCTCTTAAAACATTAAAATTTTAATTTCATTTTAATCCGAAAATTATTCTATTAGATTTTTTGTCATAAATTTTACATGAATCTCTCAATTTATAAGAGATCCAGCAACGAATTCCCAAATTTCTCAATGTGACTAATCCTTTTAAATGTAAATTATTTTCATTATATAATATATTTGCAATTATAATTTTATATCTAATATATGATAAAATAAACAGTTTTTTTAAAGTTGGGGCAGAAGCCTCATTTTATTATTAAACCAAAGAAATGACCTCTTTTAACTAGGTAGAGGGAGACCCATTACATTGGCCGAAGGCTCAGTTGGCATGTTGCCCATTACATATCCCGTTGGCCCAAATGTTTGGCCTAAGACCCATTATGTGAATAGTAACCCGACTGTTATAGTACCCACCACTGCTACAGTGCCATGCCGCTGCTACAGTATCCTGCCGCCGCTACAGTACCCACCGCTACTACAGTGCCACTACAATACATCTACTGTACCTGCACCCCATGGGTATTGAACACCCATTTTGATAAATGAAAAATTTTTATGTATCTAATTTAATAATACATTTTAATCCTTTTTCCATATTAAGGAATAAAAAATGATCATATATATATATGGGTGGATTAACTTCGTAATGGAATGGTGAATTCTATTGTTTCTTTCCTACCATTATTGAGTAGAAGAAAATATGGGTGTAAAAAGGATTTGATAGTTACATAACTATTATTTTTCGGAGAATACAAATTGAATAATATAATAATTATTTAGATAATAAATTTTTTTATAAAATTAATCCTCATAATTTGTCATACGATGAGGAAAATGCTTTTATTCATATTATGTAAAAATTTTATATCTATTAAAGGTTACTTTATAGCCAAAAAATTATAACATATCATAATAATAAATAGTAAAAAATCATTATACTTCTTGTATAATAATATTAAACCCGAACAAAAAAATAATCATTCACTAAATGAGGGTATGTTCAGGTTTATGTTGGTTTAACCACCTACATGAGAAATAATATACATATATACCATGTATGACTATGGTAATTAAATTTATAGAAATATATTATATAAATTACCAAATAATGTGATCATTAAAAGATTTAATATAAGAAATAGTCTTTATTTTTTTGAATTTGGAATTGTTGATTCCCTGTATTTTTTATTATATGGATATCCATGATCATATTCAAAGTGATGTTCTTTATTGATTTGTATGAAATGTCTTGTGGACTATTGTGGTTAATTAGTTTGATATAATCTATAAATGGGTGGGGAATGTAATTATATATTGATTTAATGCATTAATGGATCCATAAGATAAAAACAAAGGGATTTGGTTTATACCACGCCCAATATCAGTATAATATCATGGAATAGGGCCCCGATAATCTATTTTATTACATGGAATTTAGTATTCCCTATGTATTAAATTATAGATTATTTTATTCTATTTTTTTATTTATTTTCATGTTTACAATTTTCAATCAGTTTAGTTGGTTATGGATTGATGTTTTTTATTCTCCCTTGGATACCTCTTAATCCATGTTTATGTTATGATTCATTCAGTTTTGTGATACTCTATTCATTGAAACATAGATGACCCTTATCTTTTTTCCTTTGACTGAGAAACTTATATTATAACTAGGTTTAGTTTTTACCAATTTATGGTAGGTATTGTTGTTTTCTCTCAATATGTTTATATTTTATCATTTGTTTCAAAATTTAATTTATGTATGTATCATTTAATACAAGACCACTATGTTATTGGATATCAATAAATCTTTTATTATGAACAAATAATGTTATATATCTAAAAAATATGGGTTTCTATATTTAACATTTTATCCATAGAATGATAGCATCTTTAGAAATAAACATGATGGTTAGAATTACTAGATCCTAGTTAAATAGAAATAATATTATAAAAATCTGCCATGATTTCAAAGGAATACTATACAAGACATAACAGATATTGAATTTTATGATACAATGAAAAAAGTTAATTACATTTTCTTCTATTAAAGATATATGGTGATAAATGGGAGGAATATGAACCATATCAATACACTTTGTAATGGTATGTATTATTCTTTTGAAACTATCAATGAAGTTAGAATTGAGACTAATAAAATGATAACAATATTAGGATTGTTAACCCAGGTCATAATAGAGAATATCTCTTACATAGAGAGGTCTGATGACACAACTAATTGTTTAACCATGTTCAGCCACATCATGCAAAAAAACCACTAGAATTTATTTGAAATACTAATCCATTGGTTGTTTAAAAATAAATATAGTCACAATAGAATATCATTCTATATTTTTAAAGTAGTGAAAATGAAATAGTCATCCAGGAAATCTATTAATTGATTGAAGAAGTAAATCAATAGTGAATGGTAAATTGAATCATTATCGAGAAATAAAAATTGGGATATTATGATAAATATAATTTTCTATGAATAGTGGATATTCCTATTATAGGAAAACACATTAAAAATTTTATAGAATAATTACATGGATGTCCACCTATGAGTGAAATTGAGCTATCTTATGATCAAATTATTGATACAAATCTTATATTTAAAAATTATTATTTAACATTTCAAGTGATTTTTGAAAATATAAAGAAACAAATGAATTTTTCGTGTGATGTGGGATCTATATGAATTAGTGTTTTATTTGGGGTATCTATTATTTTATTCATGAAAATTGATGATGGTAAAATTATATGTGTGTAAATTTTATGGAGATCCATTCCATTAATATAACAAATAAGTTTTTTCACAACACATTGCAAAATTACTATATCAAATTTTAGTATCCCAGAAACATTCAATGAGAAATAATCACTCTTTTATTTTTAGCTATGTGTAATAAATATTGATATAAAAAAATTGGAATTTCATATAGCGTATGAACATTATGAGCATACAATAATGATACTTGGAATCAATATTTTAAATTATAAATCTATATATATTATGAATATATTATTTTATGTTTATATTCATCTGACAAACTAATATTATGCGAATTATCTTTTTGTAAACACATTAACCTTTCTAATATTTTACATTTCACATAACACTTAAAATAGTTCATTTTATATTAATAAATAATTTTTTTCTTGTGTTAAATGCAAAAAAAATTAAATAGCGAACTACACATAAAATAAATATTAGCTTTCTCAACATGGGACATTGGGGTTCTCTTGTCACTTAGCAACTGTTATACACAACACTGATTAGTTTATGTAACCTAAAACACCTACTGGACGTACATTACACCGAATACTATGGTTATATTGAAATAATTTTATTACTGTGATTATTTAAATCATATTATTTCAATCAATCCAAAAAACAGAGTAATATGAATAATGAAAAGTAATTTTAAAATATTTTTTTAATAATTTTATATAAATAAGAAATAGTGATGATGAAAGATATAATTTTTTGAAAATTCCATATATGTTTAAAAAAACTATTCTCTAAAAAAACAACTTCTCATGTCCTTCTATGAACAAATTTATATTAATTTTAGACAAATTTATAAATTGAATTTTCTAAAATAAACATAATATTTGAATTTATAATATTGAAATTATCTTAGTTAGTTTTTGTTTCTTAGAAACATCAGATATGAATAAATAATGAAAAATACTATATTTTAATTCAAAAATGCATTTTTGTCTAAATTATTTGTATGGATAAATTTTATTTTAATCTACATTAAAAGATTAATTATAATATATTTTTATAAATTTATATAATTTTTTTATTGTGACCATTTTCTCTTTAATATTGGGTATAAAAACATATCATACTTTTGGATGTATTTATTTTAAAACCCCTCATTGTCGACCTACTATGGGATTAATTTTGAATTAATTTTTGTCACATATGTGCTTATAATTATTAAAAATGGATTCCATATTTGGACTCAGAATAATTTATAATTTATAATACGCTCAAATTTTTTTAACAAATTATATTTTCTTAAGTGATTAAAATTAATTACAACAATTTAGAGAAAATTTAGGTTAAAAGGTACTAATCCTTAAATTTAAGACCCAAAATAACATAGACACTTTTCAATGACCCATTATCGAGCAACTATAATTCTTATAACCTTACATTTGTATTTTTTTTATTCTAGTTATTACTTTTGTTAGGTAAAAATATGTATACACAAAACTTTTCATCAAAAATTCCATCTTTGTCTTCTCCCTTCCCCATAAAAATCCATGATATCTACCTCTTCTTCACACCTCTCAATATACATAGGATCATACAATATCTGACAAATACACTTCCCAAAATCACTCCCATCATCCATTATTCATACCTTTGGGAAGAAATCTATCCATGGAAGCCTTATGTCACTAAACAAAAGGATTTACCATATTAAGAGGTGACGTCTTCTCTCAAGCTCCTTTAATTTATTTCCAATATCCCCTCCCCCCACTAATTGTATTCAATGATTTTATAACAATAGACGTATATTATATATAATACTATTTTAGGGTTTTTTTATAACTAAACTTATAAATACATCAATATAATCGATAAAGAACATAATGATCATATGTACGGAGAACTACCACCTCACTAAATGATGATTGTTCATTTTTCCATTACCACCTCCCATGGTAGAAATTGTGATGGAAAATACATTTATATCTGTTATATATTATATTTATTATTTATTTATTCTTATTTAATTATTTTAGAACACATGTATTTATTCTTTCCATTTTTGGTAAATAAAATAATTTCATTTGAGGAAGTGTGGAATACTTCCCCATCAATGTAATGTGATTTATTCACACACAACATAGAATGTAATGAGGATGGGGTTAAGGAATATAAAATATATATCCGAGATATAATAAATTGAATTTAATAATTATATATATACATATATTTCATTTAATTTCTTTTTTCAAGATAAAATGTAAACAAAAATAGTGTTCATGTATACATACAGATTTCCATGTCCATGAATATTATATTCTATTTCATGATAATATATTCAATTGATTATTATAATACCAATATAATGAATATAAATTATATTTTTACCATGGTTTACATTCTTGAAATCATGATATAGATATAAGTACCATTGGTATAACAAATTAAGACACATGCAAAAAATGAAGTTGATATTACCTAAAGTGAATCCTTAACATAGTATTGTTAACAAACAGAGAATATAAAGTCATAATAAAACCATATATGGTATTAAAAATATTAATATGGCTATGTGATATATTTATAATAAAATTATATTCATTATAAAGTATGATTAAATTATTATGATTAAAGTCGTGACACTAGGTAAGGGGATTTCATCACACTTTTTATTTCCATGATATACATGATTTATTCACCTCTTATTCCATTTATGAGGTCTGTATATAGACCATAAATATATTAAATGATTATTATACATAAATTAATTTTCATTAACATATTAATTAGATGATATTTATTTGATGTGGTAAATGTTTCAAAACCTACCAAATTGTTATGGTAGTTTTGTCTCAATTTTCCTTCATTTAGAAACACATTTTATTATAAACCAACATTCATTTTGGATGTGTATATATAGAAATTTTAATTTTTAAATCATTAATATACATCATTTAATTATATTTTATGCTTCACGTAATTTCACATTTTTCATGGTGTATGTTTCAATGTTTCTAAGTTAGAATAGTTTATTAAAACAATCTCATCTATTTTTTATATTATTTATCATTATGCTTCCTTTTTTAAATCCTATAATCCATATATAAAGAACAAAAATGTCATTACTATCCCCTTTTTATTCATTATATAGTGATGTATTGTTATAATTTTTCTACTGTTCAGTACATTATATCATTAAGAATGTATTTTTACAAAACATCGACATCACCCTACCTTTGTTCAAAAAAATATATTATTTAAAAATCATGTTTTCTAAAAATGATTTCTCAGAATATTATATTATTCTCGTATAATATTTAGATGAATAAATTTAACTTTTTTTTTCTTTTAGTAATGTTTTCAATGGAATCTTATTATAACTTTCTAAACAATTCATTTTTCAATACTTTTATTGATGAAAAGGTTTGAGTTTCTAACCTCGTTGCACATGTATTGATTTACATGATGTCATTTCCATAAAGCTTCCATTTCATGTTTAAAAAGATAATTTTACAAAAAAAAATTTAAAGATTATTTTTAATGGAACGGTTTTCAAAACATTCTCATTATTTAATTATAAATTTTTAAAGAATTTTTCAAGGAATGTTTTATTAAACAGTTTTTAAATATTGTTTTATAATTTATCATATAAAATGGATTCACAAATACAATAATGAATATTTTATATATCTTGAAGGAAAATTATTTCCAAATAATTTTTAATGCTTTTTTATAAGTGTTCACATAAAATGTATTACAAAATTATTTCAATCTTTTTTTATATTCATGGAATTTATTTTTTAATGAAATTATTTCCAAAATGGTTTTAGGTACCTTCTATAAGTTTTAATCGAAAATAGTTTTCAAGAAAATTTTCAATCTCTATTTATATATTTTCAAAGAAATTTTTTTCCCAAATATTTACAACACATTCATAATATATTTCAATGCTTTTTTCCAATAAAAATTTCTTAAATGGTTTTTTACGTTTTGAATATCACTTTTTAAAAGATAAAATAATATTTTATTTCAAAAAAATTTACAAAAGATCATTGAAATTTATTTTCCCTCTTAGATGATATCTATTAAAGTTACACATTTTTGTATAATAATTTATCCAAATTATCCATTCATATTTTTTATTTAATGGTATATGTTTAAATGTAGTGATGTTTATGAAACCAATTTATCTCTCATCGTCTACTTACCTTTGAAACTTGATTTTTTTTTCACGGGTTATGTTTATGTTGAAATCATTAGCAGAACTATATTTTCCTAAAAATTATAATATGATTACATTCTTTTAAAAACAAATTAGTTCCATGAGTTATTTTATAATTTTTAATGATCTTGTGGAACATGTCTATATGATTTTATTATGATATGAGTGGTACTTATGCCTCCCTCCATTTCATGGGGTACTAATTTTTTCTCATGAGAATGACTATGATGGTATTGTGAGTGAACCATGAAATTTTATATGGCCTTGTTAGTGAACCATGATGACCAATATGGTATGAGGAGTGAGCTCATTCATCTAAGATGTAAATGAGTGTGAGTATTGACTACCAAGATTGTATGGGGAGTGAAATAATACAGTTAATATTACCTTGGTTGCAATTACTTGGTTATTATGGAAATAATATTATATGATTATGTGTTTTCCAAAATTCTTTGTTTTATTTTTATGTTAAGCATTCATGGAATATGTTATTTATTGCATTAAGATTCATGTATTAAGAAATTACATTATTTATTCTGTGATTCATGAATATGATATTTTATATGTAGGGAATTGTCTTCTATTTTCATTATCATGTTCTCATACCTTTATTTTCATGATTACACTCAAATATATCCCTTGTCTACCATTACTATGTATTTGAGCTCACACCATTTATTTTTTACTTCCCCAATTTATAAAGAAAAGTATTATTATTGATGTGTACTGGAAGGATACTAGTATAGAAGAATCTAATTAGATAAAAGGTATCTGGTTTTTGTACAAGTGATTATGTTTCCCTTTTTAAAAAACAAAAAAAATACGATCGTTTGGATTCTTTTTTTATAATGTTTTAATTATACCTAAAATTTGATATAATGGTAATGTATGAAAAAGGATGCTCAATATAGTTATAATTAGAACATATATTTTGTTAGCCTTTGGAAGCTGGGATGAGAAAACATTAGTGACAACCCTATAGAAATATCTATTGACAAATAGTAGGATAAAATATTATAAAAAAATTTCTTGAAATTTTGGTATAGGATAGAGTGGGTGGTTTTATAGAAATACATACCTTTGTGGATGAAATAAGTGGATGTCGATATAGAACATATGTACCTTGGGTTGAAAACAATGACATGATGTTCCATGCTTAACACCGGTTAATATGGTACATGACAACAAGACTGATTCCACACATGGTTTGACACTCTGTGGGACATGCTTTGGGAATTCACAAACACTTCACAAACCATCATAAAAGATTTAAATATATATTTTCAAAGAATAAATTAGGATAAACCGATGGTGTCATAAATTATATATGGTGTCATGATTTATTCATCCTATAATTAATTATTTTTATTAATATGTGGATTCATACTATTATAATCAATGTTCACAATATGATTCTTGTTTTAGTCAATGAGGTGAATTTGAATAAAATTGATTAATTTTGAATATCCTAGATGATTATTGTATTATAATTTAAGTGGTATCATCACTAGAGTGAATGATTCTACGATCATACCTACTCAATATTCACTTAATAATATTAAAAATTTGTACCTTGATTGACACTCATACTCCAAAAGGATGAAAAAGAGGGAGTTCCCTGAGATTTCTGGTAATTGAGACCAAAGAAGAAAGAAGATTCGGTTTCCATTGAACCAAGAATATGGAAAGATCCACCTAAGTGAATGTCTTATAGGAACAAGAATAGATTTTTAATGTTCAAATAATAGAGACAAAGAAATTGACTTCATGGGAAAAGTGATGAATTTGGTTAAGGAAATGGATTAGAATATTGGCCTCTCTAATTAATCATTTAATAGTATGTGTTTTAAGTGAGGAATAAATAATCATTATGCAACTCAATTCCCTTAGAGTAATTATTTTGAAGAGGGTCATCAATGTGTAATGAGTAATGGTTACATTTCTAATGATGTAGAGACTATAAAATGAATTTGAAATGAAAGAGGTATTTTGTGATAGAATAAGGTAGCCTTGATAAAGGAATAATGATGAATATAAATAATAAATGATTTTATGAATTTTTATTCAATAAATATGGTATATAAAATGTGATATATATATTGATAGTTCAATTTATGTTTTTCACTAGGGTTTTACAAGAACTCGTTGAATTGCTTGTTTGAAATAGAAAGGTGATATAATGGCATGGTGATTTCTATGGAAAACACATAATTATGGGAATGATAAACCTTAATATGTTCCATATTTTCTAATAATGTAGTTTTGATAAATATATGTGGGATATGAAAATGTAAAAAGGAAGGTACCGATTTCCTTGAAAAATTTTAAATAATTTATGATTGGTGGTTTATGCTATCATTGAGCTAATATAAAACTTTTTAATATTTTGAGAAGAAATTCAATATATTTTAAATAAATAATAATGCGTCTTTTCAATAAGTATATATCATAATTCATGATTTTAACATGGTTCATGAGAATATATGATGAGGGTATTCACTTGATTGGAATGTAGCATCCAATAGATACTTAGTGATATATGGGGGAATCAATAATATGTTGATTTCCTGAATTTCATTATATATTATTCTATATTGATCTTTGAGAAGGGTTATAAGGTAAACCATTCATGAATATTAAAAGTTAAAATTTTAAGGAAATATTTTTTTTATTGATATTATACTTAACCCCTTGGTTAAAAGTCTATTTAGTGATTAACCTTATTTTAACAATTTCCATTATATTTTTGAAGTTACATTAGTGTAGTATCACAAAAAGACATCATGTATGTCAGCTGGAAACAAATCTAGTCCAGTAATTCTGAGGTTTTTGATCCAGAAAACAAAGGATGATCATGATTTCATGCCTACTACTAGCATATGATATATCCTAGTTGTATGGACAGGACCCTATTTTCATGAAGCCAGTGTTTTATTTGATTACATTGGTATATAAACATTGAATATGTAACCCGAAGTTAGAATTAGTTTAGTTTATTTTGGAATCAAGGGTCTTATATAAGTTTAACATTACATCATTAAGGTAAATAAAACACAAATTTATTCCATTAGAAACATCCAATCATCCTAAATTATGACTACAAGTCGCTCATGTCTATCTTATTCATAACCAGGGAAAATGAAACATAAGAAAGGGGTGAGCTCAAATGCTTAGTAATATAAATAAATACAATGGAATATATCATAAACATAATCATTAGGCAAGGTGAATAATTGAAAACACATTCCAATATAAATAATAATCATGAACACATTATGGATGAATTATGAGTTTATTACATAACTCCATAACAAAACATAATCATGGGTATTATACTAGTTTAATAACCACATAAGCATTGAATTACTAGCTTCATAATGAGGTAAGTCTATATGCCAGACATTCTGAAACATTTTTTCAAGGCCTCATCCAAGTGGTTTAAATATGATTAAGTACTTTTCCAAATCTATATATCAAATTGAGAAAGGCCTCGGCCAATTCCACATCAATTTTCCTCATGAGCCCGACCGATGCATTTATGGGCTATAGAAGGCCCCAAACATTACACTAAAAGTACAATTAATTCCTTATATGAGTGAGGGTAAACATAAACATTATATACATTCATGTTGAAACTATTATACAAAATGTAACTAAATTTCTTCAATCATAAAACATAAAACACTAACAATTCTCATTAATACGGTTAATGGTATTAGGATAGATCATCCAAAATAAAATTAGTCATAAAACATTCAATCAAATATTTAATAAAAAATCATTAATTATTAAAAAAAAAATTCAAATCCAAAATAGTGTTCAATCAGATCAAAATAATCTTATAAAATCATTAATCATTTATTTAGAAAAATACTCTTTTATTTTGAAAAGAATTGCTCTTTATAAATAATAAATTTTTTAAAACCATAAGTGAATTAAGATTGTATTTGCATAAAAAAAATGAGTGATTTTATAAAGATAATTGTTTCCAAATAAAAATATTATAGAGTACTCTTGAAAATTGGTATGAATTTGAGAAATTTACTTGAATCAAGCATGTATTTTGGATACAATTTTGAATTTTACTTTAAAAATGTGGAACTATCCACAAAATAAGAAAGGATTATGGTTGGTAAAAATATATAGAACACTGACACATTTTTTATATGGATTAAATAATAATATAAAATAATTTAAATGAGGTAATTAGACAATAAATGTTACCGAAATGAAAATGCAGGTTCTGGTCATAAAACCCTTACCATAAGTCTGAATGTGTTCCCCTCTTGAACTAATGCTCCTGGAACATGATATTCTACTCATTAATAACATAATTAAGAACCTATTATACATTTATTTTATTTAGCATATTTCTCATTAGTTCATTTATGTCTTTATTGATTAGTTATAATATCAAATTATTTCATTCTAGAGTGTTCCTTTTCTTGATTTTTATAATTAGTTCACAGGTTTTTACGTAATGGAGTTCAGGTGGAATGATTTTATACCTCAAAAATTGAAATTAATTAATAATTATGAACATATAGAATTATTAATTATCATTTCTATCAATTTGTTACTTGGAATGCGGATGCATCATTTGATGACAACCACTTCGATTATTTTGAGGCATTTAGATTATTAGGAACTAGTTTTTTCATAAATAATAATAATGTGTACATATACTAGTTCATGAGTATAAATTAAGTGTTAATGAATATATTATAGTCTGGATAAACCATAAAAATGATTTCATGACTATTAATGAAGGATAAATTGAATAACAAATATTTGTTGTCCATGATGGCTATAAATTCGATCCTCATGGATGTTGATTTCATTTAAAAAAATAAAATGGAGGGAGTTTTAATATTGATGATGGTTATTCTATTCACATGATGTAATCCCATTATATAGATGATAATAGAGTTATAATGGTCATTTGGAAATATTAGGTGAGGAGAAAATAATATAATAAGATAAATTGAAATGAATCTAAATGAAAAAGAAGTGTGTTTTACCTCTTGAAATAACATCCTTGAGAACCACCTTAAGGGAAGGGGTTTTTATATTTGGGAAAGACCAATAGATTATTGGATGTGGAGATTGACCAGGGAGGAGAAATTAGGCAGATCTTTTAGGAGCTTCATGTCTTATAGGAGTGATGAGAAGAGGGGGTGAGGGGGTATAGGGGAGGAGATGGGTAAATTTTGAATATTTTAATCATTATTTTATTTCATCCATCAATACATCCAATACTATTGTTTCATGTGACCCATAATAGTAATAACTTCTTCTGAGTTCTAACAAAGTTTCCTTACATAACTTATTATGTCATAAATAGTTTATTTGTCACACCCGTATTTTCTAATTTGTTTATTTTATTAAACTTTTTGGACACCGGGTGGTTCGGGTCGAGGCCCGACATAAATGTTTTGAATTATTATTAAAAAAAACGTTTGTTTTGGCCTTGACCGCATCCATCGAGCCGCGATTGAAGTCTTTCGGCCTCGTGTGGGCCACCTCGCGACCCCTCCCGGGTCACCCAACTCCTTCCCGTTGTTAAATTGTTGAGATAAAATGATTTAGGAATGGTTTCAATAATAAAAAGAAAAAATGTAAATGTCACTTTAAAATATCATTATTATTATCGTGGATTATAATTTAATTGAGAGCATTATTTTTATTAATAGAATTTCATTAATTTTATCATTTTATCGTTTATTATTTAGATTATTAAGTATGTTATTATGTTGTTGTTGTTGTTATTATTATTAGTATTATTAGTATTATTTTTATTTTTATGAGCATTTTGGGATTTCTGTCACCGGATGCATGGGTAGGGTGCCGTTTTGTGACCACGCGGTCTGCCCAGCTTTAAAAATGATTAATAATGGGATGATGAAATAATAATGAATAATAAAACAGGGGAAAAAATAAGAAGTTTAATAGACATTAAGAAATTGTTTTAATGTTAATGGTACGAGTGTTGTTTGAGAGTAATAATAATACAATTATTAATAGTTTTAAGGACATAAAAATTTATCTAGTTTTTATTAACATTGTAATAATATTTATAATGGTTAATATTATATTGTGTTATTAACTTTTTTTTATTTCTATTTTACTTATTTTATTTTATTTATTTCATTACCTTGTTTTTTTGTTTTTTTTATCTCCCTTTTACTTAGGGTTGCGCCACCCCCTCCCTTTGGTCCGTCATTTTTCCCCTTCTGCAAATCACAGCTCACCCTTCTCCTTTAAAGCCCGCTGTGTCGTCGCCCTCCCAGCCAGTTGTCGTGTCGTCGCCCTCCTGGTCAGCCACCTCCTCAAACCTGCCAACCTCCTCGCTTTACATACACCCCTGTTGCGCCTTACCCTCCTACCCTCGCTCGCGCCGTCCTCTGGACCAGCCCCTGCTCCCCGTCTGAACTCCTTCCCACGCCCCAGCCTATTCCCCGAATACACCCCATTGCAACGCACATTGGTCCTGCTGCTGCCGCACCCTCCCTTCCTGGCACGACCAGCTTCCACGCGCCCTTCGTCCGCTCCTCTCGCGCTGTTCGAAAACCCACCATCCAGCTAGCTTCCGTCCGATGGTCTACGCGCGCCACCCCCCACATACGGACAACCTGAATTCCTTCACTCTGACCACTCCTCTTCCATTCCATGCATGAACCGCTATTGTCCAAGTTTGCTCGAACGAATTCCTTTTTCGTTTTCCGTCTCTATTCCACTCTGGTATGACCAGTTTCCAGTACCCCTCTCTCCCACACCCCCTCACGCAACTTATTCCAGCATGCAACTTATTCCAGTAGTTCTTCATTTTTGTATTTATTCTAATTTCTTCTTTTCATCCGTTTTTAGAATTGTTCTTTATTTTAGGGTTGGATTTTAATTCTTTGTGTTTCAAATTCTTGATTTCGGGACCATTTTGGATCCCACGTGGTGAAGTTTGTGTTTGGCACCAATTTTTGGGAGTTTTCGACACCCGACATAAGTTGTCCCATGCCCCAACCCCATTAAATGAATTGAATCTGCTTAATTGAATTTACTATTGTGTTTCTGACTTGATTGTGCAGTGAAAATAGTGTTTTTGTTTGGGAAAGGTTGGTGGTTTTTTGTTCTATTTTGATGAATTTGTCGATATATTGTTTCTATGGTTCATTTATGATTTGTTGTGGTGCGTTTGATGGACAATTGGAGTTTTGCGTCGAGTGTTGGATTCTTCGACACCTGAGGTAGGTGGTTCGATACCTAAGTTATTATTTGATAAATTAATTTGCAAGTTTAGATTGATTAGTATATCGTTTAATTGATTTGTGTATTGCGAAGTTGTTTTTATTTGACGTTTGAGATGCATTTAAATTGTTTAATAGCATGTCCATTTTTGGTGTGTTCTTTATGATTAAAAAATCATTTCAATTTAGTTTTTGGTGTTTTTATTTATTGTGCGGTAAGATTATTGACTTGTTCAAGTGGTGAGAAATATATCTTTGTCATGGCGTAGTGTGTGTCTGGTTGACAAAGAATTTTTTGTGCGGGTTTAGTCGGTAAGGCCAATTGATTTCTTTTAAACTGTTTTGTATACTTTTTTTTGGCATATTTAATTAGGTGATTTGGGAAAAAGTGTTTGACATATGGTGTAAGGACCTCCATCAAACTGTTGGAGTGGTGCAGTTTACACTTTAAAATGGTATTTGAGTTTGTGTGATGTTAGAATGTGTTTTGAAAGTGGAAATGGTAACTTTAATGTGTTTAAAGCCATGTGACACTATTTCCATTGTTTTATGAGATTTTAAAATTGTTTATTTAATCACGACCATGGTGTTAAACATTTTGAAAAAAAATTCTTTCATGTGCGTATCGTTTTAAAAGAGGGTTTGGGTGTTCAAACTGGGATTTTTGTGTGTGTAAGTACCCTTTTTTGCTTTTATGTATTTGTGTGACATGTGATATTAACATAAAAATTGTTTGAGCACAAACTGGGAAGCCAGGGTAGCTAGGAGGGTAGACTAGACTAGTGAGAGAGTTTTCTAGAGGTGACTCGACCCGGTTTCACTGGAAGGACTGATGATTGCAACACTAACTAAACAAATGCCTTTCTGAGTGTCATGGCCTTCTAAGCCACGTTTTATGAGGTTCGTGGCCTTCTATGCCATGTTTTCTGAGGGTCGTGGCCTTCTATGCTACGTTTGACTGAGACATGATGTTCTTGGGACCCAAGCTAGCTGATACCCATGCGGCCTCTCCCATATTAGTGCTCATTGGTTACATTATGCTCATTCATGTAACATATTGGTTATTTTGAAAGAAAAATAGGTAAGGGTGTGTGTGTTTTAATTTTAGTTGTTCTATTTGAAACAGGTTTCCTTAATCCTATTTTCTTTGAAACTGTTTCAAAATTCATATTTTTTTTCTTTAATGAAAATTGCAAATGTATTTTTCATTTAATAATTTTGTGTGGAACCATTTTATTGGGTGACGTCCTACTGGGATTTTGGATCACACCCTACATACACCGTTGGTTGTATGTAATCTCTGTTTCTTGTGTATTCCAGGTTGTGCGTTGGACTCAGCGACAAAGGTTATTGTTGCAGTTGGTCTCCTCTTTCAGAGTGGTGTTTATGTGGTCTCTCCTTTGCCGGGAGGTTTGAGTCAGTGTTTTGGTTTCTTCCATTGTCTTGTCTTTTTAGTTATTGGATCGAGTTGTAGACTTAAAACTGTTTTAGTATAAGGCTCATGTGGTTGCATGTTTCCAGTTTTAGTTTTTTTATCTTGTCAGTTGTTTTCTGTATAATTTTTTTGGGGTAAATCGTTCCCATGGGTATATTTGATACCCGGTCACTTGTGCCAGCCCGTGGGGATCGAGAACGCCCTTCGGGCCTTGCCGTGGACCGGGTCGGGCATCAGGTCGAATGTCAACCTATCATGGTTCGTGGAAAAATGGTATCAGAATGAAAGGTTTTCTCTCTTTGATTATTTTTTTTGGGATAGAGTCACGATAGACTTGATTTAAGGTTGTCGGGACACGACGTCATGGCTACAAGTAAGGTGTCTGGCCAGCACACCTCGTGGCGGGACTCATGTTACCAAAGTATGTTGAGGTTTGTCTGAGTTTTTGTTCCTTTCGGTTAATATTTTCTAAGGGAAATGAGAAAGGGGTACGGTCGGTGGTCCTAGTGAGCTCGCAGGGTCTGGCAAGCCATGCGATGCTGGGGAAGTTGTCCTGGAATACCCTCCGTGGTAGTGGTGTGATTGGCTTATGGCCACCAAACATATGTTCTAGTAACCCGCTAACACTAGTTTTCTATTGCATTGTTCCACTTTTCATTGTTTTGTTTTTATGTAAAAATGATTTGGTTTCAGAGAAATGTTTTGAAATGGGGCGATTTAAAAATAAAATGATGACGTGTAAGGTTTGAAAAGTGTGGGTTGAATGTTTTGGTTTTGAAAACAATTGAAAAGGTTTCGTTTTTATTCTTGGTGTTCTAATGGGAAACCACATGCATGAATGTATATGTAAAAAGAAATGGTTAATGAAATGAGTGGATGAGTGCCTGGATGGACATGATGTGGGTTCCAGTGCGGCACAAGAACATGCATGTGTGAGGCTCATGGGAAATTATTGGTGTTTGTGCAACCCACTAGCTTGGATTTTTTTCAAAAAATTTTGCTAAATAAATAAATTTGGTCTTTTAGTGAACGGTGTTTGTGTAGCATGTCCTTGTGTTTTGGAAATGTCGGATTTGAGGTGTTTTGAGCCGAGGATCCTTTCGGAATGATTTTTCTCGAGTTTTAATTCTTATTTGTAAGTTGGTATGCAAGCGTGTGGTTAGTGAATTATTTTGATGAATACATCAAGGAGCCCTTGTAGTGGTTTCCCCTGCACGTTGGGTGTTTTCTTGTGGTGTGCCTTGACCATTGGACCAGTTTTATTGGGTCAATAGTTATCATTCTAGACTATTGTTTCCCCCACCCCGATTATGCGTCGACATGTGATTGAAGTGCGGCCACAGGAAAATCCCCGTTAGCGGACACTCCAGTTGAGCAGATGAATCTCTTATTGAATTCTAGAATTGATCCCACCTATCTTTTTTACAACTAAGATGATCTTCTCGCAGCGGGATGATATATGTGATGAGAGTTGAAGGGAGTTTTGGTCTTTTGGGTATCTTGACTCGTCGGTATGATGTTTGGTGTCGTCGTGTTTGAAGGTTTTCCCGGGAAACAGTGAAAGGAAATCCAGTGGGGAAGGGTGAAGAAGGTTTATAATTTTCAGTGTTGACCAGAGTCTTTATGGGATTTTTAGTATTTTCAGCAATTGCAAAGGTCATGCTCAGTGACGTATTGTAGTGTGATTTATCTTTGATTGTCAAGGGTGAAGTTTTTCCTCATTAATTTGGAATTTTTATTCAGAAACTGTGAAGGAGATTCCAATGGGGAAAGGTGGAAGAAGCCTGGAATGGTTGGTGCTGTCCACTATTCTAACTGACCATTGGTCCTTCATTGGTTTCGTTTATGAAAGGGACTACATTGGCTAATAGTGTGGCAGAACCAGTCACATGGGGATGCTACAGTCGATTATAGGAGTCATGTGTTATATAAGACTCAGTTCGAAGTCCCTCTACGTATAATGTTCCTCTCCACAGAAATATTCATCTTCAGGTGACAATTTGTGGTGTCGCATTCAAATCCAGTTTGAAAAAGGGTGATTCACATGCACCATTGCAGCTCTGGTGTAGTAGAATGTTCCGTGTATTATCAGTTAGATGCTGTAATGTGTCGTGTTTGCTGGGGTTGTCTTGGTTGCAGTGTGGTTGCATGTGATACCAAAATAGGAATCTCCATTAGGGAATCTTCGACACCTGGCTGCAAGGCAGGAGATGCTTTAAACATCAAGGCTCTAGCCATAGGCCTCGAAGTGAAGCTGGCGCGTGGTCAGGAACACCGGGAGTGTATGGGACCCCAACTTTATTTCTGTCATCAGTGTTAAATGTAGAGGCAGTTTAAATTGTTTCTATGGTTGTTCCGCTCCGAATGGGCCGTCTGGTTGCCTAAGATTTTCATGACCATGTGAGGCATGTTCGTCTCATGCCTTAAAGTCTTGGGGGATGTGTTACATTGGATGAAATCGCTTTAGTGGTCCTTATGAGAGTATGTTGGGTAACTCAGGCTCAAATTTGAATGGTGTCCATCCAGGAAATTTTGAGATGATGGTTTGTGGCCGGTCGTGGGTTTGACACCTGGTGGTCAGGCCCCTCCCTCTCTACCCCTTGTGGTCGGGTGTTTGGTTACCAATGGGAGTTTTTCAGTTTGTTTTATCCTCTGTTCATTCTAATGGTGGTGAGACCCACAATGGGTCTCGCACAAATGTCTCTGGAATTAATCGGTGTTGGCCTTTCCTTAATGATGGGGAGTCCACCCAGACCTCCCCATATTGTTTTCCTAGTCTCGTCTTGGGTGTTCGTAGGTTCTTAATGGTGGGGAGACCCACATTGGGTTTCGCATGAATGTATCTAGAATGAGTCAGTGCTGGAATTTTGTTTAATGGTGGGGAGTCCACTTGAGCCTCCACGTGTCGGTTTTCCAGTCTCGTCTTGAGTGTAAATTATTTCTTAATGATGGGGAGCCCCTCGGGCCTCCCCATGTTGATCTTTTGCTTCTGCTTTTAAATATGGCTTGGTGATGAGTTACAAAGTGTTCCTTGGATGTGGTTTTACCTTGTTTGTTCATTATAACCAAATGGTGTGGTTTTCGTTTAATAATGTTTGAGTAGTCTCATCTTGTGAGGTTGGTTTTCATGAGTGCAAGAGTCGTTCTCCTTGATCAGTCAACTGGAGGTGGTCTAGCTCTTTGGGATGGGCAACACATATCAGAATTTCTTTTTACATGGTTCTTGAGGTTATCATTTGAGTCACCTTCTCTGATCACGATGCTTTTTCCACCTTTCGCTTGTTGGTTGTGGAGATCCTATTTGAAATTTAGTGGGGTATAAGTTTTTTCTTTGTATCTCAACCATAATTGTGGCTTTCCGGGGATGGAAAGCTTTATGGTGGGGAGAATTGTCACACTCGTCTTTTCTAATTTGTTTATTTTATTAAACATTATAGACATCGGGTGTTTTGGGTCGAGGCCCGATAGAAAATTTTTGAATTCTTATTTTTAAAAACATGTGTTTTGGCCTTGACTGCATCCATCACACCGCGATTGAAGTCGTGCGGCCTCGTGTGGGCCACCGCGCGACCCTGCCCGGGTCACCCCATGCCTTTTCGATGTTAAATTATTGAGATAAAATGATTTAGGAATGGTTTCAACAAAAAAAATACTATCAATATCACTTTAAAATATCATTATTAATATCTTGGATAATAATTTAATTGAAAGCATTATTTTTATTAATAGCATTTCATTAAGTCTATCATTTTATAATTTATTATTTAGATAATTAAGTATGTTATTATGTTGTTGTTGTTATTATTATTATTATTAGTATTATTAGTTCTATTTTTATTATTAAGAGAGTTTTGGGATTTGTGTCACCAGATGCATGGGTAAGGTGCGGTTTCGAGACCATGCGGTTTGCCGGACATTAAAAATTATTAATAATGGGATGATGAAATAATAATGAATAATCAAACAGGAAAAAAATAAAATGTTTAATAAACATTAAGAAATTGTTTTAATGTTAATGGTACGAGTGTTGTTTGAGAGTAATAACAATAAAATTATTAATAGTGTTGAGGATATAAAAATTTATCTAGTTTTTATTAACTATGTAATAATATTTATTATGGTTAATATTTTGTAGTGTTATTAACTTTTTTTTATATTATTTCTATTTTACTTATTTTATTTTTATATTTCATTACATTTTTTTGTTTTTTAATCTCCCTTTTTCATACGGTTGCGCCACCCCCTCCCTTTGGTCCATTATTTTTTCCACCTTCTGCAAATCGCGGCTCACCCTTCTCCTTTGAAGCCCGCAGCACCGTCGCCCTACCAGATAGCCATCACGCCATCGCCCTCCCAGCCAGTTGTCGTGCTGTCGCCCTCCCGGTCAGCCTCCTCCTCAATCCCGCCAGCCTCCTCGCTTCACTTTCTCCCCTGTTGTGCCTTACCCTCCTACCCTTGCTCGTGCCGTCCTCCGGACCATCCCCCAGCTCCCCGGCCGACCTCCTTTCCACGCCAATGCCTGTACCCCAAATAAACCACGTCACGCCGCACCTCGGTCCTGCTGCCGTCTCACCCTCCCTTCCTAGAACGACCAGATTCCACGCGCCCTTCGTCTGCGCCTCTCACACTGTTCGCAAACCCACCAGCCGGCTAGCTTCCGTCCGATGGTCCACGCGGACCACCCCCCACATCCGGACAGCCAGAATTCCTTCACTCTGACCTCTCCTCTTCCATTTCTTGCGTGAACCGCTGCTGTCTGAGATTTCCCAGATGACTTCCTTTATACCTTGCTGGCGTTATTCCGCTCTGGTGTGACCCGTTTGTAGTACCCCAATCTCCCTCGACCATCACACAACATATTCCAGCAGGCAACTTATTCCAGTAGATCTTTATTTTGGTATGTATTCTAATTCATTTTTTTCTTCAGTTTTTATATTTTTTCTGGCTTTTAGGGTTCAATTTTGATTCGTTGCATTTCAAATTCTTGATTTAGTGACCATTTTGGATCCCACGTGGTCCAACTGGTGTTTGCCACCAATTTTTTGGAGTTTTCGACAACCGATGTAAGTTTTCCCATGCCCCAACACCATTAAATGAATTGAATCTGCATGATTGAATTTACTATTGGGTCCCTGACATGATTGTGTGGTGAAAATGGTGTTTTTGTTTTGGAATGGTTGGTGTGTTTCGCTTCTATTTTTGATGAATTTGTTTATATATTGTTTCTAAGGTTCATTTCGGATCTGTTGTGGTGATTATTATGGACAAATATTGTTTTGTTTTGACTGTTGGAGTCTTCGACACCTGAGGTAGGTGGGTCCATTCCTAAGTTATTACTTGATAAATTAATTTGCATGTTTAATTTGTTTTTTATATCATTTAGTTGATTTGTGTATTGAGAAGTTGTTTTTCTTTGACGTTTGAGATGCATTTGAACTGTTTAATAGCATGTCTAATTTTGGTGTGTTCTTTCTGCTTAAAAACTAATATCTATTTAGTTGTTGGTGTTTTTTTTATTGCGCAGTTAGATTATTGACTTGTTCAAGTGGTGTAAAATATATCTTTGTCATGGCGTAGTGTGTGTCTGGTTGACAAAGAAGTTTTGGTGCAGGTTTAGTCGGTAACGCCAAGTGATTTCCTTTAAACTATTTTGTATACTTTTATTTTTGGCTTATTTAATTAGGTGATTTGTGAAAAAGTGTTTGACATATGGTGTATGGTCATCCATCAATCTTTTGGTGTGGTGCATGTCACACTTTGAAATGGTATTTGAGTGCGTGTGAAGTTAGAATGTGTAGTGAATGTGGAAATGGTTACTTTAGTGTGTGTAATGCCATATGACACTATTTCTATTTTTTATGAACTTTTGAAATGGTTTGTTCAATCACGACCATTGTGTTAATCGTTCTGAAAAAAATGTTTTGATGTGCGTATGGTTTTAAAAGCGGGTTTGGGTGTACAAACTGTGATTTTTCCGTGTGTATGTACCTTATGTATTAGTGTGACATGTGATATTAACTTCAAAATTGTTTGAGAACAAACTGGGACGCCCGGGTAGCTAGGAGGGTAGAATAGACTAGTGAGACAGTGTTCTGGAGGAGACTCGACCCGGTTTCATTGGCAGGACTGACGATTGCAACACTAACTAAACATATGACTTTTTGAGGGTCGTGGCTTTCTATACCACGTTTTCTAAGGGTTGTCTCCTTCTAATCCATGTTTTCTGTGGGTCCTGGCCTTCTAAGCCATGTTTCACCCAGACATGATGTTCTAGGGACCCAACATAGATGATACCCATGCGGCCTCTCCCATATTAGTGCTCATTGGTTACTTTATGCTCTTTAGTGTGACATATTGGTTATTTTGAAAGAAAAAAAGGTAAGGGTGTGTGTGTTTTAATTTAAGTTGTTCCATTTGAAACTAGTTTCCTTAATCCCATTTTCCTTGAAATTGTTTCAATATTCATTTGGTTTGCTTTAATTAGAATTGCAAATGTATTTTTCATTTAATAATTTTGTGTGGAACCTTTTTTTTGGGTGACGTTCTACTGGGCTTTTGGCTCACACCATACATACACCATTGGGTGTATGTAGTCTCTGTTTCTTTTGTATTCTAGGTTGATGCGTTGGACCCAACGATGAAGGTTCGTATTGCAGTTGGTCTCCTCTTTCTGAGTGGGGTTGATGTGGTCTCTCCTTTGCCGGGAGGTTTGTGTCTGTGTTTTAATTTCTGCTGTTGTCCTGTCTTTTTAGTTATTGGATCGAGTTGAAGAATTAAACCTGTTTTAGTATAAGGCTCATGTGGTTTCCTGTTTACAGTTTTAGTTTATTTATCTTTTCAGTTGTTTTGTGTATAATGTTTTTTGGGTAAATCGTTCCCATGGGTTAGATTTGATACCGGGGCACTTGTGCCAGCCCGTGGGGATCGGGAACACCCTTCAGGCCTTGCCGCAGATAGGGTCAGGCGCCGGTTCGGATGGAAACCCGGACTGGTTCGTGACATTATTTAATTCATAATATAAATATAGGGTATTTTATAATATTTTAATATTCATCAAATATTCAAGAATTTCAGAAAAATCCCAAACATTTAATGCTGCCTTTTTTTGGATGTGTAGAATTCTAAAATGAGATCCATTTTTTAAAAAAAATTCTAAATATTATTAATTTAATTTTTAATGAAATCATAGTTAATTTTAAAAAAAAATTAAAGGTTTAATTAGTTTTAAATCACATTAAAATTTTAATTAAGATCTCATTATCTTATTACCTTATGAAAATAAAATAATATCATTATTTACTATTCATAATGTTCATATTACTATTCATATAAATATATATAAGTGTATTTTAATATTCACCAAAAATAATGTTAGTTTTATTAGTCTCAAAATGATTTACTGATGAAAAATCTAGATGACTGTTTTTTGAAATTCAAAACATAGTAGTGGAAATGTTGTGCTTAATGTATAGATTATAAAAATAATTCAATATTTATATTCAAAACCATGGGGTGATAAATTATCCTCTCAGAAAAAAAATTTACTCAAAAATCCAAAAATGTTAGGAAAAAAAATTCATGCATGTCTTCCACAAATCCTACTCAGGATCCCATGTGGCTTCTTCCATCTTATGGTTCCTCCAAATATCCTTTACCAGATGATTCGTCCGATTTCATAATAATCATTCTCTATTATCAAGAATCTTGATAGTCACTTCAAAATATATTGGGATCAAATTCTATTTCATCATAGGTGAGAACATGTGTTGGGTATGGAATGTATTTTTTTAACAATGACACATGTAAGAAATTGTGAACTTTGGAGTGACTTGGAGGCATTTCTAAATGATAATCTACAGTTCCAATTTGGTTCATAATTTCAAATGTCCTATGTACCTGGGACTTAATAACCCTTTATTAGCGAATCATATAATACACTTCCATAGAAATAAATTTAAGAAAACATTTTATCCTTCTTGAAATATCAAATCCCTCATTCAGTTATAAATATAGCGCTTTTGCCTACGTTGAATTATTTTGATATTTTTTTGGATAATCTTCAAATTTTCTACAGTTTATTCAACATTTTCTTTATCTACAATCATTCTTTCACCAAAATCATCCTAGAAAGTTTCTATACATCATCTTCTGGCATAAAATGCTTTATATGGTGCCATCTGAATACTTTAATGGAAGCTATTGTTATAGGAAAATTTTACTAATCATACATACCATGACTGTTAAGTGAACAAGACCTAAAAATGTCTTCCAATGTTTCAATATTCTATTATAAATGTCCATCAGTTTGTGGTGGTTATTCATTTATCAAACGAAGAACATTATCTAGGGACATCTAAATACTTTTCTAGAATTGTGAGGTAAAATGGGGATCATGATCAGAAACAATTGATAAGGGTACACCATGAAGACATATAAATTCATTAATATATATTATTGTAAAATATTAATTTGGTAAATATTCTCTAATATAAATAATATGTGATTATTTTTTAGGAATATCAATAATGACCCATATCACATCATTGTTTCATGGAGTCTTTCGTAGCCCCATGAAAAAGGCCATTGCAATATAACCCCATTTCTATATAAGAATAAGAATTGGTAGAATGACTCATCCAGGTTGTTTTCTTCAAGATTTCACCAGTTGACAAACCACATGTCTCGTCACATAATCAACAATCACCCTCTTCATGTTTTCCAACATTAAATTTTCATTTAGATCTTTATTATTCTTTGTGATACTAGGGTGTATAGAGAAACTAGAGCTTTGAGCATCATCCAATAGTTCCTTATTTAGCTCAGGTATAGCAGGTACACAAATTATCTTTCATAATTTCTTAATTCCACCATTATAAATGATGTCAATCAACTTCCCATCATTTATAGATTTAATATTCTTTTGAAACTCCTCATCATCAGCCTGTGAAAATTTTATCCTTTCTAGAAAAGATGTATTGGAAACGATATGAAAAATTAAAGATGTGTTAACATCATTTATAATTCCTATATAAATATTTCATAAATCCATGAACCAATGATCCATTTCAACTGTCATAATTTTCAGAATTTTGTGGTCATTTATAATCAAAGCAGCTACCAACTTATTTTCCTTCCCCAGGTGGTAGTGTATTGTGCAATAATAATCTGTGATTTTCTCTATCCATCTCATTTGTCTAATGTTGAGTTTTTTCTCTGATAAGATATATTTCAAACTCTTATAGTCTGTATATATATATTACATTTTTCTCCATAGAGGTAATATCATCAAATATTCAGAGTACATTTTATCATTCCTAACTCAATATTATGATTTGGATATTTTTGTTAACAATTTTTAGCTTTCTAGATGCATAGAAAATCAATCTATTATTCTACATGAGGAAAAAACTAAGTCCTTTCTTTGATGCATCACTAAATATCCCAAAATCGATCATTCCTGATGGTAGAGTCAGGATTGGAGAATTCACTAATCTTCTCCTCAATTATTTAAAACATTCTTCACATTACTTTGTCCATATGAACGTAACACCTCTTTGTGTAAGCTTGGTCATTGAGATGGCTAAACAGGATATGTTCCGAACTATATTCCAATAATAATATACTAAACCATTAAAACTACATAGCTACATTAGAATCATTGGAGTAGGCCACTCTTGCGTTGCCTTCGTCTTTACAGGATCTAAATATATTCCTTCCCTATAGAAAATGTGTCCACGAAAGGAAATTGATTGAAACTAAAAATCACATATACTAAACTTCTTATATAATTGATTTCTTATTTGAGTCTTTAAAATAGTGCACAAGAGATTTTCTTGATCTTTAAATATTTTAGTGTATACTAGGATATCATCATTAAACACCACCACAAAGTAATCAAGTTATTTTTGGAAGAAAATATTCATTAGATCCATGAGAAAATATGGTGCATTATTTAGTCCAAAAGGAATTACTATAAACTAATAATGCATGTATCTAATTGGGAATGTAGTTATTGAAATGTCTTCTTTCCTCCTAAGAAACTAAGGATATCTATAATACAGATAAATCATAAAAAAATATTGGGCAGCATGAATTTGATAAAATAAATCATCAATGTGATGTAAGAGGTACTTGTTCATTATTGTTATATCACTGATCTCTGTGTAATGAATGCTTATCCTCACAGACCCATCTATCTTCATAATGAATAGAACATGGGCTCCCCATATAGAAATTCTAGGGAAATGAAATCATATATCACTCAATTATTCTAGTTGTTTATTTAGGTACACTAACTCTTTAGTTTCCATTCTATAATGGGAATTTGACATGGGTCTGGAACCAAGAATTAAGTCAATGGAAATCTTAATTTCCCACTATAGAGGATATCTAGGTAAATCCTCTGGAAATATGTCAATATATTCTGGCACAACATGTACATCTCCTATTTGAACATTCTTTCCTCACCAATAGTGGCATTCTCTTTCTCCCCAATAAATGAATTCAGTAGAGCTACATGGAGTGGATCTAGATGAGAATCAGATAGTGAGGATTCTTCTCTAAAGATAAGGGATTATACACCATTCTCAAAATTTGTAGCATCCATCTTCTTCCAATAGATATTCACATCATAATTTGATATCCAATTAATACCGAGGATTATAGCATACTCAATCATTGGAATGATGATATGTTTAGAAAATAAATCATGTTTATGTGATATAAGGGGGAATGATTGGAACGACTTTTATGCAATGATATATCCCCTAGAAGTATTGAATGATAATTCCTTTATTATATGAAATTGGACATTTCTAATCTTCCCAGAAAATAGGGATGATATAAATGAATTCAAAGATTGAGAATCAAATAAATAATTGGCTATGTTTGATGAAATTATTATTTTACCTACCACCACATCATTATGATCTTAAATATAAGCGGTTGTGATCACATAATCTTATCTATGCTCCCTTAGCTTTTCGGTTTCGTTTCTCCTTGATTCTTTGGAAAAATAATAACATAGTGTCAAATATCTTGATACTTATAGAATTGAAATTTAATAGCTAAAATCATAGCCATGATGGACGTTATATCCATATCTATAGAATGCTCCATTTTTTTACGCAGGACCCTAGGGTGTTTCTTTCCACAATTGTCATAGGGTGTAAATTCAACTCTTCCTTTCATTAATATTTCCTTGTTTTCTTTTAAAGAGTTTTCATCATCCCTCTTACTTGCTTTTTTTCGTTAATGTAATAAGACATGGAAAATTATTTTACCTTCATGATATCACATAAACAAATATATTGATATATTGAGAAACTCTAGGAGACCAGAGCCTGCAGGAGGAATGGATTTAGTCCATCAAAGAATTTATCGATCATGCTCCTCAAATTTCGTATGTAGTGTACAACATTACTTGCTAACAATGTGATGTTAGCATCATTCTTTGCAAATTTATCATCTTCTTTTTTGGACAAATTCAAATATTACCTTTCCATATCTGCTCTCTATTCATGATGAAAGTATTTATCTAGGAATATTCCATTAATGTCTCTCTATTCCATCACAAATATATAATCCTAATCCTTTGTGTTTTAGATTAATGAGGACCACTAATCTGGATCCACCGATAGATGATAAACTGCCATTATGACCTTATATCTTTCATTACATCCCAAAGTGAGAAATATATTCGATTGGGAAATTATCCACTAATCAGAAAAAAATGGGTTTGTAGTCACACTAAATGATGGAGGTTATTGCACATAAAGAATTATAAAAATATCGTCATTGAAGAGGATATAGATGCTCCATATGTGTAAGGTTTTTGTTCATAATCGGAGTATGTTGTCCCAATATATTTATAACATGTTATGCACTGGTCGCAGCACTAGAGCCTACATCATTATCTTACATTGGAGGAAAATTCCTACTTTTGATAAGTGTGTTCATGTGGTTTCCATATCTCCCACTTGGCTCCATATTTAGATGATGGAATACACTATATTATGTTATGAATCATAATGTATAGTCTTAACTTTTCAAAATACTTAGCATAAGTTGAGATCCTATACATGGCTAATCCCATTTTCATAAAAAGGATTTATTTTTGGAAAAATATACATTAAAATCCATCGTAATGGAATATAAATGAAATTTGAATTATCATAAGAATATCTCATGAGAGTGTCAATACAAAGAGTGTAGGAGGGTCCATTTTTGTGTACTAAGATACCTCAGGTCAAGATTGAATGTCCTTGTTTGATATTTCACTCCTAGGAACATATTTTCTAGAGCCACCTCTATATATTTGTACTGATATATGAATGTATTTTCTAGAAAGATCACCATAATCAATTCCATACCAAAATTATATTATGTTATTGTATGATTAAACTCAATGAATGTCTAATGTATTTGTTACCAAATCAACATTTTCTCAATATAGTTTCCTTGTTATCTACTAAACTTCCTCTGATAACAATTCTTAGGACTTGGCCCCAGTTTCCCGAAGACAATGCCTTATTTTATTACATTGGTATAAAAACAATGAATATGTTTCTAAAATTACCAAGTAGTTCAGTAGATATTGGAAACAAGATACATATATAATTTTATCATTCCATAATGAATAGAAATACAACACTAATATTTTTCATTAGAAACATGCATGCATCAAATATTCTGCCTCAATGATTCTGCCTCCAAGTCACTCATAACTAACTTCTTCATGTCATTGGAAAATGAAACATAGGAAAAAGATGATCTTAAATGCATAGTATGAGTAAGAAATACAACCAAAGATAATATAAACATAAATATTATGCATGTTGAATAATTGAAAACTCGTAACTTTATAAATAATAATAATGAACACATTATTGTAGGAATATGAGCTGAATAAATAATTCCACAATAAAAAAATATTCATGGGTATCCTAAAATTCAAATGTACACATGAACAATAAATTAAAATCTTCATAATTAGGAAATTTCATATTCAGAACAATATGAAACATTTGGTCAAGGCCTCATCCCAGAAATATAAAAATTATTAAGGCCCTACCCAAATCCATCTCTCAAATTGGGAAATATCTTTACCAATTACAAATCTATTTGTCTCATGATACATACTGATGCATCGAGGGGATATAGAGATCCCCAACTGTCAAAAAATAATTCAAATGAATTCCTCATATGAGCGAGGATAAATATTAACAACATATACATTCATACTGAAACTATCATATGAACTTTATCTATCATTCCCCAACCATTAAACATAAAACACTAACCATTAAGAGTATTATGGTGAGTGGTTTTAGGATAGATCATAAATAATAAAATTATTATTAAGGAATTTTATATAATACTGTAGATTAAATAATAAATTATTAAACCCAATAATATATAAGAATCAACGAGAGTGTTGAATGAGAGGAAAACACTATTATAAAACCATTAAGCAACTCTTTAGATAAATACTATTTTACATTAAAAAGAATAGTTATTTTGAAAAAAGCATTGTATAAAACAAGAAGTGAATTAAGATAGTATTTTCATAATAAAATGAGTGATTTTTTAAAGATAATGGTTAGATAGCAGATTATAGAATGCCTTTGAGAATAGGTAAGAAATTGATGAATTCCCTTCAATCAGGCCTATATTTTGGAAACAATTTTGAATGTTACACTTCAAATGTGTAACTATCCATAAAATAAGGAAGTATTATTGTTGGTAAAAATATATATAACACCAAAACATATTTTATGAGGATTATATAATAATATACAATAATTTTATTGAGGAAATTAGACAATAATAGTAACCTGAATGAAATTGGAGGTACGGGTGAGAGAAAGCATACCTTAAGTCAGAATTTGTTCCCCTCATGACCTTATGATATTGGAATATGAAATTATACTCTTTAATAACATAATTCTGAACCAATTAGACATTTATTTAATTTATCCTAATTCATTTTAGTTCATTAATGTCCTCCTTGATAATTTATAATATCTAATTCTATCGTTCCAGATTGATCATTTTCTTGATTTCATAATTGGTTCCCCTTTTTTTATGTAATGTAGTTCATGTGGGATGGTTGCAAATCTCCAAAATTGAAACTACATATTATTTATGAACATAAATGATTGTTAATGGTCATTTTTATAATTTGTTTAAATGGAATGAGGATGAATCATTAGAAGAAAACAACTTCGATTATTTCGCGGTATTTGGATTATTATGAACTCATTTTGTCATAAAAATTAATAATATTTACATATACTAGGTCCTTAATATTAATTATTTTATAATACATATAATATATTCTGGGTCAAAAAAATGGTTTCATGAACAGTAAGGAAAGAGAAATTGAAAAACAAAACTTCATGGTCTATAAAGGTTAAAAACTGCATCCTAATGGATGTTGATTTCGTTTAAAAAAATAAAATGGATGGAGTAATAATATTGATGAAAGTTCATACATTAACATGACATAATTACAGTATATAAATGATAATGGAGAAATCATGGTCATTAGGATAGAGTTGGCGAGGATTGGATAACAAAATAAGATAAATTGAACTGAAACTAAATGAAAAAGAATGGTGGTTTACCTCTTGAAATAGCCCCCTTGAGAACCTCCTTAATGGAAGGGGTTTTGGTCTTTTGGAAAGACTAAGTGCTTCATGGACGTTGGGAGTAACCAATGAGAGGTAATTGGGATGATATATGAAGAGATTCAATGAATAGAGGAGTGAAGAGATGAATATGTGAGGGGGGTTTCATATTGGAGGAGAAGGGTAAATTTTGAATATTTTATTCATTGATTTATTATTTCCATCAATACAACAAATAGTGATGTTTCATGTGTCCCCTAATAGTAATATGTGAATGTGAGTTTGAACCATGTTTCCGTACATCACTTATGATGTCATAAATAGTGCATTTACCTGATAATTTGAATATAGGGTAGTTTACGGTATTTCACTATTCATCAAAAAATCACGAATTTTATAAAAATCCCAAAAAATCAACCCTACCATTTTTTCCATGTAGAATTCAAAAATGTACTACATTTTTTCAATAATAATTCTCTAAATGCTATTAATTTATAATTGAAATAAAATTATGGTTAATTCAAAAATTAAAAATTTTAAAGGTATAATTGGTTTTATATCACATTAAAATTTTATTAGGATCTCATTATCTTATTACCATAAGAAAATAAAATAATATAATGTTATATTATTCATAAGGATAATATTATTATTCATATTTCTATTATTAAGGTAATGTTTTTTCACCAAAAATAATGTTTGTTATATCAGACTCCATATGAAATATTGATCACTACACTAGAAAACAGTTTCTCAAAATTCAGAACATATTAGTGGAAATTTTTAGTTTAAATGATAGATTATAATATTTATTCGATTTTTATTTTAAAAACATTGTGTTGTTACACTTGTTTATTTTGAATTATTTTCTATGAATAATTATTTATGATGAAATGGTATTGTATATTATTGTCTTTTAATACTAAAGTATTACAAATACTAATTTTTAAGAATAGTTATAGACAAATAGTTATACATTTAATTATTTTATGGTTCATAAGATCTGATAAAATTTTACTTTAGCACATTAGGCATCAATAATTATCTCAAGAAGTGCATTATATGATGTAATGGATGAACTAAAAATGGATAAATGATAAACTAAAGAATGTTTTTTTATAGTAATATATCAAGTAAGTACATTAACATATATTCTTGATCAATATAACAATTAATCAATGTTAAGATACTAATAAAAAGAAAATTTCTAGTGTAAATACGCTAACTTGGATGAATTGATGGAATTTTAAATCATCATAGATATATGACGTTGAGGGCCTCATCTTTTTTTTTATCATTCAATTGTTTGTTACTCATGACCATAATCAATCAAAATAAATATTTACTTCTTTCCTCCATGTTAAATCTTCACTCCCACCCTATGTTCTCCTATATTTATCCCTAGTCATATGTTACAATAAGTAACCATTATCGCTAAAACATTCCATTCAAGGGAAGTTTTAATATCCATTTTAATGATGCAGGTTTAAATTAATAAAACTCTCAAGTATTAAACTATTGATAACCTAGAAGAATTTCAAGGGAAACATTTATTATAAATGGGTATAATTTTACCCAAAAATAGTTTTTGAATTACTATTTTTTATATTTAATTTAACCATTCAGATATTTTTCTTTTCACATAACTCTGAAAACAGTTTATTTTATATCAGTGCACATTGTTTGTCCTCAATTATATGCATCACCATGTTAATCATGAACTACACAACATAAATTTTTGTAGGCTCAACATGGAGAACTGAGGTTATCTTGTGAATTGAAGAACATTACATGCCCAATTTACATGACATAAATAAGACATAAAAATGAATTAGAGTACATTAAATGCAACACTATGTTTCTATAAAATGTATTTTTATTATTATAATTATTTAAATAAGATTATTATATAATATACATTCAAAATATAAATAATAATGGTTATAAATACTTTTAACTTTTTATATATATTTCATATATAAAAAAAATCATTATGATGAGGGATTTAATTTTTGGTAATGTTCTTATATGATAAAAAATACTATTTTCAAAGAAACCACATTTCATTTACTTCTAAGAAGAAACTAAAAATAATTTTATAAAAATTTTGAAATTTAATTAGATAAAAAAAACTTTGTTTTTTGAATTTACAATGTAAAATATATATTAGGGTTAATTTTTGAGATTTTTCAAAGGAACATCATTTTTGGACGAATATTGACAAACACTGAATTTTAATTCAAAACAACAGTTTCGACTAATTAATTTATATAGTTAAATTAAATATTAAATTTGATTCAAATTTAAATTAGATATTATTTTTATCATCCAATACAATTTAGTTCATTATGATGCATTTTCCATTAAACATGGGTATAAAAAATTAGCAAACTTTTCATTGTTTTTACTTTAAAAACTCCCATTGTTGACGTGACCCTAAAATTAATTTTAAAATAATTTATGAAATTTATGTGATTATAATTTGGAAATATTGAATCCATACATTTAATCATCATGCTTATTAATTTATTATATGTTATAGTTAGTTATTTACCAAAATAATAGTGAATGTGATTAAAATTAATTTCAACAATTAAGAGAAGAATAAGGTTAACAAATTACTAAACCATCGATATAAAACCAAAAACATCCTATAACATTTCCAAAAATACTGTTTTATAGAAATTATTTCTCCCCTAACCATTGAATAATAATTTTATTGTTAATAAAATTTTTATGTAAAAATGTGTTTACACTTACCTTGTTTTAAATAAAGGCAATTGTGTAATTTCACTTCCCTATAAAAGGCCACCAACAATCCCTCTTCTGCACAACACTCAACCCACTTAAGATAATCCAATATCTTCCAAAAAACTCACCATAATTGATACCTTCTTTCTTGAAGCTTATATTTGGGAATCAATAAATCCATGAAATTCTTTTGAAATAATCCAAAATTAGTTACCCGATTAAGATGCAACGTCTTCTCTCAAGCTCATTTTTTATTTTCTTTATCCAACCCTCCACTATCATTTTTTCATTATTGTATTAAAATAAAAGTATCATAAATATACTATTTTGTTTTTATGATATGTTTTTGATCTATAGTTACACACACTTATATCTAATGTGTAACGAATATACTATTTATGTGTAAAGACAACCACCACCTCACTAAGCTATTAATTTTCATTTTTCCTTTAACGCCTACCATAGTGGAAATTATGATGGATAATACATTTATATAAAGTATATATTATATTTATTTTTTATTTAATAGTTCTTAATTCTTTTATATTTCATAAATTATACTTTCCATTATGTGTTAATACTATAATTTAGTTTGAGGAATTGTGGACTACTGCCACTCAAAGTGATACGATACAATCATAAACTAACTTGAATGTGTTAAAGATGGGTTTAGTTAATATATATGATATATCCATAATATAAAAAAGAATATTTAATATATATATATATATATACTTATATTACTTTCATTCTTTTGACACAATAATTAAACGGAAATAACATTCATGCATACATACTACTTACAGTCTCCCTGAACAGTGTATTCCATTTCATACTTTTGTATTATGTGGATTATTATAATAAAAATACACAGAATATATATTATATTTAAATAATTCTTTAAATAGTTAAATTAATTATACAATTATTGGTTCCGAATATATAACAAATTAAGACACATGCAAAAAACAAACCCAATATTACCAAAATTGAATCCCTAACATTGAATTGTTTACAAGTGGAAAATATATATCAAAAAATGAAAACCTAAATGGAATTATAAGTAATAATATGGTTCTTTAATATATCTATAATAAATTTATATTTATTTTCATGTAGTATTAAATGATTATGGTGAGAGTCAATACACATGGTAATGAGATTTCATCTCACTTTTTATTTCCTTGAGGTACACAGTTAATTCGCCACACATTCCTTTTATGTGGTGTGTAAACATCCCATGGATGTATTTAATTATTGTTATTCTTACATTTATGGTAATTTATAATTCATTTCAATGATATTTACTTCATGGGGTTAATGATTCGAAATATACCTAATTAGAAATACCGTTTTGTCTGAATTTTCCTTCTTTGAGACACATGTTTAATTATGCAAAAACATTATTTTTTGAGGTGTATGTAATTCAATTTGACATGTTATATCATGAATATAATTCATATAATGTTATTTTATGATTCATTTAATTCTACACTCTAAAATGGGTGTATGGATCAATGTTACTAAGTGATAAGAGTTTATTGAAATGATCCCATCTCTTTTAGATATTAGTTATGAGTATTCTTAATTTATTGAAATCATATAATGTACATCTCATGATAATTCAAAAAATTTATCATCATTTATTTATTCATGATATATTCATGTATTGTTACCATTTTTCTACCCTTTGGTACATCTGATAGTGAATCAATTGTATTTTGTGATAGTCATAATTTACCCTCTCTTCGGCCAGAAATCTATATTCCTTCAATACGATGATATCTAATAAGGGTTTCCACGAATATTTAAATATTATCCTATAATTATTAAATGTCCTTTTCCATTTTTATATTTTACTAATTTTCTCAAAGTAATATAAGTTTCTCTTTCTAAAAATTAATTTTCTATCCTTTTACCATCCAAAAGTAATGTAATTCTTCCTCATAGTACAAGTACATATTTAACCACCATTATTTTTATGGGGCATCCTTTTAATGTTTAAAAGGATCATTTTTAAGAAAATTATTTGAAAAATAATTTTCAACGAAATGGTTTTCAAAAAGACTTCCTGATTTCATTATATGTTTTCAAACTATTTTTCATGCCATATTTTTTAAAATGGTATTTTAATAGTATTTTATTAATAATTAAGGAAAAATGTTTAAAAACATTTCTGGATTTTTCAACAAGATTGCATGGATATTTTTTTCTAAAATGTTATAAATTTTTTTTATAAAATTTCAAGGAATAGGATTTCAAAATTATTTCAACACTTATTTATTAGCTTATGAAATATTTGTAATGAAATTTTTTTCTAAATTTTTTCAATATCATTTTAAAAAAATTAATGAAAAATGGTTTTCAAGAATTACTTAACATCTATTTATAAATTTTCAATGAAAATGGATTACAAAAAGTTTTCAATGATTTATTTATCGCATTCATGCTTATTTTAAAGAAAATGTTTTTTAATGTTTTTTAGATTTTAAAGTGACATTTTCAAATAATAAAGGATATTTTCATGAAAAAATGTTTTCAAAATTTACATCATTTTTAATTTGTATCTAATATAAAAACTATTTATGTTACTCATTCCATTATAAGAATTGATCAAAATGGTTCTATTCATATTATTTATTAGTGGTATATGTTTTTATGAAATTGGGTTTATAATACACATTTTTTGTCATAGTATATATGCTTTTGAAACCCAATTATTTTAATGGGTGATGATTGTGATTATATTATTATGAATCATCATTTTTTTATAGGTTATTATATGATTTATGTTTAAGTAACCCATTTAGTTTTATGGGTTGTGATATGATTTTTAATGATCTTGTGGAACATGTATGCATGATTTTATTATGAGATAGGCATGACCAATACCTTCCTCCAATTGTTAGTGTAACGATTTATATCTCATGAGATAGAATAATATGGTCTTGTTAGTGAATCTTGAATACTAAGATGTTCATGAGAGAGAACCATGACTACCAAAATGGAATGAATTGTTAATTCAGGCTGTTATGATAGATATTGGATTAAACCATGACTACAAGGATGGTATGTGGTGTTAACCCATAATACGAAGATGGTAATGGAAGTGATACCTTGGATAATTTGGAAATAATATTTTTTGATTTTGTGATTCCTATAATTAAACATTTTTTCCAATGTTATGCTTTCATAGGTTATGCTAAATATTTTCTTATGATTCATGTCTTATGAACTCAGAATATTTTTTCCATGGTTCATGTATTTGATCTTTTACATGTATGGTTTGATCTTTTATTTTCATTATAATGTTATCATACCCTTATGATCATTATTATGCTTATATATCACCATTTCTTACCCTTACTAAGGATTTGAGATCACCCCTTGTTATGTTTCCATCCCCACGTTATAATGATATGTATGTGTTTTTATGTGACATAGGAGGGTTCTAGTCATGAAGATTTCTATGTGAGATATTGTTGGTCATTTTTAAACCAGAGTGTATGATTCCATACTTCCAAAGGCACTATATTGGTATAGACATTAGGCATCTATTTTTATAATGTTTTATATATTCCTCAAAATTGATGTACTGTTAATATACAAAAAGTGAGGGTCTCTATAATTCATAAAATATCTTTGGTATCTATTGATGATATATTAATATAATCTATTGGATATAAATAGAATGAGATAAATTAGAAAATATCTCTAGACACCCTCTGAAAAAATTATTATATATGAGAACTACAAAGTGTAAATTTTGGATGAATAATATTTCTCTTTATATATTTTTTTTTCTATTTATGGAATAGTAATTTACCCTTCAATGAAAATTGTATTCAAATAATCGAATATACTTATCAAAATAATATATATTTATTATTTCCTCATATTATAAGGTTACTAACAGTGATTTTTCTGGATTTATCCAAGTTAAAATTTTTTATCAATGTAAAAAAATAAGGCGGTTAAATAAATATGGAAAAGGAATGCCAGAAATGTTTTTATGTGATAAATAGGAAACCTATTAATGTAATAGAATTAAATTTATCCTCATTTAATGATTTATTTTTAATATATTTTTACTCATAAAATAAAGGACATGGTTTTATAATTTTCTAGAGTAATAGGACTTCTAAATAATCTTAATGACCAATAAAAATCCATAAATTGATAAATCGAAATCTTGACCTTGAGATGGTATCATAAAAAATAATTTCAAATTATTGAGGTAACACCTCTATGGTGATAGTTACAATATATAAATAAATAAAAAGAGTGGTAGATATATATTATCTAAGAAGATGATCATCATGAGGAAATAATGATGGTTGGAACAACACAAGTACTACTATTTTTTAATCAATTACCAAATGAGACGAAATATAAGGTGGATGAAGTATTAAGTTTGAGGGACTATGGAATTATTACCATTATATATATTAAAATGGAAAATATATTTAGAGATTTTTTTAATATTGATATTGATGTTCTTAGAGAAGGATATCCATTATTTATTTTATATTAATCTAGAAAATAATCATTACTAGAAAATATAGAGAAGTACCATCAGGATGATGTGGCCTTACAAAGAAAAATTATAAAAGTAAATGAATGGAAGTAGATAACATTCATTAACAAATATGGGGTGTTGAATCAATTAAAAAGTTAGTGTATTATATATTTACCAATTATTAAATGTAACTTCTTTTTAGATCATATATCTAAAAATTATATACACACCTGGGTAGAAAAATAATATTTGGGAATTTAAGAGAATATTTCTGGTGGTATCGTAAAATTTAGAGAATTTTATATTATGTTTCTAGATGAGTAGTATTAGGTCAGGTAAAGTATGAATTTATTCATCCTATGGAATTTTTGAAACCACATAATTTTCATATATAGATGTGTGGTATAATTAAAATGTAATTTTTCATTTTTCACTAAAAGAATCCAAGGAAAAATAATTCTATATGGGTCACTTTAGATCACATTACAAAGTCTTTTCAATTCATAGTGATATGAGAAGATTAATGCCTGTATATTCATATTTAGATCCATATTAATGATATTTTAAGGATTCAAAGGGAAGTTAAACTATTTTTATATCATAATTACACTTGGTTCACATTAATATTTTAAAATGGTCTTCAATGGTATATTGATACTAAAATATATTTCTACTCCCCCTATCATCCAAAAACTAATTTTTTGTTTGGATGAAAAATCAAGAAATTTTTGTTAGGTAGGAATAATTCAAAGATACACAATATGAGTGAATTGTGTTCTTTTAATAATCATAATAAATTGTTGATTCAGGAATAGATTGAAAATTATACATATATGAAGCGTTATATTCTGTAACTAATTTTTACAGATGATAAATAGTAAATAATTACATGACCATTTCTATTGTGGTTCCAAGAACAGTGATCCCCTATTACACTCCACCATTTATCTCTCTACAAGATTGGTGATATTCACTAGTATGGTACTGTTATAATAATACCTTTACAATAGTGTGTATGAAGTTTTCACCTTTACAATATAGAAAAATATAACATCCCTGTTCATTTAGAGGGAACATATTTTTCCACAGATTGGTTTGAGATGATGATACTCATCCATGATTGTGTCTAAATATTTATGATTCCAATTATTCAAAATAGTTTGAATTGAATTAATTGATTGGTTCTTGATCATAGTTTTAGCAGTATCAGGAATAATATGAATCTTCATCATCATATATGAATGTCTTCAAGAAAGAATATATTTATATAGATCCTCATTCTAACTAAACATCAATTGAAATATAAATAAACAGACAATATTAATTACATTGCTTTATGAGATTGGATAGAGTCACTTAATCATCATTGTTATTTTTATAAGTTTTTTATTTAGAAAAATATTTCAGAATATATAGTCATGTCTATATTCTTTTCTATATATAAAAATAATTCTAAAAAATATGTAGAATAATTGGATTCCTTTCGGTTGATGAGATCCATGAATGTATTGTGATAGATCAAAATCATTGAAATTCAAATCATTCAAGAGAGTATCAACTGTAACAATAAATTGGAATGATTTACTTTATTGAATATAAGCCTTCGAATCAATCTTAATTCATGTGAGATGATATTTCATTCTATCAAGACCATTATTGAAATCACATAATAAGTCATTAAAAACCACCATTATTTAATATTAAACCATTTGTTTTCTTTATATGATGAAAAAACACAAAACATAGGGTTGACAACTTACTATTGATAAAGAAACTATGGTTCATATACCATACGTTTTCTTATAAAAACATATGCTTGAATCTAAATATATATGTTTAATATCCATAATATACCATTTCTCAAAAAAAAGGTTGCATCCAAATTTAGGGTTGATAAATAATACTTTTTATAACATTGTTGGGTACATGATCCAAACGTGATGATTCAAATGTAGGGTCTTTGAAGAAAACACTATGTTTATACTTAAAAACATGGGATATGTATAGTGTTTTTAGAGTAGTCTCAAAATATGTTCAGGATAGTTTAACTCATATAATAACCCATAAATAAGATAATATTCTCATAAAATGTATTCTTGAAAAATACTTAATGTAACATTTTTGGTTAAAAAAACAAGTGTATTTATGATCCCCAAAATCAATAAGATATATAGTGTATTGTTGATACAGTAAATTCTTTTAATATTTCCCATGATTTATAATAAAAACTCATAACATAACTTATAAAATATTTTAATCATTAAAAAAATTAAATACAATATTGAAAAATACACAATTATTATGGTTTTAATTTTATATAGTTAAACACTATTTGTTTTTATTGAATATAGAAACCAGTTAACGAGTTCTAAAAACCATAAATGTCCTTTTACCCAATTTTATTTTCTTTTTGTGAGATCAAAAAAACTTATATGAAAATGGATATATACACATTTTAATTAGCATATTTATATTAATTAATGTATATTTTTTCTTAATATACAAACAATAAATGTTTTCTGCTAGTAGTAATGAACCGAAATAATGAAAAAAAATATTATTAAATAAAATTATTAAAAGTTGTTTATGAATCCAAGATTAATTTTTTCTGACATATAGTTTGAAAATAAGGGTTCTTTGAAGATGAAAAACTAGTTTAATAGAGGTGTTTGGTTCTGATGAAGCTCAAACATCCTGAATAATATTCATTAACTCTGTCATATATAAATTTAATCATTATGAAAAATATTCATTCAACTATGTTTTCAAAATTCATGAGTCTTGACCTATATTTAAACATTAAATTATCTTTAATTTCCAAAATTAATGCATATATTACACAGCTGGATAAATCATTCTAAGCTTTTCACATAACAGATTGTGAAGTAGTTTGACTCTTTGTTCATGTGATATTAGATTCACAAAAATTTGTCATTTATTATTTAACATCAAAATTTGCGAGGAAGTATTATAATAATATAAATTAATATTATCATTCATAATAGATATCACTGATTTAATTTATTTAAATATTCTAATTAAGACTACAGAAGTTGGTGTTGTAGATGTGGAAAATCATGATTGATTGAAACTCATTTTTATTGATTAAAACTGACAATGTAGATACCATTTCAAATATATAACTTCATCCTTTGAGATTAATTATTCTCCATGTTTTCGATACTATACTGACATTTCACTTTGAATGAATCCAAATCTCTCCTAAAAATAGAATTTTTTATAATATTTTAGAGTTGAGTTTGAACAGATTCTAATTCTAATATGGGAACAATAAAGTGTCTCAATTATTCCAATGATTTTCTTGTAGATTACTACTCATTTTGAAGACTTCAGTTCCCTACCCCCTTCATTATGTAATATTTAGTGACTAAATAATCTAAAAGTGTAGCCAATGAATCAGATGTTCTATTTTCATGGTTTCTTGTTTAGGTGGATTGTTCCACAATAAATAAGGAATTATATGTATTCATATCACAATAAATAAATATAATCAATAAAATTTGTTTTATATTCATATTGAGAATAACTTATGTATATTAATTTTTAAACAATACTCATTATGAATTTCATCAATTTTAGTGTTTTCATATAATAAAAATTGAATTTTCTAATGTCATGTAGTAGTTACATTAACCTGTTCAATTTTAGTATGAAATTATTTATCTTGTTCTAAGATTTCTTCATTTTTTTCCTCATGTATAATTATTACACCTAAAAACAATAATTTATTTTCTTCTCCATGTCCAGTTATTTTAACTTCAAGGTTCACATTAGTGGGTAATTACCTATTTTTTGGTCATGTGACTACAACCTCGTTATCTATTTATTCAGGTTATACATATTCATGGTCATTAGTATCAGGTCTAATTATCCTTAGTATCACCTGAGAACCATATTATATTCATTTTTATTTAACTATTTAATTAACCACATAAACTAATTAATTATATTTGTTATTTCATTGATCCCATTAAAAAATATGACCGGATTTTTATTTACCATCTATACTAACAAGAATGAATTTTCAATTCAATATACTAAAGGCGAATCCTAATTTTCTTAAGGTTATATAATTATGCATGCTTCAATGATGACACTTAGTGTGAGAATCTATAATGTGAATATTGTTCTTTTTATATTGAAGAAGAGTAAAAATTCAACCATACTGACAAAAAGTCTTATTTTAATCTGATTAACAACAGTGATTTTGATAACAAATCATATATTGTGGGATGATAATCTATATATAACTGATTAAAACCCCCTTAAATAGATCTGTTTATAATGAATATTTTCTAATTATACAATATTATGGATTAATTCATACTGGATAAACATACCCAACACCTTATTGTAAGCATAATGATATTTCAATGTCATTTTATGAATCAAGGGAAAACCAAAAAGAAGAAACATTTTATCTTCTAGTGTCTAATAATTATTTAAAATTGATCAAAGATCAAAATGGAACACTCTATCAAGTGGATATTTTATGATCTATGATATTTCTACCAATTATAATGAAAAAATCCTTATCATCTACTCATGAAGTGATGATATCCTATATTTCTAAAAAACTGAAATAAACATTCTTATAAACCAACATCAGTTCTATATCAAAATGAAATTTTTTATTTTATTTGTTAAAGGGGAATTCCAAAACAATAAATGTGAAGGATTCCTTATGTTTAATATTTTTCACTTGCAACTACTCAAAATAAAAAAAAATTCGATGAAGAATCATTATAAATGGGAAACCCATACATTTTGATTTGTTTTGTTAACCATCATCTCCCCTCTTGGTTTTAGAGATTTCTAAAAATATGATGTTCAAATGTAAGGATTCTAGCTTCTCAAAGGGAGATGATAGCTAAAAAAATGAAAAGTTTTGAATGCTAAGCATGAGGAAATGTAAGAATAATTAAGGTTATTCTGTTGGTTCTGGATAATGTAATTCTACTTCCTTAGGCCAATTAAATATCTAAAGTCCTTATGAGTTTTTATATTTAAATGATTAATTGATTAATAAAAAAACATATATTTATTTTAAAAAAATTATAATAAATGAATGAATAAATAAATAAAAGAATAAAATATTACCTATCTGTTAATAAATTGAAGAAATAAATTACAAATCATTTATTTAAAATAAAAAAATCCAGAATTCGCTTAAAAATATACAAAAATACATTGGGTGTTGGTTTAGTAAATATTTAGCTTGTTGATATTTAGTATTGACTACTTCGAAAGATATATCCTTTTTCAGAACATGATATCTACAAAAATGATTCCTTATATTATTATTATTTACTATTTAATGACTTATATGATTTTGGAAATATTAATTGCACATGTATTATAACATAAAATAGCAATACTATTAAATTTAGGTCCAACGACATGTACGGTGTGTTTCATCGAAAAAAATTGTTCCTATAAACTACCATTAGATATAGAGTCAGCCCCACTTATTGAAAAATTAGTTAAATGTTGTATTTTACTTGACCGCGACCTTAAATATGTTTTTAATAAAGTTAGAGTCTCTGAAATTTCTTTTTTAATCTAATCTACATCCTCTAAAGTCAGTATCTAGATAATAAAATAAATAAAAATCATATGTTTTTATGTAAAATAGTTATAGAACATTATTTCTATTTAAATATCAAAATCATATTTTAGTATTAGTAAGATATAATTATTTTATTTGTGACCAAAATCTAGAAAATAAATATACATAAAATACTATGTCTGGTATAATAGTAGTAAAGTATTATAAATTAAAAATCTTTTTTCTCTAAAATTTTTGTTAACTAGTTTTCCAACTCATAAATATATATTTTTAAATTAGTACATATGGTAGTTGTGTATGTATTATTTTTATCAAGTGATTGATTTTTTTAAAAATCAATAATACAATTGATTTTATATAAAATGTATCGATAATTTTTTTTTTATAAATATGAAATCCTAAAAACAAATTTAATTCTCCCACCATTTGAATTTCAAATTATTTTTTCAAAAGATTTAAAAAAATCATTACAAGTATTTTTTTTGTGATTTGAAAACAACATAATAAAATTAATTTTTTAGTAATAATATTCTATAGAGAATAATTTTTCTAAAAATAATAGGATAGGAAAATACACCTAGAAAACTAGTTTATACAAAAAAAATTGATTTATCATTTAGACCATGCTCCATGTGAATATTTAAGTATTGAAATCGATTTATTATGTTAAAAACTAAGTTTGGTAAATGAGGTGTTTCAAAACCTACTGATTGATGAATATACTCTTCATATAATAAATTATAATTTTAAAACTCATATTTGACATCCATATAATATAAATTATAATTAATATGAGTTATAATTGAATCTAATGTAGAAATATTGGGAAAGGTTTAAATATAGTATATCACTTCTTCTTGGTTGTATCCTTTTGCTACAAAACTAGCGTTATTTCTGGTAATGATCCATTGATCATCAATTATATTTCTAAATTCCCATTTTGTTCTTATTTCTGGATTGTTGTTTTCTCTATAATATAATTCACAAAAAAAATTTATACTGAATTGGTCATGTTATTTTTCATGGCTAAAAACTAAACCAAATCCATTAATTATTATTATATAGTCATAGGTTATATTTTTGATAGGGAGACATAAAATTCATATATGTTTCGAATAGTTCTTTTAGTTATTACACATCTGTAAAGATTTATTATAGATGTTTTAAAGGGTGATCATTTAGTGGTATAGACAGTATATGTAGGACATGTTTAGATCCTTTTGTTTTATGTTCTTCTGGGATGGACTGAATTTCATTTATGTTATTTTCAAAATATTTTTTCTGTTATTCATGAAATATGTTATCAAAAGAACCAATAATTTCATCTATTTGATCTGTACTTTCACTGAAAAAGACACTTTCATCAAAATTGAAATGAACTAATTTATCAATAATCCTTCAATTTTTATCATAGACTCTATATGCTTTAAAATAATTAGAATATCCAAGAATGATCCCTTCATCAACCATTGGATCAAATTTTCCATGTTTTACATTAGTATTTGAGATAAACACCTCGCATCCAAATAATTTAAAGTATATTATGTTATGTTTTCATGTTATTAAATTGTTCATAGGGTGTATTTTTAATAATTATTATTACTAATACAATAGTCACGATATAACAGATTGTTCATACAGCTTCTTACTAAAAATATGTTTAAGGCTTCATTAATTTTACATAGTATGTTTCATCTATTGAATAGTTTTATTTTATCATTCAAAGAGTCTAGTTGATCAAGATTTTCTTGGAGTAATGAAGGCTTTTTTAATATATAAGTTTGAGAAAAAATAACTAAATTCATGATTCTCAAATTCACCACCATTATAATTTCATAATGAATATATTTTAGCATCTTTTCAGTGTTGGAAAAAATGTTCTAAATCATTATAAAATAGTAAATACTTCAATTTTATATTTTTGAAAATAAACCCAAGAAAATCCTAAAATATCATCATGTAATATCTAAATATACAATTTTCCATCTATTTTTCTACCCTTTATGGTCCAAAAAATTTATATTGATATATTTTATTGGATTAGATATAGAAATTTTTTTAATTGATTTGAAATATGATTTGTGTATTTTTTTCAAATAGACATGCATCATAAAACATATCATTAGAAAATTCAGGACTAGGCATACCAGAAATATAGTGTTTCTTACATAATTTATGTAATGAACATAAATTACAGTGTCCATGTATTTTATGCCATATCCAAGACTAATTTTCTTTATTTGTTAAACAACTTAAATTTTTTACACATGTAATTGAGATTCTTGGTATAATCATTTTCAGTTCTAGGTTATCTAAATATAAGCAATTTATAACTTAAAATGAATAGGAATAACTATAGAAATTAGCATAAAAACCATCATCACATTGTTGAAATATACTTATTAGGTTGAACTTAATCCCTTAAATATATATCACTTTTTTATATTGACTTTGGGACACCTACTGATCTATCTCCTACTGTCATTCCATTTTTATTTTCACAAAATGTCAATAGTTGTCACGAACCGTCCTCGGGGCCCGAGTCGTGACTACCCCAAGCCCGCCTTCGATAGGCCAGGTGCTGGCGACTAGCACCAAAGGTGTAAATCCCGATAACTGGTAAGGCATTTCCTTTATAAAAGTAAACAAAACACCACAGAGTACAAGCGGAAGCAAAACACTAAGTACAAAAGAAAGTACTGAAAAGTAAATGGGCCAGAATACAAACCCAACAGAAAGTGTAGCTACAACTGAATGAAAGTACAACAGAAAAAGACAAACAGCTGGAAGAAGGAAGAAGCTCATGGGTCGTCCTCCTCGGATCCTACCTGAAGGGTAGGTACATATAGCGCAGCTCCTGGATCATCCACCACGGATCCTACCTGAAGGGTAGGTACAGATAGCCTCCTCAACGCTCTCAACCGTCAACCTCCTCCATGTGTCGTCTCGCCGTGAAGTCCACCTCCGGATACAGACTCGTCGTGTAGTCCACCTCCGGGTACCGTCCAGTCCTCGAACACTCAGCCTCCGTCAGCACTTCCCGTCGTCTGAAACCAACACAACGAGGTGCGGGCATAGCCCGTGCAGGGGTGAGTATAACGATACTCAGTATGGACCCCGAGACCCTCATGGTCTCACTAAAACCAACAAGGATATCAACAAAGAAGATCTCAACATATAACCTCTACTTAGGTATATGCCCATACATATACCTAAGTTATCAAGTAACCCATCTCAATCATGAGGTAACACAAAGATGAAAAGTCTCAGCTCAAACCAGGATTTTCATTATCGAAAACGTAACTACTGAATAGCCCCATCTCTGGAGTGTACAGTGGTCCTATCATGACTCCGAGGTACTGGTCACTAACCTAAGACTACTGAGGTACTCCTCCTGTCAAGTACCGCAGGTCTGCGGCCAACTACCGGGCACTCCGTCCGCTGAGGGTCTGTCGCCAAATACCGGGCACTTCCCCTAATAGCCTACAGAGGTACTCCTCCTGTCGAGTACCGTGGGTCTATGGCCAACTACCAGGCGCTCCGTCCACCGTGGGTCTGTCGCCAAATATCGGGTGCTCTGTCCCCTGGGCTTGTCGACTCACTCCAAGTCGAGTCGTTCAAGTAGTCGTCAGGTCTCATCCGTCTACACGGTCTCCGTACTCCGTATGCTCATCTCCGGGAGGGTGTGATACACAAGCTATAGGTCGATACTCCAAGTATCACTAAGTCCCATGATGAAGTATCTCAAAGGACCGCCTCATCATAGGGGTCTCAACGCAACAGTCGGCGCGTTAATCGGACGCCCGGTCTGTGAGTTCCTAGCTTTTTTGTCCCCGAGGCCCGGTTGGTTTCATGTGCGAACCAATCCATCCGTAACTCAACTATAGCACGAACACTCATAGGATATACTCATAGGGACCATTTCTCAACCTGATCACCAATGCTGATGACGGTTCGTCAAACGGACGTCTTGTCTGAATGATATCAGCTTTTCCGTTCCAGGGGCCCGGTTGGATTTCGGGAACAATCCAACCCAGCTACTATCCAACAGCAACCAAAACTCGGGCGAAGTATGCCAAATGTTCCGTCTCATCAAGAGGAAAACAATGAGACAGACGGCGCATCAATCGGACGCCCGTTCTGTGAGTTATTGGCTTTTTCGTTCCAGGGGCCCGGTTGGTTTCGTGAGCGAACCAACCTGACCGCACTCCGATGGCATCCAAACCTCGAGCGGAGTAAGCCAAAAGATCTGTCTCATTATGATAAATCCAACAAAGTCGACGACACGCAGGGCCGGCAGGTTTCTCGCCGCGTGACTCCGCGGTCCCGCGCCTTCCGGCGCCGGCGGTCGGAGTTCCGGCCGCCTTCATCGAATTCGACGGTGGGTGGTTTTTTCCGGCCGCTACTTCCAGAATGGCAGCAAATTCATTCGGCGCATCGTGACGACGCCACGTCTTTCCACCGTGGCACGACTCCGGCCGTGGCCTTGTTCGCAATCCTCGGCGCTGCGCGACGGCGCCGCGTTTCTTCATCGTGGCCCGCATCGTTCACGTCTCCTTTCGCTCAAGCGCGGTGCAACGATGCATTACCGTCTTCGCTAATCGATACCGAAGAATAGAAAAGGGGGAGGGGTATCGGCCGTGTTTGTGCGGATCGATTCTGGTGGCACGGCGGCGCGGCCAGCGCGGCGGTGCGGCCAGCTCGGCTAGCGCGGTGGTACGGCCTGCGCGGCCACCGCGCTGCGCGAGCGCACCCAAGGGAGGGGCTTTGCCCCTCCTTTAATTCAAACGGCGGCCCCCATTAAGGGGCCGCGCCATGTGCAACCCGGGGGGGTGTAACCCCCCGCCGGCTTTTCCCCTGTAATGGTCGGCCAGCGCAGGGCCGGCCGGTTTCTCGCCGCAGGACTCCGCGGTCCCGCGCCTTCCGGCACCGGCGGCCGGAGTTCCGGCCGCCTTCTTCGAATTCTCAGGTGGGTGGTTTTTCCGGCCGCTACTTCCAGAATGGCTGAAAATTCGTTCGGCGCGTCGTGATGACGCCACGTCCTTCCACCGCGTCCCGACTCTGGGCGCGGCCTTGTTCGCAATCCTCGGCGCGGCGCGACGGTGCCGCGTTTCTTCATCGTGTAAAAGCAACTCCGAAACAGGAGTTCCTAAGCAATTACCGGCGTTTCGGTTCCATCGGTGCCCTCAGAATTCAATTTCGGTCACCGGTTCAAAAGTTAGAAATTCCCGCTCGTTCGTTCACTGAACGTACCCGAGCTAAACTTCAGATAGAAATTCTGAGCACACCCGGCCTCAGAATCAGGCGCCGTCAAAAACTTCATTCTTGTAAAATCCCAAAGAAAATTTAGAAAAAAAATTCCTTGAATTTTACGAGTCTTTATATTACTCCCACCTCAGGGCTTTACATCCTCGTAAAGCTTTAACACAAACTAGGGTTACAAAAGCGGTACAGAGCACGCATCTGAGCCTTCCGCTCCCATGTGCTCACCCGGAGGTTCCCGTACTGCCAGAGAAAGTGAACCCGAGGAATCGATCGTCCTCGTATGATCCGCTCCTATCGATCCTTGATCCCCACTAGAACCTCTGTGGAAGAAAACCCATCGTCATTGTCCTGATCCTCATGGTCGATGATGTGAAAAGGGTCGAGCATGTATCTCCTCAGTTGAGATACCTGGAAAACGTCGTGCACCTAGTGCAACTAAGGTGGATGGGTCAAGCGGTAAACCACCTCACCTACCCAGCTGAGGACCTAGAAAGGTCTGTTGAACCTTAGAGATAACTTTCCTCCCTGGCCACGTCTCCGTAAACTTCGTCGATGTGAGACCCGTATAAGGACTTGATCATCATCCTCGAACTCTAGAGGCCTCCAAGTCCTATCAGCATAAGGCTTCTGTTGGCCCTGTGTGGTCCTGATCCGCTCTTGGATGACCTGGACCATCTCTAGTCTCACAAGAGCTGCTATGATTCCTTCTTTGAAGATAAGAGAAATCTGGTCTCATCCCCTGGATGAACCACATTCATTGCCTAATACAGTAAATCCTGACATGAATGATGCAATAATTCCATGGATGACGTCGTAAGGCCTCGACGTAACTACCAAGATATCCAACTGTCACTCTCGCCTCCAAGGGTCGAGTCACACTGTCGGCATCAGTGTGATGTCACTAGGTCTCCTCCAGTAGAAATCTCGAAAGTGAGGGTCAAGTCAACAGTTTTAACCGGAACCACTCAGTATCAACCCAACAAAAGAGACAGGAAAGCAAACATCACAAAGATAAGTGCCTCTTTTTTATTATTGCAGCTAATAGTGCAAAGACACGAAGCAACTACAAACAAACATCAACAAAACTAGAAGAAACATGGTAAATAGCTTCCAGGTCTGGAGCTAGTCCCGATCTTATCCATCTGCTTCCGGAGCTCCATGACCATAGGCCTCAGCTGCCTGAAGCTGAGCTCTCCCATGTCCTCCTGTCCCCTGCGGTCGGGGTGGGCCTCCTGATGGTGGGGGTGGAAACACCCCAAAGGATCGTCCAACTCCAGCTGCACGACCAACTCCTCTTCCATGGCCGCCTACACCTTGCAGTCTGCCCTGATCGAACCTCTGCCTCTGGCTCGAAGGTTCTTCATTTAACAGCTGGTCATCTGCATGGCGGGTCGGACAGTCACGTTCCATGTGACCAATCCCGCCGCAGGAGTAACACTGTCCACTCTCGGCACATCTGGCTCTAACTCTACCCCGGTTTCCCCGCACAACTGAACCTGAGTCATGCAGTCGGCCACCGGTAGGTCTAGTCCTCTTGGACCTCTGCGTCATTTGTCTACTGTCTGCTGCAGAAGACTCTACCGCAAGCTGGCTAGTGGTGGGTCGTGTTGCTGGAGACTGCTCAGAAAAGAAACTCTCCACTAAGAGGGCTCTCTCCAACACCCCTGTCTGCGTCGGAATGCTGTGAGAAACAATAGAAGCTCTAATCTATTGCCTGAGCCCCTGATCGAAGGTTCGGGCCCTGATGAAATGATATCGTACCATATCTTTGGAGTAGCGCAAGAGGTCTATGAACCTCGCTGAATATTGTGCCACTGTCATACTACCCTGCCGCAGCTGAAATAGCTCCTGTATACGCACCGCTCGAAGGGTGGATGGTACAAACTCTGCCTGGAACAGGCTCTCGAAGTCTGCCCAAATAATTGTAGCCTCATCATTAATCTGGAGCATCAGGCTCCACCATCTGCCTGCTGCTTCCAGAAGAAGGCTGGCAGCAAGGATCAACATGAAGTATGTCGGCGTCCCCACTAGCCTGAAAACTCTCACCATAGCCTCCAGCCAATCCTCAGCCGCCTGCAGGTCCGTTTCTCCTTGGAGCCTAGGTGGCCTCTGGCACTGGAACTCGTGCAGTGCGCTCAAGTGACGTGCACCCTCTGCTGCTGGGGCTGGTGGCATCGGTGGCCCAACGGGTAGTAGTACCGCTGGTGCCTCCGCTGGTGCCTCAACTGGAATAGGGCCCTGTACTGAGGCCACGTCTCTCGGCGGGCTGTCAGTACGAACAACTCTCGGGGCTCTAACTGGTCATCCTCGGGGAGGTATCCTGAACGAAACAAACATGACACGGTCAAAAGACTTATACCTGGTGAGCTGACCTAGTTTGAGCAGATATTTAAATAAAACTTCTGGAAACACCCATGCAATCAGTGTTTTTGTGCACAAAGTCGGAATTCAGTTGTCAGGGTCCTGGTGTATGGATACGTCGGCCGCCCGCACCAACACTGGATTCCCTAAACTGAAGACCACACTCAGTACCCTTAACACTATTGCTTCACTGAAAGAAAACATCATAGTTATATGTTCTGCGGTAGAACCGACCCCTCTGATAGAAATTTGTCACGACCCTTCCTCGGGGCCCGAGCCGTGACTACCCCATGCCCGCCTTCCATAGGCCAGGGGTTGGCGACTAGCACCAAAGTCGTAAATACCGATAACTGGGAAGGCATTGCCTTTATAAAAGTAAACAAAACACCACAGAGTACAAGCGGAAGAAAAACACTAAGTACAAAAGAAAGTGCTGAAAAGTAAATGGCCCAGAATACAAACCCAACAGAAAGTGCAGCTACAACTGAACGAAAGTACAACAGAAAAAGAAAAAAGGCTGGAAGAAGGAAGCAGCTCCTGGGTCATCCTCCTCAGATCCTACCTAAAGGGTAGGTATAGATAGCGCAGCTCCTGGATCATCCACCACGGATCATACCTAAAGGGTAGGTACAGATAGCCTCCTCAACGCTCTCGCCCGTCAACCTCCTCCATGTGTCGTCTCAGCGTGAAGTCCACCTCCGGATACTGACTCGTCATGTAGTCCACCTCCGGGTATCGTCCTGTCCTCGAACACTCGGCCTCCGTCAGCACTGCCCATCGTCTACAACCAACACAACTAGGTGCGGGCATAGCCCGTGAAGGGGTGAGTATAACGATACTCAGTAGGGAACCCGAGACCCTCATGGTCTCACTAAAACAAACAAGGATAACCACAAAAAAGATCTCAACAGATAACCTCTACTTAGGTATATGCCCATACATATACCTAAGTTATCAAGTAACCCATCTCAATCATGAGGTAACACAAAGATCAAAAGTCTCAGCTCAAACCCGGATTTTCATTATCGAAAACGTAACTACTGAAGAGAACCGTCTCTAGAGTGTACAGTGGACCGGTCACGACTCTGAGGTACTTCTCACTAACCTAAGACTGCTCAGGTACTCCTCCTGTCAAGTACCGTGGGTCTGCGGCCAACTACCGGGCGCTCCGTCCACTGAGGGTCTGTCGCCAAATACCGGGTGCGCCCCCTAATAGCCTAAGAGGTACTCCTCTTGTCGAGTACCATGGGTCTGAAGCCAACTACCGAGCGCTCTGTCCGTCGTGGGTCTGTCGCCAAATACCGGGCGCTCCGTCCACTGGGCTAGTCGACTCACTCTAAGTCGAGTCAGTCAAGCAGTCGTCAGGTCTCAGCCATCTACATGGTCTCCGTACTCCGTACGCTCGTCTCCGAGAGGGTCTGCACTATGAGCTATAGGTCGATACTCCAAGTCTCACTAATTCCCACGAAGAAGTATCTCAAAGTACCGCCTCATCATACAGGTCTCAACGCAACAGTCGGCGCGTCAATCGGACGCACGGTCTGTGAGTTACTAGCCTTTTCGTCGTCGAGTCCCGGTTGGTTTCGTGTGCCAACCAATCCGGCCGTAACTCAACTATACCCCGAACACTCATAGGATATACTCATAGGGACCGTTTCTCAATGTGATCACCAACGCCGCTGACGGTTCGTCAAACGGACGTCTCGTCTGAATGATATCATCTTTTTCGTTCCAGGGGCCCAGTTGTATTTCGGGTACAATCCAACCCGGCCACTATCCGACAACAACCAAATCTCGGGCGAAGTATTCCAAAAGTTCTGTCTCATCAAGAGGAAAACAACGAGACAGACGGCGTATCAATCGGACGCCCAGTCTGTGAGTTATTGGCTTTTTCGTTCCAGGGGCCCGGTTGGTTTCGTGAGCGAACCAACCCAACCGCACTCCTACGACATCCAATCCTCGAGCGGAGTAAGCCAAAAGATCCATCTCATTAAGAGAAATCCAACAAAGTCGCCGACACGTCAATCGGACGTCCGGAGCTCATGTTACGAGCGTTTCCGCTCCGAGGGACCGGTTGGTTTCGTATCTGAACCAACCCGGTCGAACCCAAAGTAATCCAAAACCTTGAGTGAGATATACCGAAACGACCATCTCATTCCAAGGATTTCTACGCAACTGACGGTGCGTCGATCGGAGGTCCGTAGCCCATTATATGGGCGTTTGAACCAACTCAGTCCGAAAATAAGGGGTCTGGGCCCGGCCCGACCCGGCCCAGTACCCCCTGGGTCGGCCGAACCGGGTCGGCCCGGCCCGGGCGGAGACTCGGCCCGACGACCCGGCCTGGCCCGGTCGGCGGTGCGGCCGCGCGGCCAGCACGGCTGGCGCGCTGCGCGAGTGCGCCCAAGGGAGGGGCTTCGCCTCTCCTTTAATTCAAATGGCGGCCCCCATTTAGGGGTCGCACCATGTGCACCCCGGGGGGGGTGTAACCCCCCCGGCTTTTCCACTGTAATGGCCAGCCAGTGCAGGGCCGACTGGTTTCTCGCTGCGGGACTCCACGGTCTGGCCGCCTTCTTCGAATTCTCCGGTGGGTGGTTTTTTCGGGCCGCTACATCCAAAATGGCTCCAAATTCGTTCGGCGCGTCGTGACGACGCCGCGTCCTTCCACCGCGGCCCGACTCCGGCCGAGGCCTTGTTCGCAATCCTCGGCGCGGCGCGATGGCACCGCGTTTCTTCATCGTGGCCCGCATCGTTCACATCTCCTTTCGCTCAAGCGCACTGCAACGATGCATTACCGTCTTCGCTAATCAAAACCGAAGAATAGAAAGCGGGGGAGGGGTATCAGCCGTGTTTGTGTGGACCGATTCCGGCGGCGCGGCGGTGCGGCCAGCGTGGCCAGCACGCTGCGCGAGTGTGCCCAAGGGAGGGGCTTCGCCCCTCCTTTAATTCAAACGGCGGCCCCCATTAAGGGGTCGCGCCATGTGCAACCCGGGGTAGTGTAACCCCCCCGGCTGTTCCCCTGTAATGGCCGGCAAGCGCAGGGCCGGCCGGTATCTCGCCGCGGGACTCCGCGGTCCCGCGCCTTCCGGCGCCGGCGGTTGGAGTTCTGGCCGCCTTATTTGAATTCTCTGGTGGGTGGTTTTTCCAGCCGCTACTTCCAGAATGGCTGCAAATTCGTTCGGCACGTCGTGACGACGCCGCGTCCTTCCACTGTGGCCCGACTCCGGCCGCGGCCTTGTTCGCAATCCTCGGCGTGGCGCGACGGTGCCGCGTTTTTTCATTGTGTAAACGCAACTCTGAAACAGAAGTTCCTAAGCAATTATCGGCGCTGTGGTTCCATCGGTGCCCTCGGAATTCGATTCCGGGCACCGGTTCAGAAGTTAAAAAATCCCACTTGTTCGTTCACTGAACATACCCGAGCTAAACTTCGGATAGAAATTCTGGGCACACCGGGCCTCAGAATCAGGCGCCGTCAAAAACTGCGTTGTTGTAAAATCCCAAAAAAAATTAGAAAAAAAATTCCTTGAATTTTATGGGTCTTTACAATAGTACTCACGTTTTATTGATTGTGTGTGGAAATAGGAAGATTCAACATTTATATGTATTGAGAAAACACATTCCATATACCATATAAAATTCTTTTTGTGTGACCTATTTAATTCCAAAAAATTTTAAGAGGAGTTTGTTTTGGTAACAATATTTTCAATGGTCTAACTTTGTCATCATGAAATGATATTTAAATCCAGCTTTTCATTATTTTACAAAAAGTAACATTACATGAAATATATTTTTTTAAATAATATAATTTTTATATCTAATTATTTGAAGATTTCTTAAATAATAGTTGCTAGAATTATATAATTTCGTTCCATAATAAAAATTTGTAGCTGTTTTTGAACATTTTATGAAACATATATTTTCTAACCTCAATCTTCTCAATGCTTCATGTTCTATATTTATATCTTTTAAAAAAAATTCATGAATCTCATTTATAGATCTTTTTTCCCTTTAGTTATAATACTATAAAATCTTATCAATGAATTTACATCATCTAGTAGTTATTTTATTTCGTTTTCACGAATATATTAATTTGATATTGATGTTTTAATTTTTTAATTTATTTATTGACATTGTTTTTTCATTTCATTTTTTTCACATATAATAAAATTATGATTATATTTTAGTGACTTTTATATTTTTACTAATGAATCATATTTTTATTCATGTATTGAGCATTAAAAAGATAAATTTTTATTAGAATAGGGATTAGACACAGAAATATAAATGTTATTGTTTATTATAATATATTTGTCCTTATCCATAAGTAACATGTTCAATTTTATGAATTGATGTTACTTTTATGAACCAGATTTAGAAGAACAACTAGTTTCTTTAGACACACTCCTTTTAGCTTTCTTAGATATCCTCCCTTTATGCTCATAATCAGTTTTCTCCTTATTATTTATTTACATCATTCATATTTATTCCTTTTCTAAGGGATCATGGGACGGATATGAAAAATATTTATTCATTTATATCATTTTACTTTTTAGATCCTTTATCATATTTCATTAGGGATTTTTTAAGCCTATCTTCTACGTAAAAAACTATCTAAATATACTCGCAAACTGAGCTACTTCAATTTCAGAATCATATTAGTCTGAATTGTTTGAGATTTTGACATCTTCTCTCTATTTATTTTCTTGATTTGGATATGTGACATGAATTTATTTATTTTATATTTCTAATATTATATGATATTAATATTTATATTTAATGTTTTATTCTTACATCCTCTGTGTTATAAATAATTATACCATCGTAAAAATTGTCTTTGGTGATGATTTTTAAGTTGTAGCAGATATCACAATCCATTTTTAGGGTACATATCTTATCACATTCAGTTCTTAATAATATTTTGGAACTTTATCTCTCAAATTAGGTACATTAATGACAATTTATATCAATCTTATTTTCATTTGGTTAATTTTTTAGCATCGTATACTCTAAATGTGTGAAACTATATTTTTGTTAGAACATGCCTCAATTTTATAACAGTAACAATTCATTAAAATGAAATAGATATTGTATTCCACATATCATTTATAGTGGGACATTTTGAAACTCAATTGAATTCATTGGGATTAATTTCACAAATAATAGAATTCAATTCTTCTGAATTGATGTCATTCTCATCATATTTTTAAGCATCCCATGTTTTTTTGTTTCTGAGGAATTTCATAAAGAGTAATAATTTTCATATATAATTTTATTCCATGATTATATAGATATATGATTATACAACAATTATAACATTTACACTTATCTCAATTGATGTGTGGAACGTTAATCACAGAAAGACCTTTTCTAGGATAATCCATTGACATCTTTCATTATACAGACAATATACATTTATGAATTATAGAGCATTATATTCATTATCAAAAATCTCATCATTAATATCAATTGTTAGGTTTTAATAAAAACAATTACCCAATAAGGGATGAATTATGCTATTTTAATAAAATGGATTTTTCTTATATCCTACCATTGGACATAATCAGTTATACAACATTCTCTTATGTATATGATTTGAACATCTGATATTTAGTAAATTAGAACATAAATATTTTATAGTGATTTGGGGAATAAATATTTCCTAATCTTCATCACCATCACTCTCTCAATAAGCTTGATAATTTTCACTTGTATGGTCCTCTTATCATGAGGCCATAAAAATTGAGTGTTTGTAGTTGAATTCTTTACAATAATGAAAAAGGAGCCTTATGGTAATTTTATAGGGAACTATTTTTTCCATTGCATGGTCCAAGAAGCTAATACTATTTCGTATCTAAGTCTATATAGTAGAGACTCCAAAAAATCAAAACAGTTAGATTTGATTTAATTGGATGATTCATAATCACAATTAAAATATAAAATGAGATAATATAGATCTTTTTATTCGAAGCTGAACGTATTCAATAAATAATATATTAGAAAACAACCTAGTTGAAAATGACATTCAATAACTATAGCAACAAACAAACAGTATTAATTATATAGTATCATGATATTGAACAGATTTACTCGAACATTGTTGACGCTCCTTTTGTCACAATACCTAAAAATCGGAAAAGGGGAATATTTGAGATCAAAATGATTTAACCATTGAAGAAAATATCAAAAATCGTCAAAGGCATGAACAAAGGATCAAAAGAAACTGCACCGCGCAAGTTATATCACTGTCACGCAAGTCCACTTGCGCGACGCCCTTATGGTCGCGCAAGTGACTTGCACGACCTAATTGATAACCACCCGGTAACCACCCAGGGTCTTCTCCTGCCTATAATAGACCATGTGGGGCCCCCATTTGAGAGGATCTTTTTCCAAAAACTCGGATTGAAGCTCTCGATGCCCAAGTCTCTTCTCAAAGCTTCCGGAACACTTCTAAGGTGATTTCTTACCTAGAACGGAAGATCTAAAGAGAGGGAGGAAGGCCTAGGTGTTGAAACTCATCAACACTTGCGTGCCTGAGTGGCCAGCCCTTAAGAGAAGTGGTCCCACTTGTGCGCCGCCTTATTCCTTCGATATAACTTGCGCATCCCTTTTCTGGAAGAACCTCAAGAGAATTCTAAAGGCTTTAATAAAGAGTCTCTCAAGTATTTCAAAGCTTGTTGACCATCACGCAAGTACACCACATGTCGCACAGGTATACCTACATGACCAATACTTGCGCACCCCCGCAATAATTGCGCGCCTTCCAAGACTTGCGCGCCACTTTCTTTTTGGGAGCCTTTCTTGCCTATTTTACCCCTCTTAAGCCATTATACCTTTCCTTTTCAAGATTCAGTCTTCAAGACACTCTTCAAATCCATTTATGGCATGATTTCTTGATTTGAATTCCTTATCTGAAAGGAATTCTGTGGAATATCTCTCAAAACCTAGTGATATAAATATCCTTATATCACTAAATATGGAGAGTTCATTCATTCAACCTCATCCTTTATGATGAGAGAATCCTTAACCTAGGTCTCCTTTTCAGTAATAATCCCGAGTCATAAGTCCTCTAATTTGGGCATCCTTTTCAGGAGTAAGCCCCAAACCTTAATCCTTAACCTGGGTCTCCTTTTCAGGAATAAGTTCCAGTCATAATTTTGGGCTTCCTTCTCAGGAGTAAGCCCCAAGTCCCCTAACCTGGGTCTCCTTTTCAGGAATAAGTCCCAGTCCTAATCTTGGGCTTCCTTTTTCCGGAATAAGCCCCAAGTACCTTAAATTCTCTTTAACCATTCCTAATTTACATTTGATTTGGGATTCCTTCTCAGGAGTAAAACCCAGTTATCAATCCTCTCCTAATTTGGGTTTCCTTTTCAGGAATAAGTCCCAAGATAGAGTATTCAAATCTCCATGAAGCACATATACCTTTATGGACCCTATTCCTGGATTTTCTCCCAAAAGTAAATCCTCTGGGCAGTCATACATACATAAGCCCCAAATCATTTCTTATGATTGCATCTTTCATGGCACAATTGTCTAATTTTTACCAATACATCTTGTTTCTCACACCGAGCATGACTCACGTGAGCTTAGAGTGTAAAAGTAATTGTGACATCCTGCTTTGAGCCATCAATCATAAACATCATACCCTTATTCGAACTACGTGTGCTCTGATTCCTTTTCCAAAACAAAGGATAAGTAGGTAGCCAATCTATGGGTTCGATCCCAATATTGAAATAATTCATGTCCTTCTGAATGAAAATAAACTTCAAGTGCCCACTGAGTGGCTTTAAAACCATCCTGGTCATCATAATGACCAAGAGACATTTATATGAATGTTTTGAAGGTTGCCATTGACCAAGAATCTCTAAATAGATATAGATGATTCTCTATTGATGAAGAACCTCGAATACATATAAAAGATTCTCTAAATTTCTTACATATTTAATCATTGATTGTCAAAACTGAAGGAAAAGATCATTTTATACTTGGTAATGTAATAAGGATTCACGAACATAACTTAAATCTATAAAGAGAGTCCCAGAGTAGACAATAATTCCCCTCAAAAACGTGTGATGAGTCCGACCTCTCATCCTCTAAACCAATGCAAATTCCTAAGCCTCATCAGTCCACAAGCTAGTGAGCACCTACCTTTGGAATGTAGGTCCAAATGGATGTGGAATCATTGGATGTTTCCGGTTCTACGAACAAACGCGCTAGAAACCGATCGGAACGTTTGAATCTCCCATCCAGGATGTCATCCCCGAATTCCGAGGGAAACAAAAAATGGTGAACCCGACGTGAATCCTTAACCAAGTTAAAAGTATGTTTTACCTATTTGTTAAGACCCTATTTAAAACATAATAAGAGGGCTAAAAAAACAATAATTTGACATGTGTGCTCATCCAAAGGATTAAGTGGCTGAATTTTATCTTGATTACGTCTGTTATATCAATCAGGCACTCTTTTCCAAGATCTTCTGTATTTCCATAATGGCTGCTCTCAAATTCACATCTGTGAATACTGCTGCTGAAAATACCACTGCTGCTATTCCTACTGGATCATCATCTTCTCTAAGGATGACATCACCTACTCAGCATCTTCAACGCTGGGTATCAAATGCGCTGGTTAAGGAGTACTGTCAACACGGTACCATCCCAACTTTGGAGGCTTCCCGATATGCCCTCCAAGTGAACAAATCACACAGGTCGTCTGGACGACGACGGCCAGTGATCAAGAGGCAGGCGGTGCTGACTACCGTTTCGGGTCGTTATCCCTGGAACGCAATTTCCATTCGCTCCCTTACTCTGAGGAAGTGAATGAGCAGGTCCCTTAGGGCCTTAATTCAAAAAAGCAGGAGTCCTTCCCGAGGGCTCCCATCAACAATCGCCACCAGACTCGTGTGGTAGTGTGCCCTCAACATGATGAGGGTACCGACTCCAGGCATTCAACTCAGGTTCCTCGAACCTGAGCAGGCAAGATGAACCACCAGAGACGGAATCCGGTTAATAATGGGCAGGTTTTCATCCCTGCCATCTCCGGAGAAGTCCACCAACCTAACTTGGTGGCGAACAACGAACAGGAACACACACCTGTCCGTTTTAATTCTGCTGTCCAGTAGACTCGTCTGGCAGCAACAAGCCAATCCCGCCAGGCAATTCCGGCGGAGTACTATAGGAAGGAACATACACCTGCTTATGCATCATCAGTTAGTCAGCAGGCTCACCTGACTACATATGATGGAGTCAACCAACCTAACTTGGTGGCGAACAACGAGAAGGCACACACACCTGTCCGTTTTAATTCCACTGTCCAGCAGACTCGTTTGGCAGCATCACGCCAATCCCTCCAGGCAATTCCGGCGGAGTACTATAGGCAGGAACTTACACCTGCTTATACATCATCAGTTAGTCACCAGGCTCGCCTGACTACATATGATGGATCTCGTCAACCGCGTTTGGCGATGTGTAATCAGCAGGCACATACACCTGCTAGTACTAATCAAGCCTACCAACAGTCTCGCTTGGTAGCGCACAGAGAAGTGAGTCGGAAAGCTCCGAAGACAAACAGGAGGCAGACTCAACTCTCTACCTCTACACTTGAGTACTGTCAGGATTCACTGACAGGAAAAGGAGGACAGGAGCAGGCACATACACCTACTCCACTCCCGGAATGGACGTATATCCCCGTTCCGGCAGCTGAAGTCACCAGGCATATTTTGTCAATGTTGAAAGAGCATAAGAAAATTCCTAGCAGTGGAGTGACACATCAACGATTCACTCCGGAACAGACACACACATCTATTCCAGTCCAAGAGGGTTATGGGGCATACACCCCCATATCATACGGACAACCAAGTCAGGAACATACACCTGATTTGAGTGGAGATCGCCAGCCTAACCTGACCATCTTTCCTGATCAGGCACATACACCTGCTCAGAGTAACCACTTTCGTCAACAAGTGGTTTCCAAAGCGAGTAAGAAGGCATCTAAGAAAAAGATCCACCCAGCACAGTCAGGAGATCAAAGGCCAATCTATAACAAGGCCTTGCTCGATGCTGGAGTTCATCAAGCCCTCAGACATTTATCTGTTGGAATTCAAGATTCTACTCCCTCAATTCACAATAACGGGAACATTAATTCTGAAAGTCTTCAACAGACACTTCCTCATGAAGGCTTGCTTCATGAAAATTCGGTCAATCTTGATGTTTCTTCTTCAGATGAGCACCACAGGAACCCTCTGTGTGGTCAGAAGACCAAGGAGAAAGATATCTCATCTTTTGCTGTAACCCATTATGGTGGTCCTCCCCATGATGTTGAATTTCGCTGCGAAAGTCCTCTCCGCAGTAGTGATTCACATTGCCTAGAAAATACTCCAGTGGACAATGTAGTGCCGAGAAATCCCTTTTATCTTGAGGCACTTGAAAATGCGAAACCAGTCATGTCTGATGCTTTATCGCTAGCAAGTGAAATTCTTTCTCAATCAGAAGATAGCCCAGGGTGTAGGTCATTCTCCGAACCACCCCTAAGTCATGCATCTTCTAGTTTGATCAATGATCTCTCTACCAATCTTGTTGAATCTGATGAAGCAACAAGGAAACACCAACTTTGGTCAAAACAGGTAGAAGAATCTTCATTTAATGATAAAAAGGAAATGCTAAACATGAGGAAAAAACTGGAGAAAAGTGAGGTACCAGTCATGTTTTGGCCTTTGGCTAATTCCCAATATGATATTCCAAAGATGTTGACGGAAGATGGAGTCCATGATATTCATATCAACATATGGAAAACTCTTTGTCAATTGAAGAAGAAGGTATTATCTTATGATGAATATGAAAATCATCTTAAGATAATATAAGGGCTACAACATCAGATTGATTTGGCATCTCTATTAGTCTCTCGGTATCCGAAGGCTGAAAAGAAACAGAGAACCCTTCAACGTTCATGCCTTGGCGCACTAAGAAAATTGCGTCAGTTAATTTCCAATTCTCCATCTGGTGTTCATATCAGAGGATGGGGTGTTCACGGAGCACTACATTTCACAGTGCTTTCCACTCAGCAAAGCCTGCTGAAAATGGTCTCATGCAATGTTATTGCCCATGGCCGGCCACAGTCAATGGGCTTTGTTCATAATAAAAAGCATTCTCAAGAACATGCTTCAACTAGTTCGTCTCAAAATCAAGCATATAGAGAACAAGTTGGTGAATTGCTCCTACATCAAGCAGGAGAGAATATTGCACAAGCCTCTCGTATGGAGAAAACACATCATCAAATTACAGAAGTATCAGAAATCATCCAACGGTCTGTTGAACCAGGTGATAAAAGTGGATACAGGTTAATGCATCCAGCTAATTTCTGAACTAAGATTCGCAAGATCAAGAGAGCTTTTAAAAAGGTCTCAGACATAGCATGTTAAGATCCACCCCAGCTTTCCAGACTGGGGACTCCTTTAAACCAACCCGTAGAGTCAACAAATGGGATTCGAGGAGTTGAGCAGAAGTAGCAGGAACATCTCCAGTTCACGAGACTGGGGACTCTTTCAAATAATCATTCCCCTTCTCAGAGAATGTCGGTCTTTTATCGATTGGGGAAGAATCCCCAAGAGGAACGGAGATCCAAATTATCAGGAGATTCCCTCCAATTTATAGCTCGTCATGAAGTTCCTAAAAGATTAAATCAACAAAAGGCAATGTCTCATCAAAGACATGAAAGAAGACAATATCACAGAAATGTTGATAGAAGGGATGCGATGAATTATACATCAATCAATTTCATCAATGCCGTTGTTGCTAATCCACCAGAGGAGACTCACTTAGGGGACTCAAATGAAGTACTCCCTTCTCAAGAAAATGTATGCGCCAATACAAATGAAGAAGGTGTGCGTACATTAAGTCAAAAGATTACTCAGAACCTAGGTAATCCACTTCCTTCTCTCCAAATAGTATCCAACAAAGGGAAGTGAAAGAATCATGTTACATATCCTTCCTCTGGAGAAGGTCAATCGCTCACGTTAGAGAAAAGGTTTTCACAACAAGAGGAACAAATTAAAAAATTAAGAAGGTTGAATGCAGAACTACTTCAGAGTATTCTTATTCTTAAGAATGCTGAAGTCCGACAGCCGAAGGAATTTGTTGCAGTTACTGAGATGGATCAAGAATATCCTCCTTTATCAGTACTCCCTCAGAGGTCTAATCCTACTGGTCAAATGCAACAATGGTTGACAGTGCTACCATCAGTTGTAGCACCAATCACCACGTCTGTCCAAGCTCCATTCATTGCACCTACCCAAGACCAAATTCAAGTTGATGCTTCTCAAAAGTTAATAACTACTATTGAGTCATTAACAGCTCGGTTAGAAACTATGGAAGGGAAACAGGCACAAGTTCAACCAGAAAAGAATGTTTACCCTGAATGGGTAGATTCAATTTCTCCTCCATCTAGTTTTGGAAACCCTGTTTTCCCTACTTTCAATGGATCAGGCGACCTTGAACAACATTTGATGCATTACGTGTCTTGTTGTGATCCTATGATAGGAACTCGAGAGCATCAAGAAGTAGTGAAACTCATATGCTTCGTGCGAACCTTGCAAGGACCAGCGTTTGTCTGGTATACAAGCTTGCAATCCCGGTAAATCGTCGTATGGGAGGATCTTCGTCAAAAATTCCTTCTTCAATTCAGCTCAACTTTGCCAAAAACGAAATTTTTCGATCTTACAAACTGCAAGCAAAGGAAGAATGAAAGATTCTCTGATTTCATTGCTCGCTAGAAGGGATTAACATATTCCCTGAGTCTAGCACTCCCTCAGGAAGACCTGTTTCCAATCTGTGTGGCAAATTTGCATGAAGAATTACACACGCCATTGATCCCTGTGAAATACACAGGAGGGTTTCGAGACCATACTTCAATCTCTCAGCAGATTGAAGATTCCCTTATACAGGCTAAAGTTAAATCTCATGTAATTCCATCAGCTTCAGGAAGGAGAATGGGTAAAGAAGAAACTGCTACAGTTATGCTTAAACAAGCACCTGTACCTATTTCTACTTCAAAACCTTCATCTTCTCTAAAGGATCCACCTCCTGAACTCCAACAACAAAGGCCGTTTCGTCCAAATGATCAAAGAGATCAACGGCGAAAACAATTTTAGGATATGAAGAGTAAAACATACTCTTTCCTAAGTGAGCAAGTTCCTGGTTACTTCATTTCAGCTCTGGAAAATAATTTGGTACAATTACCAGTGCCCAAGAGGCCAAACAAGGAAGGAGATGAAGACCGTCCCAATTATTGTCCATTTCATCAAATTTTGGGGCATCCCATCCAGGAGTGTTTTGTCTTTAAATACCTCTTGCAAAAGATGGTCGATTTGGGACAAGTCAAGTTGAAAGGTTCTTCGACTCAGGTAGCATGTGTTACTGCTACAGTTCCATAGGAGGAAGGTGAATGGCAAGAAGTCAAAAGCAGAAATGCACAGAAATATGATGATTGGATGGTCAGAAAGACAATCAATCGGACTCAATCCATTTTGCGAACACAATTAAAAAACAATTGTGTATTCTACCATGAATATTGCAGTAAAACCCTCTTTGTCAGAGGGAAAGTCCTCAAAGAAACGGTTTGATTCAAAGAAGGAAAAAGAATCAGAAGAAGATGAGTATGTGTCAAAGCCTAAATTTTCTTTGACTATGGCAGACTTTATGACATCTACTTCAAAACAACGGGCACCGCCCCATCAAACGGCACAACCTAAATAGGCTAGTCAGGCAGAGTCCTTATTAGACAAAGAGTTAATCTTCAGTTCTGTTAATACGATTCAATTAACAAATCCGTATTCCCGTCGTAATTTCAATATTGATAAGTCTGAATTCCCTGTATCAAATAAGGGAATACGAGGAAGTTCCAGAGGTTCAGGATACCGGGGAAGACGTGGATCTTTCCGAAGCCACTACTCCAATTCTACCCCTGCTAGCACTGTGTATGCAGCAGAAACTCGTGGTAGAGCCCTTCAGCGAGCTCAAAAAGAACAAGAAAGTTTTTATGCCAATAGTCAACTCAGTCTTGGCACAGTTATTTTGGAAGACCGATTGAAAATTCCATCTTATTTATCTCAGCAAGTAAATGGATCTAATCGGTCTAATCTTCCAAAACCAAGGATGTTGCCAACTTCTATCCCAATACAAGATGCATCAGCTTCCAAAGCATCTGCTTCCAAGGTACCTACTAAACCGCATAATCCTGTTGGGAAACGCAGACCATTAGATCAAAGTATGATATATTGAAACACTTGGCCCAAGTACCAACCAAGGTATCAATTTTGGATGCTTTGAATCTGTCAAAAGATCATCGAGAAGCACTCATCGAAGCTTTGTCAAGTCCTCACGAGTTTGAAGCTGAAATTGCTGCAGCTGAAGTCTATCACATAGAGAATTATCCTGTAAATTTCCATGCAGTGATATCTTTTACTGATAAAGATGAAGATGATGTTGTGCATGGGCACATAAAACCTTTGTACTTATCTGGCAAAGTCAATGGTGTAGATATCCGAAGTGCTTTCATTGGCAATGGTTCAGGAGTCAACCTCATGCCCATCCGTACACTTCGTCGATTGGGCTTCACGGAATCTGATTTATCTCCTTCTACCATGATGTTACAAGGATATGATAAAAATGAACAAGAACAACTGGGCGAAGTTACACTCAGAACATAGTTTGGAGATCTTGTATCCAATTCGGATTTCATGATTATTGATCAAGACTCAGCTTTCAACGTCTTGCTTGGAAGACCCTGGCTACATCAGCATACGAAAATCCCTTCATCATACCATCAATGTCTCAAATATTGTTTCAATGGTCAAGTTGGAACATTGTATGGTGATAAGACCCCGTTCAAAACGTGTGAGTCTCAATACATTGAGGCATAATTTTATCACATGAAGGGAAGAGAAAAATCTACAATGAAGGAAATTACCAAAGTTAATGCTCCATATGGTTTGGAGAAAATTCCAATAAATCCATTTACACATGTGAGTACAGATTATGTGTTACCTATCAGTAAAATTGACAAAATAGGCCCAAATCAAAATACTCTTATGGAATGATCCATAATGTCAATTACAGCAATTGAGCCAGACAAATGGGAGAAATTGGTAACCTACCAAACAGTGATGAAAGCACAAGTGGTGACATCTTCATTTCATCTGCTGAAATCCAACAGGTCTATACTTCGCCAATCAGGCCAGAAAAAGTTATAGCAACATCAGAGGTGAATAATGATGTCAATTCTCAATCCATCATCTCCTCTTTATTTCCCAAAGAAGGCCCTTTATCATCAATAGGGTCAGAAATAGAACCTTCTTCTTCAAAATGTGCAAATTTTGACATCCCTTATGATAATGAAAATTTCTTTTTGTCATCTACTATGCAAGTAGAAACGGAAGAAATAGAACATGATTAAGAGGAAGAGGAAGATCATAGAGATTCTCCTCCAGCATTTGAAGAGGGTGTCTCTACCACTGTGGATGAACTCAGAGAAATCAATCTGGGTACAGAGAAAGATCCATTCCCCACATTAATTAGTGTGGCCATGACCCTTGAAGATCAAGAGATGTATATTTCTTTTCTAAAGAAAAATAAATAGGTTTTCTCTTGGAACTATACAGAAATTCCTGGTCTTGATCCTTATATTGCTACTCATCATTTGGGTTTACCAAAAGAACATTGAGGATTTAAGCAAGCCGCGAGAAAAACACACCCAACTTTTGCTTCCAAGATTGAAGCTGAAGTGGATAAGCTGATCAAAGATAACTTCGTCAAATAAGTTCAATATCCCAAGTGGTTGGATAATATTATCCCTGTAAAGAAGAATAACGGACAAATTAGGATTTTCATCGATTTTAGAGATCTTAATCGGTATTGTCCTAAAGATGATTTTCCAGTTCCGATTACAGAACTCTTAATTGATGCGATGGCTGGATATGAAGTACTTTCCTTCATGGATAGATATTCCGGATATAATCAGATCCGAATGGCCCTAGAAGATGAGGAATCTACAACCTTCAGATCCCCTCAAGGTGTGTTTTGTTACCAGGTGATGCCCTTTGGTTTAAAGCATGCAGGTGCAACATATCAACGCGCCATGCATCGTATCTTCAAACCTTTCTTAGGGAAGTTTGTTGAATGCTATGTAGACGATTTGGTGGTTAAATCCAAACAACGTTCTAATCACTTGGCTGATTTGGAAGTCATATTCCACAAGCTTCAACAACATAATTTGAAGATGAACCCCTTAAAATGTGCTTTTGGGGTAACATCAAGAAAATCCCTCGGCTTTGTTGTACGCCATCGTGGTATTGAAGTCGATCCTGAGAAGACCAAATCAATCCTTGGTATTTCACCTCCTCATAATTTGAAATAATTAAGAGGACTTCAAGAACACTTAGCCTATATTCGGCGTTTCATCGCCAATTTGGTAGGAAAAAGTTTACCCTTTACCAAATTATTGAAAAAAGGAGTCACTTACCAGTGGACTGAAGAATGTCAAGAAGCATTTGATGTTCTCAAGAAATACCTCTTGATTCCACCAGTACTCATGCCACCTGTTGAAGGTAGACCACTTATACTCTATGTGACAGATCTAGAGCAATCATTGGGTGCCTTTCTCACTCGAAAGAATGATGCTGGGAATGAAAATATCCTATACTATCTCCGTAGAACTATGCATGAAGTAGAAACCCGGTATTCAAGTATTGAGAAGTGATGCCTGGAATTAATCTTTGCAGTTCAAAAACTGAGACACTACATGCAACATCACGAGGTCCAATTTGTATCTCGCAATAATCCGCTAAAATTCATCCTTAGTCGTCCAATGCTCACAAGACGTCTAGCAAGGTAGGCAGTTATTTTGCAGCAGTTCGACATTTAGTATGTATCTCAAAAGGCAATAAAGGGCCAAGCTCTGGCTGATTTCCTGGCTGAACATCCTTCAGTGGAAGACACATCTTCAGATATTGAACTCCCTGATGAGGAAGTTTTCTCTATTCATGAAAGTCCTCAAACATGGGAAATGTATTTTGATGTTGCTTCTAGAAGTCCAACAGGGAAGAAAATGGAAAATACTAAATTCAACAAAGTTGGTTTCGGAATTGTACTCATTTCACTAGATAAGGCATTGTTACCTTATTCCGTTTTATTGTGGGAAGGTGGTACCAATAATGAAGCTGAAAACCAAGCTCTTATCACAGGCTTGGAGTTAGTGCTTCAAGCACAAGTGAATCACTTAAAGGTGAAAGGTGATTCAGACTTGGTAATCAAACAAGTCAATCGGGATTATGCCATCAGAAAAGAAGAGTTAATCCCTTTGTATGATTACGTCAGAAAGTTAATGGAGGAATTCCCTTCAGAACCAACATTTTCTTATATCCCATGATCACAAAATGATCAAGCTGATGTACTGGCTAATATAGCCACAGCTCTAGAAGATCCAAATCGGGACGAGACAACCATCAGTATTGCCCACCGTCATGCAATTTCACCTTATGTTCATGCCAGAACAGAGGAAATTAATGAAATTAGTCCCATTCCTGAACCGTATGGTCATACTATAGGATGGATGTCACCTATCAGGGAATACCTTAAAAATGGAACACTTCCACCTGATAGAGCCGAGAAAGAACAAATCTGGCGACCTGTGGTCAATTTTACTCTTTATGATGGCCCAAACCGCCTAGAGAAAATTCTATACAAACGTGGTTTTGACGGAGTTCTCTTCAGATGCATTGATGGTGAAGAGACAATGACTGTCATGAAAGAAGTGCATGCATGAGTCTGTGGTGCTCACCAATCTGGACATAGATTGTCTGATCAAATTCGAAGGCTTGGATACTTTTGGACTTCAATGATACAAGATTGTGTTGATTTCACAAAGAAGTGTCATTCATGTCAAGTACATGCCAACTTCATTCATCAACCTCCAGATTTGATTCATACAGCTAAATACTCATGTCCATTTTCCACATGGGGAATGGATGTGGTGGGACCTTACCCTTCATCTACGGCCAAGAAGTTTAAGTACATTCTTACTGCTATTGATTTCTTTTCCAAATGGGCAGAGGTAGTACCTCTCAAAGAAGCCAGTTCTAAATTCATTGTTAGCTTCATCAAGTCTACCATCATTACTAGATTTGGTGTCCCTCATAGCATATTGATGGACAACGGCACCATCTTCTGTTATTATGAGGTGAAGAAATTGTATCAAGAATACAACATTAAATCCAACCATTCATCTTGGTATCATGCGGCAGCCAATGGACAAATAGAAGCCTTTAACAATACTCTTTCAAATATACTTCAAATGATGGTGGATAATGATAAGAGGTCATGGCCTGATAAATTCTTTCATGCTTTATGGGATTATCGGACTACCACCCACAATGCAACGCGGTCAACTCCATATTCGTTGGTATATGGAACAGAAGCAGTCTTTCCAATTGAAGTTCAATTGCCCCCACTCAGAGTAGCTATTTGTGATCAGTTATCTACAGATGAGCAATCCCAAAAGCAATTGAATGAATTGGAACGGTTAGATGAGAAAGGATTGCGCACTTTTCACCACGTGGAAATCTATCAGAATCGAATAGCACGAGCTTTTAACAAAAAAGTTCGTCTTCGTTCATTCATTCGGGGAGAATTGGTATTAGTTCTCAGAACTCCAATGATACCAGGAAAGAAACCTCCCAAGCTTGAACCAAAATGGGAAGGACCTTATTCAATACACAGGGTCTACTCCAATGGAGCTTATTCGTTAATCTCGATGGATGGAGAACTCATTACTACTCCAACTAATTCCAGATTTTTGAAGAAATATTTTGTATAAAATACAAAGTATTTATTCACGAGTTGTCCCCGCAACATGACACTAAACTGTGCGTCACCAGTTCGTCCTTGATATATGACGTTAAAATATACAGCAATGGTCTAAGAATATGACCCTAAACCATTTGCACATACGTCAAACATGACGTTAAACTATGTCACCTTCAATGTCCCTGCAACATGACACTAAATGGTGAAGCACCAGTTCGTCCTTGCTATATGACGTTAAACTATACATCAATGGTCCAGTATGACCTTAAACACCTTCTTGGTCGAGCATGACCCTAAACTATTCACAAGTTGTCCCTGCAACATGACACTAAATTGTGCGGCACCAGTTACTCCTTGCTATATGACGTTAAACTATACAGCAACGGTCTAAGCATATGACCCTAATCTATTTGCACATACGTCCCACACGACGTTAAAATGTGAGAAAGTTCCCTAAATGGTCCAGTATGACCTTAAACTGCATCATCAATGGTCCATGCATATGACCCTAAACTATTTTGCAAGTCCCTTACGTCTAGCAAGACGTTAAACTGTGAAGTCCTAACTACATGACGCTAAACTGTATAAAAGTACCTTACGTCCGGAAATACGTTAAACTAAATAATCATCAAAGGTCATGTACGACCTTAAACTACACCACTGTCCAGCATGACATTAAACTGCACCATCCATGGTCCATGCATATGACCTTAAACTATTCGCCCTTTCGTCCAACATGACGTTAAACTGTGGAAAAAATCTCCAATGCATCCAACATGATGTAAATGGTGTGTTATTTTGTCCTTACTGCATGACATTAAACTGCGCAGTCCCCCTTTCGTCCAACATGACGTAAAACTCTATTGTCCCCATCGTCCTGACTACATGACGCTAAACTGTACAGAAAATTCATGATATGTCCTATATGACATTAAACTGTATTTTTTTCCTGCTACATGACACTAAACTGTGCAGCACCAATAGTCCTAACTGCAAGACTTTAAACTGCATAGTCCCTTTATATGTCCTACATGACATTAAAATATGCATCGTTAAATTTTTTGTAACCTCTTGTTTCTCACACCGAGAATGACTCACGTGAGCTTAGAGAAAACCTCAACCATAACACTCTCTTTGGGCCGCTAACCATGTATATGTTCCAACAACATATTTTTATTTAGATCGTTGTCCCCAAGAACAACTTGATCATTAATTAATTCTTTAATTGAACTACATGGACATTGATCCTTGCCCTCCAGGCTGGGTATGTAGGCAACCTTCCAGGGTTCAAGCCCGAAAACAATCTCTTCACATCGGTTCACCACCATCTCATATGATGTTGATTCGTGAAACCGTCCCTAGAATCAATATCTTTATAATGATTCACTTTTGTTCTTGGTATATGACGTTAAACTATGCAACACTTTTGTCCGGTATGACAATAAACTACAATACTCCTTGATTTCCTCATTTGAGAAGGAACCATTATTGACATTGATTTTTCAATCATGTTTCATTTCAAAAGACTACGTGCATACATGGTAATACCTAAACTTTTTATCTCAAGTTAAACCATCATTTCACTAAAGTCCCCTTTCACCCTTCACATGTACAAACCAAATTTGTACAAAGGGTAGTTCTAGAACTACGTGGGCTTGATTCCCATCCTTATGGGATACGTAGGAACATTCGAGTATCCCTCGAATCCAGCCCCAAGTCTTTTGGGCCTAACCCCATATTTCACTTTTAGTCCCTTGGCTGAAAAGTCCTCATGAAAACACACACTATGTATTCATTATTATGGTCCGAACTCTATGACCCTAAACTAAGATCTCTCATACTTTCGTCCTGCATGACGTTAAACTGCATTTCAAGAACTACGTATGGATTGATTCCCATTCTTATGAGATACGTAGTGAAATCCAAAATTTCAATTCAGGACCCAGCCACAACATGATTATGGTTATCATTGACCTATGTACCTCTATATACATTGGACAATACCCATCTTTATGTGTTATAATCCTAACCTTAACTATTTTCAGATCTTCATAACCCTTTTCATGACTTTTAGTCACAAAAATGTCAAACTTCTGAGAATTGTTTTGCATGACTATGTAGTACGTGCCCATAGGTGGCCTTGCATAAACAGTCCACATAAAAGACTTGTCAGCTGAAAGATACTATTTATTTGACCATGCAGCCAATTCCCTTAGGTGGCCCTGCATAATTCAACCCCCTAACGGGTTTGTTAAATGATGGTAACTTCATTCTCGGGAAGAATGCCTATTTTGTCCTCATTTGTCTTAAACGACAGTATGTAGGGATCCACAAAAAAAATATCCATCCTTGACATATTTGTCCCATGTCCATTTTCATGATCTGGAAGTATTCAAGTCTATGGTTTATACTCTCCATATTCTCTTTCCCTACATTTGGGTCAGACCTTCGTAGGAGTGATATTTATCCAATTCTTCGATATTCTTGTTCGGAAATATCTTCTCCATATTCAAGTACCTCTTTCCATACAGCAAACTCTATACTTTAAAAAATTTGAATCTCCATAAACTTTCACTGGCTTTTAGCACTAGGAAAGTAAATTTCTGAGAGTTCTTTTGCCTGACTATGCAGCACGTGTCCATAGGTGCCCTTGCATAAACAGTCCACATAACAGACCTGTTAGCCAAAAGATGCTATTTATTTGACCATGCATCCAATGCCCTTAGGTGGCCCTATATAATCCAACCCCCTAACAGTTTTTTGTCAAATAATAGTAACTTCATTCTTGTAAACTACTTCTTCTAATGCCTTTTAGCTTTTTTTCATATCATTCCTCATATTCAAATATTCTTAAACCATAGTTTACATATTTTCCATCATATTTGATCATGGTAATATGTTTTCAGATAAATTTTCAAGGAATTGAATCAATTTTTAATCCATTTTGGTCAAAGCTATTTCGACCTTAAACATTTGCCCCTTTATGTCCGGCGTGCATGACATTAAAAGGACCAAAAAAGACAAAGGAACTCTGAATAAAAGTCAAGTTCCAACTCACTAAACATACATTTTGTATGATTTAGGTAATATTGAGCAATTAAAAAGGTTTAATGTTTGTAGGGTTATTTTTAATAATCCTAGTAAAAATCAAACTATGCTTACTAAGCCCATTGGCTTAAGTAAATTTAAAGAATGTAGTGAGAAAATGAAGGTACAAATAAGTGTAAGTGAAAGTGTTTTTCATTGATGCACAAGAGTTAGAAGGACATCCACAGACTCGAGTCTCTTCTCTTTTTCAAGAATTACAAGAGGCTTTCAACATAACACTTCATTTGATTTACGGCATCCTGAGCTTCATCAAAAACCACCTGGAATTCATTCATTCAACTGGATACAATAAGAGATGCAGTGATACCAGCTCTTCTTGGAACAATTGTAAAAGGATGTTCTTGAGTGCAGTTTGAGAAAATTTTCGGCTGATCAAACAGTGACTCTGTTTCTGTCCAAAAGGCTTGGAAGATGGATACATGGATTTGAGAATGGAGCATTGGAAGTAAAGATCCATTTGGAGAGAGTACACTTTTCAGATATTGCTCTAATACCATGTTTGTCTTCTCTCCACCAACCGATAGTGGATAAAATTTCAGCCCATGGGTTTTCCATTTTCATACCTGTAAGGAAATGACATGGAGGAAGAATTTGAAAGTTCACATCATTGTTGTTACTCTTAATGCACAGCATAACCGAAATGAAGGAGTAGTAGTGCAGCTGCATTTCAGGTGTATAGTTCTTTGCATCTGGAACATTGACTCCTTACAGGTGACCATGACCATATAGAGGAAGGTAGGTGCTCTGTGGGAAATTAAGATGATATTTCTTCAAGTACTTAGCAAAATCTGAGAGAGTGATGTTGCAGATATCATAGTAATAACGGACAATGATGTTCATCATGTCATCAATCCGCTTGCTATCCAGTTCATCGGACGTTTTAATTCCATTATTAGCCATTGAATCTGCCCAAAAATTGAATAAATTAAACTCTTAAATAGGTTTATTTTTCATAAATTTTGTGAAAGGTTTTCGAAAAAAATGGATAAGGCATTAAGGCGCGCAAGTCTACAAAATGGCGCGCAAGTATTCGTGTGTCGCGCTAGTTCTTGACGCACAAGTATAAATCGTGCAAGTACAAATGCCTTTATAGTAGCGTGACATCAAGGAAAACACTGGAAAACAGAGCAACCTGCGTGGCGAGAGCTCGAAGGTATGAAGTCCGGAAATCCGGATGCTTGTACGGAAGTGAGGCCCTCTATTTATAGATGCGGCCGGGACCCTGCGCGCCAGATTCTGCACGACCGAGGGTTGTATCCCTGCGCGGAGAGAACTTGTGCGCCACCCTATGTGCCCTGAAGACTTGCGCACCCCCTTTTCCTTTGGATGTATTCGATTTCCTCAGAGTCAAATCCTCATTTCTCCCCGGATCCAACTCTGAGGGGGGACATTTGTTGACGCTCCTTTCGTCACAGAATCTAAAAATCCGAAAAGGGGAATATCTGAGCTCAAGATGATTCAACCTTTGAAGAAAATATCAAAAATCGACAAAGGCATGAACAAAAGATCAAAAGAAACTGCACCGCATAAGTTATATCACTGTCGTGCAAGTCCACTTGCGCGACGCCCTTATGGTCGCGCAAGTGACTTGCACGACCTAATTGATAACCGCCCGGTAACCGCCCGGGGTCTTCTCTTGCCTATAAATAGTCCCTGTGGGCCCCCCATTCGAGAGGATCTTTTTCCACAAATTTGGATTGAAGCTCCTGACGCCCAAGTCTCTTCTCAAAGCTTCCGGAACACTTTTAATGTGATTTCTTACCTAGAACGGAAGATCTAAAGAGAGGGAGGAAGACCTAAGTGTTGAAACTCATCAACACTTGCGCGCCTGAGTGGCCAGCCCTTAAGGGAAGTGGTCCCACTTGCGCGCCGCCTTATTCCTTGAATATAACTTGCGCGTCCCTTTTCTGGAAGAACCTCAAGAGAATTCTAAAGGCTTTAATAAAGATTCGCTCAGGTATTTCAAAGATGGTTGACCATCGCACAAGTACACCACATGTCGTGCAGGTATACCTGCGCGACCAATACTTGTGCCCCCCGCAATACTGGCACGCCTTCCAAGACTTGCGCGCCCCTTCCTTTTTGGGAGCCTTTCTTGCCTATTTTACCCCTCTTAAGCCATTATACCTTTCCTTTTCAAGATTCAATCTTCAAGACACTCTTCAAAGCCATTTATGGCATGATTACTTGATTTGACTTCCTTATCTGAAAGGAATTCTGTGGAATATTTCTCAAAACATAGTGATTTAAATATCCTTATATCACTAAATATGGAGAGTTCATTCATTCAACCTCAACCTTTAAGATGAGAGAATCCTTAACCTGGGTCTCCTTTTCAGGAATAACCCCCAGTCATAAGTCCTTTAATTTGGGCATCCTTTTCAGGAGTAAGCCCCAAACCTTAATCCTTAACCTGGGTCTCCTTTTCAAGAATAAGTTCCAGTAATAATTTTGGGATTCCTTCTTAGGAGTAAGCCCCAATTCCCCTAACCTGGGTCTCCTATTCAGGAATAAGTCCCAGTCCTAATCTTTGGCTTCCTTTTTCAGGAATAAGCCCCAAGTCCCTTAAATTATCTTTAACCAATCCTAATTTACGATTGATTTGGGATTCCTTCTCCGGAGTAAAACCCAGTTATCAATCCTCTCTTAATTTGGGTTTCCTTTTCAGGAATAAGTCCCAAGTTAGAGTATTCAAATCTCCATGAAGCACATATACCTTTATGGACCTTTTCCTGGATTTTCTCCCTAAAGTAAATCCTCTGGGCAGTCATACATTCATAAGCCCCAAATCATTTCTTATGATTGCATCTTTCATGGCACAATTGTCTAATTTTTACCAATACCTCTTGTCTCTCACACCGAGCATGACTCACGTGAGCTTAGAGTGTAAAAGTAATTGTGACATCCTACTTTGAGCCATCAATCATAAACATCATACCCTTATTCGAACTACGTGGGCTCTGATTCCTTTTCCAAAACAAAGGATACATAGGTAGCCCATCTATGGGTTTGATCCCAACTTTGAAATAATTCATGTCCTTCTGAATGACAATAAACTTCAAGTGCCCCACTGAGTGGCTTTAAAACCAGCCTGGTCATCATAATGACCAAGAGACTTTTATATGAATGTTTTGAAGGTTACCATTGACCAAGAATCTCTAAATAGATATAGATGATTCTATATTGAGGAAGAACCTCGAATACATATAAAATATTCTCTAAATTTATTACATATTTAATCATTGATTGTCAAAAATGAAGGAAAATCTAATTTTATACTTGTTAATGTAATAAGGATTCACAAAAATAACTTAAATCTATAAAGAGAGTCCCGGAATAGACAATAATTCCCCTAAAAAAGGTGTGATGAGTCCGACCTCCCATCCTCTCAACCAATGCAAATTCCTAAGCCTCATCAGTCCACAAGCTAATGAGCACCTACCTTTGGAAAGTAGGTCCAAATGGATGTGGAATAATTGGATGTTTCCGGTTCTACGAACAAACCCGCTAGAAATCGATCGGAACGTTTTAATCTCCCATCCAGGAGGTCATCCCCGAATTCTGAGGGAAACAAACATCCTATTTCATTGAAGTAGTTTTGTACGTCAAAATGATATTAAAAAATATATAGTCATGTGTATATTCATTTCTATATATGTCTATAAATAGTTTTGGAATATATATAATACTCTTATTTTATTTGGTGGAAATATGAAATAATTTCTTTTGATAGGTCATAATAATCTAAATTAAAATCATTTAGGGGAGTCATTACATTCCATATGAAATGGAATGATTTATTATATTGACAAAAAAACCTTTGAATAGGACAAAACAGAAATCTAAAATGGTATTTAGATCCACTAAGACTACTAGATAAATCAAATAAAATATAGTTAAATAACACTTTGTCATTGAATAATTAAATTTATATTTCTGTCATGTGATGAAAAAACCCCAAACAAAGGGTTGAAAACATATTTTAATCAAAACGTCAGGTTAATGTAACATACATCAGCATTATCAAATGTATGTTTTCATCTAAACATAATGTTTTTTATCCAAACATTCCCTTTTCCAAAATATAAGGTTCCATCAAAACATATGGCTGATAAAAAAATTTCCCAACATCATAGGGTACATGATCATCATGTTCTATTTCAAATGTATGGTTAATAAACCTAATACTACAGTTAGACTTTCAAACATATTGTATGAATATTTTTTATATAATACCTTTAAAACATATTCAAAATTTATTAATAAAATTTACGACACATAATTATGATAATATTCTCAAGATATATATTCCTTAAATGCACATAATATAACATTGTCAATAAAACAAACAATGGTAATATATTCATAAAAACCAATAAAATTTATAGAGTATTTTTGAAAAAAATAATTCCCAAAAATTAGAAGATATGTTGATATCTTATTCACTTGACTTCTAAGTTATGTTGGATCATTATCAACCTTTTTATGAAATTTTGATATAGAAATATATTACATCCAACTATCCAAATGACATCATATTAATAATTTTTTGGTAAAACATGTTATTCACCAATATTATTGTGATAATTCATAGAAATAATTGTAGTTTTCCCATATCTTGTAATTAAAATAAATTCTAATGTAAAAACTATGGATTATCATATAAAAGTATCTGAGAGAAGAAAAATATTTATGTTCGTCAGAGAATGAAAAAAGTAATATTTCTTATGGTGTATCATGTATTGTTAAATTATTACACAGGGAAGGGAATTATGATATTTAACAAAATAGTACATTTTTCCTTTTAATATACTATAAAAATTAATATTTTTAACTTGCTGGTAGTATATATTTCACAATAAATATAATGTAAACCCTTTATTTTATTTTTATTTACTATTTAAGTTAATGATAAATCATTCACATGTTATTACATTTTAGGCGGTAGAGTGGGAAAATTAGTTTCTTTTTAAAAAATATGTGGTCTAGATTCATTACACTAGAGTGAAAGTGTTTCTAAATCAGAAGTCACAATTAGTGTATGTCTATTGGAGACATCAAAAAATAAAAGATCACAAATGGGATCCTAAATATGAATTGAGGAAGGACTATCCATATTTTTACAATAATTAATACATTTAATTTTTTTTTTCAAAAAACAATATTTAATGGGGGTAGAATGTAATTACCGTTACCCAGTTGAAGGTGGTAGACACCATATCCTAAACTATAACCAAATATGAATTCTAATGATCATTAAAGAATAAGTACATTTAAATGTTTAATTATTTAATTTTATAATATTACTTCATCATATAAAAATTCAATTTTTAATTCTTAATATATATATATTATATTTAGATGAAAATATATTATTTTTCGTAAAATATTTATTTTTAGTCGAATATTCAAAATATTAATTTTTTAAAACTATGAATGTATGGAATTTATGGGATGTAAGAATATAGTAAAATAGAAAATAACCTTATCATAAAATAATATATTTTATTATAAAAATCATTATACATTTTAAAATATTAATATAAATTTATTATCCAATATTAGATATTTAAAAAAATTCAAAATTATCAAAAAAACTATTTTAGATAATTAAAAACATAATATTATAAAATCATTATATAACAGTTTTATAATATTTAACTTGTTAAAATAATTTCTAATTTTTAATCATTCTATCACCATTATGAAAATATGACTTTATTGAGCAATAAATTCTAAATTACTATGGTAAAAAAATGTCATTATCGGTAAAGATAAAATGGTAAATGTGGAAAATATAATGTAATATAGTGAAAAAATCTATTTAATAAAATTATAAAACTGAATGGTACATGTATTATCAACCTTATATTTTCACCATTCAAACATTTCTAAAAAATTCAATCCCATTACATGATATTGAATACCCATTTTTAAATGATTTTGGGAATTTTAATAATATCATTCCTTTCACTTATAAAAAATACCTATCAAAACATTTTCAATATAACTCCTAATTTTAGGTTCCCTTCGGATAATATATAATTTTTAATTCCACTTGAATCCACAAATTCTTTCATTAGATTATGTTAAAAAGATATCCAATCATATAAGGATCTGACACTAAACATTACATAATCTTGAGTATTAGGTCATGAATTCATTCTCTTATAATTTAAGATCCTTTCATATTAACATTTTTATATAAATATTATGTAATTAATGTATAAAATAACCAAATAATAAACATTTTACACATTGGATTAGTATCCATGTTCTCACAATATGAAAATTTTAGGATAAAACATGATTTATTTTTCATGATAAATCAACACAAAATTTCATATGAAATCATCATTTCCCTTTCCCATCTCAATCCAAGTGAAAATGATTTTAAAAATGCATTCCAAAATGATAATTATGATATTTTAAAATAACAAAAACCTTTTATCATGTGAAAAAATTAAAACACATTAAATACTTAAACATATATAGATGTTCATTGAGTGAAATAAATAAATATTATTCACATGAAAAATTAAATAAAATCAATGAAAATCATTAAATCCTATAGAAATAATAGATAAATTATTTTAGTGTTATGGGTAATCATTTTCCATGCCACCTTTATAAATGGAATAACCATATGGATGATATACATACCCAATGCAATAAATGGTAGTCATACACCCACTTCTATATGGTAAATGACATGAACACATTTCAATGGTTTATATTGTAACCACCCTTACTAAGATTATATAGTCACCACCCATACATGGTTTATAACATAACCCCATATAAACAAAAAATATTATCCAATACCCATAAAAAAATCATAACACATAATAGATAGAAGAATTTAATATAACACTTATAAAATATTCACTTCAACTATAAGAAAACATGTTCAGATATTAAAATATATATCCATCATTACAACCCATTTTTCAATACTGTAAAACCCAAAAAAGTGAAATAATGTTTTCATTTTAAGAAACCTGAAATATTGTAAAAGAAATCAAACATGAAATATTCTATATAGTGGTGGAAAATTCATTGTCATTATAATAGTTAAAAAAGAACATTCTTTTTTATTTTTTAAATAAAGTTGAAAATTTCATAAATAGATTTATTTTATAAAACTCTCATTTCAATAATAAAACATTCTAAATACAGTTTAATTGAATAAAACATTATTAATAATGAAATAAATAAATATAAGTTTTTCTTAATGAAAATTTACTTATCACTTTGAAACATTTGAATCATAATACCCATGAAATAAAATCATTAAAAATAAAAAATTATAATAGATGAATTCATGATATTATATGTAAATTTAACTACATATAATCGACATATAATAGATTGTTAGTCGTACACACACATGATTAATGTTTCTGTTTTTCTTTGTTCTTTATGGATTAATGGTATCTATTATAATATATTTCTATATTGGTTATTATGTCATATTTAAAAAATTATTTATTTAAAAATAATTACATATATATATATATATATATATAATTCATGTTGTTTGGTGAAGAAAATATACTCACATCGCATTGTGATGCTAGTAGTCCACACATGGAAAGATTTACATTATCATTTTTTGTGAGTGAAAAGGTAATAAATAAAATGATATAATATTGTATTATAATGGGAAATTATAAATTAATATTATAATTATATCATATATATAACATGAATTAATTAAAAAAATCATTATTAACTTCCATTTAAAGTCATAGTTGGAAATGAATCACATCTCATTTTGAGGTGGTAGCCCACTGCCAACACAGGTGAAATTATTATATATACTAGAGAATAGAATGTAAAAAAGGAATATATTATATATTTAATCCATAAGGGTTACATACATGAAATATTTTAAAGGTATTTTTCATTTAATTTACATCCTTGCTTGGTTTTGATGGTTTTTCATGCATTTTTGATGGACATAGTGGGTTTCCAAAATTTGGGCCAACCTGAGAGCATGTTTCAAGTTTTTAAGTAAATTTTGTTTCTTTAATAAATCCTCCATTTTTCAACTTTTTTCACCCATTAAACTTCCAAAATGACCTTCATTTAAATATTAAAACCACAAAAGAATTTTGGGCCGCTTAAAAAGTCATTAGCATCTTGGATTTGGGTGATCAAATTAGGTATTGGGTTAACCCGAAAGCCCATTTCCAGTTTTAAAATTGTTTTGTAATTATTTCATAAAATATTTATTTTTTATCCTTTTTCAGTGATTCCACCTCTCACATGTTCCCACTGAACCCGGACACAGCCCCATATTCGTTGTTTCCTCTTTGGAGCTCATATTAATCACGATTTAGGGCCGATATTCTGAATATCCAAAAAAACATCCAGATTTCTCAAGTAAGTTAGTTCTCTTCCTTATTCCTCCCTTCTTGTTAGGGTTTATTCTTTTTTTATTGAATCCCCAAATTTCCAGAAGAAGGGGTTTCGTACCTAGGGTTTCAGTTCTGAGTTTCTTTGTCCAATACTCTGGTTTTAGGTTCAATCTTACTCTTTTGTGGTGTGGCGGAGGTGCGGTTGAAGTGACGCACACAGATTTGGGGGTTTTGACTCTTTTGGTAGATGATTTCATATGTAGGTATTGTAGAATGAGTTGGATTTCTGTATTTCTATTTTTATTATGTTCATAATTCAGTATTTTGATTGCAGAAACTGATTTGGGTATCATTTTAAAAGCGGTTTATTTTTAAGTGCCAATTTTGTGTGAAAATGGTTGTTTTACTTGTGCAACCAATGTTGTTCCTCTTGGTGTTGCTTTATAATTCAAGGACTGGATTTATAAAAATGTTTTGATGCTGAAATTTATCTTTTGGTATAATATTGGTCTCCATTTGGTTTTAAATGTGGGATTTTAGATGAATTTAATGTGCAAAATTTGATTACTTTTTTTGAAATTGTTTTATGGAAATTATAAGTGGTTTATTGAGTTATACGAAAGGTGCAAAGAATGTGTAGCTACTGTTTTGAATGTCTATGACCAAAACTGATATTTATATGTGAAAATTGATTTTGGTATCATGTGGTGACTATTTGAGCACAATACGGGAAACCTAGGTAACTAGGTGGGCTAACGTGTACTAGTACGCTAGTGAACGGAGGGGTTTTGACCATGGTTCACATAGCAAGTCTGACATGGATAACACTAACAAAAATATAATGGATATGATTGGAGACCACTAGGTTATGGGTATGCTCCCTACTAGTGTCTCGTGCACGAGAAAAAATTTCATCATGGTTACTTTCACCGAGGTACGAGGTACTTGGGGCTCACAACAAACTAGTACCTAGGGGTGTTCCTATGCTTGGTGCTCGTGTCCTTTTTGGAATTTATAATTTCTTTTTGGTATTTTGTAATGTGAAAACTAGTAGCTTGAATGTTTTATTCAAATTCACAAATTCTTTAATGTTATCCACATTGAATGTTATTTTCTTTTCAAAGATTCACTTTTAGAAATAAATGCTACCATTATCTATTTATAACTCTTGAATGAATTTTATTTTATAATGCCTATCACATTAAATCCTTGGGTGATATCCTATTGGGCTCAGTCTCACACCCTACTTACACCTTTGGGTGTAAGTAGACTTGATCATGTCTGACACAGGCAAAGGCAAGGCCTTGGGCGATGGCGGTTCGGGTTGCTAGTTTCTCACGATGGTGCGGTGTTGTGGAGACGGCCTGTGGGTGATGACCCCTTGTCATGTGGAGTCTCATGGGCTGTTTTCTACTACTTTTATGTACCTTTGGACCTCTTGTGTCTTGTTTAAATCCATATAATCAGTTCTGAATTTATATTAAGTCTTATTTGGCATAATTTCTCAGATTTGGTTAGTTATTTGTTTTTGGTTATTTTATGAACCCAAACTCGGGTAAATCGTTCCCAAATGAGTTTTTATGATACCCGGGCACTTGTGGCAGCCCGTGGGGATAGGGAACGCCCTTTGGGTCTTGCCATGATCCGGGTTTGGTGTCAGTTTGATGGAAGCCAGATTCGGTTCGTGACAAAATGGTATCAGAGGCAGGTTAATTGTAAAGACCTGTAAATTTCATGGATTTTTTTTTTCTTAATTTTCATTGAATTTTACAAGAGCGCAGTTTCTGACAGCACCTGATTCCGAGGCCCGGTGTGCCCGGAATCATTTTCCGAAGATTGGCTCGTGTACGTTCAGTGAACGGGCGAGCGAGTTTTTCTAACTTTTGAACCGGTGCTCGGAATCAAATTTTGAGGGCACCAATGAAATCGCAGCGCCGGTTTTCTCTTAGAAATGCCTCTTCCGGAGTTGCGTTTGCTCGGGTGTGGTTTTTAATTTTCGGGCTTAAAGTTAAGAAATAAAATAATTTTGCGACAACTTTATTTTATTTAACTTAAGCCACTTGGAAGCCACTTGAAGCCACTTAAAGGTGGCTTGAACTGAGTTGAACTGGATAGGATGCTATCCAGAAATATCCTACCCCCATGGTAGGATATTTGTGAGGTGGGGCTCGCACGAGCCCCGCCGTTTCTTTCCGCTAAGAAACGCACCCGTGAAAACCCGTCTTAATGAAAGTAAACTGACGCATTTTCTAAATTCTTAACAGACCATTTAATTGGGCGGTTTATTTCGTGAATTAAATGGCTTGTTTCTTTCGTTGAATTAATTCAACGAATTAATTCAATCGTTTCTTAACCTGTTTTCGTGTGTTGGCATATTAATAAAATAAGACCAACCCAAAATATTTGGAGAAGATTTGAGAGGATCCTTGTTTCTTCTTCTCCCTCGCGAAGAACGCGAAGAACGTGAAGAACGCCGAACCCGGAAATCGACGACGCTTCCGTCCGAGATGTCCTTCTCCGCCCCGATCTCCGATCAATGACCGTTGAGGTGAGTGATTTCGGGTTTCCTCACAAGGTTCCTTCCTTTTTGGTTTTAAGCACAGATTTAATTATTTACAATTTAAATCTGTTGTTCTTGGTCCGTTGAGCTCACCGACTCAACGCCGGATTCGGCGACGACGTGATGCCTCCCCGCGACGACACGACGATCCCTCTCTTCCGCGACGAGCTTTTCCGTGAAGAACGCCCGCGCACGACGATCAACGAGGTAGGGATTTTATAATTTTGGAATACCCCTCTTATTCCCGTGAACGTTCTTTAAAAATTAAAGAGCCGGTTTCAAATGAACAATTTTATTTTATTAAAATTGTCGGTTCATGTGTTGAACAATTTCTCCCGTTGTTTTTTTATCTAACGCGGAGGGTGCGGGTCAAACGAACACGGACCGGAAACCCTCCGTCGTTCTTCGTGTTTTTTCGGATTTGGCGGGCGAGGATGGAACGTGCCGCAACGGGTGTTTGATGATCCCGCAGAAAAGAATGGAACTCGGGAGGAACAACGGTGCAGATGGGAAGGAAAACGGGCCACCGGAGCGACACCGGCGGCCCGCGGAAGCCAGTGGTGGCGCGGGTCGCCGGCGCGGCGGCGCCGGCGCCCGGAGGCGGCGGCACCCCGCGGGTGTCCAGCGCGACACCCCGCGGGTGCCGCGGGGTTGTCACGCGACACCTCGCGGGTGCCGCGGGAGTGTCACGCGAGGCGGCGACTTTCCCCCGCGTCGGCCGCTCGGCCGCTCGGCTGAGCCGAGCCGGACCGGCCCTAGCCGGGCTGGGCTGGGCCAACCGGGTCGGACCCGACCCGGTTCGGGCCAACCGGGGAGGTCGGGCCGGGTCGGCCTGGGCCAGGACCCCCCGTCTTCGGACAAACTTCGTTCAAATGGCCGTATCATGAACTACGGGCCTCCAAACGACCCGCCGTCAGCGGAAACACAATCCTTGGATCGAGACGGTCGTTTCGGTATATCACACTCAATGTTTCGGAATACTTTGAGTTCGGCTGGGTTGGTTCGTACACGAAACCAACCGGGCCCTCGGAGCGGAAACACTCATATCTTGAGCCACGGATGTCCGATTGACGTGCCGTCAGATTTGTTGAGTTCCTCTTTGTAAGACGGATCTTTTGGCACCCTCCGCCTGAGGTTTGGACGCAGGTGGGGTACGGTTGGGTTGGTTTGTCCTTAAAAACCAACCGGGCCCCTGGGACGAAAAAGCCAATAACTCTCAGACCGGGCGTCCGATCGACGCGCCGTCTGTTGCGTTGAGTTCCTGTTGACGATGAGGAACTTTTGGATACATCAACTCTGGACTTCGTGACAGTTGATGTATCAGACTCTCGGCTCGTGGAGTGAACCCTCCAGAACGAGCTTGCTGTGTGCGGGAACCCTAGTGTTGGCTGCGACTGCGTCCTCGACGGCGACGACTGTGCAGAGATCCTCCGTGGACTCCAAAGACGACCGTGCAGAGATCCTCAGTGGAATGCGGCAACGACTGTGCAGAGATCCTCAGCGGACTGCGATGACTACTGCACTCAGCGATCCTATGTGGATCAGTGCTACAAGTCCTGCGTGGGCCCAGTCCTATGTGGGCCCGATCCTGTATGGATCTGATCCTGTGTGGGTCAACACTCAGCGGTTCTGTGTGAGCCAACTCCTACAGGTCCTGCGTGGGCCCGATCCTGTGTGGGTCCGATCCTGTGTGGGTCACTGCAGAGATTAGTTACCTATCGATCCTTCTTGGGTCCGACGACTTATATGGATCAGAGATCATCTTTTCGTCATCCGAAGAAGTATACCTGTGTGAGATGAATCTTGTGTTTCTCTCCTTTGTGGATTGTGTTGAGTTATTCTGTGTGGATTTACTGTTTACTCTCCTTTGTGGATTGTGTTGTTCTATCCTGCGTGGGTATGCGTTTTTCTTTCCTGTGTGGACTGGGTTGTCATAGGGCTCAGACGTCGGAGCCGATCGGGGAATTGATAACTTAGGTATATGTATGGGCATATACCTAAGCCGTGTCAGATGTTACTTCGTGATTATATCTCTCCTTTGTGGATTATCCTTTGTGGATATCGGGAGACCTTCGGGGGTCTCGGGGTCCCTACTGAGTAGCTTATACTCACCCCTTCACGGGCTATGCCCGCACTTCGTGGTGTTGGTTGCAGACGACGGACATCGCTGATCGTGGAGGAGGCGTGCGGAGCAGGATAGTACCTGGAGGTGGACCACTGGGCGGGACATACTCGGAGCGGTTAGGTGGACCCGAGGAGCAGTGGAGGCTATCTGTACCCACCCTTCAGGTGGGACTTCCAGAGGACGGCTCGACGCTGCAGTTTTTCCTTTCAGTTGCTGTTTTTCCTTTCAGTTGAACTTTACAGTTGGGCTTGTATTTCCGGCCCCTTTTACATTCAGCACAGATTGTACAGTTTTTACTTAGTGTTTACTATTCCCTTTGCTTACTCTGTGGTGCTTGTTTACTTTTCAAAGGCAATGCCTTCCCTTTTTGTTGGGATTTACGCCTTGGTGCTAGTCGCCAGCCCCTGGCCTATGGAAGGCGGGCTTGGGGTAGTCACGGCACGGGCCCCGAGGACGGGTCGTGACAAATTGGTATCAGAGGGGTCGGTTCTACCGCAGACTCTGATCTTTCTTCTATGTGAAGCAATAGTGTTTAGCTTATTAAGTGTGGTTATCAGTCCAGGGAGTCCAGTGTTGGTGCGGCGGCCGACGTATCCATACACCAGGACCCTGACTTCTGGTTTCCGACTTAATGCATGAAAATATTGATTGCATGTGTGTTTCAAGTTTTCTTTGTGATTACATGTGTCAGCTCACCAGGTATACTATTCTGACCACGGTGCACTTGTTTCCGTTTCAGGATGGCATGACGACAGCAGCCAGCTAGGGTTCCTAGAGTAGTGCGCAACGACAGCCCGCCGAGCTATGAGGCCTCGGTACAGGGCCCATTGACAGTAGAGGAATCAGCGGTACCTTTACCCACCGAGCCCCTGATGCTTCCAGCACTGGCAGCTGACGACGCACGACGCCTCGGAGCTCTGCACGAGTTCCAGCGCCAGCGACCACCCAGGTTCCGTGGGGAGTCGGACCCCCAGGCAGCCGAGGACTGGATGGAGGCCGTCGTCCGAGTTTTCAGGCTAGTGAGGACACCAGCAGACCTCATGGTGATCCTCGCGGCGAGGCTACTGCACGCAGCAGCCAGACGCTAGTGAAGCCTGAAGCTCCAGGTACACGATGAGGCCACCCTCATCTGGACGGACTTTGAGAGCCTCTTCCGCTCAGAGTTCGTCCCGGCCACCCTCCGTGCGGTGCGCATCCAGGAGCTTCTTCAGCTGCGGCAGGGCAGCTTGACGGTCGCTCAGTACACGGCGAGGTTCACCGACCTTTCTCGGTACTCGACAGAAATGGTACGGGACGCCTTCTTCCGGGCCCGGACCTTCGAGCAGGGTTTGAGACACGAGATCAGGGCATCGTTGATCTCCCTCAGCATCCCGACCCAGGAAGGAGTACTGGAGAGAGCCCTCCTGATCGAGAGCATCCTGGCTGAGTCCACAGTGAGACCTACCGCAGGGAGGAAGATAGCGGATTCTTCGGCAGCTGGTAGCCGGCAGATGACTCAGGGTTCCAGGCGGACCAGACCTTCCAGCAGGAGACCTCGGGACACTGGCTCAGCAGTGCAGGGCACCCAGCCCGGAGCCAGTCTTCTGAGAGGCAGGCAGTGCTACGAGTGCGGTGGGCGGGGCCACATGGCTCGTGACTGCCCGACCCGTCGTACCGAGGGTCAGCAGATGGTGGAGGGACCACCCAGGCAGAGGCAGAGGGTCGACCGTGGTGGTCCGCAGGGAGGAGGCGGACGAGGCAGAGGAGCTGGCCGAGCAGCAGGTGGTGGGCGACGCATTGAGGCTCTGCCACCACCACCACCAGGAGGCCCGCCCCGACAACAGGGAGCTGGCGGGCAGAGACAGGCTCAGCTCCAGGCAGCGGAGGCCTATGACCACGGTGCGCCAGAGATGATTCGAGGTACGATCTGTGTCTATTCCACCCTTACTGCAGTTCTGATAGACACAGGAGCGAGTCACTCTTTCATAGCCACTGCCTTTGTTCGGAGCTCGGAGATTCCGACAGAGCCGTTGGCTCGATCCTTACGGCTAGAGACTCCTACGGGAGCAGACTCGATGATTACGCACTGGTGCCGGTAGTGTGAGCTTACTCTAGGAGGCATGAGCTTCAGCTGGGATATTCTTGTAGCGGCATCGAGGCCTTACGACGTCATCTTGGGCATGGATTGGTTATCTACGATCCATGCTCAGATTGACTGCATTAGGCGCAAGGTGCGATGTGTGCGCACCGACGGGAGCAGGTTCACCTTAACCGGCAAGAAGGGAGCCTTAGCAGCACAGGATGGACTCACGCAGAGGAGAGGTCAGCCCATCACTCATCAGTTGGCTAGCCTCATCTTGGGAGCAGTTGACGTGCGGAGTCCCAGTTTTCCTGCAGTGGTGGATCAGTACGCGGACGTCTTTCCCGACGACGTTCCAGGACTACCTCCTCGCAGAGAGGTAGACTTTTATATTGACCTGTACCCCGGGACAACCCCGATATCCACTCCAGCATATCGGATGGCCCCCGCTGAGCTTCGAGAGCTGCGGGTACAATTGGAGGACTTGCAGGGCAAGGGGTTCATCCGACCCAGTGTTTCGCCCTGGGCTTCCCCGATTTTGTTCGCCAAGAAGGCGGACGGGAGCTTGCGACTGTGTGTCAATTATCGTCGCCTGAATCAGGTGACAGTGAGGAACAAGTATCCGCTACCCAGGATTGGTGACCTCTTCGACCAACTCAAGGGAGCACGGTGGTTCTCGAAGATAGACCTCAGGTCAGGCTATCATCAGCTTAGAGTTCGAGACGAGGATGTGCAGAAGACGGCCTTCAGGTGTCGGTATGGCCACTATGAGTTATTGGTTATGACTTTCGGCGTGACCAACGCTCCAGCAGTGTTCATGAGCCTCATGAACAGGATCATCCAGCCATACCTCGATCGATTTGTCGTGGTCTTCATCGACGACATTTTGGTGTACTCGACGACGGAGGAGGAGCACGCCTACCACCTGCGTCTTGTACTAGACACACTCCGAGAGCACCAGATTTATGGAAAGCTCTCGAAGTGTCAGTTCTGGTTACGTGAGGTCCACTTCATGGGGCACGTCATTTTTGAGGCGGGAGTTGCAGTGGATCCCGCGAAGATCGAGGCAGTGCTAGCTTGGGAGCCACCCAAGAGCGTGACAGAGGTGCGGAGTTTCTTGGGCCTAGCCGGATACTATCGGAGATTTGTGCCGGACTTCTCCAGAGTTGCGACCCCACTCTCAGCGTTGACGAAGAAGGGGAAACCCTTCGTTTGGTCAGACAGATGTCAGCAGAGCTTCCAGGAGCTGAGGCAGAGGTTGACCAGCGCACCTATCATGAGGTTTCCTGAGGAGGGAGTTGGATATGTAGTCTACTGCGATGCATCAGGGACGGGACTCGAATGTGTCCTGATGCAGGAGCGGGCCGTGATTGCCTATGGATCACGTCAGTTGAGGCCTCATGAGCAGAACTACGCTACCCATGACTTGGAGTTGGCAGTAGTGGTCTTTTCCCTGAAGACATGGGGACACTATCTGATGGGCGAGCACTTCACAGTCTTTTCTGACCACCAGAGTCTCAGGTAAATCTTCTCTCAGAAGGACCTGAACCTGAGACAGCGGCGATGGCTCGAGTTCCACTAGGACTATGACTTTGAGATAGTCTATACTCCTGGGAAGGGGAACGTGGTGGATGATGCCCTCAGCAGGAGGACGTGCATCCAGCTACTTGAGGAGGCGACAGAGCAGCTAGCCGCTTGCAGATATCCTTCGTGGATAGAGACGGAGCAGCCTTCCTTCAGTCTCTCATAGTCTCTCCTCCACTTCTTCAGCGGGTCAGAGAGGCAGAGCGTGGGGACGTTGACTGTGAGACACGGCATGCATAGATATCCTCGAGACAGGCACCTGATGGTTTCTCCCTTGGAGCAGAGCACGATGTCCTTTTCAGAGGACGTACCTTGGTACCAGTCGCTTTACGAGAGGAGGTGCTGAGAGCGTATCACACATCTCCTTTGGAGGTACATCCTGGAGTGCCGAAGATGTACCAGGATCTCAGACGACAGCACTGGTGGCCGGGCATGAAGAAGGCTGTGGCAGAGTTCGTTTCATGGTGCCTCACCTGCCAGCAGGTGAAGGCAAAGCATCAGGTACCAGCAGGCTTGGTACAGCCCTTGGAGGTCCTGGAGTGGAAGTGGGACGGGATATATATGGACTTTGTGACTGGACTTCCACGCACTTCCATAGGTCACGACTCCATTTGGGTGATTGTTGACCGACTCACCAAGTCGTCACACTTCTTACCCATCCGAGAGAAGGGCTCAGTGGAGAGGTTGGGGCGTCTCTACGTTCAGGAGATTGTACGACTTCACGGTGTGCCATCGACTATCGTCTCCGATCGGGACGCTCGTTTTACTTCCCAGCTTTGGAAGGGGTTGCAGGAGGCGTTCGGGACGCGACTACGTCTGAGCACCGCCTTTCACCCTCAGACGGATGGTCAGACAGAGAGGAATATTCAGACTCTCGAGGACATGCTCCGCACATGTGTCCTCAACTTTGGTCGCAGCTAGGAGGACCACCTACCCTTGGTAGAGTTTGCGTACAACAATAGCTACCACTCCACCATCGGGATGGCACCCTACGAGGCGTTGTACGGCAGGCCTTGCAGATCCCCTTTGTGCTGGACAGACCCTGGGGAGTCAGCACTTGTGGGACCAGAGATGGTCCGGGCCACGACAGAGAAGGTCCAAGTCATCCAGGAGTGGATGAGGACAGCACAAAGCCGACAGAAGTCATATGCTGACAGGAGGTGGAGGCCACTAGAGTTCGAGGATGGCGACCACGTCTTCTTACGGGTCTCACCTCGACGTGGTTTGAGGAGATTTGGCCGAGGCGGCAAGTTGTCTCCACGCTTCATCGGACCCTTCCAGGTCCTCAGCAGGGTTGGCAAGGTGGCTTATCGTCTGGCTCTGCCACCTCAGTTGCACGGGGTGCACGACGTCTTCCACGTATCCCAGCTGAGGAGATACGTGCACGACCCGACACACATCATTGACTATGGGGAGCTAGACGTGGATGATGGAGCGACTTTTGCGGAGGTCCCAGTGGAGATAGAGGATCGACAGGAGCGGGTCCTACATGGGCGATCGATTCCTCTTGTGCGCATAAGATGGCAGCACGGGAACCTCCAGGAGAGCACTTGGGAGCGGGAGGCTCAGATGCGTGCTCAGTACCCACATTTGTTTCCCTAGTTTTTGATGTATCTTTAAGGGGACGTAAATTCCTGAGGTGGGAGTAATGTAAAGACCCGTAAATTTCAAGGAAACTTTTTTTTTCTTAATTTTCTTTGGAATTTTACAAGAGCACAGTTTCTGACGGCACCTGATTCCGAGGCCCGGTGTGCCCGGAATCATTTTCCGAAGCTTGGCTCGGGTACGTTCAGTGAACGGGCGAGCAAGTTTTTCTAACTTTTGAACTGGTGCCCGGAATCGAATTATGAGGGCAACAATGAAATCGCAGCGCCGATTTTCGCTTAGAAACGCCTCTTCTGGAGTTGCATTTGCTCGGGTGTGGGTTTTAATTTTCGGGCTTAAAGTTAAGAAATAAAATAATTTTGCGACAACTTTATTTTATTTCACTTAAGCCACTTGGAAGTCACTTGAAGCCACTTAAAGGCGGCTTGAACTGAGTTGAACTGGATATGATGCTATCCAGAAATATCCTACCCCCTTGGTAGGATATTTGTGAGGTAGGGCTCGCACGAGCCCCGCCGTTTCTTTCCGCTAAGAAACACACCCGTGAAAACACGTCTTAATGAAAGTCAACTGACGCGTTTTCTAAATTCTTAACAGACCATTTAATTGGGCGGTTTATTTCGTGAATTAAATGGCCTATTTCTTTTGTTGAATTAATTCAACGAATTAATTCAATCGTTTCGTAACCTGTTTTCGTGTGTTGTCATATTAAAAAAATAAGACCAACCCAAAATCTTTGGAGAAGATTTGAGAGGATCCTTGTTTCTTCTTCTCCCTCGCGAAGAACGCGAAGAACGCGAAGAACACCGAACCTAGAAATCGACGACGCTTTCGTCCGGGACGTCCTTCTCCGCCCCGATATCCGATCACCGACCGTTGAGGTGAGTGATTTCGGGTTTCCTCACAAGGTTCCTTCCTTTTTGGTTTTAAACACAGATTTAATTATTTATAATTTAAATCTGTTGTTCTTGGTCTGTTGAGCTCGCCGACTCAACGCCAGATTCTGCGACGACGCGATGCCTCCCCGCGACGACGCGACGATCCCTCTCTTCCGCGACGAGCTTTTCCGCGAAGAATGCCCGCACGGGACGATCAACGAGGTAGGGATTTTATAATTTTGGAATACCCCTCTTATTCCCGTGAACGATCTTAAAAAATTAAAGAGCCGGTTTCAAATGAACAATTTTATTTTATTAAAATTGTCGGTTCATGTGTTGAACAATTTCTCCCGTTGTTTTTTTATCTAACGCGGAGGGTACGGGTCAAACGAACACGGCCCGACAACCCTCCGTCGTTCTTCGTGTTTTGCGGATTTGGAGAGCGACGACGGAACGTGCCGCAACGGGTGTTTGATGATCCCGCAGTAAAGAACGGAACCCGGGAGGAACAACGGCGCAGACGGGAAGGAAAACGGGCCACCGGAGCGACTCCGGCGGCCCGCGGAAGCCGGTGGTGGCGCGGGTTGCCGGCGCGGCGGCGCCGGCGGCCGGAGCTGGCGGCACCCCGCGGGTGTCCAGCGCGACACCCCGCGGGTGCCGCGGGGTTGTCACGCGACACCCCACGGGTGTCTGGCCGACACCCCGCGGGTGCCGCGGGAGTGTCACGCGGGGCAACGGCTTTCCCCCGCATCGGCCACTCGGCCGATCGGCCGAGCCGAGCCGGGCCGGGCCGGGCCAACTGGGTCGGACCCGACCCGATTCGGGCCAACCAGGGGGGGTCGGGCCGGGTCGGCCCGGGCCTGGACCCCCCGTCTTCGGACAAACTTCGTTCAAATGGTCGTATCTTGAACTACGTGCCTCCAAACGACCCGCCGTCAGCAGAAATGCGATCCTTTGATCGAGACGGTCGTTTTGGTATATCGCACTCAAGGTTTCGGAATACTTTGAGTTCGGCCGGGTTGGTTCGTACCCGAAACCAACCGGGCCCTCGGAGCGGAAACGCTCATATCTTGAGCCACGGACGTCTGATTGACGTGCCGTCAGCTTTGTTGAGTTCCTCTTTGTGAGACGGATCTTTTGGCACCCTCCTCCCGAGGTTTGGACGCAGGTGGAGTAAGGTTGGGTTGGTTTGTCCTTAAAAACCAACCGGGCCCCTGGGACGAAAAAGCCAATAACTCTCAGACCGGGCGTCTGATCGACACGCCGTCTGTTGCGTTGAGTTCCTATTGATGATGCGGAACTTTTGGATACATCAACTCTGGACTTCATGACAGTTGATGTATCAGCCTCTCGGCTCGTGGAGCGGACCCTCCCGAACGAGCTTGCTGTGTGCGGGAACCCTAGTGCTGGCTGCGACTGCTTCCTCGACGGCGACGACTGTGCAGAGATCCTCCGTGGACTCCGACGACGACCGTGCAGAGATCCTCAGTGGACTGCGACGACGACTGTGCAGAGATCCTCAGTGGACTGCGACGACTACTGCACTCAGCGATCCTACGGGGATCAGTGCTACAGGTCCTGCGTGGGCCCGGTCCTGTGTGTGCCGATCCTGTACGGATTCGATCCTGTGTGGGTCAACACTCAACGGTTCTGTGTGAGCCAACTCCTACAGGTCCTGCGTGGGCCCGATCCTGTGTGGGTCCGACTATGTGTGGGTTACTGCATAGATTAGTTACCTATCAATCCTTCGTGGGTCCGATGACTTATATAGATCAGAGATCATCTTTTCGTCATCCGAAGAAGTATACCTGTGTGAGCTGAATCTTGTGTTTCTCTCCTTTGTGGATTGTGTTGAGTTATGCTATGTGGATTTACTGTTTACTCTCCTTTGTGGATTGTGTTGTTCTATCCTGCGTGGGTATGCGTTTTTCTTTCCAGTGTGGACTGGGTTGTGCTAGGGCTCGGACGTTGGAGCCGATCGGGGAATTGATGACTTAGGTATATGTATGGGCATATACCTAAGCCGTTTCAGATGTTACTTCGTGATTGTATCTCTCCTTCATGGCTTATCCTTTGTGGATTTCGGGTGACCTTTGGGGGTCTCGGGGTCCCTACTGAGTAGCTTATACTCACCCCTGCACGGGCTATGCCCGCACTTCGTGGTGTTGGTTGCAGACAATAGACAGCCCTGATCGTGGATGAGGTGTGCGGAGCAGGACAGTACCTGGAGGTGGACCACTGGGCGGGACGTACTCGGAGCGGTTAGGTGGACCCGAGGAGCAGTGGAGGCTATCTGTACCCACCCTTCAGGTGGGACTTCCAGAGGACGGCTCGACGCTGCAGTTTTTCCTTTCAGTTTCTGTTTTTCCTTTCAGTTGTACTTTACAGTTGGGCTTGTATTTCCGGCCCCTTTTACTTTCAGCACAGCTTGTACAGTTTTTACTTAGTGTTTACTTTTCCGCTTGCTTACTCTTTGGTGCTTGTTTACTTTTCAAAGGCAATGCCTTCCCTTTTTGTTGGGATTTACGCCTTGGTGCTAGTCGCCAGCCCCTGGCCTATGGAAGGCGGGCTTGGGGTAGTCACGGCACGGGCCCCGAGGACGGGTCGTGACATTAATGATTTGGGGTTATATTGTTATTTTGGGATGATTCGGGATAGACATGAGCTAGGACTGTCGGGGCTCGGGGTTTTGGTTGTGAGTAGGGTGTCTGGCCCGCACCTCTCATGGCATACCCTGAGTCACCAGGGGATGTTGGAATTTAAAGATTGACTTCACTTCCAGGTGAGACGTGTGGGCTGTAGTCCACATGTGGACATCATGAGGATGTGTTGTAGTTGTTTATTTTATTACTGAAATGTGTTTAGATTATTTATATTTGATGTATTTGATTAAAATTTTCAGAATTGTGGTATTGATTATTATTTTGTGACTGTTACATTTTTTAGCAACATGCCTCCCTGGAAAGCTCTCACGCACCCACGGGAGGAAGCCATAGAGAGTTCTCCCACACCAATTGATCAGAGGCTAGTCGAGGTTGTGGTCAGGGCTGTCCATGCTCTAGGATATGGAACATATCCAGTTACAACTCTTATTATAGAGGATGAGGCTGGTCCTAGAAAGGACAAGGCGCAGGAGTTCCTGATAAAAAAACCTCCAACCTTCTGAGGCAGCTCAGAACCCCAAGAAGAAGAGGAATGGCTCGAGAAGATTGAGTGTATGTTTGAGTTCCTGGAAACAACTAAGGAGATCAGGGTGATGTGTGGCTCCTTTCTATTATAGGGTCTCAGCCGTAAATGGTGGGAGTCAGTGCTTCAGGCTGGGAAGAATGAGCAGATGCGCTAGGGAGATTTCAAGGCTGTCTTCAATGAACAGTACTTCCCTGAGGTGTTGGCTTATGCCAGTTCTAGAGAGTTCATGGAACTTGTTCAGGGAAATATATCTGTGATGGAGTATGCAAACCTTTTCGCTGAGTTGGTTCGGTATGCTCCAGAAATTGTCTCTAATGAGCAAGCGAAGGCCCAGAGGTTTGAGAAAGGCTTAAGACCAGAGATATACTCCCAGGTGTTCTTGTTTAAGCTGAGGACCTATGCTGAGGTCGTTGATTGGGCGTTCATGGTGGAGATTGATAGAAAAGGCAGGAATGGTTTCTATGGTTCTGTATCAGCAGTGGGAAGTGGAAGCTCCTCAGAAAAGAAAAGGAAGCGGGAGGATCATGTGAAGAAAGGAGGAGGTAGTTCAGGGAACTCTTCCAGGCAGTTTTCATCAGCGGTTTCTGATGTGAGATCGGTCGTGTGCCACCAGTGTGGGAAGCCTGGGCACACCTGTCCAGCAAGCCCTCATCCTTCGAAGACCTGTTTCCATTGTGGAGGTATGGGACACGTGAAACGCTTTTGCGGGATAGCGCGTCCACTTCATAGTGGGGCAGGATCCATGGCTCCCAGAGGAGTGCCAGCACAGTCTGAGCCGTCGAGGACTGGGGGATCTCGATTTGGCATCCATGGTGGTAGGGATGGGTCATCTTCTAGGCAGAGCCAGTTTAGGGCACAACCACAGACTAGCGGTCGTCTTCATGCAGAGACTGGACATCTCCATGCGGTGGATCAGGCACCACCAGGATTAGAGGTGGGACCGTCGACTGTTCGAGGTACCATTTTGATTTCATCATCTATAGATGCTGCTCTTTTTGATTCCAGTGCCTCTGTTTCATTCATTTCTGCCCGTTTATGGACATTCTGAATTTTCCAACTGATTTGATTTCATTCGCAATGGAGTTTGTGACACCACCGGGAAAGAAGAAGGAGCAGGGTCTCAGGTGCCCATCATGTGCGCTTTCTATGTCAGGGGTTGAGATGGAGTGGGACCTCTTGGTCTTAGATATGAACCTTTTTGATGTCATACTCGGGATGGATTGGCTAGTACACTTCCAGGCACACATCGATTGCTACAGACGGCGTGTGAGTTTCACGGCACCTGATGGGAGTCGTCAGGTTTTTCATGGAGAATGGGATCCTCAGTCAGGTCGCGCAGGGCCTCCACTCACAGAGTTGGGAAGTGTTATCTTCCAGTTATCTTCTCTCATGCTAGAGGATGGTCTTTCCCCTGATGTTTCACTAACTCATGTAGTGAATGAGTTTTCGGAGGTATTCCCAGATGATTTTTCAGGCTTTCCCCTGGAGTGGGATGTGGAGTTTTCTATTGATCTCGCGCCGGGAACACAGCTGATATCACTTCCATATTATCGCATGGCCCCACCGAGTTTAGGGAATTAATGATATAGCTGGATGAATTAGAATCCAAAAGATTCATTAACCCGAGCATCTCTCCTTGGGCCGTTCCTGTGTTGTTTGCAAAAAAGGCTGATGGATCCCTCCGGTTGTGCATTGACTACCGGAAGCTGAATAAGGTAACAATTAAAAAAAACAAATACCCTTTGCCCAGAATAGATGATTTGTTTGACCAGTTGAAGGGGGAAAAGTGGTTCTGAAAGATATACCTACATTCAGGGTATCATCAGCTCCGGGTGAAGGAGTCAGATATCCCTAAGACAGCCTTCCGAAGCAGGTATGGCCACATTGAGTATTTGGTCATGCCCTTAGGATTGACCATTTCTCCAGCTGTATTTATGGCACTTATGAATAGGGTGTTCCATCAGTATCTTGATTCTTTTGTTGTGGTGTTCGTGGATGACATTCTGGTATACTATTGCTCTGAGGAGGAACACGAACATCACTTGAGGATTGTTTTGGGTACATTACGAGATCACCGCCTCTATACAAAGTTGTCAAAGTGCACTTTCTGGATCAGAGAGGTGAGATTTCTGGGGCATGTGATCTCAGAGCATGGAGTTTCAGTGGACCCTGGGAAAATTTGTGCAGTCATGTCGTGGGAGAAACTGAAGAATGTGTTCGTGATCAGGGGTTTTCTTGGCTTGGCTGGTTATTACATGAGATTCGTTCGGGATTTCTCTCGGCTTGCTACACCGATGACTTCCCTCACTCGGAAAGGGGTGAAGTTTGTATGGGGTCCAGAATGTCAGGCGTCGTTCGAGGAGCTGAAGAGGCGGCTGACTACCGCCCCCGTGCTGATTTTTCCAAAGGCTGGAAAAGGGATATGTGGTCTATTGTGATGCTTCAGGTATGGGTCTTGGGTGCGTGCTTATGCAGGATGATCACGTGGTGGTGTATGGCTCTCGCCAACTCCAGCCACACGAAAAGAACTACCCAACCCATGACTTGGAGTTGGCAGTAGTGATGAATTATTTGAAGACGTGGCTTCAATACCTATTTGGGGAGAAGTTTGTGGTCTATTCTAATCACAAAATCTTGGCTTATATCTTCTCACAGAAGGAACTCAACTTGAGGCTGCGTCACTGGATCGAGTACTTGCAGGGGTTTGACATTGACATTGTCGATACCCCAGGTAACAGTAATGTAGTGGCCGACGCCTTGAGCAGAAGGGTTCCAGTGCAAGCATTGAGGAAGTCCAGTGATGAGTGGACATTGATGGGGATCTTTTCTCAAATTCATGTGGAGACCAAGGAACACAGTGGAGGGTCATTCCTGGCGAGCGTCCAATTGAATACTTCACTGTTGGAGTTGATTCAGCGGGAACAGCCCAGTGATGAGCTTTGTCAGTGGTCGAAGTAGTTTCTTCATGGTGGGGAGACATCCTCTGATTGGTCTTCGTCTCCTGAGGGAATCTTGTGTTTTAAGGGACGTTCAGTAGTTCCGTTATCTCTACGGAAGGTGGTGATGCAGGATAGCCACCAATCTTAGTGGGATATCCTTCTGGGTGACACTAAGATGTATTATGATGTCCATCGGCAGTTTTGGTGGCCTGGTATGAGATGGGACATAGCGGACTTTGTGTTGAGATGCTACACATGCCAGCAGGTGAAAGCAGAGCACCAAAGGCCCTCCGGTTTTCTCCAACCACTACCCATTCCTACCTGGAAGTGAGACGAGGTTTCCATGGACTTCATTGTTGGATTACCTCATACACCTCGAGGTAAGAATTCCATTTGGGTGGTGATTGATAGTCTAACCAAATCATCCCACTTAATTCCGATCAGAGATACATCTAAAGTGGATGAGTTGGGCTGTTTGTATCTTCAGGGGGTGGTGAGACTCCATGGTGTGCCATCAGCAGTTGTCTCATATAGAGACCCTCGTTTCACATCTCGGTTCTGGGAAGGCCTTCAGAAGGCCTTGGGGTCCCAGATTAAGATGAGCACAGCATACCATCCGCAGACGGATGGTCAGACAGAGCGGGCGAATCAGATTTTGGAGGACATGCTTTGTGCCTGTGTCCTAGACTTTAGAGGTTCTTGGGATACCCATTTGGGATTGGTTTAGTTTTCTTATAATAACAGTTACCAATCCTCGATTCGAATGGCTCCTTTTGAGGTTCTCTATGGTCGGCCTTGTCGGTCCCCCTGTGTTGGGATGAGGTAGGCGAGACCTCACTACTGGGGCCGAGTATGGTACAGGAGACATCTGAGAAGGTAAAATTAATCAGGAAACGTTTATTGACATCTCAGAGTCATCATAAATCAAATGCTGACCAGAGGCGTCGAGACCTAGAGTTTTCTGTGGGTGATTGAGTATTATTGAAGGTGTCCCCTCATCTGGGCCATCGTCGATTGGGGAAGCAAGGTAAGATGACTCCGCGGTTTGTCGGGCCATTTGAGATCATCGAGCGTATTGGAAAGGTGGAATACATGTTGGCCTTACCTTCTCAGTTGAAGTCCATCTATGATGTCTTCCATGTTTCTCAGTTGAAGAAATACTACCCGGATCTGTCCCATGTGTTGAGTTGGGAAGAACTGGAGATAGAGCCTGACTTGTCTATTGTTGAGAGGCCAGTGAAGATAGTGGACTCCCAAGAGAAGTTACTTCGACGGAAGTCTATTTCATCAGTCCGGGTTCTATGGAAGCATGGAAATGATACACATGAGGCATGGGAGCGAAAGTCGTGGGTCGAGGAAGAGTACCCGTTCTTGTTTTCCAATCAAGCCTCATGTTGACTTTCCAGGATGGAAAGTCCTTCATGGAGGGGAGAATTGTCACATAAATGAAATATTGTAATGTTATTTTTCATTTAATTTACATCCCTGCTTGGTTTTGGTGGTTTTTCATGCATTTTTGAAGGAAATAGTGGGTTTCCAAAATTTGGGCCAACCTGAGATCCCATTTCCAGTTTTGAAAGTAAATTTTGATTCTTTAATAACTCCTTCGTTTTTCAACATTTTTCACCCATTAAACTTCCAAAATGACCTTAATTTAAATATTAAAACCAAAAAAGAATTTTGGGCCCCTTAAAAGTCATTAGCATCTTGGATTTGGGTGATCAAATTAGGTATTGGGCCAACCCGAAAGCCCATTTCCAGTTTTAAAATTGTTTTGTAATTCTTTCATAAAATATTTATTTTTTATCCTTTTTCGGTGATTCTACCTCCTACACGTTCCCACTGAACCCCGCCGCACCCCCAAATTCTTTTGTGCTTCTTTGGATCTAATATTGATCGCCAATTAGGGCTGAACCTCTAAATCTCCAAAAAACGTCCAGATTTCTCAAGTAAGTTGGTTCTCTTCCTTATTCCTCCCTTCTTCTTAGGTTTTCTTCCTTTTTTATTGAATCCCCAAATGTCCAGAAGATGGGGTTTCGTACCTAGGGTTTTAATTTTGAGTTTCGTGGTCCAATACTCTGGTTTTAGGTTCAATCTTACTCCTTTGTGGTGTGGCAGATGTGCGGTTGAAGTGACGCACACAGATTTGGCGGTTTTGACTCTTTTGGTAGGTGATTTCATATGTAGGTATTGTAGAATGAGTTGGCTTGCTGTATTTCTGTTTTGATTATGTTCATAATTCAGTATTTTGATTTCAAAAACTGATTTCTGTAGCATTTTAAAAGCGGTTTATTTTTAAGTGCCAATTTTATGTGAAAATGGGTGTTTTACATGTGCAACCCACATTGTGCCTCTTGGTGTTGTATTATAATTCAAGGATTGGATTTATAAAAATGTTTTGATGATGAAATTTATGTTTTTGAATAATATTGGTCTCCATTTTGTTTTAAATGTGGGATTTTAGATGAATTTAATGTGAAAAATTTGATTACTTTTCTTGAAATTGTTTTATGGAAATTGTAAGTGGTTTATTGAATTATACGAAAGGTGAAAAGAATGTGTAGCTACTGTTTTGAATGTCTGTGACCAAAACAGATATTTATATGTGAAAATTGATTTTGGTAGCATGTGGTGACTATTTGAGCACAATACGGGAAGCCCAGGTAACTAAGTGGGCTAACGTGTACTAGTACGCTAATGAACAGAGGGGTTTTGACCATGGTTCACTTAGCAAGTCTCGCATGGATAACACTATCAAAAATATAATGGAGATTATTGGAAACCACTAGGTTATGGGTATGCACTCTACTAGTGTCTCATTCATGAGAACAAATTTAATCATTGTTACTTTCATAGCGGTATGAGGTACTTGGGGCTCACAACAAACTAGTACCTAGGGGTGTTCCTATGCTTGGTGCTCGTGGCCTTTTTGGAATTTATAATTTATTTTTGTTATTTTGTAATGTGAGAACCAGTAGCTTGAATGTTTTATTCAAATTCACTCATTCTTTAATGTTATCCCCATTGAATGTTATTTTCTTTTCAAAGTTGCACTTTTAGAAATAAATGCTACCATTATCTATTTATAACTTTTGAAAGACTTTTATTTTATAATGCCTATCACATGAAATCCTTGGGTGATATCCTATTGGGCTTAGTCTCACACCCTACTTACACCTTTGGGTGTAAGTAGACTTGATCATGTTTGACACAGGCAAAGGCAAGGCCTTGGGCGATGGCGGTTCGGGTTGCTAGTTTCTCTCGATGGTGCGGTGTTGTGGAGACGGCTTGTGGGTGATAACCCCTTGTCGTGTGGAGTCTCATGGGCTGTTTTCTGTTACGTTTATGTACCTTTGGACCTCTTGTGTCTTGTTTAAATCCATATAATAAGTTCTGAATTTTTATTAAGTCTTGTTTGGCATAATTTCTCAGATTTGGTTAGTTGTTTGTTTTTGGTTATTTTATGAACCCAAACTCGGGTAAATCATTCCGAAATGAATTTTAATGATACTTGGGAACTTGTGCCATCCCGTGGGGATAGGGAACGCCCTTCAGGTCTTTCCATGATCTGGGTTTGGTGTCGGTTTGATGGCAGCCAGATTCGATTCGTGACAATAAGTATATGTATTTTGTGAATATATTATATAATCTATAAATCAATCATGATAGCCATCCGGGAGAGGTGCTGAAGGAAAACGTGCCACATCTGTTCATGGGGTGGTAGTCCACCATACACAGGAGTGACATTCTCATTTCGTATTTGAGGGAATTTGATATTGATATAAGCCATTAAATTAACATAAAAAAATCAAATTATATGTAAGACAATGTTTTTATAATATTATAATTTTTATTAATAATCTAATATGTTTCTCGATGAAATAAAATAAAAATTCTCATTGAAGAACATTACCACTTATTTGAGTAGCCCCTTTTGGTTTGCATACAAATTCTTCATAAGTTGTATATATGAACAAAATACAATATTATGGTCATTTTAAGAGATTTATGGATGATATTGTAGTTATTGTTTTTAATAAAAATGGATTTTATTATTTGAATATGGAAGGAAAGGAACCCCATTTATACTACATGGAAATTTTATAAAAATACTCCAAAATGATAAAGTCGTTATCATTCCAAAATCATTCAAAAACTACATATTAGAACATTGAATGTATATGATTTAGATATCACTAAATAAAAATATTTATACAAGTTTTAGAAGTTATTATCTTGTTTATTTTTAGTTTAAACCCTAGAAACCCAATATTATCATTAACTGTGGTAATTAATATTTACAATTTTCACTAATCATTATGGTGAAATAAATATGTATATGTTATTAGATAATTTAAATTATAAAAATTAAAAATATTTAATCCATTATAAATTATTATACTTATTTTAGTGGAAAATTTAATATGAATACAAAACCCATATAAGTAGTTAAATTGATGGTTTTCAAGATGTGTACTTTTCATGAAAAATATGATTTAATATCAACCCGATGAGTAATTATAATCATTGTATGAATATCAATCTTTTATTGATATATAATCTCTAAATTAAACTTAAAACAATCCTCATTACATTTTATTATAATTAATTAAAATGTATATTCATTATTCATTTTCAAATAATATTTTGAAATACCATGTTTTTAAACCCAAAAACTAAAAAATACTAAAATATTATTTAAATTTAATTAAAAATTAATTATGGGGATTAAATATAAATAAATAACAATAAAAATAATTTAATTTATGTTTAAAAAAATTTAGGTTCTATTACATTACATTAATTAGTAAAAGTAAAATACTTTTTTATGAAAATGTATATATTCTAACTATTCACTGAAAGATCAAAATTTTATTTTAAATAAAAAAAGAAACCTATGTTAATTTCTATATTCTAGTTTCAATAATTTTATTATTTTGTAAAATTAAAATTTTAATAATTATAAATTATTCCCTTCAAAAGAAAAATGTTATAAGAAAATGAATTTAATTAAAAATATCTCATCATTGATTTTTATACTACATAATATTTTTATGATGAATAAAAAAGTCAATGTTATTTATATTATCATTTCCCTAGATTTTACATTCCTCTAAAAAATATCAAATTTCTTACATTCTAATTTATTAACTTATTAAATAATATAATGTATCGTTTTCTCAAATGATTTTCAGATCACAATTTGGCTTCTTCTATAATATTTATTTTTCATAAAAAATTAACATAGTGAATGAACATATTCCAACACATATTCTCCATAAAGTCATGTATATGATTGTTTTATTACTAAAAAAAATATTCTCTTCCACCTACAGATCTTTAGGGATCAAAACATTAGTTGAATCATGAAAATATTTCGTTATCTTTGAGTCATTAAATATGTTGTGCATCTTGGATAAAATCGATATAAGTCCACTCAGTATGATACTAATTCAACATTATATAATATTTCTTACACTACAATGAACCAAGGAATTTTTTTACCCTTACTACCGAAATAAACAATGCACTTTTCAAATGAGAAATGTTTAGAAATACTTCATCACCTACATTAAAAGAAATACATTTTCTCCAATTATCTACATAATGTTTCTACCTTATCTGAGCTATCATCATATTTAATATACTCGTCGACACCTTCTAATAAATTTCATTTACCAAATATATTCTGATCATCTTCTATTATTCAAATTTATCACAAATATATGGTGTTCGACCCTTATTTCCATATAATTCCTCAAATGGGGCCATCTATATATTAGAATGAAAAAAATTTTTATAAGAAAATTCAACCAAAGAAATATTTTGTTCCTAACATACCTTGTATTATACTAAAAATTAAACAATCATATATTCGATATTATAAATAATCCATTCAGAATGAATACTATTCTACGGATGAAAATTTATTCCTAAATTTAGTCAGCACCCCTATAATTCGGAAGTCCTTTCAAAAGATTAATTGTAAACCTGAGACCAAGGTATAATACAATGGATGGATTAAATCCATGTAACCTAACTATCTCCTATATATTCATTTGAGAAATTTTATTTAAATTCATTGAATAATGAATGGAAATGAAATGTGTAGATTTAATTAATAAATTAATAATAACACAAATATTATTTTTACAACATTGAGTCATTGGAAATCCTACCAAAAATTCCATGGATATATCTTATAATATACACTCTAGCATTGTCACTGGTTAAAATATTACCTTAATAAATTTTTATTCTAAATTAAGCTATTGACATGTTAAATAGTTCATGGTAAAATTTGAAACATGTCTTTTTATTCCAACCCACAAGAAATGATCAGTATGTTCATAGTACATATTTTAGATTACATGATGAATGGATAATAGATAACTATGACCTTCTCTCAAGAAATCATTCTTGAACTGAAAATCACAATGCACAGGAAATATTTTTAAAAATCCTAAAACACAGTATTCATGAGTATTAAAATCAGGGACAATACCCTTTTTAATGTATTCAATATTTTTTTAAAAAAATACTAATACACCGTTTGGGATTGATTAATTCTTTCAGAAAATTAGACTACAATGACACCAGAATGAAAAAAATAATGTCCATAAATCAAAAACATCTAGGATAAAATTTATCACATTATTAACCAAAGGTCCATTTTAAAAACGCAACATGATTAAAGTAATATAGTTTTTTCAAATAAATGAATCAACCAAATTATTTTGTTTTTCAATATGGAAATACATCATGAAATAATAACCATTGATTAATTTTAGCCTTCTTTCTTGTATCATAGTCAAATATTTCTATGTGAATATATACACAAATGTTTTTTGATCAGTATATATTTCACAACTTACTCTATAACAATGATTCCTCGAATTTATTAATGTATAAACCAAATCATTTAAATAAAAAACATGTATAAGACCATTTTACTCCTGATTTTTTAACAGATATTATGCATACAAAATTAACTAATCATTCATCATTCTGATAGAAAATAAGTTCCTTTAACTAAAAATAACTATACATGATATTTTCTCCATTTCTAGCAGCATATTAAAACAATATATTTCACCAATCATATTTTTACTCTTCTAAAATGGTCACCACATTCTTTTGTGTATATGAATTTAACTCATTTTGAGATAAAATTTCCAGTGGGAATGAATAACCTAAAATTTTTCCAACAACCCTATGGTAGTATCCCACTAATTCATGAAAAATATGAATCATTATAATATTTTTGGGTCCTAAATATTCTTCAACAATATTTTTTTTGTATAGGAAATATTTGGTCCATATTGAGAAATGATGTTTCCAAGGAATGAATTTTTTTCAACCAATAATCAAAATTTATAAATTTTGCATAGATTTCATTATATTTTAGGGTATATAAATAATTCATTCAATTAATTTCATGTACCACATGAATTTTAAAGCATTTAAATATTTCACAAATAAACAAAAATAAAAATGTTTTGATGGTCTCATGAGAATCACTACTCATAAATCTCATTTATAGTTTTAAATTCATTATTTTAAATATATGTTTCCCTAAAATTAAATTTATTGTAAAATGTATAATGTTTAATCTTAAAAAAATAATATTCTCCATGAAGAAAATCCATCAAATCATCGATATGGGAAAAGTTGTACTTATATGTAATGGTGATGTTATTTAATAATATATATATAATGAAATGCCTAACTAAAACTTTATTATTTTTCTAAAAAGGAACAAGAGAAACCCATGGTGAAATGATAGTTTGAATCAATAGTTTATTTAACAAATCCATTAATAAAATTTCTATTCTAATTGTTATATATTAGCCATTTGATAATGCGGTTTATTAATATTCTGGGCATAATGCACTATAATAATATTAAACTGAACATCCTAATTGGGAATAATACCATGATATATATCATGATTTACATCCATGTAATCATTTAATACTTTCACATAACTAATTTGATGATTTTCATTATTTTCATCATAATTATTTAATTACATTTCACTACCCCCTGTAATCAATTTATTATCTTCAAGGTATGTTATCAAATGGTTTAAGTCGTTGAAGATAAATTCATTATCTCATTAATATATCAAATAATTTTAAAATAAAATAAAATACTCAGTTGGAATTATTTAAAATTATACTATGGAATGTTCATATAAATTTGTAAGAGAGATCATCCCACTGATAATAGTTGGTTGATTCATATAAGTCTCGTATTTTAAATATCATTTCCTAGAGTTTTTCAAAAAGGTATATCCTTATTCTACGTATGGATATAATTATTTAATATTAAAATTTATAAGAAATTAATAAATGGGATAAAATAGGTTAAAACAATATATTTTTTTTATTTTGAAAAAAAACATACCAATCATAACATCATTTGATATCCCAACATAAAATGAAATATAAGAAATCAATTTTTTATACCCTTTTATATTCTATCCTTTTTATTTCAATAATTAGTAACTATCTTTGGAGAAATTTTGGTATATTCCATTACTCATTACAATTACAAAATCATATATCCATTTTCATTTCATGTGTGATCATTATCAATACAATTAGGAGAAATATATACAAACTCACCACATTGGAAGAACATTCTAGAATTCATAATTCATTCTGAAATACTCTTTTTACTACAATTTTCATGGGATGGGAACTTGGTTTTCATACCTCTAGACTTAAATAATTAATGATTCTCTATTTCTTACTATTGATTCCACTTCTTATTATTTGTTTCCATGAAAAACATGATCATAAAAAATAACAATTTCCACCTTCTCAACACATTGAAAAAATTTCTCTTTGAATTTCGATATATAAAAATACAATTATATTAGATGTCTTAGATTCAATCCTATGTAAAGATGATTAATATAAAAATCAACATCCAAAATAATATTTTTTTCTAGAATAAAAATCGGTTGATTTTTTCATCATATAAATTCATAAAATATTCCACATTTTTGACTCAATAACAGGAATTCATTTTCCACCTAAATTCAAAGATTCAATGGATAATATTTTAAAAAGAAAATACTCTTTAATTCAACCCATTATAAATACTCATTCCCATCACTATAAGAGATATTATTAATCATTTAACAAAATAGTTTGGCTTCACTGTCAAAATATTAAATAAAAATACTTACGATTTTTTGAATTGAACATTACATTACATTAAATAACATTCCATGGGGTTTAATACACACTTTACCTCTATTGAGATCAAATGGTCCACTGAATGGTGGGGCATATTTTCTTATGAAATACCCCACTATTTTCATTTTGCATTGTGATTGATTCCACTTTTCCCTATCATGGATGCCCAAACCATTTCGTTCCCATGTCAATTGATCCATTACAATGGAATACTATTCTATTCTTATAATGACTATCCAGGGAATCTAGTTTTTAAGAAAATATTCCTATACATTCCTTCCCACTCAAGATTCCATGTTACTTGAGTGGAAAGTGATTCTGAACCTAAAATATTTATATGAAGAAACATATTAATTTTAAATACTTTATAATTTATACTTGACCATAATGTAAAATATTTAAATGGTATTTAATTTTTATTTTGATAAATTATAAGCCTATCTAATTATACATTTGATACCGACAATAAGTTCCTAACTATTAACATTAAATAATGTTTATAATTATGTCAAGAATTAATTCTCATACCTCAAAGGAACTTTTCAGGATTAGATATTTAGGTCATTATTCCAAAACTAATATATAATATAACCATATAATCTAATGTGTAGACATCTGATTAGTTACTATTTTTATATAACATGAAACATTTAAGATATAACATGATTTACTTTCATAAAAATACTTTCTAACATTAAACATGACTTCTTAAATTATACTACCCATCCTTATTACCATTTAAATAAATAATAATGTGGGATAAGAACGAAAATATTAGAGAGGTATATAAAAATGGAAAACTATTATTCATGTGAAAAATAAAAAAATCACATTTATATAATTGTTATATAAGTTAAATAAATAAATAATTACCATATAAAACACAATGTTTTTACAAAAAACGATAAAATACAATATAAAAAATAGAGAAATCATATTGGTATATTGGTAAATCATTATCCAAGTCAATGTTAAAAAATAGATTGACCATATAGAAAATTTTCAAACCCATGTAAGTTGATTACTATCAGAGTCCCACGGTTTTTTGGTTTATAATGTAACAACCCATCATTAATTTATAACAAAACCTACCTTCCTTTTATTATAACATAACCATTAATGTTTGGTTATAACATAACAACCTGTTAACTAAAATAAATTCCAAGAACCATTAATTCATCAAAACACCTAAAATAATGAAATTTTCAACATCAAACTTATAAAATATTATCCCCAGCCATTAAAATCCTTTTAATATTTTAAAATATCGATCCCTATTTAAAATTTACTTTTAACATTAAAAATACCCAAAAAATTGAATGATATTTTTTCATTGATGAAAACATGGAAGCATGTCATGGAATGAAATCATCAAATCATAGTAACAGTTGTAGAAAATTCACAATTTCCATAAATGTTAATATAAAATATTATTATCTTGTAAATACACATATTCCATACAATTATTCTCTTTTTTGAAAAAATATAAAAAAAATTGATAAAAATTATATTTATAAAACTATAAATTTTATAATAAAATAATTTAAAAATCATATACATGGAAGGAAAAAATAGAATTATGTAAAACATTAAAGAATTTTTTTAGTGAAATGTCACATATCACTTCGGGAAAATTTTAATTATAAAGACCATGATTGAATAGAATTTAAAAAACATTTAGAACCCTAATAGTATATAAATTAATGATATTAAATGTCAACGGTATTGTATATACAACTCTAAAAAAAGATACTTGTATAAGAACAAAATATTCCTTATTGAAATGAAATTGTGATGAACTCCCTTACATAGAGTTTGTATCATCAGGTATATTAAATATATTAATGAATAATATAATTATATTAATTACCAAATTGATTAATAAAATTATTAAACATTATTATTCTTTTATTTCATTTATTTAAATTTTATATATCATTTCTTAATAAATTAAATTTACATCAAATATTTTGTCCATACTCGGTTTCTATGTCCAAAATGAGTTTCATAGGTTGACTATAGTCAAATAGGTGATTATTTAAAGATCTCAAAAATAGTGGGCATGAAATAATTATAACATAAATAAATAATTACACTTTCAAAACCAATAATAAATTATAGATACGAATAATGAACTACAATAAAATTACTGTGATATTAGGTTATACATAGGCATAAGTAACGTTTCCATTTCTCAATCATCAGTACAGAAAAAAGATAAAATGTATAATATCATTACATAATTTTCATTATAAAATAAATAAATTATTTTTTCTTTTAAAATGATTATATATATAATTAATTATTTTTTAAATACTATGACATCACTTTTTGAAGGCGACAGTCAACACGTGGCACGAGTAGAGTTTTCTTTTATTAAGTAAAATGGTATGAAAAATGATAAATTACCATTTATGAAGGATAACTATGTAATAAATAAAATAATTATGTCATATATAAAATATATTAATTAAGATTATCATATGTACCTTACATTAAAATCCTTATTGATAACCAAATCACATCACTTCGTGAAATAGTAGTTTGTTGCAAACTGAGCGATTTTATTATATACCCTAAGGAATACAAAATTAATTCACTATATATAATATATTGAATAAACAGTTATAATAATGTTATATATATCATTTAAATACAATATATCCTCAATCATACACAACCATAAGTTGGACTGATATAAATCATTTCACAATAGTTTGTGAGGCAGTAGTCTGTCGTTCACAGGAGTGACATTGTCATTTCTCATTTAAGGGAAGAGTATATGGATATTGGTAAGTAATGTAAAATTAAAACATCTTAGTATACGTAAAATACTAAGGATACTATATTATATAATATTTATATATCTTAAATGAGTTTGGGGAATAACGTAAATAAAAACACTCCGTGAAGAATGTTACATCTTCTTAGGGTATCATCCTTAGGTTTACACCCAAAAACATCATAGGATGGATTTATGATCAAAATAAGGTATATATACCATACGCAGGGAAGTAAAAAATGTTACTTTAGACAATATTTTTTTAAAAAAACATTCTTTGTTGGAATGAATTTTAGAGGAGAGGATAAGTCATTTTTTATGTTGTAAAAAGAAACTCCATGAAAACTACATGGAAATTTCTCAAAAAAGTATAAAATGATAAATTAATTCTAATGGAAAAAGATTCAAATGAAAAATATTTAAGTACATGGGAAATAAGATATTGAAATATGGTCATATAATAGGGTTTATAATCATTTTGGGTAAGTTTTACACTTATTTGTTTAATTTAACCCCATGATTAACTCATTTTTACCATAATTAGGATAACTGATTTCTTTACTATTTTCACATTTCATTATGGTAAAATATGGAATTGATATTAATATATAATATAAATTATGTTGAATCAAATTATGGAACAAAATTTACAAATTTTAACGCACATATTTAGAATAAATTAAATTTAAAATAAAAACCCACATATGTGATTAAAAATAGTGTTTTCAGGACCTGTAGTTTTCAGGAAAAATGATGACAATATAACACTTCTCTGAATATTAATAATAATTTTTTGAATATAAATTAGTATATATTGATCATTAATATATACATTTCACTTAAAACATTCATCATTAAGGGTTATTTTAAACAATTTAAATTGATAAAACTTGTATATTTTAAAACATTTTTTAGAAAAATCCCTTTTTAAAACCTTAAATGTATGTCATACATAAATAAATTTTAAAAAGGATAAAAATTTATTATTTGAATTAAATATAACTATATAATCAATATTTCAATTGAATTTATATTAATAACATAATGGTACTTTAAAATTATATAATGTATTAATAAAATGACCTTTTTCATTTTTTTTTATTTTCACTGTTAACTAAGAAATCAATACTTTCCCTAAAAATCAAAAAATTATCCATATTTTAGTTTTGATATACATAATGAAATAATTATATCAATTTTTAAAAATTAATATTCATAAAAAATTAATTTAATCATCTTAAATAATATCATTAAATGAAACTAGATTAGATAAAACTATTTTATTTTTTATTTTAAAAAATATAATATTTTTATGTTGAATAAAACTAGGAAAGATAATTATTCTATCAATACATGGGTTTTTCTATAATCCAACCATTTAAAATGGAACTTCTTTGGAAATATCAATATTTTCAATATGACTAAACATTCTTATTAACATCTATCATTCATGTCCTTCCTTTACAATTTTAATTTTCTCAATAGAGAAATTTATCATAAGCTTTTTTATATAATGAATGATATAAGTTTAATTAAATAATCATTCACATACACTCCCTTTGTAGAGAAGAATATAATTGCATTCATTGGTTTATTGGAAAAACCACCTTCACTAAGAAACTTGTTTCATCTTCTTTCACCTCTTTATATGGACTTTCAAAAGGTAAGATATAGTAATTAATTATGTTATATATTAGATGTTTATATTTTGTAGGTTATAAACCATTTTACTCATTTATTCCTTTCTTAAGAAGCTTAAATTACTATACATGCTTGTGTGAAGACTACAACATCTATATAATAGAGTATCCAATTTTTCCATTACTACATTTAATGGATCGAATAATGAATTATCAAAAAGTATAAATATGATGTTTCGATCACTATTAGGTTTCTTATTGGAAAAATTAAACAACCTGTAGATGATATAAATAATAAACAATCATTATAAATTTAACCATCAGAAACCTTAATAATATGTGAAAATCATATTATTTAAATTATCTAATATTTCTTCTCCATTGCTTATTTTTATAAGTCTATAAAATTCTTATATATCAATAAAATAAATTATAAATAATATCATTATTCATATATTATATTGATAATATTAAAAAATCATCCCATAATAATTCATCAAAACTCAGTATGTTATAGTTTGGGTCATTATAACCACTGTCATAAAAAATACAATAAATTATTACCATAGATGGATATGAAAATTTATTGTTAATTATTTTATGATAAAATTATTATATAATGAGTTTTTTTGTTGTATAATGAAAATATGAAGCCATAAACAATTATTTAAATATTTATAATATATTTTCAAAGAATCATCAAAATATGTTGAATGTTGATTTCATCTTTATGAAAGGAAACAAAAAAACCCATATAATAAAATTAAAAAATTATAAATTATTTGGAATCATAAATTCAAGTAACATTTCTAATATATTAATGATATAATTTGGGATAAAATATACTATATCACCATAATTACAAAACCAGCACAAATGATCAAAACTATAGACACCCCATGTAGAAAAATATGTAAAATTTAATCTAAGAATAGTTATTAATGTAGAAAATAAACGAAATTTTATATGAGTAAGGTTCATAATATAGTTATTGATATAATTATTTTTTGGAATATGAGCTTAATGTGAGGTCATATATGACATGACAAGATTTTATGATTTTCTACCTCAAATTCCTCTTTTTGATACATGGTATGTAATATTTACCTAATTTCCATTATGCGTTATATATAATGATTATTTTTGTTGTTATATCATGAAATTAATTTATTAATGTATTTTCAATATAAATTTAAATAAATCTCTTTCATGAGATCTTGAATAAATTTATTCCATTGACACTAGTTAGTTTTTCTCTATCTCATTTTTTATTCATTGAATCTCATCATATATTCACCACTCATCTCATTTTCTGTGGTTTATAAATTAGAATTGAAGATATTTAAAAGTATTATACAATAATTTTAATTTATTTAAAATTATACATTGTTATCCCTACCTCGTATTCTTTTGATTCTGTAGTTTTTAAAATGATTATAAAAAATTATTTTCTCTATAGTGGACAGAACCTCGAATGTTCTAGTAAATTAAATGTTTGTTTGGTTTCATATACAACAAATCCTTGTTTGGAAACTACAATGTGGATGAAGTTTTGTAATAGAAATTTTTATGGTTAAACCCCTTAAAATTAGATTTTTTATCATTTAATTAATCATCTCCATGATAGATGATGTGTTATTCTATGATGGCACACCTAGTTAGACACTCTCGTGGGATATGCTTTCAAATATTCACTTGTTCTTTCAAAAACATGATGAAGGATTTCCCTACCAAATCAGTTCTCTCTTTCCATTTCAATCTAGTAATCCCACTTATAATCTTAAATGGGTAACTCACCACATTGAATATATACTCAACACTATATATCTTTTATGTGGTTACCTACTATTATATTGATGACGCCACATGTATTTTATGTTTATTATGTTATTTTCTCATATACATCTACATTATTCTCTTAGTATGAGATGTATGTTTATAATAAATTCCACTATATGTATATAAATGTTTTTATTCAACTATATAATCCATATAGAATTGTAAAAAATATCTTTTTGGATGAAATATTGAATGAATTAGACATAATCAAGAAGGAATTGGGGCCCATAATTATATATACACCTTGATAAACGAACTAATCTCAGGAAAAAAACATCAGGATTTTTTATGTATACCACTCCCCACATAATTATTGTTTCTATGAAAACATCCTTTAAATATAATTTGATATTTGAAATTATTTATTCCATAAGAATAACCTCAATGATTGTTTTTGTATATTTTTTTATTTATTACCATGAAATAATAATATCCGACTTTGAATTAATTATGGATTCAATTAATTCATTCATTTATTCCATATCACTTTTGACACCTTTATGTTATGAGAAATTCAATTGATTGATACTACATATTAGAATTCTCTTCTGAACCCTATTTATTCCCTTTCCCAAAGAAACATAGTGGATAAATGTATGTGATGATTTTGGATATGATGTATGAGCTATTAATTTCTATAAATGCATCCTAGATCATACTTATGTTTTTAAATATCATTTATGTCTAAATCTATTCATTAAATACTCAAACCTATTGGATCCTTTAGTAACTGTTGTATTTTATACTAATAATTCAATATAAATAATAGTTATGTGTTTCTAGATTTTTATTAGTTATAGTTGATCATAATGATATGGTTTATGTCCAATTAAACCATAGATTATATTTTTGAAGGGATTTTTTTTCATTTAATTCTCAATCAAAATCCAATGTGGTTTTAAGTGACAAAAATAATAATTCTAATTTATGTGATTTAGTTTTAAATTAGATTTACAATGATTAATAATTTATAATGTAGTTATAAATTAATAAATATGTATATATATAAGTATTTTATACAGAGTTTTGAAATGATCATATAATGGACATTATTTAGAATTTTTTCAAACAAATACATTAGGTATTTTTGTTGATTTTTAAATTGTTTGAATAAAATAAAATATTTTACATTTATGTTATGTAAATATATTACATATATCAAAGATATTTTCTTATATAATATAAATTATGTATATTTTTCATAAGTATAATATAATTTTTATATAATGGAGTTCATATTGAATAATAATTAAATCAATAATATGATTGATTTTGTACTAATATAATTGTTAAATGTTAATATTTTTTTATTTTTTATTTATTACAAATATTGTCTAATTTTTAAATTATTATAATTATTTATTTCTTAAAAATTTAATGTTATTTATTTCATGTATAAGTTTACGAATTTGTTATCTATTTGTTTATTACCTATGTATTTGATACATGATTATGAAATATTTCTAATATGAATGAATAAATAATTTTGTTATAGTGTTAAAATGTCTTCTTATAAATGTTATACAACAAATATGTAATTTATCATGACAAGGGTTAATTGATATTTAGTTTCATTCAATATAGTTTATGATATTATTTTTAGTTGAAATAACTATCATGTAATGTTTTATTATTATTTAGGTATAATTTTGGTGAAAATATCATTATAACCGAGAACACTCCAGGGTATTGATATATATATATAGTGTGATTTTCATTTACACATCTCATTTTAATGAGTCATATGCTTTTCTTATAAATATAGGGTTGTCCCTCATTTCCCTAAACAATCAGTTGTGGGGTGTTTGGATTTGTATCAATGTAAAACTTCACATAAAATTGTTTATTGTACCTTATGTGTGGGCTATAATAGTATATATTCAGAGATATACCTAGTTTCCACATTGGGTGAGTAGTAAAAATCATGGTTATAAAAGAAAATATACAATAATCTATTTTGAATATATTAGTTTTGGTAATGGTAAGAGATATAGAAATAAATAACTGGGATGATGAAAATATGAAATGAATAATTGATATAATATGGTGGCATTTAAAAAACACTTTGAAAAAATGAACATAATTTTCAATTGAAATAAAATATTAGCCTAAAACATTACCATCAAAACGGTCATGCCATGATAATGTTTGGTGAAAATGGATTATATTTTTTATTTTTGTATGTGTATATATAACCATACAATTTTATTACCATTACTAGAATGAGATTTGGTATACATTTAACTAGAATTCCATATCTGTTAGGATACAATAATGATAGAGGTGATATAATACATTTGATAGATTTGGGTATTGATTTTTTGAATTAATAATTCACAATATAGATGTGCTATAATTGAAATTATTTTCAACTAAATATAGTAATGGATTATATTACATGTTTATCAAGGATAATCATAATATAATATGGATCTATGATCATTAACTACTATAACATAATTAAAATAGGTTAGGAGTTTACCATGATAAAGTTTAATAAAATACAATGTTAGATTATTGAAAACCATAAAATTCATTTGTTATTTTTTATATAGATAAAATTAAAATATCATCATCAAATTATTTACTTGTATTAACTAAATAAATATTAATTTTTAATCAAATTGTTATCCTAGACTTGTTATGGATCATTTTACTTTCTATGAAGAAATAATAATATTATATGTGTATGAGGAATGACTTCTTAATAAATCAACAATTTGTAAAAATAATTACGAAGATAAATATGGTTACAATAAGAACATTAAATATTATATTGGTGAGTCTGCATAGTTTTTTGTTCCTATGTTTCCTAGTACATTCTATCTATTTCAATATTTAAAATTCCCTCTCAGAGTAAGATGGAATTTGTTATATAAGACCTAACTCATAAAACTATCTAAAAAATTTTAAAAGTAAATATTCCTTAACAGAACATATGTTTTTAATAAATTGAATATATTTTATTTTGGGAGAAATTATAATGTATAATTTATATAACCCATTTTCATCAAACAAAAGAAAAAATAATATTTTATTTATATATTATATGACACCAAATATAACTAATAAATATATTCCATAAAATAAAAAATAGTATAAATGAATAAAAGAAATCCAAATACATGACAATAATTTAAGTATTTATAGGATCATGTACTCCTAGAAATATAAAACATGGAAAAAATAATATTAAAAGATAGAAAACATTAAGAATATTATTTTCATTTTTAAAATGATGTATACTGAATCATGAGAGAACTTTAATAAAATAAATCATAAAAGATTTAAGGGATATAAATAGTGTTTTTTAAGACAACATTTATGAAATAATTATAGTTCTCAAAGTATTAGATAGATTAATTGAAATGAAACATATCTATTACAATAATAACTATACCTCTTAATAGTTAAATAAAAAATTAAATTAAAATGCTAATATATGATCATAACATTATCATAAAATATTATGTATGTAATGAATACAAAAATTTAATTTTTATAAATTAATTATTTAATTAATTTTATCTGTCATTACTAAGAATCATTATTATATTTTAAGCAATATAATTACTATATTTACATATTTGATAAATTTAAATAGATAAAATATAACATATATATGGAATAATCATATCACAATTTTTATGTGGTGAAATATATGTAATTTTATGAAACATTCAAATAAATTAAGAATTGTAAAATATATTCCAAATATATCTAATAATAGTTTACATTAATATAAATGAGATTTATTAGTTAAAAAATAATTTGAAAATATAAATTTTTTTCCTAAATTAAATAAAATAAAATTTTATTCCAATAAGATAATATTTATGTGTATAAAAACATATTTACAAAATAAAATCATGAATTTTAACATATTATAATATTTTCATAAAAAATGATTCATTTAATTGTTATTAATTCATTTACAAAATATAAATTCCATATTTTGAATTATGATACATAAATTAGATTAGGATTTATTTGTATATTTTTGAATTTTTTTTTATTAATATATATAAATGAAATGGTTTATATGATGAAACTTTTTGGTGGAAATTATGTCATCTAGAAGAAAATCATAAAACATGTAATGACAAGTTTTTTTAACCTAATGGTTATAGAATTATATTTTCACTCAAAAATAACCCCACAATTATACTTATTGATCTTTAATTAATATTAAATTAAAGATTTTTACCCAAAATTACTATCTCGCTTAATAATAAATAACCCTTCTCACCCTCATCGAACATAATTTACATAGTTTACTATATTCCAAAAGACTGGCCATATTTCACCCTATTAGAGTATTAGAGATGATTTGGTCTCACCGTAGTAAAATACATAATGGAATAATCCCATTAGAAATGACTATTCATCAAGGGATAGGTAATATTCCTTCCTCTTCATTTTTAATTACTTATTCTTTTCATCTATTATTCATTATACTAATAATAAAAAATTAATTAATTATTAAGAAAAATTACATTAAAGTTATTATTCTAATTTAAATTTGGTGTAAGATATTTATAATACATATATATATATATACATCTATACAAATATATTATATCCCCCTTTTTTTATAAGTCATATTAATGGTTTGTTTTATCCCCTAAAAAGAGATTGTGAATTACCTGTTTATCAATATCTTAATAGAATGACAGTTTGACCTGTATATATATAAAAATTTTAATTATGACACATTATATATAATATAAAATAATGATAACATATATATTATCATAGTCATAGTTGTTTTTCATTATAAATTTTATATAATATATAAATTAATTTTAATATATTATTAATCATCAATAGGTAATGAAACTTATTGATAAATAATAATGGCCAAGATGATAATATTGAATTGAAAAATGAATAATTTAAAGAGATAATTCATTACACTTTTTTATCACTAATGAAAGGTTAATAAAAAATTTCCATTAACAATGAATAATAAATTAAAAATTAAAAAATTAAAATATAATTATTAATATTTTTAATATACATTATTTGTTTATATATAAGCTATAACATTAATATATCCAAATATGACCTATAGTGGAAAGAATGTAAAATATTTTTCTATTTCTTGTGGGTTTATAGTCTATTTTCATCAACATTTATTCAATTATTCATATAGATTTTTATTAAAATCATTCTTAATTTATTTATTCATTAAATTTTTTTACATTTATACTGATATTCATGCATATATTTTCTTTGGATGAATTATTAACAACCTTGTTTACTTTTCTAAGTATTTTTTTTGTAACCTCCCTTTATTTTCATGTTACTATTTTGACTTCAATTCATTACCTTAAATCATTTGATTCATTGATCTTCCCATCGAAAATATAATATATGTTTTTACGTTTTTCTCTTGGGTACATAAAATTTATTTGTTGACATATCCTTCTTTGAAATTATAGTGAATCACACTATATTACGTTATTTTTGTTACATTTATTATTGATTTATGTTTTTTTCAATATAAAACATATTATTAAGATCATATTTTGATGTGATTGGTAGAACTAGAATTATAAATCCATTAAATATCATTGGTAAAAACTTGTATTTCGTGATTTTATTATGCATATTCAATATATATTTTTCCTTTACTAAAATGATATACATAGACATGATGTATTTATATTTTTCCTATATAATATGATAACTAAGAAAAAATCCTTGAAATATTTATTCATTCATTTTTTACTATGAATATAAAATATTTCTAACATCTGTTATATGATTCGTATGATTATGATCCTTTGATTAAGATTGAGTGAAAATTAGTATGGTCACATATTTTCTCATTTTTATTCTTATCACCAACAAATTCTAGTTATTCATACTATTACCCTTTTTATCTCACCATTTATTATATGTATGTCCCCATGTTACCACATGTAACAATAATATTATGAAATCCTATTAGGGGAATTTTATTTAAATTTCATAATATTTAATTTTTTATTAGTTTGAATATTATATAAAAATAATATTTTGTTGAAACAAATATAACTTTTTTGAATGTGTATGTTTTTATTAATATTAATATACTTCTCACACATGTTTTGTATAGGTTTCTATAGTTTCTCTTATATAATGGTTTATTTATTTTGATAACAAAATTATAATTTAAAAATATCACATTTGATAAAATTATAGATTTTATATGTTATTAATTTATTATTTATTTACTCATATGAACATTTGTTTTTTCAAAACACTGTGACTGTATTGGATAAATCATCCCATGTTATGGTTAATGACAAAAAAATTGGAATTTAAACTATTTCTCAAGTATAACCAATTACTCATTGATTACATCATTTGAAAGCTTTTTCTATTGTTTAGTGTATCATATAATCCACATATTTTGAAAAAAAATCAAAATCCATAGAAAATTTAATTTGAGGTCATTTTTATTTGGAGAAGGATAATGTTACTCGGGCTATCTATCATTTGGAAGGTGATGTAGATGAATTGTTAAGAATTATTAATGAATAATAGAAATAATAGGATATTTAATCTTATAGTAAGAATTTTCCTCACACCAATTTTAAAATATAGAGGGAGATTTTTTATAACTCAAATAAAGGGATTAAGATTCTATTATGACATATTAAAAAATTCACCTGGAATTTTAAGAAATATTATGGTGTTTTTAAAAAACATCATAGTGAAATAGATGGACTCTTTTGTGGATTAATATAACATATCTAAAAACTCACGATATTCAGGAAATTATTTCAATGAAGAAGATCATTGATCTGATATTAAATTAGAGATTTATTTTATAGAATGGTGTCATGGACATATAGATTAGAAATAAAAAATTACAATTATTATAGATGAAAAAAGAAAAAATAATGTTTATTAATGATTATATGACCACCCACCCATCCAAGATGTGTCATTACAGATCATATAATGAACATTAATTGTTTAATTGAATTATTTATGAGTAAGAAAAGTTTATATATAGAAAAATATTAATGAAGGGGTGTGAAATGGTCACTCAGTACAATAGAGATAATGAGGGATCTAATTAATTCACCACCTATGATCTAATGATTTATCTAGGCACATATAAATTATGATATCTAGGACATAAAAAAGTGTTTCCCAAGAAAAAGAGCAACATTATTAACCATAAAATCAAATATAACATTGATGTTCTTATATTATAATGTATATTTTTCTGATTCAAAAAGATTAATGGTGTAAGTATTAATTATTCATAACTTATTAATAAAAAATTTTCATATGATTCTAGATCAATTAATTCCTTCACATCTTATCAGATTTCAATAAATTTTATAAAAAAATTATAATATATTAAATTTAGGATATTTGATAAAAACATTTTGGTTCAATTGTTTCTTCCGAAATGTATGATTATTAGTATACTAGATGTTTCGTAATATTCTTCTAAAAAATATTTGTATCAATAATTTAGTGTAATTTTATGCAATAATTTTTATGGGTTGGCTCTATTTATATAGTCCGGATTCTAATTTCCAATAAAAAGGAAACATTTTCCATATCATAATCCGACCCAAGATCCTATAAAAATCTAAGCATAATTAACAACTACCTTTACCAAATTCATTATTGGTATGTTTATTTTTACCATATTAATAACTTTATCATCCAAAATTATATTATATAAACAAAAATATAATCCTAGAAGACATATTTACATGATAGTCAATATGAATTAAATTAAGATGGAACCAACTTCTTCTACATTTCACATTAAAATAAAATAATAGTTTTCACTCAAGAATTTATATGGCCTCATATGGAGCTCTATTTTCATTAATATATATAACTCTAGGAAGTTTGGATGATTTTCGTGAGTGAAATATATTTATACTAATGATTTATATTGAAATGACCAAGAAGATTCAATATATTAAATAATACATTAATTTGAGATAATGTATACAGAGGATCAATTATATCAATCATTGAAGAGATCTATATATTTTTCATGGATATAATCTTCCACTTTTTAATATATTATCTGAATAGAGTTACATGGAGTGGAAATAAGTGAAATATTACCATAGGTACATTATCCCTTTCCATACCCTTAACTGTGTATACATTATGTCATATCGAACAACACTCCACAGTAAGAAGGATAAAGGTCATAATTCTTATGAAATATCTCTACTAAGGAAATACATATATGATGACTCATATATACTAAATTTAGTAATTGCATAATTGCACCACGTCATTTATTATGAGGATGAACTAGTAATTATCTTTGATCATGGATACTATGTTATACATAGAACGAAACTCATATTTGTAAATCTACATATATTATGGGTTCTTATCTTTTAAATTATTTTAGAAACATTTTTATATGGAAACAATTATATTCTGGTATGATATCAATAATGTCCAAGGATAGAATTTATATATTTTGACAAGGTTTTAGAAAAAATATATTTATAGGTAAAAGTGAAAATAGAAAAATGATGTATCATTGAATGGAGAGGCCTACATAAGATAAATATTATATGATCATCTTTTTTAAAACTATAATAGGTTAGGTTTTCAAATTATTCCATTGATCGTGGGGAAATCTATTTCCTGAGACATTTTGATGTGGCTCTAGAATGGATATATAAACCATCAAGTGGGTGTTAAAGAGACAATGTGAACCAGGGAAAAGCAATGTGTCATTACCCTTGTGATCATTATTTAGAATCCATATATTTATTTTTTATAATTATAATTATAATTTTTTTACTTGGGAAAACATAACAAATTAGTTTTCCATCAATCATTCACTTGGTTTCATAAACATCCCTTTCATTCTTCTATATGTATCCCATCATTGTAATGATATATCTTCTGCTTGGACTAAAAATTGAGAATATTCATTCTCATAGGATCTATACAAGTAAAACTACAAATCATACCTTCTCATTTTTTATTTCCAATTATTTTTTTCATTCTTTTATAGTTATTTCACGCATAATATGTATTTTCATGTTTTTTTAAACTAATTTATTCATGCTAATTTATTTGAGGAAAATTGATATGATTTAATATATTATATAATAGTGGGGTTTTTATAAACATTTCCATAGAATTAAAATGATTCATGAGTTTTTTAATATATAGAGACATGAAAAATTATTACACATTGTGTAATAACTTTAAACTAGTTTACTCATATATAACTGGAAACTATTGGACACATACCCTTAAGCATGCCTCCCCATATGAAAAAGGTTGATGACTACTGATGAGGGTTTTATGTGGTATATTAGGGAGACGATACCTTCATTATTGGTGTAACATAATGTTAGAAAAATATAATAAATAGAATAATGATAAAACCAACTAACAGAATATTATCAATAATTTAGATGCAAAAAGTAGACAGATAGAAAATACTCAATACCATTTTCAAAATGAATTAATGTAATGTATCTATAAATATGGTTCATGAAAAAATGGAACAAATAATACATATATAGAAATATTTCAAAAGAACTAAAAAAAATAATATATCATCTCTAATAGAAACAAAAATTGAATATTGGTCTTGTTCTCCCAATATATCTTGCAATTGTAAATCAAACCATGATCACTAGGTGCATTCTCATACTCCTACCTAAATTCATGAAGACCATCTGAGTACCTGTTAGGATTCCAAATATGATATTACATGTAATGTATATGCCACCACCAATGGTGTATATAATAAATGTGTTTTTACAATAAAATTAACATTGTATAAGCATTGAACATAAATTTTTATGTTATATGAAAAAATAAGATCCATTTCAATCTAGAAATATTCATAGTATGTGAGGATGAATATACATACCTTTATATAATCTAGAATGTTTATAAATTAATATCATCTCATATATATTTTCTTATAAGATAGTATATAAAGATATACCCACTCCCATAATGACTTCACTGAAGATGACTTCCATAATGTTAAAAGAAAAATCCAAGGGGAACGAAAAGAATATTCCACTGAAAAATAGTCTAACTATGTCCATGGAACATTTTTATAGTTAATCCCATGATATAAATGATTAGATCCTAAGGAGAGATTTCATGGTGTTTCGTAACTCAAGATGTCAAACTAAATCGACGGATAGTATCTATGTAATTATAATTTCTAGATATAAAGTGATTTTATGTTGTGTATTAAACATTGGAATTCACATATAAATATTAAAAATTATAAATATTATGGTGGGTATCACCTTCGGCAATCTGATCAATGAGTTAGGGTGGTGTCCTCCGAGTGATCAATGAATTTAATAATGAATCAATGGTTATATAAAAAATTAAAACACATTTATAATAATGAATGTATAAACTAAAAATGGTACAATATATAAAAATAACGGTATCATAGGCCCAATGTAATAAATTAAAATTTTACACAATCATTTTGTTTAATCCATTATATTTTATGCATAAATGAAAATGATAAAATATAGGTGTCATAACGATAAAAATTTTGTTCTAATTTAATTATGGATAGATAAAATGTTATATTCATGAGGTTATAAAATAAATCATCCTTTTTCATTAGTGATATTCCATTTTATATTCTAATCTAAACACAGTAATGGGTGTTTTGGATAATAATCCTTAATTTTTATCATAGACAAGTGATGTGTAGAACCAAAGTAATTACACATGTTAACGTTGGAATCCTTTAAAAATATTATATCCATAATAGGGTATTTAGGTTCTAGGCGAGGAAACCAATTTATGGGTGATCCTTTTTAGGGGTGGAATGGGATGAAACAGGTTTGTTGAAAATAGTTTTTGTTTTAAATGATTGTGTATTTATATAAAACTCATATACAACATATCATTGAAAGGTACTAGATAACTCACCCAATATTGGTATTTGTTTTAGCATAGAGAATGTGAAAATGATGAAATAAAAAATGCATCGAAATATATAATATAAGACTATGAATTAAAATAAATACATACAGTGAAAAAATCAAATAAAAAAATATAGAGAAGTGAATTTCTTACAGGTAGTGAATCTATGATATAAAAATAGTCAAATCGAATTTTCGATGAATGACTTATCGTAAATGCAACGAAAGAGGGATAATGGTGCCCTATATATCTGTGAGTGGGTGTAAAACATGGTGAAGATTGAAAAATAAAGGTCAATTATTTGAAGGTATAATTGGTAAAATCTAATTTTAAACTGCGTATAAGGGGTGCACAATTTGGCCACACAATTTTGTAAATTGTTCTCCAAAAGTGAGACTTCTACAATCCATAAACCGTATCAACAAACTATTAAGGATCATTGTTCTTACATCCTTTCTCAACCTATGACATTGGATCTATCTAGTTGGAACCCCCATTAACATTTTTGGAGTATGGGTTACCAAATCATGTGAAACCCTTACACACTCTCTACATCCCACATAAACCCCCCATAATGATTAACAACCCATGGGGCCTTATATGCCTATTTTGGAAAAATCATGTTTATGTCAATTAATACCCAAAACCATATCTCCATGATCCTAAAATAAACAAAAATCTCCAAAAACCTTTTTTAAATTATTAAATAACATTATAATGACAAAATAAAGAGATTAAATTAAAAATCTATGCGTTTTTTACCACAAAAGAAATATATTGATGTTGTAGCCTTCCCCACTCAAGATAACCAATCCCCGTGTTTCTCTTCTGAGGGTGGTACATCCTCAGTGAATATATACGGCCACTATAAATTTATTTAAGACTCTCTCTATCAAGCCTTATCATATACAAGGTCAAGCTTCCATATAACCCATACTAATGGAACAAACCTTCCTCGGAGATTCTTAATTCTCCGATTAATGATACTTGTATTATTCACGAAAAAAATATTAATTAATCTCTAAATCAATATCATTAGGTATAATGATATGAAATTGATCTGAATAATACCAATGAAAATTTAAAATATGGATGAAATCATGCTAGGTATGGTACATTTGAGGTAACTAAAATAGATATTCTATAAACCCAATACACATTAATACTACAAAAGGATGAAAAACATTGGTGACAGATTTCATAAAATCCTAAAGATTTTGATGCCTCGGTCAAGTAAGAACATGATAGAAAACCCAATTCAAACCTTAAACTCCAATGGAAATTTAGAATGATTATCATGATATTTATTCCAATAATAAGCTATATGATTTTTTTGATAATTTCTATATGATTTGAAGTCTCATGTATGAGATGTGGTCCAAGGAGAACTACATATGAAAACTCAAACTATCACATATTTCATTGGAATATATTAATGTATAAGGGAACATGTGAATCCATCTGTATGTTTGGATCAATGTTTTTGTTAAAAGAAAACACCACTAGAAGTATGTGCTTCTCAAATGAACCTAAAAATGAATGAAACTTCTTCTATACATATCCTTGAAAACATGTAACGTGCGCTCATTGTGACTGCTAGTCTAAGGGTTGAATGTAGTGCATAGAATAACCTATATACCCAACACCCTCTAAAACCCATTCCATAAAGGATAAGTGAATCATTTATCTCTATCCAATATAATAGCTATTTAGACACCATAGAGGATAAATATTTATTGGACACAAAACCTCAAATAATCATCCATCAAGATGGTATCCCTAATATGTTAAATGTGAGTGATATTTGTTAACCAATATATAATTACCAATAAATCATCTTTTCCCTAAGGTTAACTATTTAAAGCCATCCCAAAATTCCTAATGGAATCATTCCATTTCAAAAAAAAAATTATTCATAATAACTATAAAATAAAATTTAGACCCTAGTTTTCTACCATCAATTACTGATAGGTGGAATAAAGAGTAAAAAATCCAATGATACCTCATTTCATCATCACAAACAAATTTATGACCCTGTCCATAGTTACATTAAAGTCAATGCATGATAACATTACAATCGAAATATATCCGTAAGGAGCAACATTATTATTATTATTTATAAACTATATACATATATGAGTGTTATATATCATTTCAATACACAAATTATCACATAGTTTTTTTCAAGATTAATATTTTTTCACTTCGAATATATTGGAATGTATTTCTTAGTACACCTCTTACATTCCTAGGAATGTGCCAAAAATATTTTCGAGCTTCTATTTTCAGTAAGGATACATAGAATTATTGAAATAATGATTTAATTATTACAATCAATATGGAAAGGTAAATAACTAAAGACACACTCCATGTAATCAATAAATTATGGAGGATGATTATAAAGAGTATGTCAAGGTAAATTATAGATTAATCATTAAATTTAAATTATAGGATCTGGAATAATCCATATAGAAAGGTAAATAACTAGGAACAAGCCACATTAAAATAACTGAATAAGGCCAAATCAAAATGGAAAGGTATATAATAGAACAAACATTTTATTTAATTAATAAGATGATAATGGAATTCATCTATATATTTTTTCATAGTGAAAATTTCTAGGATAATATTTAGATAATTTTTAATGAAAGAAATTCTTAGTTATTGGACATTATGTTTTCTAGGCACATGATACCCTTACTATAATTATATATTATAAGGCTAGTTTAAAACTGTTGGGTAAAAACATTAACTATTTAGCCAAATAATTCATCTAATTAGAATATTAATGCATCAAGTGGCTATAATTTCTTAGGCATCAACCATATTTATAGGACCAATGTATTACTCATGTATCAGGTCATCAATTTCATTTATGAAAAATATTCCTTTTCATTAAATATTTGTATTTAGTAAAAGATATGAATTAAACAATATTTACCCTTTTAATTATATTGCATCCAAACTAAAAACTGCATGTAAAAATAAAACATGGTTTTTGAAATATTCATACACATTATAAATTTTTATTAAAATTGGATGTTAATGTAATTACCCCTAAAAATGATAATAAATAAGTTATTTCTTCATGATAAATTTAATAATACTAAGAATAATGTGAGGTTTTCCGATAACATTTACCACATGTTAATTTTCATTCTAATTCCCCATAGATTAAATAATTCATATTGAAACAATAATTTTAAAGAATTATGAATTAATCATGTCAAAACATGTTAAAGGTACTTTAATTTCACAAAACAAATGTTTGCAATACAAAAAATAAATCTCAGTGGAATGTAAATTGTGACTAAATACCTTAATGTATTATTCATCTTGATTAGACACCAATTAACATCTTGTATAATAGTTTTTAGATTTTAATTAACTTATTATAAAACCATATTAATATTTATAAGATGTAATATTATAATTTTAAAACATATTTTTATTTATTAATTATTAATATTTCAATGTTTTCATTGTTTCAAATGATAATTACATTTTTTTCAAGTATATTTTGACTATTTAATTTTTTTCCTCCTATAATGATAATTATTTCATCTTATTAATATATTTAACATTGAATTATATTTTATATATCTACAATATATATGTATTTTTTGTAATCAAAAATATTTATTGGTACAAAATTAAATCCTCTAATCCTGGATAGGGTACATTGTTAAAACTCTTGAACGATGTTTCCAATTTCTTCTCATATTGAAATAATGAAAAAAATACTATATATTTATAACTGAAAAAGTTAGATCCAAGCACGCTTGGACCACCAAAATAATACTATATATATATATATTCATTTTAGTATTATATTTATGCAATATATATCACAAAATTATTTTAAATCATCCATAATACATTGTATGTAATGCATGAACTAGTCATACCTCTCTACAAGGTGGTAGTTTTTCAAACACATGAGTGATGTTATCATGTTATGAGAAAATGAAAATATTTAAAAAATGTCTGATATACTAGTTCCAAAAAATAATAATATAATAAATATTATATATGTTATATATAAAATCCATATCTATCATTATTCCCAACCATGAATGGTTGTAATGGAAAAACGAATGACATCATTTCTCAAGGTCAAAGTCCTCTGTACACATGATTGATGTTTTCATAACCCATTTCATGGAAGTGTAAGAAATTTTATGTAGTTCCCTTGACATAATAATATATTATTATATTAATAATATATAATATATTATATAATAATAGTATAATAGAAATTTATGGCGGTGAAGATTGAAATAAAACAATAACCCTTTAATAATTACATTACATCTTCTTTGAGTATCCTCTATTGAATTTCACTAAAAAAATAAATGTTTTTATTTCATAATAAAATTATTCAAATAAGATGAGGGAAAGTAAGTTCAAAGGTTATTTTTAAAGGTTTTGTTCAATCCAAATGTCTTTAATGTTGTGAAGAAAGGGGGATATTCTTTTTATTATTAATGAGGAGTACCATTTTTATAAATACTAAATTGTTTTAAATATTGGGTGGTCTCCCTTACCTAATGTGACTAATAAAATGAATAATAATTGATTTTTTGGATTACATAGTTGATGAAAACCTATACCACACAAAAGGATGTTCATTTTCAAAATTTAGTTCCATAAAACCAATGTTTCTTTACATTCACACGTTTTTTATTAATGTAACTAATTTTATAACTACATAAATTTATTTATTAAGAAAAAGTTAATTTGTTAGTTGTTAGATATTTTATACTAACTAATTCAAAATATTACTCTTAATTTTTATAAAAAAAATCTCATCTTTCATAGAAATTAATTTTCACTGAAATGCATGTAACTCATAAAAAACAACTTTAAACCTCATTGTCTAATGAATGTATTAATATTTTTCGGACAATATGTTCATTAAAAAATATTATATGGTCTATAAATGGACTATATTTGATATTTATTACTGTTTAAAAAAATATTTTAGAATATATGATTTTTCTTATTTTTTAATCATTTAATAAAATATCGTGTAGTATAAAATATCATTAATGTGATTCTTGACACTATTTATTTAATTTAAATTTAAAAATATAATGAAAATTATTAAATTTTAATATATTATGGCATAAACTCAGTAAAAGTATTTCTTCATATATTAAATTAATGGATGAACATAATTCATTTCATTTACATCACTCTAAATATTTTTTATTACAATTTATTTTACATATTTTTTTCAAAATTAATTATTATATTGGTGTTTCATAAGCATTTAAGTAAAATAATTAATCTCTAAAAACAAAATATAAATTAATATTTTCACAAAAAATAATTTACCTTTTAAACTAATATATATTACTAAACACTTAGGTGTTTTAACCTACCCCAAATCATTATAAATATTGTAGGTAAAGAAGGTTCTTTTTGGATTTTTCTTTATAAAACATAATATATAGGTCACTTTGAGGGAATAATATTATTATAACACCTAAAAATAGATAATAATGTTTTAAGGGTTGAAATATTTATATCAAATTGATGTTTTCCATATAAGTAGGCCATTTTACACCTTATATACTTTATTTATCCACTATGTAAACTCATTTTTACTTTAATCAAAATAATAAATTTAATCTATATTTAATATTCACATTAGAAAAAAACAAATTCCCTTATTAGACATTATAAATAATTATGATTCAAATTATGAATCTATTTTCCAAATTTCTAATCACAATTTTGGCATATTTTACTTTCTAATTAATCATACTAACGTGATGAGAAAATTGATTTTAAAATTGAAAATGTTCTAAATATTAAAATGTTTTAATATCAAAATTTAACAAAAAATTGATTCCAGTGAACTAAATTTGATTATTTGATATAAAATTGATCCAATTTTACTTTAACACCAATTAAAAATATAATTAAAAATTATTAAATATTTATATTATAAAGACATTTTCAATTAAAATTCAATATTTTTTCAGAATTCATCAAAAATAAATGGTCACCAAAAATACCAGAAATCATTGCCAATATAATTTTTATTATACTATTTCAAAAAAAAATCATTTTTTCTTATAAATATTATAAAATTGGTAACAAATAAAGATAAATTATGTCTTCCAAGAATGAATGAAAAGTATTATTAGAAAATATGTTTTTCAGGAGACATGTTTTCTATTGAAATGATTCTTATTTTATTTATAATCAATATCTTAACAATAAAAGCATCTAAAATATATATTTTGATCAGTTTTAAAATCATATTCCAAACCTAAAATTTTATAGTTAGGATATTATTTCCATTTTAAATAATACTATAAATATTATTCTCTAAAACCTTATCATTTATGGATCACAAGACATCAAAGAAATTCATTATTTTATGTAATGTACGATAAATATTTGTTTATTTCACATCATAATAAATCATATATTGACATTATTTAAAATATAAAAAAATTATTCTTTGGGAATTTTATATTTCTTCACATGCATGTGGTTACGATTCAAACACACTATTGAAAAAAAACTATTCTCTTAGAATTTTAAGGGTGATATATTATTCCTACCTTAAATAAAAAATGTCCTTAATATATAAAAATGATCTTAGAAATAAAGTGTTATTCAGTTTGGAAATAAATTTTAAATCATATATCATATAATAATTAATAAACTTCTTCTCAATACTAGTGAAATAGAAGTATGAATGTCATGCTGAGTAATCACATAACTAGGTTTCTAGATAGATGAACATAAGTAGGAATTGAAAATATATAAATTGAAATAAAAACTAAAAACAATAATGGAAAGTGAAAGATAAAATGATCCTAACAAATTTGGTGAGCCATGTTAGGTTAGTGAACATAAAAAAATACAAATATGGGAAAATAAAGGCATAGATATCATTAAACATGATTATAATTGGATAACAAATTTTTTCCAATATCTATTCCCTAAGGTTGTGGAAAAATATAATTATATATGAATGCAATATTATACAATTAATTAAAATATTTCAAATTAATAATTTCTATTTCATACTTTGGTTGTGATTCAAATAATTTCTAATTCATCCTTTACACCAGGAATCAAATATCCCTGAAATTCATATTTATATGAATGAGGCACAAAAATTTGATTTTAACGAATCATATGATTCATAAAAGGATGAATATAATTTCATAATATCTTAATTATTTTTCCAAAACCAATATGGATAGTACATAAATCTTTCTAAGGTAAAGTAATACATTAATCTCAAATAAATCATCCAATGACCCACTAAAAACATCTCATAAGTGGTTACCCATTCACAAATACTATGATCAAAAAAATTATAATATTTTCCAAGTTACATAATATTATTCAATTTACATAATGCCTATCTAAAATCACTTTATACATATGTCATTATCTCGTTATTATGAACATATCATGTTTTAAATTTTTCTCGAGCATGCGATTCCCAAAAAGATCTAATATGATACTACATGAGTTTTCTTAGTGCAATTAATTACATGATTTTAAATAAATTAAGAAATTGTAAAAGTGGTAAATCCCTATATATTTCATAATTCTTATGCAGATAATATCATCAATAAAATAATATTAGAAAATTATTTAGTAGACTCAAATACAATATCTTATTAATAATTCCCCTTTGGTTTTATCAATTTCCTAAGATTGACTTTATGCCATTTGATTATTTTGAGGTGTTTTCCCTTGATTATTTGTTCATTCATTTGTGTAGTGTATCATCTCCATACATTTGAAACACATAATAGTAGTTTTTCATTCTACTGGTTGCATTATTTTCCCTAGTGACCCTTTTAAATTGACATATAACAAAATCGTTATCTTCACAAGAATTATCCATATTGATTCTATCCCGAATTATAACATGTTAGAAAAACATCCATTCCATTCCTCCCGATTTCAATTTTTTTTTCTTCTGTCATCATGTATTATTTTTTCCCTTTGAGGACACAAAACATGGATTACTCATTCTTTATCTTAATAGCACATAAAAATAATTCATTATAGATGAAATGGTTTTAGAGACCAATTCCATTTGGATTTATGGATTATGTCATTTAAATAATGGGTCAATATTTAATTTAGTGTTGCATATAAAATATATATGATATATTCCTGGCTATTAAAGGGGTTCTTCATACTCTAGACCACTTTTATCATCATTTTTCTTTAAACTATAGAACACTCTATTCATTTTGTTTTTCTTAAAGGGGTGATATTGGTTAATGAATTCCTCCTTTAAATCATTTCTTTCCATGAGTTTCATTTCAACTTCCAACCCATTCTGGATTAATGAACACCATTTTTCATCATCTCTATTGAGACAATATATTATATGATTAACATTTTCATTTTCAAATCATCATAGGAAAATAAATATCTTTTCTAGAGACATAGTTCATTGCTCGACTATAATTAGATTTATAACCCCACTAAAAGATATTGTTCTATATGAAATAAATAAATAAATCAATGAATGTTGTCATTAGGGAAAAGGATTATCCATCCGATGAAGGTTATCTAAAAAACATGATTATGGTTTCATAATATATACCTAATTTTATCATTTCCAATTCCAACTACATTGGTATATTTAGCAAGGAAGCCTCTACATTTTACATATGTATTGAGGCCATTATTCCTTCAAATGACCCTTTTTATACAATGTAATATACTATATTAGGTCATAACATTATGTAACATATTTATTAATGCAAATTTTTTTGAAATTCCTAAAAAAAGATGAAAATTTTATCCATACATAATCTCATAATCATAAAAAGATGATTCTATAATGAAATACTTATCATTAAATACTTCATTATGATATATAAATAAAATATGAATTATCGTAAGTAAATACTCTCATATTGTTCAACAACGTGAGGAATAAGGCATATTTTTTTCACAGCATACACTCAAGTAAAACTTGATGAATCATTTTCTATGTTATTACCCCTTGGTACGTTTTTTGTGGAATCTTTATCCACTAATCATATCATGAAATTTATGTATTTATATTAAGTCCCACATAATATCCACCTTACTAAAACTATAATATGTTTTTATATACATATCCTCACATTCTATGATTGTTTTATTATCCCTAATCTATGTTATCCTAAATTTAATTACATGGGAATAAGATACATAGAAGAACATCATCATGGATACAATAGTTTATTATAACTTTTAAACTAGACAACTAATTGAGTCTAAAATTAAATTTTATTTCATAAATAAAAACACAATTTTTCCCTTTTCTTTTTCGAGAATAAATTTTTTCCCTCTTATAATATCCTAGTTAATATGTCTTTTTACAATTATTAGATTCCCAGTGAATGGAAAAACGGTGAGATAAAATTATTATTATGTGAGAAATATAATAGAATAAATAATGAATCAATAATAACAAGTTTAGAAACTTATTTAGCTGAACAATGTTTCAATGGAATAGATAAAATGGAAAACAAGTGCATTGCAAAGAGTGAAATTTATATTCATGAACATATGTTCTATTTAAATATCTAGATGATGAATATTCCATCTTGAAAGGTAAATATACAAATACACATTAAATTTATATTATTGGTTATGAAACAACCATTATAGACAAGAAAATAATACAACCCACAGTCCATTTAATAAATATGATAATAATGAAATTAATCCATATATTTTTTTCCATAGTGACAATATCATAGATAATAATAACTAAATTCTGAATGTTGGATGGCTATTAATTATTTTATGTCTTTTTTCATAATAAAATGAATCATTTACCATCATGATATATTATCAATACAGTTTAAAACCAATGGGTAAAAACCCATCTGATTTTCCATAAGATTCAACTCATGAGACAACAGAGGCATTGAATGGATTTCATTTACTAGGCCCCACACATGTATCTACCACAATATAATTCATTATATATTGAATAATAAACATAAATCTCAAATAAAATGTGTTATAATTAAATATTTTTCTTGAGTAAAAGATCAACATTTTTCAACATTTCTTCAGTAAGTTAAATACATAAATAAGAAAAAAAATGTATTTAAAAATTTTATACGGTTAAGGAAATGATTATATCAATTATAAATTTATATGGATATTTAATTGAAATGTAATGAAAAATAAAGAATTATCACATGAAAGTGATTGATTCAATAGAAATTTCGAAATAAAAAAATAAATTGAATATTTTCAAACACTTTTACCAAATAAAAATTTCAGGTATTATCATCTCAGATAAAAAATTCAAATTGAATCATTATATACTATTATATAAGAATTAATCAAGATATTACATGTTAATGTGGGCGTATATATTGTAACATTTATAAATTTTATGAAATATATTCTTTATTATAAATTTCAATTATTTATTATTTTTGTTACATTAAGTACAAATTTTATATTTCATCACATCTATCACCATATTGATTTTCTGTTGCATGTAACATCGAGCCCCTTAGGTGAATTATGAATCACACAAGCCAGAGTTTTATAAGAAAACAATATTCGATTAAAAATATTTATTTACCATAATAGAAACCACATAGCCATTGTAATGGATCAAATTTTTATAATTATATAAATTTTAAAAATTAAAGTTACAAGAGTTTATAAAATAAATTCATCAGTTACTTATTGATTATATTTTAAAATAAAAAAAACTCAATATAAAGGATGTCTTTTTATGAAAAAATATTTTTTAGTCTAGAATAAAATTTTATATTAAATATTAAATTAATCACTATAGATAAATATATTAATTTATTTTATATGTTATTTATTTAATCAAATGTATTTTAAATTTTTTATGAAGCTTTTCTTGGGGCACGCGCATCCGTCATGTGGAGGACGCACTGCTGTTACCCCGCATTCCTATTTTCCAAAGGCGGGTGGTATACATTTCTTATTCATGGACATATGGTCCTGGATCGAAACTGGATGATGGTATATTGGTTCTTCCTTTCCTGGATTCCTCCTCGGAGCATGACAACTAGTCTGGGTCTCCATCATATATTTAATACGTTGTTCATGAAACTCTTACCAAAGCTATATCTTCATGGAAATTAGTTAATTACACAGATTCTGTCAGGACATTCCAAGGTGCCCAGTCAGAGTAGCTACCTTCGGTTAGAGGAGCAGTCACGTTGGGCACCCCTGGCATGTCTTGACACTGGTGGATTGGCATGCCTGCCTTCTGTCCCATATTATAGGGCTCCTCAAGGGTGTGGATTCCCGAGGAATCCCACATCGAACGCGGGGAATCATATTCCATTGGCTTGTATCTGAGGTTTTACTCAACATCCCATGTTTAACATAGGTTATGTCGCATGTTTAACGTCCAAAAGAGACGAATCAGTAAGATCGGAACACTGATTATAGTGGATTAGATGGAGGAACCCCCTGGATGGAACACCAATATTGGGGCCAACACGTGGGTGGCTTCCCGAGTGCTGTTAAACGGAACAAAGAATGGGGTGGCATGATTCCACCAAGATTTGGCGGCCCGAGTGGGTATCATGATGGGTGATGGAAGGTTCTGTGAATTGAATGGTGAATGAGATGAAATCATCATGGGGTGATGATAGTTTTGAGCATGAGCCTCGAAGAGACTTCTTACGTATCCCCGTAGAAGAAAATCAATGTCTGCATAGTTATAAGCGATGATGGTATGCTTGGGGAGGAGACCCATGATAATGGACATGTGGATGGGACCTAGAGGATATGGAAACTCTCAGCAAGGGCATGAACTTCCCGACACACATGGGATCTAGGGAGAGATCAAGATGAGACTGGAGTGATGGGATCGAACCTCATGTAGGCTTCCTATGTATCCTCAGGGCAAGGAATCAAATTACAAGTATTTCAGGTGGCATTTTGGGATTGTGCTCTGTGACGGCTCATGGGGTCGGTGAACTGACATGGTATGAATGACTGGGTGGGGGATTGGACCTCGTGGAGGCTTCCTACATACCATTCCTTGACATAAATCAAAGTCCATGTAGTTCGGGATGGGTTGGAGATTACACTCTGAGGCGGACCATATTGTTGGTGAACTGACATGGTCGGAACGACTAGGTGTTTGGGGATTGAACTTCGCGGAGGATTTTTACATACCATGTCGTGGCATGGATCAAATTCCATGTAGTTTTTGTTGGGTTGGGGCTCAAAATCTGAGGCGGTTCAAGGTGTTTGGGGCTTGAACCTCGAGGAGGCATCCTACATACCATTCCATGACAAGGATCAAATTACCCGTAGTTCGGGATATAAAATACAGTTTAACGTCATGTGGGATGGGGGAATTTTGGGTTTACCCTCTTAGGCGTCCCACGGTGTTGGTGAACCGACGTGAAGATGGTCGGTATGATTGAGGGGTTGGCGCATGAACCTCGTGGATGATTCCAACGTACCATTCATTGACATAGATCAACATCCTCGTAGTTCAGAATGATTTGGGGCTTACACTCTAAGGAGGCCTTTGGTGTTTGGGGAACTGACACGATCAGAATGACCGGATGGTGGGCTCGAACCTGGTGAAGGCTTCCTACATACCATGCCTTGACATGGATCAAAGTCCCTGTAGTTTAGGATGGGTTGGGGATTACACTCTGAGGGGGCATGTGGTGTTTCTCATGGGTGGTGCTTGTTCTAAGATCATGTGTGTCATGATCGGTGTGAGAAAAAATATATAGAAGAGACGTGACGATCACTTCGCGAATGGTGCTTCCATGGTAAATGGAGTGGAGAATAAACTCTGAGGTTCCCCAAAGAGGAAACAGGGGATTATGCGTGGTTAGCAGCCCGAGAAGTCGGGGCTTACTCCGTGATGGAGGCCCGAGGTGACAAAGCGTAGTGGGAGAGGGATTTGGGACAGATGAAAGGAGGTGTCTCATTCCCTATCACACCCACTGCTGGCCATAGGGACCGAAGATGAAAGGAGGAGCAAGAATTCTGCCTCATAGAAGGAAAGCTAGGGGCTTACACCAAGGTGGATGCACTTTCCCATTGAAAAATGCCACTACAATAAGGAGGTTATCATCCCTTGTGAGGGGTGATACCATCCCTGTGGAGATGATTGGGAGTGGATAATGTCAATGGAAGGGGGACCCTGCGTGCGAGGCATGGGGTCAGGCCACAGTTTAACGTAATGTGCTAAGGACAACAGTGCTTTGTAGTTTAACGTCCTACATCTCGGACGAGGTGGGTTCTCTCCACACCCCTAGGGCTGACATACCCGGCACCCTATGCACCTTGTGGGAGGGAAGGCATCGTCAAAGCCATAACGAGGGGGTGTGTTTGGGCGAATGATCGAGGGTAAATGTTAGCGTGGCGTTGCGAAGAAACAATAGTCGTTAGCGTGTCTATGAGAAGAAGCATAAGTCGAAGCAACAAAACGAGGTGACTCATCCAAGGGACATTAAAGATACTACGTATGATCCGTAAAGGTCGTACAAGAATGTGATGCATGATGTGGATGCCTGGGGTGTGAGAGACACTGGCTAATTCCATCAGAAATTTGTGCAAATGTATGCCCGGGGATCACCAAGGTGAGGGGTCCCTCGTAATTGCACGCAAGCTTTGTGGAATGAGCGTGAAATAATCAGGTTTGCGTGAAATACATCATGCAGGTGCGAAATCGATGAGGATTACTGTGCAACAGGAGTTGAGGTTTTTCACGCAACTAAAAGGATTGCATGCAAGGAATAAAAATTCCGCGCAATTGGGAGAGGTTGCGCGGAATGACTAAGGGGTGCAAAATTGAAGGGGATTGCATGCAATTGGAATGGAATCCGCGGAAGGGGAGGACCTCGAATGGATTGGAATTCAGTCTTAAACCAAGGGGATCTCAAGGCAAGGCGGACCCTGAAGGGACTTGGCATGAAAAAAAACTATACCTGAAAGCCATCTTTACGCGCACAAAAGGTGAATATCGCGCACGAGAGACAGTTCAGATTCTTCAACCAAGAATTGGAAGGGGGTCACCTTCTATTTATAGATGCTCGGGGGAGTGGAAACACATTCAGCGCTAAAAAATAGCGCGACATAGGACGCAGCGTGAAATGTCGACCGCGCGGGGCGGGGCGCAAAATCCTTCACACCCACAACGAATCCCTTTTGCGAATCCCAGAACATTCCACGCGAGACATAATCTTTTCGTGAACATATGAATTTTTATTGCGCGACCCCTCTGAGCCCCCTGAAGGGGTCTCCGGATCTGAATATGAATTCTCTTTTTCATTTGGAAACATTCTTCATCCATTGAGTGCTTTTTGGCGTTTAAAAATTTCCCTATTTGGAATCGGATCGGTGAGGGGTCTCAATGGTCGAATTCCTAGGTAAATTCCAAAATGCAGGCCTCTGTAGGGTGCACGTGTGAAAAAACCTGATGTGGTGCACAAAACTCATGAAGGCGCGGAATCCTCTTTTTGTGAGGGTGTAGAAACCAGGCCTAGCCAATATAATCTACCACGGGTCCCATGCATTGTATGAATTTTCTTGCGCGAAATGAACCACGCTCACGTGCGCAAAAATTTCTCCAGTCTTGCGTGCAAAACATCTCTGTCTGCACATAATACCACTGAGATCAGGAATCGTTTTTCCACGCATACTCGGGGTTTTTGGATGCTGAAGTCTAAAATTTCGCCTCACCCACATATTTTATGCACCACCCTATCCTATTATGGTCTAACCACTCATAAAACATAAGTAGAATATGGCCGCAAACAAGGCTACTAAGGGAGAAGCTAATGCTCGTAGGGCTGAAATGGTCATGTACCTAGAGGTTTATGGTGCTAAAAGTATTGTCTCTAATAACCATATCGTCTTCAATATGAAAATCACACCCAAAATGAGTATTCCTTTTCCAATAATCTTCCAGAGTGGTACATCGACATTTTGGAGGAGGTCCCTCTGCCGGGTTTCGAGGTGGATACACCGCGGTCATGGGTGACCCAAGGGGACGATCTCCATCGATACAACATCACTAAAATGGTCATTCTACCATATAAACTAGACACATCAATGATTATGTATTGAGTCCCAAGACTAGCACTATTTCTGGGGGTGACCATGTTGTAGAGAGCTCTCCGGCCCTCTATGCAAGCACCTTTCATCCGAGCATCAATGAAGAGGCGAACGGTTGGTTGCAGGACTAGGACCTATGGTCTGGAAGCATCATCACTAGTGAATGGGCATGGGCATATTGGTTTCACTATACATGTGACCAATTCGTGGAAGAGATGTGACATATTGGCTTATTTGAGGTGGTATGGACATCACAATTCCACTTCTACAGCCAGCACGAGCTCGGGCCAGAGCTGTTCTCCCGGTGGTCCCCTGATACCAATACCTTCCATCTCCATCATGGGGAAGTTTGTATCAGACTCTAGGAAATTTACTACATAAGGGGTTTCCCTTTAGAGGGACACCAATAGGATGAATTCCTTCCACCGATGAGCACCCGGGGAGACAGATCATGAACCCCCATACCGACGTGGTACCTTCTGGGGCTGGCCATGTAGAAGTTGGGGGTTATGGATTTCTTGAAGGACATCTCCTACAAGGACAGGTTTAGCTTGTTCCTAGAGAGGGATCTGATAGTCAATATTCCAAGTCGGGGGAGACAATTCATGACATTGGCACAGAGGAGGAAGAGCGGATCATACCGGAGGATCCTGATGGCAGGGAACTACTAGTAATGGGGCTAAAACATAAACGAGATTTGGGACCTGAATGTTCAGTACGCCGGATTTATAACCACATTCCTGATTGGTTAGATCTTTCCGGTGAGGGACACAAGGATGGGAGTCCGTCCAGCGACCCTTGTGATGGCTAGCATCATGGCTGGCAAAAAAAGATTCAATGAGGGTGTCCTCATGCGGGGTCGTCTGTATGCCATTTTGGGATGAATCTCGTGAGGGGATCACCTATGAGAGTCTGTGGCCCCTTCCGGATTTTCCATGGCTAGGTTGCGGCTCATTGCGGCAGATACACCTTCCTGAATTCAATCCGTCCTCCAAGAAAGGGCATGTGACCCTCCCTACTAATAATTTCTGGGGTCATTTCATTGAATCTCAATGAAAAGGGAGTAAGGATCAAAATTGTTAATCATGAAAACATTGCCTTGATCCTATTCACCTCCCCAACTGAAGAGATGATATACAATGGGAAATGCTCACTAGAGAAGAAGAAGTATTTCCATAGTATCAGGGGGCAGGGTGCCTGTGTCCCAGATTGATGGGAAGATCTTATGTGAGCCTTATGTGTCGTCCAGGTTCTCTAGGAAGTTTGGGTACCTCCAGCGAATGATGATAAAAGTATACACCGACATCCGGGAAGAAATGCATCCATGTTTTCTCCGTCAACTATGGTTGATGTTCACGACCTATGGCTCTAGTGACTTCATCTGCTTTCCTCCCACAGTAGTTAACGCTGGTCTCCTAACCATGTGTGCCGAAAATTTGGTCATAGAATAACCTGATGGGCTTTTGTGGAATTGAGTTTAGAAATTCAAGGTTTCCAGTGTGGATCCTGGGCAGCGAGAGAGAAGGAAGAGCACTGCTAGAGGGGGGAGACTGAAATCACATCGAAAAAAAGTGCCCGCACAGGCTGGAACCTAAACAGCGGGGATGTCGCATGGAATGGACTTCCCTTTGTCACATAGAGGGGGGTCCCACATAGTGTCCAATGAACTTCATGGGAATAAAATAAGACATTAGCTTCAACCATCTCAGGAAGCAATCTTCCCGTCATTGTGGTCAGCTGGGCTAACCCTGTAGCAGTCGGTGAGCACTGAATCCCACTGGAAGAAGATAGTGCAAGACAGAATCTAGATGCCAGATGTAGGGCTCTTTAAGATTTTCTACATAGTGAATCTTCATCGTCAGCATGGGTATCTGAATGCCATGGACATGTACACACACCAACAGGGTCTGCCTGTGGAGCCACCATTCGTGGTGAAAGTGATCCTCTACTAGGAGCATGATCCAGAAATGATGTCATCGTGGGATGATTAAAACAATGATGAGTCAGAGGGCAGCGAGACAGAATAGGTGGGTAATAAGGAGAAGGTGAATGAAAAAGGTGAAGGAAAAGAGGAGCCTGAAGGTGAAGGGTCTCAGGGGGCGTCCCACCAAGGGAGTCTCTCAGAGAGTGGAAAGATCGTTGGGTCCAATAAAAAGGTGACTGAACTGCTTGAGGTACACGTCAACCCTTATTTTCCCTCATCCTTTTCTCTGATTTCCTTTGCAATCACTAATCCACCCTTCGTATCTTACTCCTGAGATATTTTTGATAATCAAGCATCTCCAGTCGAAGGAGGGGGATATGTTCCAATGGTACAAGGTGGGTCACCAACGCCTATTATCGAGCTGACGAGCTCTGAGGGATCCCCCTCTATGACATCACTTATAGTGGTCAAAACACTGGAGGATGACACCTTGGGTTTCTATATGTTCCTTACTTCGATACCAGTACTTACCATCATAGGACTCAATTGATTAGGGTTCTCCTAGTCTGTACAGTGATCATGATATTGGAGGCTTGTCGGTCTTCTAAGTCCAGACTTTCTGTTAGAGAATCAATGGAAAATGTACCGCCCTATCCAGAACATGCCTCCCAAACCGAGTCGGCCCCAGAAATTGGAGATCAGAGAGTGGTGGAAATTTGTGGTGATGCTGTCGGGACAGGTCTGGTAGTTGGAGAAGGATCCACCAGGGTCGAGGAAAGAGAGGTAGGTCGCTCAGATGCTGAGGATCCTATTCCCATGGGAGGAACCTCCGAGGATGAACCTACTGCTAGCATGTTGGACATATTTCACATCTATCGGCCAACTGACCCTGCCGAGATCAATGATTCAAACTCGGAAGAAGTCAAGGATAGCCAGATGATGCGACACAATGGGTGGAATTACATCCTGTGTTTTCCCAGTCAGCCTCATATGGAATTGATGAAGCATATGGGACCACTCCACACCTGGCTATGTTTCCTATGTGATGGAGTGGATGATTCTTAATGCCTTCACTTGAAGGTCTGTGATTACATGGCCGATTAGACGTACGAGAGCATACAGAGTTCCGACATCACCTAGTGTCTGGAGGAGTTGGGGAGTACCAGAGCATTTCTCAAGGCGGAGGAGGAGGTCCGATGTCAAGAAGAACAGGTGAAAAAAAAAGAATATATTCATAACAAACTTTTCCGAGCTCATGAAGCAGTTGAGGGCCTAGCTAGAGGATACCCAAGAGAATCTAGTGGAGTCGATTCACTAAATGACTGAGCTCCAAATTAACTGGCATGGGCAAGTGCTAGAGTCAGCGAACTACACTTCATGGTTGATAATGAGGAGAGAGTCCTCATGGGGCAGGAGGCAGTCATGGAGGCCACCAGCCAAAAGGTGGCAGTATTGGAAAGAACAATCCAATAAGTCGACCCCTAAGGGACATGTTTTGGACGAACCCATACACTTATTTCATCTTACTGCTTGTTTTTTTATCTTCATGTAAAAACAAATTTATTTACTTATCCCTTTGGTTTAACGTGATCAACCATAATCCCGAAATAAATATAAATCCATTCCTATGCTCACGTGGGTTGTACCCGATGTGAGAAATAAGGAATTATTGTACTATCACTTAGTTTGATCATGGGAGTGTCAACGAAGCTTTAGACATTCGAAATTCGAATCCAGATTTTTGAGGTGAAGAGGGAGTCCTGATCAAAGGAATAGGACCTTAGACCTATCGACGTATCGTATTCTCAATGTGCTCTAGCGCATGAGAGATGCAATTTATGGGGCATTGAAATCAGTCCGAACATAGAGGAATGAAAAATTTGAATCATGTTACCCAAATTCAGAACACTAAGGGATGGGCATGGAAATAAAGAAAAAAAAATTACCCTGTTTGAAAAATATCATCCCTATTGCATTATCCTAAAATGGGTATAAAAAATGAGGGTCGAACACTAACCATGTTCGCAACACGGGACCTAACTCAAATATCATCCATTAGTCTTCTAGAACGTTGGCCCAGGACAGCAGGTGGAACATAGGTAGAGCATCAATACTGTAAGGGGCTACCTTCATACATGAAAGGAGATGAGGGTCCAAATAAAGGGGAACGAAAAGCATGGAAAGTGGAGTGGTGGTTTGTTTGAAATAGACTCCATCACTCCTAATATTATACCATCATGGTGGAAGCACGTTAGGCGGGTGCATTAATCTGATCATAGATTATACCTACTATTAGACAGGACCACTCTGGTAAAGGAAATTATTCTTCTCAATGTCATTATGGGGCATCCCAAACATGTTCAGGGATAATAATGTGGTTACACTACTCCCCGAAGGGTCAGTCCAATGGGCTGATGGTGGGGAAAGGATGGGGTTTGTGATTCTTGGGGCTGGACCCGAGACGAAATTTATGGGTGTTTCTACGTATCCCATAAGGATGTGAATCAATCCATACGTAGTTCTAGGAAGGGTCTTATTTTACGGTCTTAGAAGTCGGACCAGGGATTGGTATGGAATGCAGGGGACACATCGTAAGGTGGGTATGAAACCCCATGTGAATGAGGACATAATTCTAAATTACCATGTGTTCCTTAGGGAAGTTTTTAGGTCAAGGGACCAAACACGAAAGTTAGGCCGGGTCCATGGGGAAGTGTCTTGGCATTCCTACGTATCTCATGTGAATGAAAATAAATCCATACATAGTTCTGGGAAGGGGTGTGCGGGTATGGCCCTCGCACCAAAAGAAACTGTATTTGATATATCTTGTTTTTCCTTTAATATGAATGGTTTTTTTGTGAAGCGACATGACTAGGGGTGAAATTCCCAACATCGCCACCAGAATCAAGCCATATACAGGCATTGAAAAATTGTATGTTGGATGATCGATACCCACTGTTATTTCCTCTATGATGTGGTCATCACAATGCAGTGCCTCTTTTCGTTGTGCGGCTGAGACGATATTATCACAGTTTTAGGTCATGTTATAGCCCCAAACATCAAAGTTTAAAGTCATATGTCTTGGACATAAAGGAATTCACACGATGCGATAAAGCATACACAACGTGAATGAGGACAAGTTCCACATCATCGCCATGCACGATTCCGAGAGAGGAGTGTCGGGCCAGGAGGCCAGTGAGGGTCATAAGTTAAGGTGAAGGATAAGCTAGCTCCCCATTGAGATGGACCTGGAAATGCAATTTCCGGGTGATCAAAAGTATCCCATGAGGACGACGATCAAGATGCACATAATTCATAGTGAATATCCCAGTTATGGTCTTAGTGCTTGGATCGTGGGAGCCCTGAGGGATGCCGCATTGCAGCTTGTTCCCATGATGTGTGGAGGTGCACTAAAGGATATTTCCAAGAATGTCGATATCCCACTAGATCATGATGGGGTGGAACATAATGTGAATCATGTAACCAATATTCAAGCCCAGAAAGGGCTAAGGTGATGACGAATGATACTGCTGACAATTTTTGCGACACAACATCCTGTTGCGTTATCCTGAAATAGGGACAAACAAATGAGCGTCAACCACTGACCATGTTCTCAATACGAGACTTGTATAAATTTTTTTATGAAACCCTCGAGGCCATTGGCCCTTAATGGTAGGATATCCCTTAGGCCTAGTATCCATGCCATTTTGGGGGTCTCTTTGGGCATTAAAGGTAATGGGGGCCCAAATGAAAGGGAACACAAAGCATGAAAAGTGAAATGAACAAGCCCAAGTTGAATCTGACACTCCAGGTCCTAGACCACATTATTCTTAGAAACATTGGCGAACCACTACAAAGGGTCAAGGGGGATCATCCTGGGAGGGGCTGGACCCAAAATCTAAATGTTCGGGCAGTATTATGTGTCCCATAAGTATGGGAATCAAGCTAAACATAGTTCTTGAAAATGAATTTTAAAGTCATGCGGGACAACATAATGTTTAACGTCAGGAGGGATGACATACATTTTAACATCATGGGGGAGGACATATAGTTTATCGTAATTCGGGAAAAAATACAGTTTAACTTCATACGGGAAGATATACATTTTAACTTCATGTGGGACGCCATACAGTTTAACATCATTCGGGACCAGATGTTTAAGGTCATGCAGGACCATAATTCATTTTATGGTCATGTATGACCAAAATTCAGTTTATGGTCATGTTGGACCGACAGTTTAAGGTCGTGCATGACTAGCCGTTTAAGGTCATGCAGGACCAGACAATTTAATGTCATGCCGAACCTGAGTGCTCAGGGAATTTATTGCTTGAGGAACTCGGTGTTGGTTGGAGGGGTTATATGCTCACCATCCTTGGTCACTAGTGACGATGCACTATTGGGGTAAACCTTATGAATAATGATTGATTCTACACATTTGGAATCCAACATGGGTGGTTTCCTGCTGGGGATCATGGGTGTTCTCAGAGCTAGCACCAAGTCACCTTTCAGGAAAGAGCAGAGGAAAGCCTTCTTGTTGAAGGCTCAAGCCATCCTGCTCTGATGCCTTTCTAGAATGTGCAAGGCACAAATTCTATTCTCGTCAAGTGTTTCCAATTCAGATAGATGGATTTAAACTACTCTATATTGTGCCTACTGGTCATAGACTGTTGTGCGAAATTAGGGCAGTTGAACCTCGATGGGTAGGAAAACCTCAGTTCAGTAAACCAAGGAATATGGGGTCACCTAGGTGAAATTATGAGTCATCATCCGATAAGCCTAGAGGGCATTTCGGAGCATATCCTACCAACTCTTCTTGTTATGACCAACCATTTTCATTCATGATGTTAGAGAGGGTTTTATTGAACGCCTCGATCTGCCCATTTTCCTGTGCGTGATAGCGGGAGGTATGATTCAAACAGATGTTCTACTTGGCATAAAATTTCATTAGTTCAGCTGCTCAGAAGTTGATGCTGTTATCTGTGAGGATGGATTGAGGGACTCCAAATCAGTTGATGATTTTGGGGCTCACAATGTCAAAAATTGATCGGGCCATGAATTCATTGAGTGGAACTGCCTCTTCCCTCTTGGAAAAGAAATCTATAGCGGTAAGGATGAACTGGCATTGGCAAGATGTCACCAGCGGATATGGCCCAACGACATCTAATCCCTAAACTGTATGGGGCCAAAAATATTTGGTAGTGTGGAGAGGCTTCGGTGGCTGATGCACAATGTTAGCATGAAATTTTCATGCATGGAACTTATTGGCGAACACGATGCAGTGATGGATCCTGGAGGTCCAAAAATACTCTAGCCTCATGATCTAGTGAGACAGTTTTTTCCCAGTCTGATGGGCACCACAAGAGCTAGAGGGAACCTAGTGCATGACCTGTGGAATCTCAACCCCCTCAGTACAGTAGAAGAGGACACCATGAAACCCACACTTATAGAGGATCTAGTCAATTCTGGGACCAATCTGGAGGGTAAACTACAGTGCGCGATGTCGGATTCGCTCGCACTCAGATCAGTCAGCCGGGAGGCAACCATTTTGGAGATACTCGAAAAATGGAGCTATCCAGTTAGGAGTCGCTTCTACCACTATATTTGAGGGACCTAGGGGTCCTAACATGTAGTACACGGTGGTATGATGGATTACTCGATGGTTGTCGTCATCCTTTGGGGCTACGGGGGAGTGACTCTTCGGTGTGCCACTTGTATAATCAGATCATCCAACTTGGGATCTAAAAGTGATACATCCAGGCTGGCCAAATCGACCGCTTTCCATTCTATGACCGAGGGACATGTGTAACCTCCTGTCTATAATGGAAATGTTCCATTAGCTGAAGGGTTCCTTCCAACAATAGTACGACCACTAAATTCTTGACAACATAGTCATTGTTGACCTGCTTAATGAATAGATCAGAGTACCCTTTCACATAGAAACTGGGCACGTCGATCTCAAGGGCTAGCTCGAGACCAGTAATGAGGGCCTGATACTCCACCTCATTGTATGTGCATTCTTACGATAGTAGGAATGAATACGGTAGAATGTCTTGCATCGGGGTAATAAAAACGATACCCATGCCCACTCTGTTGAGTCGAGTATCATTGAGCCTCCTACCGGTGGGGCTCTAGGAGGCACACTTAAAGATCATTTTCCAACATGTTATGGAAGGATCTACGGGGAGAATTGCCTCATCCTGGAAATCCATGTCCAAAGACATGTTAGTGAAAGTTGGATGGGAAACTATAATATTTTCCAATTCATGTCCCTTGATAGACTTATAAGGGACAAAACTGATATCAAATTTCTAGAGGATTACCTCCCACTGTGCTAGACGACAAGTCAACATTGGGAGATTCAGAATATACTTCAATGGGTCCAACCGAGAGACCAGCTATACCACATGTTGTTGCAGTTTATATCGCAATTTATGTATAAAAAATACCATAGTATGGCAGATCTTATCGATGGGGGAGTATCTAGTCTCTGTATTTAGGACATGTGTTTGAGGTAGTAGAGACTGTTTTCTGTCCCCTCTTTGTTTTTCTAGGAGAGAAGGGCGTCGAGATATCATTCCAATACAGTGACATAGATGAACAGTGGTTTCCCGGAGACGAGTGACATCAAGAATGGAGGCTGGAGAAGATACTGTTTGATTTCCTTGACCACAATCTAGCACTCATCGTCCCACTCGTAGGCAAAGCCTTTCTTCATGAGCCAGGAAAAGGGATTACACTTTCCAGCCAAATTCACAATGAATCAGCGTATATAGGCTAGGTGGCCTTATAAACCTCAAAGCGCCCAAATATTACACGGGGGAGGAATCTGGCTGATGGCCTTGATATTCTCTGGGTCGATCTCGATACCCTGGTATCTGAAAATGATGCCAAGAAACTTCCCAGAGGTAACCCAGAAGGCTCACTTCAACGGGTTCATCTTCATGTGGAGGGAACAGAGGAAGCCGAACACATTCTCAAGATCATTTAAATTGTCCTAACGCTAGAGAGATTTGACCACTAGATCGTCTACATAGTATTCCACCAATGTCCTGAGGATTGGCATGAATATTCGTTGCATGGCCCACTGATAGGTGGCGCCGGCATTCTTCAGGTCAAAGGGCATGACCTGGTAAAAGAAAGTACCTAGGGGTGCCATAGAATCCATGGACTCTTCATCCATGGGGGCCATCTGAATATGATTATATCCAGAGTAACAATCCATGTGGGATAGGGATTTGAACCCCTCCGTAGCATCGATCAAAAATTCTATCACTGGAATGGGAAAATCACCATTCATACATTGGTGGTTGATATCGTAGAAGATGATATAGACTCTGATTTTTCCATTCTTATTCCTGAGAGGTACAATGTTGGACAAACTTTTGGGGTAATGGACCTCCTCAAGGAAGTTGGCCCTGATGATCATGTCAACTTCGACCTCAACCATGACACCTTGAGAAGGGTGCATCTTTTTGGGAGGTTGTTTGAACCGGTGATGGAAAAATACATCATCGTGAAATTTTGTTTAATTTGTTTCTCCAGCAATTAAATTATTCATATCACGTGATTATATAATAACTTTAGTATCCATAATATAAATTTATTTTTTCATATTAATTTTTTTACCTACACTTACACACACATTAATCCGATGGGTAACAAACATTCTATTTGTGTTTATGGTGAACTACTGCATCAAAAAACGATGTCATTCATTTTTCATTTACCAACTCTTTTGGTTTGTCATTATGATGGAAAAAATTTATTCATATAATATATATGATATTTATGTTCTATTAATTCTTATTAAATTTATATACAACACATACCTTGATGCTTTTAATTATTTGTAAATATGATAACCTCATTTGTTGATATTCTTACAACTAACTCCTCAAAGAGATATGATACATTCAAACATTACATTAAATGTATTACAAAATAGTTTAAATTTAACCCCGTGATATAAATAAAAACTATATGATATTAATTAAATAATTAATTTTCTATCAATATTAAATATCATTTTCCTTATTACCCATTCTCACATTGGAAAATTTATCATTCCATTCAAGGACGTGTAGACTACCACCTTCTCTACACGGTGTGCTTCCTTTTACATCACAATAAATATAAATATTATTATATATTATTAAATAAATTTAAATTTATGGTATAATTATAGTTATGGAATGTTAAATTGTACATTACTTCTTTGCATAATGGTCATTGATAAAATGGAAATGTTACTCATGCAAATGTATTCCCTACCATCTTTATGGTTGTAATGTTTGTCTATTTCTCCTAAAAATTATTCATGATTGCTTTTAAAAGTATAATTAATGTATAAATTTGATAATAATTGCATTATCATTATTATTTATATGATTTAATAATTACCAATTTTGATCATATTTAACCTACGAATGTAATTTTTTATACATAAACTAAATATGCTCAAAACATCTAAAATAATCATTATTGATTATGTGATTATATATAACTTATATATAATTGAAATAAATGTAATAATAAACTTTTAAAATGATTTAATGAAATTATATAGTTATAATAATTTTATTATTATGTATGATTGAGGAAAATCTAGAAAAGTGGGACTCAATATAAGGGGTTTCATCCCAATTTACATTCCATTGAGACATAACTGTAATTATTGACCTAAATAATTTTATATGGGGTATATACCACAATATAACTTATTTTACAGTGATATTAATTTATTTAATTATATTAAATGTTTCAATCGGTGTTATTCATTCATGTATCTCATGATTGAAAAGTTACACAAGCAATGTGGGATCTAATCTCAATCTCATTTCCTTGAGGTGTATCATGATTTTATTCACCATTATTCTTATAAACAGTGTATATAAAACAAAATTTAAATTTTATATTATTAATTTAAATATTCTCATGATATTAAATGTTTTTTTAATGTTATTAATATTTTTGTTTTATGTTGAAGTGTTTCACCTGTGCTAAGGGATTTCTTAACTCGATTTCAATTCGTTGCGGTAAACATATATGTCATTTGAAATGAAATTCCAATAATATGTATGAAATTAAATCTTATTATATTTTATTTATAAAAAAAATTTATATTTTTTATTTAATATTATCCCATATAATTATATCATTGACTTATTCTCACAATAATGATAAAATATCTTTGTGGGGTTTTCTCATCTCACTTTCATTTATGTGAAACATATTCCAAATTCGTCCCTTATTTTAATTTTTTGGTGTGTATAATAAACATTAATTTCGTTAATGAATCTTATCCATATATTTATGGGGTTTTTCATATAACTCTGTTTACCTATATTTCATTTTCATTACTATTTAAAAGTTACCAAAGTTATATAATATTTTTGTAACAAATTTATTTCATTGTGATATTTTTTCTAATTTACCCATATATTCTTTTACGAGTTGTATATAATTATCATTTGACATGTTATATTGTGTATCTCCAATTATCTTAATACTATATGTTCGATTTAATAATATTCCTTGATGGGGATTATAATTCAAATGTGTCATGTGGTAAGAGATAATTTGGAATGTTTAATGATTGTTTTCCCTATTAATGTTTTCAATGATCTTTTAATGGTATTTACATTAATCAAAATCCAAAAAAAACATTGTTTCTCAACCTATACTGGGGAAATTTTGTATTGATTCCACCCTTATATATTTTTTGGATTATTTTTATTTCAATGTGAATGTTATGGAACATGTTTCTTTCCCATATATTGATTATGGACTGAAGATATTATTTTGAAACCCATTTTAAATACAAAGGTCTATTATGTAAATAATTAATTTTTATGTATCACATGTATTTTCCATGGGTTAATTAATTTCAATGAGATTCTACTACTACCCTTTTTTTCCTTGGGACAATCATATTTTATAGTTATTATTTTACAACCTATTTCTTTTACATAGGTTAATAAGTATTCAAAGATAATATAATGGAACTTTTCCCCTTTATGGGATAATCATATTCGGAAACTAATAAAGGGGTTTAAAATGATTTTTGATAAATTATCTATGTTTTCAATTTATGGTCAATGTTAAATGAGTTTTTCACCTAGATAGCATCACGTGAGACCGTTATAGCTTATATGATGGGTGTGGATAGATATCACTCTGATCCATTGGGTAATGATTATTATATCTATGAATTATGTTGGATGTTGAACATACATTTATTATTATTTTTGAGGGATCTATAATGGTTAAATGAGATGATGTACCTTGATAAAAACATGTTTCATTATTCTTACTATGAGTTTTCAATGATTCTAATGATCATGATTGATATCACATGGCTAATAATTTTTTATTCTGGTGAATATTTCCATTTTTGTATTTTTTTTATAATATGGTCTTTGTATTGATGGGTATGAGTTATTTTATGTTTGTGTCATGAACATTTAATAAGTCTCCATATCGCTTTTCACTCATATGCTGGTTGATGAAATTTAGTTGTTATTGCTTATGTATACCCTTGATATCTTATAATATCACCCTTTTTTGTCTCTTTTCTACCATGTATTAAGTAATGATGTTGAATTAATTATTCATTTAAAGGATTTTACAAGGATGATATGGATGAAAAAAATGTGAAAAAATCAACGCTGAGAATAATAGGAGATGATGTTCATATTAACAAACATGTTTTTTATTAGTCCATGTTTATTTTACTCTATTAGGTATGAGTTATTTCTAATTATATAACACTCTAAACCTTAAAGGTCCTCAATAATTTAAGTGATTCAATATTATCATGGTATGTTGTGTGGTTTTAATTGATTTTTTTTTCAAAATTACCATCAACAGAGCTAGAAATTTAATGTTATGGATTTCGTCATAGGATTAAAGATTGTGTGTCCTAAAATGTTATAATTGGTATCAATAGTCAGTATATATAACATTTTAGAACACGATGTATTTATATAAGGTTATCATAAGAGTTATGTATACTTTGATCGGTCTATAAGAATAAGGGTGATCAAAATTATGCTATATTTAACACTAACATTAAGTTTTACTAGATGAGATCATAAAGTGAATTTTGAAGATGTTATTTGGAATATGATATTTTGTACCTCTAGGATCAAAATTAAGTGTTTTATGGGGAATTAGACTTCATGTTTAACTTAAAAAAGTAAAAGCATTATACTTAGTGAAAACCATTTGCATCCATTTAGGGGGTGGGGCCTAAAACCAGGACCAAAGGATGATAATAGTTTTACACACTAATGCTAGACTACACAATGATCACATTTATATAAAAAATAGTTATCGGTAAATATTATTTTATATGCACATTGTATTTTATTTAAGAATAATGTTTCATTTATATTGGATGAATATATGATAAAATATTTCAAATTATTGGGTTTCAAACATAGTCTAGATATTTTGGAAGAATCTTAAAGATAGTTTTTTATAGTATAACTTAATTCTGACTTTTGGTATTACTTTTTATTAAAAGAGTATCACAAGATCGCTTATTAATTTTGGGAATTATCTTAAAATGTGTAATAAATTTTGTTTTTGGTTAACTTATAATGTCTACTTGAATAGCTTGACTCTCTATTTTATGGTCATGTGGTCTTTAATTTTTTATTTCAGTGTTCCAATAGTTAAGGGTCCATATTGAATTATCATGGTTGGGAGAAAAATATTATCTTTTAGTGGAAATTTTCTAATGGTTGAAATTATACTCAGTGAGTATTGAAATTTTTTTTCTTATTGGTTTAGATGGTAATAGAATTAGTTAACATTAAGAAATGGCACTTGAAACAAAAAGTATTATCTTAGTGCCTTTAATTTTGATGAACTAATTAACTATTTGATCATCCCATATTTGTGTTTTTAAGGACCTTATCTTTACATTTATTATTAACATATTTTTGATCAATGGACTTAATCACCCTCCTTAATAATTTATTATTTTCCTCCATTCCAACTATGTTAACCCTACCTGGAATCCTAATAATGTTTAACTTCTAAAGACCATTTCCTTTTCCACTATCCCTTTTTAAAAAGATATATTATTAAAAAAAATTATAATTTTGGTTAGAAAAAATGAATTATTAAAATGATAATACTTTTATATACAAAATTAATTTCTTGGGAGAAATTCATTTTACGAGGGGGGATGTAACATCCTAAAATTTTATGAAATATATTCGTAAATTAAATATAAATGATTTAGTAGATTATGTTATATGATATATAAAGACTATATTTAATCACATGAAACACCATGTTAATATTCTTGATGCACGCACCATCGATTCAAATTTGTGATTAATTCTTCACAGAATCTCACATCTTACTAGAAAATAATATATTTTTAACATTTATTTTATTAACATAGTAGTTATCACCTAGCCGTTAGAATGAAATGAATGAATATGTTTATATAAAATATGGAAATTGTATTTACACATGTTTATAATATTAATTCATCGACTTGTGTTTATTTATAAATAATAATAAATACCAAAATGAATATAAAATTTGTTATTTTATGAAAAATTTATTTTTATTCTCAGAATGTAATTTTATATTAAAAAATAAATTAATCACTATAAGGGAAAGATATTAATGAAAATTATATGTTATATATTTGATAAAATATTTTGAAATTCATAAAATTATTTTTATTGGATCATTATTAGAAAAAATCTAATTTTATTCAAAAAATATGTATTTTTTTAAGTGTTGTTTTACAAAATTTTAATAGAAAATAAGATTTAGAAATAATGATTGACACAGTTATAATTTTTATATGGAAAATTAAAATTTGATTTTGAAATAGGAATGCCAAAATTTACTTTGGTTGAATTTTTGGTAATTTATATAGAACATTAATATTTCAAGGAATATAGAATAAATATGAGGTTTCTTTGATCACACTGAATGTTTCTTAGAGAATAGTTAATAACAACTAATTATAAATAAATACATCTATTAAAATAAATAAATTATTTTGTTAAATTATTTTTTTAATTTATAAATTGATATATTTTGTATCATATGAAAACATTAGGAAATTTGAATCATTTTCATTACTATTTTATATATAAATACATAGAAAACATCTGGGCATTTTCACATTACAAACACAAATTGTCATCCCATTTGTGTGATTAAATTTAAAACAATCTCAAACACTTATGTTATTGAAATCTTAAAAAAATGGATTCCATATTTTGAATAATAAAAATTTATAATTCATAATAGGGTCAAATTAATATTTGAATAAATCTATTAATTAATGTTATTAAAATTAATAACATCAAATATGGGAAACTGTGTTTTTAGAATAGATAAAATTTAATCTTCTATGAAAAAATGAGATAGAAAATTATCCAAAACCCATTTTATAGAAATTATTATACTATATAGCCTCTAATATTGAATTGGGATCATTATTGGTTTCCTATAATGTATGTTATACATATTAACTGTGATTAACTTTTTATAAGAACAAGAATTTCACACCCACTCTACTACAAAAATGCACTCACCCTCCCCCATTTATTTTAAATAATAATCCCCTTGTTTAATCAAACACCTGAAACAATAATCCCCAAAAATATCTAACCTAATCATATTGTCCTAAATTTTTTGACAAATCCAAAATATAATACCCCTTGGTGAAAACCAAAAAGAGTTTCTGGAAAAATATGTGACATTATTCGATAATCATTTATGTTTTATTTCATTATCCACTAATTAAATTATCTATATACCATTATTATATATGAATATAAATATCCTCAATATACTGATATTTTTTATGTCAAGGGTTATTCCTAAATCAACAAACACATCCATAAAATGGTTTGTGAACATACTATTCTTCTATACAATGAACTACCTCCTCACAAAAAGTTGTCATTTGTTTTTTCCATTACCACCTCAAATAGCTGAGAATTATGATAGAAACACCCTTTTATGTGATATTTATTTTATTGATGGTTTCTTAATAATTATAATATTTTTATATAATTCATACCTCCATGCTTTAATTTTTTTGTATATATGATAACATCATATGAGGTCATGTGGACTACCACCCCAAAAAAGTGATGACATACATTAACACATTACGTTAAATATCATAAGGATGGTTTTAAAAAAATGTGAAATATATAAAATCTATATTATATTAATTAAATAATTACCTTTATATAAATATAACATATCATTTTCTTTATTACCCATTTAAAGACCTTATAAGTGATAACATCATTCATGGATGTGTGCAGAACTACCTCTTTGACATGATGTTATTTTTTATACAAAATAAGAATTATGTGTAAAAAATTATATATAATTATAATATACGTTTTTTATGATATAATGATGATTCTGGAAAGATAATTGTTAATTTTATTCTTTAAGTAATGATCACAAGAAAAATGTGAATTTTACTCACGTGTTCATATGGCATATCATATAAATGATTTTAACATGGGTTTATTTTTTATAAATATCATTTATTATTGGTTTTAAATGTATAATTTATGTATTAATATGATAATTAATTCAAGATCATTAATTCATATTTTTTAAATATAATTATTCCTTTTGACCACAGTTTACCTAGAAAGGTTGTTTTTAACACAGAAACAAAATATGGCCAAAACCTCAGACCTAAACATTATTGAATAATTAATTGTATATATGTTTTTAATATGTGAAAATTTTTAATAATAAAATGGAAAAGGTTCTGAATAATTTGGAAAATTAAGATAATTTTTTTTTTATTTTGGATGATAGAGGACAATCTTGAAAAATTAGACTCCATGTAAGGGGTTTTGTCTCAATTTACATTGCATTGATACATAACTATTATTATGCACCGAGTTACTTTAATATAGTTTATCTACTATCATATGTATTTTTATATATTTAGGTTAATTTATTTCAAGTCATTAAATTTTTTAATCAATTTTATTCTTTTATGTATATCATAATTCCAACGTCACTCATGTTCCAAGGGACCATGTATTAATCTCCAATCATTAATTCATATCATGATGTTACACATCGTTATTTTTTTAATAATGTATATATCCAAACCCTTTAAATTTTTATATAAATAATTACATATTATCATGATATTTATTGTATTTTTAAATGATATCATTTAATGATTTTTTATATTGAAGTGGTTCTCATATGGTAAGGAATTTAATATGTCTATTTTCATTAATTCGGTTATTCATCATTTTCATTGTTTATGTTATGAAATTTATTTTTGAGAAATTATATATAACTATATCAATCTATATTTAATATTTTATTTTTTGGATTTATATTTGTTACATCTAATTATATCATATATTTATTCCCACTCTTATGATACAACCTCTATAATGGGTTTTCTCATCTCACATTCATGATTGTGATATATATTATATATTCAACACTTATTTGTTGTTGTGCTGTTTAAATATAACCTATGAATTTATTTTTTATTCCGATCCTTAGATTTAATGTTTTTGTAATTCCATTTGATGATATCTACTGAATGTGGTTTACGGTTTAAAAGTTACCATAGAAGTATCAGATTTTATCCAAATATTTACTCTTTGTGACGTTTGTATACAATTAATTATTCAATAATGTTTAGGTCTGGGGTTTACGGTTTAAAAGATACCTCGACAGTGATTTCAGAGATTTGGTCGAGGAAGCAAGATATCTCCAAGGTTCATCGGACCTTTTCAGATTCTGAGTAGAGTTGTAGAGGTGGCGTACCGCTTGGCTCTACCTCCTCAGATGGACCGGGTACACAACATCTTCCATTTGTCACAACTACAGAGGTTCGTGCATGATACATCACACGTTATCAACTAGGGAGAGATGTACATCGATGATGGAGTGACCTTTGCTAAGTACCCAGTGGAAATCGAGGATCAGTAAGAGAAGATCCTTCGTGGGAGATATATTCATTGGTACGTGTCTGGTGGCAGCATGAGAATCTCCAGGAGAGCATGTGGGAGCGGGAGGCTCAGATTCGTGTGCAGTGCCCATATATTTTTTAGTAGCCTTTGTTTTGACTTTTTGGGGACATAAATACCTAACGTGTGTGTGATGTAATGTCTCAGATTTCTCTGTATATTATTTTTGATATTATATATTGAAATTCATTCGAGACCAATAATTGAGACAGCGTGCAGTTCCGAGGCCCGGTTAGCCTGGAACAAATGTTTGAATTTAATTAAATAATTTTATTACATGTGTGTGTGGTTTTACTGAAAAAGAGGAGTAACTCTTGAATGGGTGATAGGATCAAAAATCTGAGGGCGCCGTTGCGTTCAGAGTAGCGATTTTACCCAAGTCAAGGCCTAACATCGAACGACACAGATCGGTGGTGAAATCTTGTTTTTGGACGTAATAGAAATAAAATATTTAGTAAATATTTACTATTTGTGACATTTGTTATGAACTGTGGATCTTTTCCCATCCGTTGTGTGACACAATGATCCAAAATTGAAGATCTATCATCATAACAAACACACGGAGTTGCGACAATGGTTTCGGTGGACGGATCCAAGCGGATCAGAAGATATCGTTTTTCAAACAATTTCCGAACGGGTGACCGGAATCGGATTTTGGAGCCGATCGAAGGCTCCGAACAAATGTATTAGGCATCACAACGACGAGGAGACCCCCGATCTTGACTTTCGCAACAAACGGATCATGGAAACGAAAACCAGATGATCGGTCAAGGCGCAAGGAGGAAGACAACAGTTATGAAATTTTCTCAACTACACAGCCTTTAGTTTGGGTTACATGGAATGTGTTCGTCGGCGGGCCACGTGGTGTGTACTCTTGGTGTACATGGACACGGTTTGGGTACACGGCCAAGGAAAAGGTGTGTATACCCTTCCAGACCAGATACACAGGGCACCCCGTGTACTGGTACACGGGCATGCGACATGGGCATAGAACGTTTATGGGCACATGTCCAACATACACGGAGCGAACCCCAGGTGCTTGGACATAGCATGTAATCCTACTACATGCAGTGTAGTTTCTTTTTATATGAAAATCCCAATGATACATTCCATTTACCCGGGAAGTACCTGGAATCAAGGAACACAGTGTGTGATACTTCTACATGACATGTAGATGAGTATTACACATCATGGACGGATGAAATTGTCCGTCTTCATGGGAATTACCTGGAGTCTAGGAACTCGACATGTAACCATACTACACACCGTGTAACTTGCATTACCAAGATTGATCCTTTTGTCTTCGGTGAATTGGACTATCTTTCTTTGGGTTTGTACCCATGATCTTTCCCCTGAAGGTTTTGGTATCATTTCCTAAATATACGAGTATGATCCCTTCAGCAGGACTTCCTGAATAGAGTTATTGGAATCCCCTCCGTGAGACATAGAGGTGGATCCTCTATTCATTCCTGGGACCCTATGTAGAGTACTTGGTATCGACGTGACCTAATTTACCTGGGCGGCAATCCTCTTTTTAGAAGATTAGCTCAGACTGTGTTTTTGGAATCCCCCCTTGGGTATTTGGTGTGATTCTCATCTGAGAATCATATTATCAAGTACTTGTTGAGTGTGTTCTCCCAGAATGAGTACTTCTTATGTCTCACTTCAGACCTAGGAGTGTGTTCTCCTTGTTATGTTCTTAGTGGAATCTTGGAGCTGGATATTAGTGGTGGTTTCACGATGGTCAATCTTGTATGAGTATATCTTGATATTCTTGTTATGTTCTGTAAACATATACTGTATAGAACTGACTGTATCATTCCTTTTTGGTATTTCCCTTTTTGTATTCCTTTGTGGTTTTTGGGTGTCTTACTAGGTATTGTTATATTCACCCCTTCACAGGCTTTCCAGCATGTGTCGTGTCTTGTAAAAACGAGCGAGCCTTTGACAGGATTCTAGGTGGACCAGGACCGGATGGTGCTCATTGATATTAGACAGGCCGAGGTGTGTTCCTAAGGCAACAGATTTTAGTCCCAGAACCATTCTTTATAGGTTGGAATTTTTTTCAGACCCTCTTTTGGTGAGATTATACTTTTGTATCAGGGTTTTACATTACTGTACTCTACATTCCTATCATACTCTGTTGGTTGAGATTTTTTTTGTATGCATGCATTTCCATTTTTAGTAGCTTTTACTTTTTTCAGTTATGTGGGATTGGAGATGTGTGTGCATGTGAATAGGAATATAGGCAATTCTTCCCATGTTAGTAACATGCCTACTCGATGCTAGTCACCAGCCCCTGGTCTATTTGTGGTGGGCTTGGGGAGTTGTAGCTCGGGCCCCACTGGGACGGGTGGTGACAGAGTGGTATCAGAGGTATTCGGTTCTACCTTAGGACCGAGAGTCTGTGGGTTGATTAAGGGAAATATTTTTAAGTGTTTCGAGTTCGTCTTTCAGGATAGGTACCCCAGTGTTGGTGCAGGAGGCTGACGTATCAATACACTAGGACTTTGATAACTTGATTTTCAAATCGGAACATGAGAACACTAGTTTCAAGGAAATATAATTGTAGATGCATCATATAGAAATGGGTTGTGGTTTCCATATACTTCTTGAGTCGGCTCTCAAGGTATACCCACTGACTGTGATACATCTTGTTTCGTTACAAGATGCCTCTGCAACACGCACCCTCTAGGATCTAGCAACTCGATCACGATGATGACCCCCTAGGTGATGAAGATTCGATAGAGGGACCAGATCCCCCAGTTTTACCATCGGGTGGTGTTCCGGTTATTCTACTACCTGTGGAGCACTATTTAGTGCCTGATGTACCAGTAGAGGAGGAGCGTAGGTTGAGCACACTCCATGAGTTTCAGAGACAGATAACCCTCAGGTTTCTAGGCGATCCTGACCCTCAGGAAGCAGAGGACTAGATTGAGGCAGTGGTCAGAGTCTTTTGTTTGGTCAGGACACCAGCAGACCAGATGGTGATTCTGGCAGCGAGCCTTCTACATGGCTGGACAGGGTGATGGTGGAGTTTGGTTATCAAGAATCACGACGAGGAGACTCTTACATGGTCAGAGTTTCAGTATCTATTTAGAGAAGTGTTTTCACTAGTTACCATGTGAGCAGTTCGTATACCAGATCTTCTTAATCTTTACCAGGGAACCATGATGGTGGCTGACTATTCATCTAGTTTTACCGATCACTCGTGGTACTCGATGGATATGGTCAGGGATCAGTACTACAGAGCTTGGACTTTTGAGCGGGGCTCGCGTAGAGACATCAGAGATAGCATCATCCCTATGAGCATTCCTACATTTGTTGGGGTGGTCAAATGGTCTTTGGTGGTCGAGTGCTTCATAGTAGAGTAGAGACAACCTGTAGTTGTCAATAGTGAGAGATCTGGAGCAGAGACCTTGGTAGAAGGGAGCTGAAGTCAGGGACCCAGACATGGGAGATGTTTTCAGAAGAGATCCCAGGATAGTGGATCTGGCGTACAATGTTCGCAGGGCGCATCTAGCCAGCATCGAGATAGGTGATGCTACTCTTGTGATGGTAGGGGATGTATTGCTCGAGGCTGTCCGACCCAATGTACTAATGACATGGGAACAGTGGATGGTCCCCCGAGGTAGAGGCCACATGTGATAAGACAGATTCGCAGTGCGGCAGACGTGGTAGAGGAGCTGGGATAGTAGCTAGAGGTTGTTGTTGTTTTGACCTTTTACCACCACCGCCCCTAGGAGGTCCACTCCAGGCTCAGGGAGCTGGTGGAAAAGGGAAGGGACAGCTACAGGCAGCAGAGGATTATAACCCAGGTACTCCTAGAATGATTAGAGGTACCATATATTTCTTTTCTACTTTGGCTGCCATACTGATAGACATAGATGCTAGTAATTATTTTCTAGCTTCTTATCTTGTTTGAGACCTTGATATTCTAGTTGAACCATTGACTCGACCCTTACACTAAGAAACACTTACTATAGAAGATACATCGATCACACACCTTTGCAGACAGTGTGACCTGACCCTTGGAGGCAAGAGTTTCGGTTGGAACCTTTTACTTGTAGCATCGAGTCCTTATGATGTCATTCTTGGTATGGATTGGCTATCCACAGTTCATGCCCATCTTGACTATTTTAGGCGAAGGGGGTGGTGTGTCTGTAGTGATGGAACAATGTTTTCTTCATCGGTGAAAAGGACACCAAGGCAGCGTAAGATGGACTCGTGCGTATGAAGGTACAACCGATTACACATCAGTTGGCTAGTATAGCCCTTGGCGTAGCAGAGGTTACGAGTTTCCAGTTTCCAACAGTATTGGCTGAGTATGAGGACGTTTTCCGGACGATGTCCCCAGACAACCTCCCCGTCGGGAGATAAATTTCTATATTGAGTTAGAACCCAGGATGACACTGATATCAGCATCAGCATATCAGATGGCTCTAGTAGAGCTTCATTAGCTGACAGTGAAGTTGGAAGACTTGCAGAAGAAGGGATTTGTGAGACCCAGTGTTTCACCCTGGGCAGCCCCAGTATTGTTTTCCAAGAAGGAAGACAAGATCTTGATGTTTTGTGTCTATTACCAGCGCTTGAATTAGGTGACTTTGAAGAACTGGTATCCACTACAGTGGATCGATGTCCTCTTCGACCAGTTAAGAGGGGAACGATGGTTCTCTAAGGTTGATCTACAATCAGACTATCATTATTTTCAAGTATGGGATGTGGTTATACCTAAGACACTTTCAGATTTCTCTGTGGACATTATGAGTAGAGGTGATGCCCTTCGGCATGATGAACGCCCGAAAATGTTTATGGGACTCATTAACCATATCTTTCATCCCTATCTAGATTGGTTTGTTGTGGTCTTCATCGATGATATCCTTGTGTAATATGTGTCCGATGAGGAGCACGTGAGGCACCTAAATATGTTTCTAGACACATTCCGAGAGTGCCAGTTGTATGGGGAACTCTCAAAGTGTCAATTTTTGATACAGCAGGTCCACTTTCTAGTACACGTTATCTCAGTAGATGGTGTAGTAGTGGACCCAGCCAAGGTATAGGAAGTGTTAGCATGGGAGCCACCCTAGATCGTGATAGAGGTGCGGAGTTTCCTTGGGTTTTCAGGCTACTGTCGGGGATTATTTCTTGATTTATCCATGATTTCATCACCCATGACAGTTTTGACCCGAAAGGGGAATCCTTTCGTGTGTACCGAGAGATGGAAGCAGGAATTACAACAGTTGAGACAGAGTCTGACAAGCACTCTGATGTTGAGACTACAAGAAGAGGGTGTAGAGTACACAGTATTCTGTGATGAATCAGGAACCAGGCTTGGTTGTGTCTTAATGTAGAGGCAAGTGGTGATTGCTTATGGCTCATATCAGTTGAGGCCACACGAGAAGAACTACGCAACCCATGATCCTGAGTTGGCAGTGGTTGTCTTCTCTTTGAAGATGTGGTGGAACTACCTAATGGGTGAGCAACTTATCGTCTACTCTGATCTCATGTGTCTCAAATATATCTTTTCTCAGAAGGATATGAATTTGATATATAGTTGGTCGATTGAGTTTTTCCAGGATTACGACTTTGAGATCGTTTATACTCCTGGAAAGGGGAAAGTTATTGAAGATTCTCTCAGCAGGAAATCCAGTTCATAGTTGCTAGATGAGGAGATGAAGTAGTTGGCCTCTATACAGTTTTCCTTCACTGATAGAGATGTGGGAGCCTACCTTCCGTCGATTGTTTTTACCCCTCCACTCATATAACGATTCAGGGAAGCACAGATTGAGGATGCAAGTCGTGATGCTTTACATGATCAGATATTCGTAGGTGATGCCACTGATAGATATTCAAAAGGTGGTGAGCACGTTGTTCTATTCAGAGGGCTCACAGTAGTACCAGTGAGATTGTAGGAGATCGTTCTGAGGGAGTTCCATACATATCATTTAGCGGTTCATCCAGGCATGGCAATGATGTAGCAGGGCCTCTGACATCAGTTCTGGTGGCTAAAAATGAAGAATATTGTGGCTGTGTTTGTTTCTCGGTGCCTTAGTTTTCCGCAAGTAAAGGTTGAGCACTAGGTGACATCAGGTTTGACTCAGCCACTCGAGGTTCCAGAGTGGACGTGGGATGGGATATCCATGGACTTCATGACATTTTTACCAAGTATGATCAGGGGACACAATGCCATCTGGGTGATCATTGACCGACTCACCAAGTCAGCACACTTCTAATCCATACGGGTATAGTGTTCAGTAGAGAGTTTGGGATTCCTCTACATGCAGAAGATAGTTTAACTTCATGGAGTTCCATCCACAATCGTTTTAGATCGTGATTCTCGTTTCACATCACAGTTGTGGATGGGATTGTAGGATGGTTTTAGGACTTAGTTACACTTGAGAACCTCATTTCATCCTCAGACTAATGGTCAGACAGAGCGGACCATCCAGGTTCTGGAGGATATGCTACGAGTGTGCAAACATGACTTCAGTCATAGCTTGGAGGATCACTTACCACTGGTGGAATTTTCTTATAACGACAGTTATCATTATAGTATTGGTATGGAATAATTCGAGGCTTTGTACGGGTGATGTTGTAGGTCAGCTATTTGCTGGACTGACCCAAGAGAGGCAGCACTCATGGGCCCAGAGATGGTGCGAGCTACTACATAGAAGGTGCATGTATTCCAGGAGCAGATGAAGACTGCAGAGAGTCGGAAAAAGTCTTATACTGATAGGAGACGAAGGCCCTTGGAGTTCAAGGAGGGAGACCACATGTTCCTTCTGGTCTCACCTCAATGGGGATTGCAGATATTTGGCCAAGGTGGAAAGCTATCTCCGAGGTTCGTCGGCCCTTTTTTGATTCTGAGTAGAGTTGTAGAGGTGGCGTACCGCTTGGCTCTACCTCCTAAGATAGATCGGGTATACAACATCTTCCATTTGTCACAGCTACAAAGGTACGTGCATGATCCATCACATGTTATTGACTAGGGAGAGATGTACATCGATGATGGAGTGACCTTTGCTGAGTACCTAGTGGAAATCAGGAATTATTAAGAGAAGATCCTTCGTGGGAGATCTATTCCCTTGGTATGTGTCCGGTGGTAGCACGGGAATCTCCAGGAGAGCATGTGGGAGAGGGAGGCTCAGATTCATGTGCAGTACCCACATATTTTTTAGTAGACTTTGTTTTGACTTTTCGGGGACATAAAACCCTAAGGTGTGTGTGATGTAATGTCTCATATTTCTCTTTATTTTATTTTTGATATTATATAATGAAATTATTTTGAGACCAGTATTTGAGACGGCGTGTAGTTCCGAGGCCCGGTGAGACCATAACAAATGTTTGAATTTAATTAAATAATTTATTACACGTGTGTGTGGTTTTCTTGAAAAAGAGGAATAACTCCTAAATGGGTGCTAGGATTAGAAATCTGAGGGAACCATTGTGTTGAGAGAAGCGATTTTACCCAAGGCAAGGCCTAACATTGAACGACAAAGATCGTTGGTGAAATATTGTTTTTGGACATAACAGAAATAAAATATTTAGTAAATATATTTTATAAAATCTAGTTGTAATGGATATCATTTGTCTTTTTAAATAATGGTTTGCACAGGGGTCTAGGGTTACATTCCTCATAACCCTGAAACCCTTGAAGGCTCTGGAGGCTCTGGAGGAAACCCCCATTGCGGCAACGACGTTCTTAACGAATTTCACCGACGATGATGACGCGGCGACCAGATCTTCGCCAACGAACGCCGAGAATCCTAGTAGGATGTTTGAATTTTTTTTCCTTTCCACATTCTTGATTCCCCCAACGAACGTAGACAAATCCATGAACAGATTAGCCTGTAGATCCATCGTATTAGCGGGATGGGATTTTGTGGGGATTTTGTTTGTATTAATTCATGAAGTTATTTTGGTTTCGTTAAATCTTATAATGGTGATAAATCAATATTGACATAATCATCTATTGAGGTTCATCCCTCTCGATTGGTGTGCTTTTCTTCCCTTATTTCTCGCGTTCTTTGTGTGCGTTGTACGCATTCTTCAAGAAGATATGAATGGTAGATCGTTGTGCATAAATTGTGTGGTGCTATGATCCCAAATTGAATATCTATCATTGGAACAACCCCAAGGAGGTGTGACGACAGTTTCAGTAGACTGATCGAAGCGGATTAGAAGATATCCTTCTACAGACGATATCTTCACGGGTGACTAGAATCAAATTTCAGAGCTGATCGAAGGCCTGAAACCCACAGATTCGGTATCATGATGACTAGGTGACCCCCGATCTTGAGATTCATGACTAAAAAACAATGGAAAATGAATCCAAAAGATCAGCCGAGGCGTGAGGAGGAAAACGATGGTTCTAGAATTTTTTCGACTACATGGCGTGTAGTAGGGGCTACACAACATGTGTTTTTCGGCGGGCAATCTGACATGCACTTCGGGATTACACGGACACAGTTTGGGTACACGACCAAGGACACGATGTTTATTCCCTTCCTCGGCCAGATACACAGGGTATCCCATGTACTGGTACACGGGCTGGCGACACGGACATAGACCGTGTACGGGCACGTGGCCTGCGTACACGGAGCGAACCCCAGGTGCTAGGACACAACGTGTAATCCTACTACACGCCGTGTAGTTTCTTTTTATACGGCAAGCCAAATGACTTGGGCCGTTTACACGGGCAGTACACGTAGTCAAGGAAAACAACATGTGATCCTTCTACATGCTTTGTAGTAGAGTTTTACAAAGCATGGACGGATGACACGGACCATTTACATGGGAAGTACCCATATTCAAGGAACACGGCGTTTAACCATACTACACGCCGTGTATCCTACTTTACATGGATTGATCATTTTTTCTTCCGTGACATGGACTAGATTTCTTAGAGTTTAAACTTTGGTCTTTCCCCTGAAGGTTCTGGCATCATTGCCTACATAAAAGAGTATGATTCCTTCAGCAGGACATCCAGAATAAAGTTGTTGTAATCCCCTTTGAGTGACATAGAGCTGGATCCTATATTCATTCCTAGAACCCTAAGTAGATCTCTTGGTATCTATATGACCTACTTTACACGGGCGTCGATCCACTTCTTAGGGGATTAACTCAGACTGAGTTGTTGGAATCACCCATTAGATATTTGTTTTGATCATCATATAAGCATCATATTCTCAATTACATGTGGAGTGTGTTCTCCCAGAACTTGTATATCAAATCTCTCTCTTCAGACCTAGGAGTGTGTTCTCCATGTTATGGGCTTAGTGGAATCTTCGAGCTGGATCGTAGTGGTGGTTTCACGATGGTCGATCGTGTATTAGTATATCAATATATTCTTGTTATGTTCTTTAAGCATATACTGTGTAGAGATGACTGTATCATCCCATTGTGGTATTTACCTTGTTGTATTATTTTGTGGTTTCGGGGTGTCCTACTGGGTATTGTTATACTCAACCCTTTCATAGGCTATGCCCGCACATGTCTTGTCTTATGCAGACGAGTGAGCCTTTGATAGGATTCTGGGTGGACCAGGACGTGATGGTGATCAGTGAGATCAGACAGGCAAAGGTGTGTTCCTATTTCTACAGATTGCATTCCCAGTACCTTTCTATATAGGTTGGACTTTGTTGCAGACTCTATTTTGGTGCGCTTGTACTTTTTCCCATGGTTTTACATTATTGTAATTTACTTTCCTGTCATACTCTGTTGGTTGGGATTTTAGTGTATGCATGCATTTCCCTTTTTAGTTGATTTTACTTTTTCAGCTTTGTGGGATTGGAGATGTTTGTACATGTGTACATGTTTATAGGAAATGCCTCCCATGTTAGTAACATTCCTAATTGGTGCTAGTCACCAGCCCTGACCTATTAGAGGCGGGCTTAGGGAGTTGCAGCTCGAGCCCCACTGCGACGAGTCATGAAAATTCATATATAGTGTCTGCTCCATCCACACACTATGTAACCCATATTTACTAGACAATTATTTGGAACATCATGATAGAATCTCTGATCATTTTTTATTTTTTATTAAATAAATAAGAAAATGAAACACTAAACGAACATGATTAATATGTCGATAAAATTTTAATTCAAATCAGAATGAAGAACAATCAATATGAAATGAAGATATAAACATGATTGTGCATAGATAAATAATCCAATAAATAATTATAAATTTATATGTGATCCTGTTGATACCAATTATTGGTTCTGGGTGTAGAGGATGCATCATAGTGGAGGGTGATATATTAAAATATCTTTTTAATAATCATTTCCCAAAACCAAGAGAGAGGATATTACATATAAAATTTATAAATAATTTATTTAATATTTGATGAAAAAAATTCATTTTTATCGTAAATTTCATCATTTATAATTATTGATCATCCAAATGATTTCATTATAGAATTCATTTGTGGTATTTTAGAGGATGTAAGGGTTGATTCACTATAGAAGTGATCCACATGTGCTTCAATTGTGTCTGAGTAATGCCACTCTGTATTCAAGTACTACCATGGAGAATCGAATGTCATTCATTTTTTTCTCGATCATTTAATTTTTGATGTTGAAGAAATTCTCTCTTTGGTTTATCGGTCATGAGAGAGAGTATGAGTAATCGAGAGAGAATTTTTTTCATCACAAATATTCTTTATTCGAAAACATGGAATTGGATTCGAATAAATAACATAATATACATTGACCTATAATTATAAATTAGGGATTTTAGTTAAAAAATGTAATTGAATAAAATCTATTAATTTTACTTATAACCAATAATTAAATCCCATTCCACGTAATTATAATAATAATATTATTATTATTTGGTCTGATAACAGTCAAAAAATGAATAAACGTTATATACTGGCTTGTAAATATATATTTTATCACCAGAAAGGGTCTCAGGCCATTCAAAATCTTCTTTCATTTATCCAGCACCCAAATAATGATTTTGTTATCTTAAATAAATATTTTATTCAAAAACTAGAAAAAAATATTTATTAAATATTTGATAAATTAAAAAAAAATTATATTTTATTGACAATCTGGTGGAGAAATATTTATTTTATTTACGAGATCAATATAACATAAATAAAATTATTCTTCAATCTTAATCATAATATTTACTACATTATTCAAATTAATGTAGAATTTAATTAAGAACAATAGAAACACTTTGTGTGTGACCCTAGAGGATTTTTTCTCATTAGCAATATGTCTGATTTCATAATGTCTAAGATTATTTTTTAGAGATAATTCAAGGTATCCAAGATAGAGAACTTAAAGAAACAATGATTAAAACAACATATGAACCCTCTCTGTGTAATATAATATTTTTTTTAATATCTAATCCTGATGGATTCATAATGGTGTCATAATACTATATTCTCGACGAATCATTCTTTAACTATATAAACTAAACTCATCATTATAACTTTTCCATGTAATTTACTGTGACAACTCTATTTCAATAAAATTTCTAAGATATTGTTTTCAATAAATATAGAAGGGACAAAACCTTCCTTGAATTATCAAGTAATAAAATTTCATTCATTACGCACCCACCTTACCCTACTTCACAACAATATTTGGCATGAAAATATTCATTAAAAAATATTATTCCGCGGGTCATGAAATGAATTAATGAAAATATTAATTTCTAAGGACCAATACAAACACCCCAATAATGGAATGTATGATGAAACAAAACACACATAATTTTTATTATTATTTCTTTTCTCATAATATCTAATCTTTGATATTACCAAGTGCGAACATCATTAGAAGCAGAGTCATCTGCTTATGAGTACTCTCACATAACGGTATATATATTATGTTTTCCATCACATTATGTTATCCAAATACATATCTATATTATGAATATTTTCATAACACGTAAAGGTTCTCATCATAGTACGGAACTATATGACCTTATATATGAGAAATGTACTATATGAAAATATTAAATTAAAGTGATGATGAAAAATGAAAAATATGTAAAAATATGTTTAATGTAATATTTAATATGTAATTTATTCTAGTAATAAAATCACAAACAGCTGGTTCTAGAACACAATCTATACCATTTAGAATATGATCATAAATTTTGAAAGAAATACCATGGACATGGTAGATCATAATAACTATTGATTTCTTAAATATTATTTATTTTTAAGACATTATTAATAAGGTAATCAATGATAATGATGCTTGATTTCATTAGATTTTCATATGACATATATTTATGGTATATATATAATAATAGAAAATATTATGTCAAGGACACCCATCAATACATTAAAAACATATTAAGGATGGGCTTACAACATTATACCTACTACAGGTTTGGTATAAAGTTACATGTAACCTGAATTGATATTGGGATAACATCATATGTACCCCATTATGGGATTTGTACATCCTCTCACATAACCTCTTTTAGGTTTGGGAGGATATATTATTTACCCTTTGATCTTATATAACATTAATTATTACCCAGTCCTTCGGAGGGAAATATAGTTTCCTCCCATCACATATTCTATAAATTCATGTTCCAAAAAATCATAGAACAATAATCATATCGGAGCCCATAAAATGGAATGGTTTTTTTAAAAACAATCCTCATAACATAACTCTTCTATTGTAAATAATTTTTATTATTATTTCATCATAACAAATCCCATGGAAAATATGGTTTTTATATTATTTTTTTCATCACACACAAAAAACATTTTGGGAATGAATAATAATAGTATCCTTTGATCATATCCCAAGTAAATCATATTTAAAATAAATTTATTTCATCTTATATAGAAAATTATTTTGAATGAAAAATCACATTGAATTTTACTTAAGGAAAACGTCCTTTTTAAATTGAAAATAAAAATAGATCATAACCTATTTTTGATATACATTTCATTTATAATAAAATTGAATACATATATAAATTAATATTTAAACAAAATAATGGTCATCACTATAAGGGACCAACCTTAAACATTACGTAATCTAGAGATAAGTCAATAATTTAACATTAATTCACATCGAGATTATTTTTTGATTTATGTAATTAGAGGATTCGGTCATAATTTGTAAATAAAATCATTAATATTATAATTATACACTTTTACTCACTATCCTTTTAATTTATAGGAGAAAGCCCCATTAAAAAGAATCCAGGAATCCTTTCATGTTTTAACAGCACAACTTTTCTGTGATCCTGTCCCTGACCCTATTCTTATATATGTATTTTGAAAAAAAATTAAACTCATGTGATGAGCATAAAAATATCAGTAAGGTATACAAAATGAATGAAAACATTCATTCTTTAATAAAGATGTATACCATGAAAACATTATCATAATGTAATGCTTCTCACCTTTAAGAAGTAGAAAAATAATCACTAAATATAATCTCATTGCTTACCAATTCTGTAAACATAATATTAAATTAAAGAATTAAGAATAATAATATATCATATAATGGTAACATGAGACATAATCATAATGAATGGAATAACAATACAATTTACTTCAACACATATCACTAAATGGAATATATGTACGGCCAACGTCCATACCCAATGCATTGGAATTTTTAACATAACCACATGTCCTTGGTTAATCACATAACTCCCCGTCATTTAGTTTATCATGTTACCAACTATTATTGGTTTATCATGTAACCACCCGTCAAATTTCCAAGTACCATTATATAATAATAAAACATAAAATATTTAAAATATCAACATTTCATTTGAAATCACAAGAAATCATTTCCATATATTAAAATACTCAATCCATTTAAAAAAAAAATTAATATAAAAAAACCCAAAAAATTAATAAGGAATTTCTATTCCTTAATAATCATTAAGTCTTACAGAGGAAGCCAAACAATGACTATGGAGGTGGGGCATTTTCACTGCATACATTAAAAATATTAATTTAGTCATTTATTAAAATTCTTCGTAGATAATATATTCCATTTGAATGAATGTAAAAGTGAATGTGGTTTATCATACACCATGTAAAATAAGGATATGTATACTATAAAAACATGCATCAATGAAAGGAGATTGAGAGGAAGTACCTTACCTTGAGTCTGATTCATCACGTATGATCCTTTTTCTTTTTGAAAAATAAACTTATGTTAATTTACACATGCTTAGAAATTTTTTTCATGTTTATTATTAATATTATATCACTTATTAAAATGTTATAAAATTACATTATTATTTATGTTAATATTCATCATTTTTTTTGATATTGGGTACATGAGTCGAAAATGACCTAGTTTTAATTTCAAATTATCAATGTGGAAAAAAGTATATTAACTCCAAAATAGTATACATGACCAAAATATCTTAAATATCTAGTATATATGTATTTATAATAGTATATAACATTCTTAGATATGAAATGAAATGCACAGTTCTTGGAGATGGTAAGTTGTACGTACACAAGAATGTTACTTTCATTTATAAGTAATATTAAAAAATAAATAATAAATGATACATAGATAGATTATAATTTTATTATAATATCATATTATATATGTGTAATATATGTTCATTAAATCCATACATTACATGTTCCATTTATTGTATGAATGATTCATATCACTTTGAGTGGGTGGTAGTCTGCACTTTCTCAAATGAAATAATCTAATTTACACATTATAGAAAGCATAATGGTATACTGTAAATGAAATATAAATAATCATAAAGAAAATATAAATATAACATATATCGTATATAAATATATTTCCATTATATTTTCCACCGTGATAGATGGTAGGAGGAATCCCAACAATCATCACTTCATTTGGCTGTTGTTCACCATACATAGAAATATTATGATTGTATCCATTATTTGGAGGTGTGTGTAAGTATAGTTTGAATCCATCTCATAACAAAATTATACTATAATATAGATACTGGTTTTGGTATGTATTCAAATAATAATAAGACACAAGGGATTGGAGAAGGAAAATAATAGAAAGGAACGTGAAATAATATGTTACCTCCAAATCCAGTAACTTTTTTTTTGAGTTGAGACTAAATGATTTCTTGGATTTTCTCAATCCCACATTTAGACTACTAGTAAGAATAAAGGGGTATTGGGATCTTATTTTAGTGAATTTGGTCGATCCAAGGGGCTTGAGAGGAGTGATTAAATGGATTGAGATGATTCCATTTTATAAGAGGGATGAGGGGAACTTTAGAAAGGTATTGAAATATTATTTTATTATAAATTTATTTTCCTCATCAAAGGGTCCGAAAGACATTTATTTCCTATAAAATATTTTTTGGGTCGAAAACCTTTCAATTAATTTATTTTTGACAAGTCTAGATCAAAATTTAACCATATATTTTAGTTTTAACACTTAGTTAAGTTACTCAACTTTTACCATATATTCTTTTATATTCATACTATATGGTTAATATAGTTACTATAAAATTCCAAAAAAACCTAAAATTGTTCATTAATGAAATTTTTAACATAATATGAGTTATTTGAACAATTCTAGATTATTAGTATTATTATATCATTTTAAAAAAAATTGTTTTTAAAAAAATCATTTTTGTCAATTTTTTAACTATTCATATCACGACGTTTAAAAAAATCAAAAACTTGATTATTTCTAGAAATATCATAAATTCAAAGATAACAATTCATAATAGTCCATAAAATTCTTGTATGTAATAAAATTTATCAATATAAATTTATTTTAATATTTATATTCTCATTTATTTAAATCATTCATAAATAATGTAATCACTACATCATAATTATGTTATAAATATATTTATTTATATGATGTCTAAAAATTTTAATTATGACAAAATAATATAGGAAATATTTTTATATTTATAATAAATATTGATAGTCAAATAGATCACTTATATAACCCCATATAAATTTTTGTTAGTAAATGATGATTGTTTATGTTATATTTCTCATTATGTTAAATTAATTATAAGACATGTCATTATCACTCCCAATTGGGTCAATGGGGTCCCAAAATAGACCCAAAAATGCCCATAGTTGGACATATTTAATCCAATAGGATTAATAGACATGTTAGGGTAGTTTATTATTAATATAATATTATTCTTTACCCTTATTTACCAGATTTACTCTTTAACCATGTTAAATAAAATAATTACTCATGTTACTATTCAAAATTACGAAAAATAAAAGGTACCTATTTACACAATTTGGACACCCGGATTCCAAATATGCAATATATTTTTCCAAAACTCAATACATATAATTTTTAGTAAGTAATTTATAATTAATTCCCGTTGTCAAACCCAAAAGCTTGGTTTTTAAGAAGTAATAAATATCAAAAGATTGACATGGTATTATGTCCAATTTAATGGTGAAATTACTTCTAATGAGAATAATTGGATTAAATTTACCAAAATAATACAATTATACTTTAAAAAAATTAAATCGACAATATCAATATATAAATAATTTATATGAAAAGATTATTTTGATTGAAAATGTATTAGTTTTTTACTATTCTTTAAAAATGATCTTTATCAGAAAAATACCAAAATATCATCCATAGTATATATTTATGTCCCTCATACGAATAATAATTTTGTTTGTCAAATAAAACATATAAAAGTTACAATAAATATATTTACAAATAGTTCTTAATCAAAAGGCGTTAAAAATATATTTTTCAGAAATATTTCTTTTATCAGAAAGAAATTGAATTGGTTCTTATATCATGTCCAAAAACATATAAGATTAATTTAAAACAATACAGATATTATATAACATATTTTTTTTCAATAAATAATAATCCATAATGAGTGATATTATTTTATTAATGGAATTATATGTTTTAATTAAAATATATCATTTATATCCAATTGATTTTTATATACATTTATAATAAATTTTGTAATCAATGCATAATTATTTAAACATGTGTAAACCATATTTCAGAATTCATTTGATATTATTCATTCACTCCATTCCAAAATCTATGTGTTAAATACCACATAAAATAATAATAATAATATTGTATTATTTTTCAGTATAACTAAATGTAGTGTGGAACATAATATTTCAAAGAAACATGTTGTTTCATTTCGAGATTTCTATTGGAAAAATAGAACCATTACCATAAAATTAATATCTTATTTATAAGTATTAATAGAAATAAAAAAGTATTATTTTATAAATACATAGGTCATTACATCCTTCCCCCATTTAGAAAATTGTGTCCCTGAAATTTTATAAATGGTCTTTGAATCATCATTGAAAATTATACATCGGAAGAAGTGTCAATAAAATTATCACTTTAAAGAAACAAAGAGAAGTATAAAGGTCACCCAAGATAACACATACTATGAATCCATTCAAAACATCTATATGGAAGAGAAAATTATCCATCATGTTCTGATAGATAGTAATAGAAAACATGATTAGGAGAAACTTAATAATAATAAAACCTCAAACATGTGATCGGTAGAACGGTATTTGATTTCCCAGTAGGAAAAGTAAATAAAAAAATTGTTTTCAGTTACATTTGATCATGTTGAGGAATATACTCATGATATTGACAAAGAACATAAGGATATATAATTATTTTTCATGTATATATTCATACATTAATAAATTTCTATCACATTCAATTCGTTCATCCAAATGATGAGTATTCAAGATGACTTGGTCATACCCAAAGTTCAATAAAGACCATTCAATACACAATTGCACTTAAATTTCTTCAATTGAATCTAAACTAATTTTAGAAGCTATGAATCCAATGAATTTGATCACATAGTCTTCAATGATAAATCATAAAATTTATCTCAAAACAACATTAACTACTCATCATGTATCGTACATAAAAGTAATTAACCTTATCACATATTCTCAAAGATAGGTTCATCATTTCCATAAATAACATATGTCGATATAAGTCCAAAATAAAAACTTAGATTCTTACAAAATAAAATTCATACATTACTCCTCAAATGAAATCCCATAGTATTATATTTTCCTTAGGCATATAGATTCTGAAAAAGGAAATTGTCATCCAAAATAACCTTTATCACATAATCACCAAATGCATTTCTTATACTAAGGATAACAATTTGATAAAAAAAAGTTCCCAAAATAAACTTATTCCTGATACATAAAATCATTTAACTTAAAATAGTTAGTCATACTAACTAGGGAAGTCACTTAGTCCACTGGTAGGTGGTGCCCCCTTTTTTCCCTTTGGCTGTGGGTTTAATTCTTATGGCCTTACTAAACGTGATAGGTTGTCACCCATCTAACACATTTCACTATTTATAAAACTAAAAAATAACTCAAACATGTTTTAACATAAATGTTTGTATTATTCCTATCATTTTATTCCCAACTCATTAAGACCTCAACGTCATAATTCATGAAGTCTTATACATATTTTCATTTTTTTATTTTACCTCTATATGATAAAATTAAATTGTTCCCAAAAGAAAGAACACCATACCATGATCATGATGTCCACAAGGTTTAATCATAATCATGTTCTCATAAAAAAAGGTCTATGAATTGCAATAATGATTTAGATATCCTTCATAATAATTTTCATCCTTCATCCAAATACACCTTGGATAACTTGGGTCATATGAGTGTTCACAAAAATTTGTTTTGCAGAAAAATCATGAATAAAATATAATTTCAAAACATTTGATCAAACATGATTTTTATAAAATACTTAGACTGAGTTAAAGTTGAAACAGTCAATAAATGGTCCATTTAAAATACCATAACAATGATATGAGAGACTCTATTTTAAAAGAAAATATAAATATGTTGTGCAAGGGTATCTTTCTTCATCACCATTTTCAAAATCATTATTTTCTTCAAAATCGTGTGATATAGTAATATATTTGAACATTATTGTATTATATTTACCTTTATTAAAAAATAACAGAGTATTAAGAAAATATGATTTAATTAAATTCAACCAATGATCTATGAAGGTATCAAGGATTATTGTAGGTGTTTGATAACTCAAAAAACTGCTTGCAAGTGAGTTATATACTCTAAAAATTTCAAAATCATCTAAACCTGAATTTGTAATAATTACTTCAAGCAAGGCATCATTAATATATAGGAATGTCCTTTGAGATAATCCTCCTTCCATTTGTAAACTACTTTCCTTGATATAAAAAATCTTTAAAAAAAGGGTTTGAATGAAATAATATAAATAAGGACTAACTTTGTGTTTAACGAAACTCGTAATACCTAATGTTTCTAATCCTTTATTTTGATACCTATTATAAGGCCCCGGTCTTAAAAAATAATTAATCTAGTTATTCGTAAGTAATTTGAAAATAATTCACATCAAATATCTTTTTAGGTTTAAAACTTTTGAGAATTAGGTCATACCTTATACATAACATCTTGAATATTACATGTGGAAACATCGACTCTCTATTGATTTTATTATAAAATAAAAAATACATGGAATTGTTTCATGTTTTAATATCCTAACATTTACTTGATCCAATAAAATACTATATTCTTCTGTATATCTTGTGAAAATCATTTAAAAACATTGGATAGGAATAAAAATAATATTTAGAGATACATAATGGAGGAAAAATATCAGTCGTGCAAAAAAACGATAACCAATGAAAATTATAACATAAAGTAATAATTTTCACCATTAAGAAGTAGCCAAAACACCTCACCGAATATACGCTCATTTCTTAAACTTTTTGTAACCAAAATATTAACATAAATTTTATAGAAGAAATATAAATAATATAAAGGTAACTTGGGTAATAAACATTCATAAATAGAATAACCATACGGTCGACTTCGACACATATCAATAAATAGAATTTCCATACAACTGACTTTCATACCCAATGCATTGGAGGTTATAACGCAACCACACATACATGGTTTATCACAAAACCACCCATCATCTGATTTATCATGTAACCACACGTAGTTGGTTTATCACATAACCACATGTAAATGTCCAATTACTAGTATATACTCATAACACATAAAATATTAAAAATATCAACATTTCACTAATAAAATTTTATTTTCAATCACAAGAAATAATTTAAAAATATTGAAATAATAACATCATTTAAAAAACCATTTTCAATAGTAAAAAACCCAAAAAGGGAATAAGGGTTTTCTATTCCTTTATAAAAATATATAGTTTCATAGAGGAATCCAAATAATGAATATGGTGACAGAGAGGTCCTCATCACTAAATATGTTAAAAAAATTTCTTCTGTAGTTTATTAAAATGATTTGTAGATAAAATATTCTCATTGAGTGAATTTAAAATTCAATGGGGTTTATTTTACACCATGTAAAAGAATAAGGTTTATATTATAAAAACATGCATCAATGAAAGGAGATTGAGATGAATCCTTTTACATTGAGTGTGATTCATCACATATGTTCCTTGTTATTCCTAAATAATAAACTTATTATAATTTATATTTTCTTAAGAATTTTTCTTAAGTTTATTATTCCATTTATATTAATTATTACCCAGTTATAAAAATTAAATAAATATTTAATTTAATATCTGTGGGTTGTCGATATTGGGTACTTGAGTTGAAAATGGACTAGTTATAATTAGAAACAGTCCATGTGGTAAAATTCAAATTATCTCTAGAATAGTATTCATGATTTAAATATCATATATATCTAGTATATATATCTTTATAATAGTCCATACCATTTGGAGATAATAAATGAAATGCACTATTCAATGAGATGGTAAGGCATACGTACGCATGAACACCACATTCATTTAATTTTTATATTAATGAAATGAAAAATAAATGATACAATAGTATATTATAATTACATTATAATATATTAAAAGATATATGTTACATAATTTCATTAACAATATCTTGTATATGTTCCATGCATGGAATGAATGAGTCATATCGCTTTGATGGGGAGTAGTCTGCACTTCCTCAAATAAAATTATCGAATTTACAAATTATGGAAAGCATAAAATTATTATTTAAATGAAAAATACAGAGCCATAGAGAAAATATAAATATAATAAATAATATATATTTATAAAGATACATCATAATGGACACCAAGAGAGATTGTAGAAATAAATTGTACAATCATCATTTCGTGAGGCAGTAGATCGTCGTACACAGAAACAATATGTTTGTATCCATTAGATGGAGGTGTGTGTAAGAGTAGTTTGAATCCTTTTCATAAAGACATCACAGTATATTGATCATATTTTTTTTGTTATGTAATAAATAAATAATAAGATCATTTCTAGTGGAGAATTAAAATAAATGAATGGATCTTGAGAGAAGATGTTACCTCTAAATGTGGTAACATCTTTTGATTTAAGGCAGAAGTCTTTTTTGAATTTCCTTCATCCCAAGGAAAGTATTATAAGAGGAAGAGGGTAAAATGGGTGATTTTTTGAGCAGAATTTGGACAAGCCAACAGGATTTATAGGTGTGATCAAATGGGTAGAGGTGATGCCCTTTTATAAGAGAAAGGAGGGGCACTTTAGGACGGTATTGAAATATTATTTTATTATAAAATGATTTTCAGTTCCATATGCTCCCAAAGTCATTTATTTCCAATAAAAGATGTTTTTGGGTTGAAAAACACAATATAAATAGGTATTAGACAACTCTAGATCACAAATATAATCTTATCTTTTATATTTAACCTTTATTTATCTAATTTTCTTCTTACAATGAATTCTTTTATATTCATACTCTATGGATAATATAGTTACTATAAAATGCAAATAGAACCTCAAGTGGTTCATTAATTAAATTTTACACATAATATGAGTCAGTTGGCCGACTCATAGATTTTTAAGACTATTGTACCATTTAATAAAATTTTATTTTTTAAAAAACTTGTTTAGGTTAATGTTTATACTATTCATATCATGAATTTTTATAAAATCCATAACAACATGAATCTTTCGAATAAAAACATAATTAATTAAAATATAACAACTCATAATAATCCATAAAATTCTTTTATGGAAGAAAACATTTCCTAATAAACTTATTTTAATATTTATAATCACATTTATTTAATTCATTCATCAAAAAGGTTATCACTACATTATCATTGTGTCATAAATATATGTATTTATTTGAGGTCAAAAAATTATAAATAAATGACCATGTTGTAGGAAATATTTTTTATCTTTTTAATTACTATTTATATTCAATGAGACCACTTAAATAACCACATATAAAATTTTTTTACTAAAAGTTTCGTGTTTTTGTTATATTTCCCTTTACATTATATTAATTAATATAACATGTCATTATCACTCCGAAGTGGATCAATGGGGGTCATAAATCGACCCATGGATAAAAATAGTCAGAAATATATCATCCAAGAGGATTATGATATGTGTTAGGGTAGTTAAATATTTTTATAATATTATTTTTTACCCTTATTTAAAAGATTTACATTTTACAATCATGTTAAATAAAATAATTATCCAAGTTACTATTAATAATGTCAAAAAATAAAAGGTAACTATTATCACAATTCGGACATCCCCATTAAAAAAATGTAACAAATTTTTTCAAATAAAAAAATTGAAGCAATTAATTTAAAATGTATTCCACTTATTTAACAAAAAATAGGTTTTTTAAGAAGTAATAACTATCAAAAGATTGATATGTTTTTATGTCCAATTTAAAAGTGATATTACATCTAATTACCATAATTGGATTAAATTATAAAAATATAAAAATATTATACATTAAGAAAACTAAAAAGAAAATCTAACTACATTAATAAATTAGATGAAAATACAATTTTGAATTAAAATGCAGAATTTTTTACTATTCATTAAAAAATGAACATTATCAGAAAAATAAAATAAAATCATCCAACATAAATTGGGATGTCCCAATTATAAATTAGAATTTTATTTTCTAAAATTGAGAATATAAAAGTGAAAAGTCTTGATTTAAAGAGGGATCTCCATCAAAAGGTGGTAAAAGTGCATTTTTAGAGAAATACTACTTTAATATGAAACAATTAAATTTGTTCTAATATCATAACTAAATATCATAAATGATTTATTTAAAACATGACATTGAATATATATAATTTATTTTTCATTAACTAAAATTTCACAAAGGGTGATGTGATTTTATAAACACAATTATATGTTTTGATAAAAACAAATCCTTTATATTCAATTGATTTTTATTTCTATTTCTATGAAATTTTGTAACCAACGAGTCATTATTTAAACATGCGTAAAACCTATTTCAGAACTAAATTCATATTATTCATTCCTCCCATTCCAATGGATAGGCATTAACTACCTCTTTATATAATAATAATAATATTTTATTATTATAGTATAACTAAATGTTCTATGCAACATAATATTTCTGAAAAACATGTTGTTGCATGTTGAGTACGCTATCAGAAAAAGAGCCCATTTAATATTAAATTAATATATTATTATAAAGAATTAATATAAATTAGAAAATATTATTTATATTTACATAGGTCATTACATCTTCCACCCCTTTTGGAAATTACATCCTTGAAATTATAAAATTGGTATTGGAAACTTCATTGAAATTACCACATCAGAAATAGAGTAAATAAAACTATCACATAAAAAACAAATAGAATTATAAAGGTAACTCAAGAAAAATCATACTATTATTCAATAAAATAATTAATATAGATCAAAAATTAAAACATCATGTTCTTTTGTAGAGTGATAGAAAAAATGAGTAGGAGAAAGATAACAATAAGAGAACCTCAAACTTTTGATGGGTTAAACGGTCTTTGATTTCCCATTACGAAAAGTAAACAAACCATTTTTTTAAGTTCTATTTAATCATGTTGAGTAATATATTTATGATATTAACTAATATTATATTGATATATACATATATTTCATGTATATTTTCATCCATTAATAAATTTAAACCCCAAACTCATATTTCCTCTAAATGATAAGTATTAAATGTTACTTGGTCACACCTGATGCTCTCGAATCAACTTCTAGAGAATTAAATAATCCACCAAACATGAATTATATATTTTCCCTATCTTTAGAAATTAACGGAAACCAAAATAATTATAACGTGATCAGAGAATCCCCAAAATGGATAATAATTTATAAAAAGAAACAATATTATTAATCTCCAAAATTCAATAAACAATACCCAAATATCAAAATATACCATTCAATACACAATTTCCCTTAAAAATATTCACTATAAACTAAACTAATATTGAAAACCAAAAATCAGATGAATTTGATCACATTTTCATTCAAGATTAATTTTAACATTTATCAACAAATAACATCAAATACTCTTAAAGTATCATTATTTAAAGTAATTTACCTAATCACATAATCGCAAATATGGGTTAATCTTTTCCATGAATAACCCAAATCACTATACCTCAAAAATAAAAACATATATTCTAATGAAATAAAATTATACCATTACTCCAGGAATGAAATCCCATAATATTCTATTTTTCATTGGAATATATATTTTTAAAAGAGAAAATTTCTTTCAAAATATCCTTTATCAATTAATAACCAAATTATTTTCCTACAATAAATATATATTTATTTGATAAATCATATGTTCCCAAAATAAACTTATTATTGATCTATGAACACATTTAACTAAAAATGATATGTCATTCTAACCAGGGACTTTACGTAGTCTAGTGGTAGGAGATACTCCCTTGTCGCCCTTCAGTTGTTGGTTTGATTCCTGCAGGCTTTCTTGATGCTACAAGTTGTCTACCATCTTAATGGTTGTCATTTTTATAAATCTCATAAAAAACCTTAACACGTTTTAACTCAAAGGATGTGTTATACCAATAATTTTCATCCCAAATCATTAAGACCTCCACATCGTAATTCATGATGTCTTATATGTGTTTTCATTTTTTTATTTCTCCACCATATGATATAATAAAACTATTCCAAATAAAAATAACAACATACCTTGATCATGGTGTCATCATGGTTTCATATTCATCTTGTTCACGTAGGTAGAAGGTCAATGCATTTTTAATATTGATTTAGAGATCCTTTAAATTCATTTGCTTTCTTCATCCAAATACAACTTATAAAACATTGGTCATACGGTTCTTCATAGAGAAATATTTTTAGATAAAATATTGAATAACATATAATTTCAAAACATTTGATCAAAACTGATTTTTATAAAATAGTTAGACAATTTTTGAGTTGAAACATTCAATCAATAGTTCTTTTAAAATAATATATGTATGTACATGGAGTCTATATTTTAGAATCAAGTATAAATTGGCTAATGAGGGGTATCCTTATTCAACAACCTTTTCAAATTCATTATAACCATCAAAATCTTCTGATATGGTTAAATACTTGAAAATACCATGATAATATTTACCTTTCTTGAAAATATGATATTATTGGGAAAATATGATTTGATTAAATATAAACCATGATCCAAGATGGTATTGAGGTATATTTGATGTGTATGATATCTCAAAAAACTACTTACAAGTGAGCTGTATGCTAGAAAAACATTCACAATCATCTGAACGTGAATTTTTAATAATTATTGAAATCATGTCATCAGGAAGAGATAAAAATGTAGTTTGATATCATACTCCTTCAATTTTTTACTGAAATTATGTGATTTGAAAAAGATATAAAACAAGTATTTAACTACAATAATTGGTCTAGGGACTGACCTTGAGTTTAACAGAAACTCTTAATCCATAAATTTGCCTAAACCATTTCTCTAATACCAACTATATGGACCCATCAGGAAACATTATAGAATCTAGAGATAAGTCGATAATTTAACATTAATTCACATAGAGGATATTTTACTATTTATATCATTAGAGAATTAGGAAATAACTTATACATATCATCTTGAATATTATAAGTAGACACTTCTACTAACTATCTATTTTTTATAAAATAAAACACTTTAAAAAGAAACATGTAATCATTTCATGTTTTAACAACATAACTATTCTTTGATCCCGTCCAAGAAACTATTCATCTTTATGTCTTGTGAAAAGAAATTCAAAACATGGGATGAGTATAAAAAGCTTAGTAAGGGATTCAAGATGAATGAAAACTGTCAGGGTTAAAGAAAGGTGTAAACCATGAATTTTTTATCCAAAAGTAACACTTTTTACCATTAAGAAGTACAAAAAACCCTTAACTAAATATAATTCCATTTCTTACAAATTTTGTAAAAATATATTACCATAAATCTCATAGAATCAACATATATCATATACGGGTATCTTGCGACATTAAAATTCTTAAATGGAATAACCATAAAGTCGACATCCACACATATCACTAAATTGAATATCAATATGACCTACTTCCATACTTAATGCATTGGAGGTTATAACGTAAATACGTTTCCATTGTTTATCACTAAACCACCCATTATTTGATTTATCAATTAACCGCCCATTATTTTTTTATCACATATTACCCATAAAATTTCCATGTACCATTATATAATCCCAACACCTAAAATATTACAAATATCAATGTTTAACTCATAAGATATCATTTTAAATCACATGTAAAAATATCAAGATATTGAAAAAATCAATCAATTTCAAGAAAAAATAGATACTAAAACACCAAAAAAGGATTAGGATATTTCTATTTATTTAAGAAAAATTAAAGTATACAGTGGCAGCCAAATAACGATTATGATGGGAGAGAGCTAATTTTAATTACATATGTTAAAACAATTCATTTTTTCATATATTGAAATGATTTATGGAAAAAATATTCCCATTTAATTAATGTAAAACTAAAATGGGTTTATAATAAACTATTTAATATAAGAAGGTGTGTTTTATCAAAACATGCCTCATTGAAAGGGGATTGAGACGAAGTCCATTACCATGAGTCTGATTCATCAAAAATGTTCCTTGTTCTTCCTGAATAATAAAAATAATTTAATCTATTCTGAAAGAAGAACATTTTTTCATGTTCTTTATTCATTTTATATCACTTATTACCATGTTACAAAAATTACTAAATTATTTAAGTAAATATTGATCATTTTTTTAATATTGGGTACTTAGGTGGAAAATATTATTGTTAAAATTACTAATATTTCGTGCGATAAAAAATAAATTATAACCAAAATAGTATTAATGATTTAAATATCTCATATATTAAGTATATATGTATTTATAATAGCCTATAATATTTGTTTAAAAAAATTCTTCGTTCATTAAGAAGGTAAGCCATATATACGCATGAACACTACATTCATTTGTTTTCCATATTAATGAATTGAAAAATAAATGATAAATAGGTATATTATAATTTAATATGATATATATGTTACATAAGATCAGAAATTACATCCTTTATATGTTCCATGTATGAAATAAACGAGTTATATCACTTTGAGGGGGCTGTAGGCCGCAAATTTTGAAATGAAATTCTCGTATTTAGACATTATGGAATGAATAAGGCTTTGATGTTAATAGAAAATACATAAACATAGCGACAATATATGTATTATATACATAATATATAAATATATTTGTATCATAATTACCAGTATGATATATCATTTTAGAAAATCGAACAATCATAATTTCGTAAGGCAGTAGATATCTGTACAGAGAAACAATATGTATGTATCCATTAGATAGAGGAATGTGTAAGTGTAGTAATATTATTTCTCATGAAAAATCCAATTATATTTATGATTATGTTGCTATTATGTAATAAACTAATAAAAATCAAAGGGTGATGGGAGAGAAAATAAAGGAAAGGAACTTGAGAGCATATGTTACCTATAAATCGGGTAACATATTTTGATTTGAGACTAAATTATTTCTTGAATTTCATTATAACCAGGGTAATTATTCTAGTAGGATGAGACATATAATTTGATATTATTTGATCAGAATATTTATGATCCCATAGGTTTGATATCTGTGATTAAATGGGTAGAGGGGATTCCATTTTATAAGAGGGAGGAGGGGCACTTTAAAAAGGTATTGAAATATTATTTTATTATAAAGTTAATTTCAGTTTCAAATGGGCCCAATTTCATTTATTTCAAATATAAAATGATTTTGGTCTAAAAAATCTAAACCAATAGATTTTAGACATGTCTAGATCATCATTTCAACATTATCATTTATCTTTACAGTATTAAACTAAATTATCTCTTATAATGTCTTCTTGTATATTCATACTATATGTATTATATGGATAATATATACTGAAAATATAACTTAATGTATCTCACTAATTACATGTTCAACATTTTATGAGTTATTATACCGAATAAAATATTTTTAGGATTGTTATATCATTTAATAAATTAGAAATTTTTTTGAAAACACATTTGTGTCAATTTTTATAATATACATGTCATGGCTTTTTTAAAAATACATAAAAAATTATTCATTCAAAAAAACTCCATTAAATCAAATATAACATGTCATAAATATCCATAAAATTAGTGAATGGCATAAAAAGTTTCGAAATATATTTATTTTATGATTTATAATATCATTTATTAAAATCATTCATTAATAATGTAATCAAAACATCAATAATGTGACATAACTATATATATTTATTACTTGTATGAAAATTATAAAAAAATACCATGATGTAGTAAATCGTTTTAGATTTCTAATGAATATTTATAGTCAAAAACATCATTCATATATCCCATATAAAATTTTGTTTCTAAAAGATACATGTTTTTGGTCTATCCTATTTACATTAAATTAATTAATATAACATGTCATTATCACTTCGATGTAGATCCATAAGGTCCCAAAATAAACCCAATGATGCCCATGGTCGGACATATATCATCCAATAGGATTAGGACATGTTTTAGGGTAGTTTAATATTATTATAATATTAATTTTTACCCTTATTTACCATATTTTCCCATTAACCATGGTAAATAAAATAATTACTAATGTTACTATTCATATTTTCCAAAAATAAGAGGAAACAATTTACACAGGTGTAACCTCCAAATTAAAAATATGTAATGCATTTTTTCAAAATCAAAACACATATGTTTTAATAAATAATTTAATATTAATTCCCATTTTCAATCCAAAAAATAGGGTTGTAAGAAGTAATAACTATCAAAATATTGACATGTGTTTATGTCCAAAATAAAAATGAAATTACATGAAATTACCATAATTGGATTAAATTATAAAAAGCTAATTCAATTATACTTTAAAACCAATTAAACTTTCAATATAACTATATAAATATATTATATTAAAAGGCAGTTTTGAATTAAAATGTAGTAATTTTAAATATTCATTAAAAATGAATATTATTAAAAAAATAAAAAAATATCATCAAAACTAAATTCATATGTCCCACATCAGAATATTAATTTTATTTTGTCAAATATAAGAATGAAAAGTGATAAAAACTAGATTTAAAAATCGATCGCCATTAAAAGGCGTTAAAACAAAATTTTAAAAGAAATACTTCTTTTATCCAAAAAAATGAATTTGTTCTTATATCAGATATAAAAAAATATAAAAGTGATTTATAACGTTAAATTGAATATATAACATACATTTTCCTTTAAATAAAAATCAATAAAGAGTGATGTGATTTAATGAACACAATTACTGGTTTAAAAAAATAGATCATTTATATTGAGTTGATTTTTATTCCCATTTATAATAAAGATGGTAACCAATGAATCACTATTTAAACATGTGAAAACCATATTTCAGTATTCAATTTATATTATTCATTCCCTCCATTACAATGTATTTGTGATTACTAATTTTTAAAATAATAATATTATTATTGTATTATTTTTTTGTACAACTAAATGTTGTGTGTAACATAGGATTTCAGAGAAAATTTTATGTTGCGTGTTGAGTACACTATCATAATAAGAATCCCTTTAACGTAAAATTAATATCTTATTAATAATTATTAATATAAATCAAACATTATTATTCTATAAATACATTGGTCATTACAATCAAAATCGAAAATTCCATTCTAGATGTATATGTTAAATATCATTAATACCCATAGTAGAATAAAATTCATTATAATTATTGTAGGGTTAGGTCATAGTATTCCAACATTGGAACCATAATGATAAAAAATCCTAGTAAATGATGATAATGAAATGTATAACAATTACAACATTGGTATTATTTGAATCATAATCCCCATAATAGATAGAATCTAAACTAAATAAGTAATCCATGTAATTTTTAGGAGAATAATAAAGAAAATCATTTTAGTATACACACTACATAAAATAAATATATGGTGAATATGGCATGTGCCTCATATAAAACAAGAATGGGAAATAAATCCTATAACACATTATATTAAATTTTATTCCTAAATATAGATGAAAATAAAATGAATCATTAAATATCATGAATATAATTAGATTCATAATATATATTGTTAAAAGAATATGATATACACAACATAAAAGAAATTAATGGGAAATTTTTATAGGTCTCCCATAACTAAAAGGGAGACTAGAGATCTCTCATCGTAGGTCTTGACTTCCACTGTACATGTTTAAACCACATGTATAATAAATATAAATTTAAAATTAAATAACTATAGAACCATATAAATATATATATCATACCATATGTGACATACTTATTAACTTTTATTACCTTTTTATTAGGAATTCCATGTTAATGTTATGTTTTAAGAAATAGAAACTTCGTTTTTCACTTATATTTTGAATTTTTATATTTGGTATTATTAAATTGATCATTGATCTATCATATCTATAATTATAAGAATGATATAAATATAATATTTATTCAGTGTAAATTAATTTGAAGTTATCCAAGAATGTTATAGATACACATTGAAAAAATGTTCGTTGAGTTGGTAGGTCGTATGTACGCAAGAACGTGTTTCAATTTTTCTGAACGAAAAAATAACGAAAAAATAATTTTCATATTACTATTTTAGAATCATTTTTATTTCATATACATCATATTTTTCATTAAAACTATTCCTTTTAAATTCCAGGTAAATCATGAATGAATCACAACCGTTCGCATGGTGGTAGTCCTCCGTACACACAAACGACATTATCATATTCATACAGACTGAAATGTATTATGGAACAATGATATAATGATTCTAGAAGAATAATTATATAAATAATAAATCTATCAGTATATCTCTTTATGGGAGGTAGTAATGGAAAAATGAATCATACTAGTTCCGGAGGTGGTAGTAGAATAGACACACAAATGTTGATTTTATAACCTAATTGATGGAAGTGGATATGGTTTTATTTCATAAGAATAAGTAAATGAAATATAACTATATTCACAATACTGGTGATATTGCATCAACATGTTATCATAAAAATTTTAGGAGTTCTATAATGAAATAAAATAAAACACTTTATTATGAATATTACCTCTTCTATGGAAAATACCTTTTTTCACCAAAAATATTCATGAGATATATATATTAAGAAATTAAGGCTTATAGAAAAGGTCAATGGAATTAATTTTTTTTTGGTTGATGATTATCTGAAATACATGAATTATAATTTTTGAAGAGTAGAAGATATTGGGTGGCCTCTTATAAGTGAGGTGATTGGTAGACATGTATTTTTTTAGATGAAAAAGATATACTTATGTGTTCCACCAAAAAAGGTTAATAAATTTAAAATTATCAATCCTAGAAGTTATACTGTCAATATATGTCCATAAATAGGTTTTTCACAGAGTTTGAGTCATTTATAACCTTTATCTAATTAGTTTAACCACTTATAAACCCATTTTTGGCTTAACCGTTGTAACTAATTTTATTATTTTTACTTGTGCTTATTATCAATAAATTCCGTTCATTGTATTAGATAATATAAATAAATATGATTCCAAATAATGAATCCATTTTTCTGAATTCCATCCACATAAAGGGAAATTTTTAAATTATAATTAATCTCATAGATGCATTAAGAAAGGTGATTTTCTATGTGAAAATGTTTAAATGTTTAAAAGTTTATATATAAAAAATCAATATGAAAATGATTAAAAAAACCTAAATTAGTTAAATTTTTATATAATTAATTTAATTTTTATTCTAAACACTTTTTAAATAAATTATAATTTATTGAAACACCAAAAATAAATTACAATTCAAAATAAATAAAAATAAATTTATCTATTCACAAAAAATAATTATTTTTCATAAAATACAAAAAAGATAACCCTAATATAATTTGTACATGATGATTTCAATAATCTTCTTTTATTTATTAGAATTTGTTTTTAAAATTTTAAATTTTTTTTCTAAAACATTGTGAGAAAAGGTAAAGAAAACTATTTTTTCTCACAAATAAAATTTTTAGTGTATAATTGGTTTTTTTCACATTTATTATTTCTAAAACACATAAATTGAATGTTAAAATTTTTATATAATATATAATACATGTAGTTATCTAAATGTTTCACTAAAAATAATTTGATTAATTTATTTAGTTAAATGATGTTTCTGTGCATAAAAATAGTTTTTTGAAAAAGAGGATTAGTTTATTTATAAATATATTTTATTTTAATAGATAATTACTTGGTGACAAAAATATTTATTTTATATAAATTATAAAGAATATATTTTAATAATATATTTTTTTTATTCATGGAAACCATCCCAACATCTATGTGAAAATTTTGATAATAAATAATAATTTCGTAATAGTAAGTAACAATTACTTTAACCCTGACACTGAAAGTGACACAATATAAACATAGTGTTGTGTTTAACACAACCTAAAATTGGTTGTAAATTTCTAAATTTCTAAACAATTTTTTTCATGTAACAAAATATAATAAAAAAATAAATTTCTTTTAAGGTAAAAACTCTAAATATATTTAGGTGTAACAATCCACAAAAATATATATAATGATTTTGTTTTTTAATTCTATAGTCATTTTATCCATCATAGGGGTATAACATTGGACTCCCTTCATAGTTTTCATGTTTTGAAATAATCAATGTCAAAACAGGGCATTTGACCATGTTTTATATGCTGTACGAGGTTCCATAAGTGGAACTACTAAAAAGATTTTTACTACTAAATTAGAATTATTTTCATTTCCACTATCATACTATTCAAACTGATTCCATCATGGAGTTATATTCCTATGATTTCCAAGAACATTCAATAGAACATGATTGAATATTGATAGTGATTCCTTATTTTTAAATGAAAATTACAATGGCTCTCTACCCAATTCATACGAACATAACAACCCATTTTATAATGTCTTGGTATAGGACATGTTACATGTATTTATTCTTTTGGTTCCATCATATGGAGTTTCAATAACATGTTATAGAGGAAAATTTCATTTATGTTCTAATTGGAATTAAAATTTACCAAAATCACAAATTTTATAATTTAAGTCAAAAATTATTTCACTTACATAATAGACCAATTAGAGGATGTGCCATTCCAAATTAATATAACTAAATTCATTATAAATTAATATATCTACTTCATGTAATAACTTCCATAACATCACAGCCTTAAACAAACAATAGATCATATGAGATTATATGGCTAGATAAATAATTTTTGGATATTTTCAGGGGCCACACAATCTATATATTACTATTAGAAATCATCTATTCGAAATAAACTAATGTTTTAGTCTATGTAAACATTATTTTATAGCTCCAACAATTTATAATTATTTTACTAAGGCTCCACTCTCATGATATGTAGGAAAAAACAACTTTTGTTGATGTATACATGCTATTTAAATATTATTTTATAAATATTTTTAAGAGAGACAATTGATTAATAATTGAAATATCACCCAAATCATCTATAATATATATCATTCAATCATGTGATTCCTGCATGGAAATAGATACAGCGTAACATATTTATGTCTTATAAATCTGTATTTGTATATAAGGATGCATGAGATGATATCTGTAATTCCCCATCCCAAGAAGCCCAAAGAAGATGCATTAAATATTACATTAGCATGATTAAAAGGAATTAAATCCTGAAGGAATGACTAGTCTTATAGTGTTGAATAAACTATGTACACACATGTAACTCATATTAAATTGGGAATGTTAAAAAAATACAACAAATAACAAAAACAGATAATCTTCATCCACGAGAACTCAATAAATTGTATCATCTTCATAAACTATATAATATAATAAAATTGAAAAGGGTGAGCTAAAATCATATATAAGGGTTAAAAATATCATAATCGTTAATCAATAATAATTGAATCATAATCATGTTGGCATAGTCAATATTCCATGGTGAATAAATGAAAAATGCATGCCATTAATAAACCGAGAATGAAACGGCATCCATAGATTTCTTCATAGTGAAAACCTCATGGATAGTAATTACATAAAATGAATAAATAGAATTATTATTAATTGGAAATAATGTATCTGGCACAAGAAACGACCATACAGTCGAAACAATTGAGGTCTGTGGGTAGATACTCGTTTGATTCTCATTTGCAAACAAAGTCGAAGGGTTTTTTCCGACATACTTTTCTCAAGAGACATTTTGATGATTCAAGGGGATATGGAGGGCCATTACCATCACTATAAGTCCAAATAATTATTTATTCAATTATTTAATAAAATAAATGTTTGAATTATCAATATATATATATAGTAGATGATACATAATCATCAATATTTCCATAGTTTAAACAACATTTTTAATAACCACCGTATGTGAAAGGGTATACAACTAAAGGCAATAATAATATACATGAATCCACAATATGGATATATAATATATTTAAAATATATAATGAATAATGTTCTCTATAGGTCATTAGGCACACCACATACGAATTATAAGGTGCACAATACTATGTAAATCACAATGAAATAGACACTGAAACAATGTCCCTTACAACATTGTAATCAATCGAGTTAATAATCATCATGTAAATAAACTAATACCATGAATATAAATAGAATCATGATATTATATATCAAATGGAATATAACATACACCCTATAAAAGCAATAATTGCTGAAAAATGGAAATCTCGTGGAAATAAAAGTGAGATCAGAAACCCCTTCACTTATACCCGATGGTGATCTCAATTGATTTTAATGACCTTAATAATAAAATTGACTTCATTAATTAATAATTATAGAACATACTCTATATTTAAATTTTTTTATAACATTATTATGTTTATTCATTTCTTTTTTGATGGGTTTAAGAGGTTTAATATTATTGTTTTGAAGCATTTTCTTCCTGTTTTTTGATGATCTATTTCTATATATATGAGAATAAATGTTCCTGAAAAATGGGAATTGATGACAAAAAATGTTGATATGTGTCATTAATGATCATACAGAATGATAAATGATAATATAATTCCTTTAAATATTTTTTGGGATGATGAATCATTATACAAAATATTAATGATAAATGGTGGACTTATACATGAACTCATATTGTTTTATAATTAAATACTTTGCAAAAAAAATGATTCTAGAATATTAAAGAATATATATGAAATATATAATGATTTTTTTCAACCGTTAAATTGTTTTCCTGACAATAATTGAAGATATTAATAGAAAATTGAAAACTTATCATCCTTGAATGTGATAAATTAACACAGCTCGAACGGTGATTTCATTTTTAATATAATAGTAGAGGGAAACCAGATATGATGTTGAAATATTACATTATCATAATAAAAATATATTTCATTTATGGTTTTGGAATTATCCTATAGTATTGATGATGGGAGGCTAGTAGAGTGAAGCAAAATATTGGAACTTGTTGAATAAGGAGAATGAAAACTGAAGAGGATTACCTCTTGGGTACTCCCCCCTGAGAATCTTATTAAGGCCTTTGTTTTTTGGCCTTTTGGTGAGACTAGAAGAATATAGACATTGTAGAGGGCATGGGAATATCATTTGGTAGAACATATGTAAGGATCAATGACTGAGTGGTGTTGGAGGAAGAGGGGGTGAGGGGTGGTTTATATAGTGGAGGGAAGGTGGGTTTTCTTAATATTTTAAATATCAGTTTATTATTTTATCCTATGATAATAAATAGTGATGATTCCATAACTAAAAATAGTATTATGTTAAAGTGAATTCGAACCATGAGTGTTTTCCTCATAAGGACATCATATATTACTCAATAAATCACGCATTTAGCAATAATCTAAATTTATTGTATTTTACTATTCATAAACAATTCAAGTATTTCATAAAAATCCCAAATATTTACCATAATTATTTTTTGAATGGTAGAATAAAAAAATAAACTCCACTTTTCAAAAATAATTTTCAAAATATGAGAAATTTAATTTTTAATTAAAGTTATCATTTAATAAAAAATATACCATCATTTAAAATATTCATCTTCATTTTTATGGTGCCTAAATTTTATTTGCACATTATTGGAAAAGGTTACCAATCATAATGGTAGTATTACTTTTAATAAGAATATGACACAATTAATAACACTGTGTTATTATTCATAAGGGTATATTACTATTCAAGGAAAATTAACATGATTCTATCAAACTCCAAATATCACCCTTATCGCAAACTTCTATGTTTGCTTTTCAAAATTCAAAACATAGCAGTGGAAAAATTATGTTTAATGAAAAGGTTACCACACTATCCTATAATAACCATTTTTTTTTTCACAAAGACGCATTGATTCATGTAATATATGATATCTAGAAATTATTTAAGAGGAACAGACCATAAAATTATTTGGGTGTTATATTCTTCCCTCGATCAAAAATTGTGTCATCAAAATTTTCATATGAATTAATCCTTAAATGGGTGTGGGTGTTTCATCTGCATATCATCATTAGGATCCCAGGTTTCTTCCTCTAATTTATGGTTTCTCAAAAAATTCATTACTAGTCGAGTTGTCAAATTTCTCATTACCTACTCTCTTTTTACATGAATCTTGAAAGGATCTTCGGTGTATAATAAATCAGATTCCAGCTCTATTTCATCATAGGCGATTACATGTGTTGGGTATGACATGTATTTATTTAAAAATTACATGTAGAAAACATTATGAACATCATATTGACATGGTGGAATTACTAAATAGTAATCTAGAGATCCAATTCTATCTAGATTTTAAAATGGCCTGATGTACCGTGGGCTCAGTTTTTATTTTCTTACCAAACGAGAAGACACACTTCCATGAATATAATTCAAGAAATACATGATCACCGTATTAAAATTACAAATCCTTTCTATGATTTTCAACATAAATATTTTTTCCTAACTTGGGATTCTTTAATATGGGCCGGAATTTTCATCACCTTTACAGTTTTATCTTTGATAAGTTTAGGGCCAATAAGTTTCCTCTCACCAACATTACCCCAACAAGTTGGAGTTTTACACATCTTATCATATAATGCTTCATATGGAACACATTTAATTCATGAATTGAAACTATTATTATTGGAAACTTCCACCAATGGAATTTATTGATCCCCCATACCGGGAAAGTCAATAGAGAATGATCTCAACATGTCTTCCAGTGTTTGAATAGTCCTTTGAGAATGTCTGTTGGTTTGGGGATGATAAGAAATACTCTGAATCTCAATATCCAATGCCCTTTGGAGACTTCTTCCATAACATTGATATAAATATGTGATCTCAATCAGAAACAGTCAATAGAGGTGAACCATGAAGTCATACAACATCATTAATATAAATTCATGTTAGGAACTCATGTGGTAAATACTCTATTATATAAGGGAAAATGTGATGATCTAGTGAGATGATAAACATTTACCAATATTGCATCAAATATTCTATGTGTCCTCAGTAGACCTGTAAAAAAATCCATTGTAATGTCATCCCTCTTCCAAATATGAATTGGTACAGGTTGAATGACACCTATAGGATTTTGTCTCTCGACCTTTATTTGTTGACTAACTAAACACCTTTGCACATAGTCATAAATTTCTAATTTAGAGTTATCCAACCAGTATTGACCCTTTATATCTCTATACATTTTAGTGAAACCAAGGTGTACACAGAAATTAATGCTAAGAGAATCAACTAGTAGTTCCCTTTTAGCTCAGGTACTGATGGAACACATAACCTATTCCCAAATTTTAGAACTCCATCCTCATAAATGAAGTCTTCCCATCTTCCATCGTTAATTTCATTAATATGATTTTATAGATACAAATCATCATATTTATATCATTTTATCTTCTCTAATAAATATGGTTTAGCAATCATTTTAAAGAGGTAAGATGATTCCCCTTCAATAACAATTCCCATATCAAACATTAGTCAATCCATGAATATATGATCTCTCCCAATCCTTATTAGTGTAAGAAGTCCATGATCATTCCATCTTAATGAATCAGCCACATTATTTACATCTCTTGGGTGGTATTGTATTGAACATTCATTTTCTTTGAGTAACTCGGTCCATCTCATATGCCCCATGTTTAGTTATTTCTATTCAAAATTGTATTCAAAACTCTTGTGATCCATATATATCTCATATCATTAACCGCCAAGATAATGTATCCATATTATTAGAGTAAAAATTATGGTTGTTATCTCATTATCATGTGTTCGGTAATTTTTCTCATCAGTCATCGACAAACATTATTCATAAGCAAAAAAATTATCATTTTTCATAAGGGCGCAACCCAACACAATCTTTGATGAATCACTGTTTATAAAAAATCAATAATATCAGATGAAAAATTCATAATTTAATTATAGAATAATATTATTTTCAATTCGTCAAATAATTCTATACATTCATTCATTCATACAAACATAATCCATTTACGTGTGAGCTTGGTTAGCTGGTTTTCCAATCGGGTGAAATTATAATCAAAACCCTGATAGTAACCAGTTATGCCAATAAGACTATATACCTCAGCTGTTTTCATTGGTGTGGGCCACTATTGGATATCTTTTATCATTTAAAGATCTACTATGATTCAATTCTTAGGGAAAATATGGCCAAGAGAAAAAACTTATTGAATACAATATTCACACTAGCTAAACATCCCATATAATTCATTACATTTAAGAGTTTTTAGAATAATACACACGTTATTCTAATGGTCTTCATCGATTATGGAGTATAAAAGGATATCATCAATAAATACCACATCAATTTTATCATGATATTCATTAGATCCAAGAAAATAGAGGGTGAATTAGTCAGTCTGAAAGGAATAACTGTAAACTCGTAATGCATATACCTGGATTGAAATGCAGTCTTTGGAATATATTCCTTCCTCTTACACAACTAATGATATAAAAATTAGGGGATAGTCTTTGAAAAATATCAGGCTCCATGAAGTTAGTCAAATAAATCATCAATGTGTGGGAGAGGATACTTGTTCGGTATTGTAATAGCTTTGATTTTCCTATAATCAATACATAGCCTCATGGATCCAAAGTTCTTCTCAACTAATTGGATAAGGGCTCCCAATATTGAAATAATATGTTGAATAAATCCTTTTTCACTCTATTATTCTAGTTGTTCTTTTATACCCACTAATTGAACAGTGTCCATTATATATGGAGTCCATGATATTGGTCTTGCACATGGAATTAATGAATAGAGAACTATACTTCCAACTCTAGAGGATGTCAAGGTAAATCCTCTAGAAATAAGTCAATGTATTCTTGAACAATAGTTATATCTTCAATTTTATTATTACTTTCTGAACACCTATATATTTTTTTATATTCCTCTATAAGAATTTCATTCAGTAGATCTACTGGGGTGCATCTAGGTAATAATTAGACAGTGATGTTTCTTCTCTAAAGATAAGGGATTCTACCCCATTCTAAAAAAATTGTAACTTTGTCTTCTTTTAATATATCTGTGCATCATAATTTGAAATCCAATTTATACCATGAATTATACCAATTTAAGTCATATGTATGATGATAAATTTATTAACTACAACAAATTAATGTGTCATGAGGGGGACTAATCAAAACAAATTTGTTGCAATGATACATCCCCTAGGATTTCTAATGGACAACTCATTTATTAAATCGAATTTGAAATATATCATTATCTTGGAAATCTAGTAATACATAATTAAATTTGATGATCTGGAATCAAATAAAGATTTTGGTAAGTCTGAGGAAACAATTATTGTACCTACCTACACGTCATTAAGATCACCAACTTCCTCGGTTGTAATTTCATAAGATTTCCCTTACTCATGTGGTATTTTTTAGGAATGATACATTGGTAGTTATGACACTAATTTGAAAATAATCCCATATTTCTAAAACTGTAGCACTGAACAACATTTTCTTTCTTCTTCCCCTTCCATTCACTAGATCGATGACCCATTTCTTGAACCTTATAGAATACTATAATGCCTTTCAATCATTTCCCAGGATGATTATTTCTATAGTCCATGAATAATGGATATTGCAACATTCCATACTTCTTCATTGGTGCTTCATCATTCCCCTAGTTATTATAATTCCTCTTCTAATATTGATTCCCTTGAATCAAATTTGATCTAGAAAATTATTTCTCTGTTTTGATGACACATAATACAATTTCATTTTATGATGCAATTGTTTGAGAATATAGTAACATTTGAATACATTTATTACGATCATTAATGAAATTATCAATCTTGCCATCTGAATCACATGCGTAATTAAATGAATAACTACAAAACCTTGTAATGGTATCCATATAGTCATCAACAATATCTTGTTCCCTTTGATATAGGATAAGTAATTTCGTATTCATTTCAATTTTTTGTTCATGAGTGAAGTATTTGTTGATGATTATTCAAATAAAATTACTCTATTTTATAACATCTATTTCATATTCCATTATGGTTTTATGGATCAATGATCAACATCACCCTTGAGGAAATAAATATCCAGTACTACATTTTCATTTTCATTGCATTTTCATGACCTAAATAACTTTTTAAGGACTTGATCCACATCTCATCTACCACCGTATTATTAGACCAACTAAAATATGGGGTCTTCTACTACAGGAAATGATCCAATATAGGTGTAGAATTGTTATTCATCATAGCATGACTACGTTGTACCAATATGGTCGTGATATGATATGATACAACTATAAATTAATTGACTTGCCCAATGGGGGAAATCCCTACATTTTCCAATGGTATTAATTGCCCTTATTCCATTAAGTTTCATCACTAAACAATGGGATACAATAAATTAGGTCATGGTTCAAAATTTTTAAATAGGAAACACTTAATATAATCTGAAAATTTATGCACAACTAATCTCATAATAATAAACATTTTTAACATTTACTTTTAAATCACTCATAATGGTTTGTAAATAAAATGTGAACTATCATATGAATGTCCCCCAAGCGTGTGAAATGTGGTGCACAATAATACCCTATTATCATGTACCAGGATACCCTAGGTCATGCCCGAAACTCCTTTTCAGAGTTTTTAGTCATAGGTACATCTGCTCCACAACCATGTGTACTTGTAGTATCCTTATAGAGATGTATTTTCAAGGAAGACCAAAATAATCCATACTTTCCCCAAATTACATATTTTTTTCTATGATTATCTTCAAATTATATCTTAGGGTTATGTCCTCTGAACTATGTTTCCTACATCTAGTTCCTATGGTTTCTTTTAATATTCTCTTGAATCCATATGTAATGACCCAACCCCAAAATCATAGAGCTGGTGCATTATTTTGAGGCATTGACATCATTGAAATGAATGATATCCCAAAGGAAAAATCAGTTTACTATTCATGAAAAATAGGTACATTCATGTAACACATATTACATTGTTTAATGAAAAAAATACTATACATAACCAAAACTAATAATCTGTGTCCACTAGAACTACATAAAGGGTATTTTATTCAAAACCTGTTGAAGGTAAGATAATGAAAGGGGTGATCTCAAATGCACTTCAAGTGTTTCAAATAGATGATGCATGGATCAATAATAATGGAATACTAATCATATTGTAATAGTTAATATGGCATTGGGAATAAATAAAAAACACATTCCATTAAGAAACTTTGAATGAAACTGCATCCATTTATTTTTTTCATAGTGAAATATTTATTGATGGTAATTACTGAAAATGAATAAATATAATGCTTATGAATTGGAATTCATGTATCCCACACATGATACAACTATACCATTTAAAAGGTTTTTGACTGTAGGTAGATACCCATCAAATTTTGTTTTGGAAACAAACTCGATGGTATTGTCGCCGACTAACTTGTCTCTTGAGACATGTTGATGCATTAAGAGTATATAACATTCTCCACCCTTAACAAGATGAAAAATGAATTATTTATTATTATATTTAATAAAATTAAAATTTTCCTTCTCAGTATCCATATAGAGTATAGGAAACAGATTCATTGATATTTCCATAGTTAAATCAACATTTTAAATAAATACAGTATGTAATAGGGTATATGAATGAAGTCCAAAATAATATCCATGAAACCAGAATAAGTATATATAATATATTTAAATTTTAAAATGAAAAATTTCTTCAATGGGTATGAAGTTACACCACATAATAATGAATATGTGAACAATACAATGTAAATCACAATGAAAAGAAATCTGAAATAAAGTCCATTGCATCATTGTAATAAATCAAGGTAATAATAATCAAGTGAATCACTAAATTTAATTAATAGAAAGAGAATAATTATATAATATATCAAATATAATTAACCATAAATCACATACAATAAATAAGTGGTGAACAATGGAAATCTCTTGGAAATAAAAGTGAGACAAGAAACCCATTGCCTTATGCTTGAAGGTGTTATCGATTGATCTTAATGACCCAAATAATAAAATTTAGCATCATTAATTAATTAGTCCATAACCATATCTATATTTTCTTATTTATCATAACATTATTAGGTTTATTGATTTCTATTTTGAAGTGTCTAAGAGGTTTAATTTTAGTATTTTGGAAGCATTTTCTTCCTTGGATTTAATGATTGGTTATCTTGTATATGTGTATCGAAGTTCATGTAAAATTAGTAATTGAAATCCAGAATTGTTTTTATGAGTTAATAATTATCATAGATATGGTAAAATGATCATATAAATCCTTTGGTCATTTTGGGGGAGGGTGAATCGTTATACAGAATTTTAATGATAAATGCCTGGTTATTTTTGATGGGTTTTTATCACCATAAACTCATATAGTTTTTTAATAAAATACGAAGTTTAAAAAATGATTCCAAAAAAATTAAATATAATATATTTCAAATATAATGATCTAGATGAAGCCTAATTTTTCCAATGTCTATAATTTGATATAGCAATAGAAATTGGAAACCTACTGTCATTGAATGTGATAAATTAACACATCTCGGATGATGTTTTCATTTTTAGTACAAGAGGAGGGGGAATGATATATGATGAGGAAATATTCCATAAGAATTATAAAATTATAGTGCATGTATATTAATGTAATTATCATATAATTTGGATGAGGGGATATTATGAGAGAGCAATAAAAGAATGTATCTTGTAAAATAAGTTGAATGAAAAAAGAAGATAGGTTAACCTATTGAGTACTTTTTCATGAGAATCTCATTAATGATTTTTTCCTATTGGTGAGACTAGAGGGTCTTGGGTGTGGGGGAGGTCCTGGAATATTTATTTTTTGGAACAAAGGAATGTCTCACAACTTGAGTGGTGTGGAAGGAAGAGGGGGTGTGTGTGGTTTATATAGTAGAGGGTGTATGGGTTTTCTTAATATTTTATTCATTAGTTTATTATTTTTTCCTAAGACATGAAATAAGGATTATTCCATTAAAAACTAGAAATAAGTTCATGTGGGTTCGAAACAAGTTGGATTGACTCCATAGGAAATCATCCAAGACTCAATTAATCATGGGTATTGCAGTTATCTTATTTTAGCACTTTTAACAATTCAAAAAATATTCAACTATTTTAGAAAATTTCCAAAAGTTCATCGTAACAATTTTTAGAGTTTTAGATTCCAAAAAAAAACTCCATTCTCCAAAAATAATTTTCTAAATATGAGAAATTTAATTTTTAACCAAAATGGTCATTTAATCAAAAAATACCATCACTTAAAATAGTCATCTTCATTTTTAAGGTGCCTAGATTTTATTTACACATTCATGGGTTAGGTTACTATTCATATGGGTTATATTACTATTAATAAGGGTAGGTTTCTATACATATAGGCTTGTTACTACTCTTAAATGTATGTAACTATTCACCACATATTAAATTGTTTCTATCAGAAGAAAAATATCACCTTTATCGCAACTGTGTATGTTCGTTTTCTGAAATTCAAAACATAGATGTTAAATATTTAAGTTCAATTGCAAGGTAATGAATTTATAATATAAATAGAAAAGTGTTGTGTAATATAGAATTAGTGATTCGTGAAATATATGTCATCTTGATATTATTTTAGAGAAACAAACCATAAAATGAATGGGGTGTTATAATATCTCTTTTAAATTCCATTCCAAGGGTAAAAATAAATAGTCGCAACAACTAAAAAATATCTTGTTTGTTACCAGTAGTGAAATAAGATTAACAATAATAGGCATTATCCAGTACATCATTTCCTACCCCAGTAAATTTATCTTTTCCCCATATGTGGGTAAGCTACTCTCAGTATCATGATCATTACTAAATCATGACATGTCAAAAACTCTTATGTATCCTCCAAGATAGTTAGGGTTAGAAAATAAATTATACCATACATATTTGGTACATATCAAATGAGATTCACTGATAAGTAACCTATCTTGGTTGACCACATAGCCTCATGATCTCCTCCACATATTCTAGATGATGATGAGTAGTAGTGAGGGACTTATGTTTTATTATGTGGATACAAAACCCTCTTGATTTGTGGAACAAAATGGTACAAACATTGAATAAGTATTAGATGAATATAACTAACTAAGAGTGTATGATATGTCATTTGGATATAAAATATAGATATATAAAACAATTTCGATTACTTTATACAAAATGATGTAATTTCACGTTTGTATAAATGAGGATCAAGCAGACATGGTTGCAGAAATAAACACATACAAGTATTTCAAATAATCTACAATGAAGTAAATATTATCTATAAAGGAATCCAAATCCAAGGATTGGTTTCTTGCTTCCATGTTCCCAAGATATAGTTAATCAAGAATCAATTATTAGGTACTTTCCCCTATACGTATATGAATATATGAGATCAATGTGGGTCCCAATTGGTGGCTCAAAGAGGGTGTGTGATATACTCAATAGGCCACCACTAATGATGTCTATATTAATCATGTCCATCGGTATAAATGTAATAGTGTGCAAAAATAAATAAAAAGTATGATTGTAAAATTTATTAAATAATAACCATGTTGGGACCTGGGTCCTCATGGGATTTGGAGAACACTACCTACTTTGGCCTATGACATAATTTATTTACAAACATTCAATCAGGTATATATTTTTATACATGTTATCTTTGTAATAGTATAGATTCACCTAGAAAAAACATGGCATAGTGACCTATTGTGTACATTGTGAGAGAATATGTCCGGGGATTAATAGTTTTAAATAGGATAATCATAAAAGATAATATATGAGAATGAACAAAAGAGAAACAAGGTAATCCCTGATCTTAGAGGATCAAGCCAACTCGGTTTGATAACTCATGGTGGATTCCCATAATGTTCAATACGTAATCTAAGGGGTATACCTATGGAATTCCACCCTAAATTAGTAAAACAGATTCGATGAAACATGTATATAATAAATACTAAGATGAGAATAAATGGATCCCATTTATAGAATCCATGGTGTCACATGTCCGAATATGTAAAAATTAATCCAAGGAGTGTATCCTAGTCATTATAATATCCATATATAATGTGAGTGAATTATTATTACTACATTGATTAATTCATGCATAAATGTGGTCATCACTAAATTCCAGGGTGGGTATCTCTCTTAATAAATAGATCAATGAATCAGGGTGGCATCCACTGAGTTCCAGTTCATCCCATTAATAATATTATTAAATATCATTTCAATCCATTACTTCAATAAGAAAATGTTATATATGAATAAAGGCACATGATGTAATTAGTACCATAACATTGAAAATTTGTAATACATTTCAATGTTCTTATTTCATTCATTTTAATCCATTAATTTTGAAATATAATTTACAAGGTTCAAGTAAGTGTTTCATATCATTAATAATTTTATTATTGATTAATTAATTATAGGAATAATGTTATAGTCAATATATAATATAATAATTCATCTTTTCACATTAATCATATCCCATTTTAGAAGATGATACAAAATAATTACTTTTATGGATCATAATCCATAATGGTTAACATTGGAATATAATGGGTATACCAAAATGGTTGAAAATTATTTATGTTTAAAACCTCTATCATTATAATGGTCAAATAGGGTATTCCAGATCCCAGATTAGAAATCGATTTTCAGAAGATGAGATTTTGGGGTGATGCCTGGGGACTCCAGAATGCATCTCATTAGTGAGATATATAGAAGAAGATACATTGATTGAAAATTAATAGACTTGATACATTGGATATGTAGTATTGAACTCTACAAATATCAACCTATGTTTAGGTCCTGATCCATATAGAATAATGGAATGAACAAAATCCCTAAAACAAGGAGTATAATCAGGCCTGTAAAAATGATTAGATAAGGGAAAAAAATTTATGGATGTATGGGACTAGACATCATACCTTTCTAGTGGATATCTTATATCAAAAGGAAACTCAAATTTAACACTAGGAAAATGATATGGATCAGTTTATATAGTATATGGATGAAGAATCTCTATGTATCTATGATGGAGTAGAGTGTTTAGAGGGGAAGAAGTAGAAAAGGTGATATATAAAGGGATAAAGGGGAAAGTAATACTACACTTATTTAAAGGGGAACAATGTTTTGATTCATGATGATCCATACTATGCATCAATCATGTGTTGTCTATTGTCTATTGATAGTTTCATCACATGGTTGGATAGTGAGATTTTTTCAATAGTGATCAACCTAGGCACTAAAGTGTATCCATGTGGGAAACAATTAAATGGGAAATGATCATGTTATACTAAAACGGTTTTAGCCATTCTACACCCTCTACATGAAAATATAGGACCCGTCACGGTGTCTCTAAACCATGCGACCTCATGGGATATGTTTTGACATACCATGCCCCTGGCCTCTTCAATTCAAAATAGTAGCTTCATGATTTTAATGTTACTTGAACACTTTTGTAACCTATATGGACATATTAATCACCATTTATTAATAAAAAAGGGATTAAATAAGAATCAAATGGTCTAGACCTCATAGAATAAACTAGGATGTTACACGTCTCCTAAAAAATATGAATTTTCCCTTCTACTCTAATGAGTATGGTAAGGAATTTTAGGGATATGTTTGATCCCCAACATGTTTTACATTGACTTTATAGTCACAGGATTGATTAAATTATGATAATTGATTCCAAATTAGGTGTTATATTAGTTATTATATGATGTGACTATTTTATTTGGTTATCATTTATATTCATTGATATGTGGATGTGTACATACTAGAAAGGATGCCCTAATTGTTAGTCATGAATAAACAATAAGTAAATATCTATCCTTCATGGATATTTTTCATGTCTAAGAGGTGAAAATTTTATATCATTTTAATTTATGGTTAGGTTAGAGTTTTCATTGGATCCAACTTATAAAATTAGTTTTGTGTGATGACTAGCATACATTGAACACAGAAGCTGTCTTGCATTATGCTAAAACTTTTTATATGCTTTTATAATTAACAATGGTAATATAAATAAAATATATATGGATATATATGATATGTATTTGACATCATTGTGATGATAAATATATAGGAATGGGTTTATTTCAAATTTTATATGTTTTATGTTTGACTAGGTGTCACAATTCCTTATGATACGATCCATTTATATAGGGGTTACCTCTCCCCCTTATCTATATTTTGAGTTGTAGTAATAAATATTCATACAAGTTGATTTCATTATAAACATGGTAAACCTTTAAAATTTTCATTATCATTCATATACATGATTTTACATTCTTAATGGATTAGATAATTATATATATGGCTTACCATTCATATTCATCTCATCATGGATAAACATGGGTTGAGATTTGTGAGGAGAGAGAATATTATAGACTTCGGATGCCATTCCCAATAGTCCTATAATTCTTCAAAAATGGTAAATATGAATCTAATGTGAAATTTTTTTAATCATGGACCACCATTCCCATTTTTTTAAACATGATCATGCATGGGTTACAATTCCCTAGAGATCATATCTGAATAATCACGGGTTTCCATTAAAATTTCCTTATATTGTATTTAGTCTCTATTGATATTCTTTATATTTATGATCATTATAAGACTGGGGTTTCATTTTCCACTATACTATTCACATGTTGATATAAGTACATAATTTCATTTAGGATGGGATCCAACAATAATAAGAATGTTATTACCCATGACCTTAGGAAATTATGTTGAAAAGTTCGTATTTATTATGGATCATCATAAAATTGTTATTAATAATTCCTAAGTTGCAGGATGAGCCCTCTAGGTAGTTAATTTAATTATTTATATTTTATTATAATTTCTATAATATCGCATAATTCATGAAAAATGATATTTTATTTTTTAAAGACATCATTAATGGATTCCTATTGAGTTTTACTCAGACGTTTCATAGGAATATCTATGTGCATCTAGATTTCATTTCTCCTTGTATAAATAATGGGAAGGTCCCCATAATTGATAGTTTAACTAGATTTTCCTAGCCAGAATTAGGAAATGGAACAAATAATTGAATCGATTCCATGTTTATGGTTATCTTATAAATTTTAAATTTTGGTTTCGGATTTATTTAACTTTATTGTTCGCTATATTATTTGTTCTTATATGAATCATATGTCATTGTAATGGATTAATTTTTATTATTATTTATCATGTTGTTTACATGCTGTCAAATGAAACCTATAATACAGATATATTTCAATTTTAATATGGTTAATGTCTATTAATATATGTTATAATTTTTTATGATAATTATAATAGAGAATATAGTATTTCCATTATTAATGATTAACCCAAAATCATTGTTTGTATCTTCAATAATATGAGAAGATGATACTAAGGGTTTTTATTCTCTAGATCATTAGTTGATGGTGTGAGTATGGATGAATATATTACTAAGTGGATTATAGGGTATAATCTATTGATGACCACTGATTCACCCACATTGAATCTTGTAACACATTATCATACAAATAAGTTTTCCTGAGTATGTAACACTCTATATAATTCATTGTTGTAGTGAACAAGGAAAAGAACATTACCAAAATGGTGTCTAGCCCTACATCTTTCTTTTTTACTAATTCGAAAGCTTTTTTGGATTTAGTATATTATTAAAATATGGGATGTATATTCTTAATTAGAGTTACTATCCATTATATTTAATAAATCAATGATACAATGGATGGGAGTGTTTCTCATTATTTTTGGATGATAAAATTTTAATGAATTTTTAAAATAAAATTATGGGATTATTGTTTTTCAATTAACATTGGTATATGATATCAATAGGTGTGATTTCATGCATCATTTTTTTCATATATGATTCATGTAAAATTCATGTTCTCATATGGAGTTTGATGCCCTTAACATGACATTGAGTAAGATTATATTAGGTTTTATTATTGAATTATTTTGAATTTTTCTATATAAAGTTATTTTTTAATTCAACTTAAGTATGATTGACATGATGGTTATTCTTTTCTAATCTTTTGATGGTTAATTATATAAATAAAATATATATTTAGTCCAATCAAGAGGAATATATTTTATTGAAATATCAAAAGGTTTTTTCATTCCAGTAATATATAAGTTGGACTTATAATATTGATTATTTTAATTACTTTTAATTCTTATACAACATTTTTTATCATGAATTATTATAAATTTATTATGTGGTGTTGTTTTGGAATTGTTGTCACTTGTCACCTAGAAAACTACCAATAAATGACTATGAATATTCGGATCTACATTTTTTGTATACATTTGATCTCGTTCCCCCTTTTATACCAATATATCATTTTGATTTGTAACTCTATAGGAGTCCATATTATGTTACATAGCCTATGTGATTTTGAGTTTGGGGAGGTGATATATCAATGTGAGATCTGGAATTATATATTTTGTATAATGTCTACCTCTATTAACCGGTTAGGATAGACTGTAGGTTATTCAATTTTGGTTTGATTTGTTACAAACCATATTATGCTCGATTAAGTAACCCCATGATAAGAGGGTAATGATTTAAAATAACATATTACTAGGACTAGTGAAGAACTGAGAGGATACCATTGGGAATGAATATTAGTCTTATGGGATATCCTAGAATAACATTCATGTAATATTCATTGAGATGTATTTTACTGAGATAATGGGGATTAATAGGTCTGAAGAGTTTATAGATATTTTTATTTTGATTATACGAGTGAAAATATTTATTTATAATATATCAGTTCAGTTTTTTTCACTTATGTTGGATGGAAAGGATATATACAGGGTTCACTAATTTCATGATGTTCTGAATTATTTTATATGGTATTAGAGGAATATATTTTCCAATGAATAGTTTTTTGATGGTGAAATATACACTTATTGCATATGGGAACCTAGTATATTGTTTTATGATATAGTAGTCAGGACCATATTTGGATTCATTGGTGGATCCAAATATAGTAGGAAGTAATGATATGGTGATTTTATCCAAACTAGGGATACACATGTCAATCATTATCATGCATAATCTGTTTTCATTCAATGTATTAATCCTCAAATATATTATCATTATAGAATATTGGGGTGCATATGATAGTATTTTTTGAATGAACTAGATCATTACTGCTCATGTGTGAAGAATGAGTATTTGAATTTGTTTTTTTAACTCTTCCCAAATGAGAAATGTTTGTAGTGATATCCATTCGTAGTATTCTAGGTTTTGTTCCGGTTCTTCATTATTATGATTAAAATAATTTACAAATATTTATAATAAGGATTTATTCAAAGTTCCCAATAATAATGGAAAAATTATGTTCTATGTTGTGTTGTTATTTGATAAGAGGTTAATGAAGAGTCGTTGAATCAATATAGTAACACACTATTGAGATGACTACTAGTGATTATGATGAGAGGACATTGACTGTTAAAGGTATATGTTTAGTGTCTTCAACCATTTAAAGTATTATATTTTATATGAACATGTAACCATTGTAATACCCCAGAATGAATATTTTAAATAAATAATATATAACAATGTTTTCCTCATAACACATGCCTGTTTATTACATATTCATAATGTGATACACAAAACTAGGAAAATTCATTTACTGTAACTATGAAAACTAATGATATCATACACATAAAAACACATGTAATCACTATAACAATGATCTCAAGATTTTCATACTCTAAAAGGAATGAATAAAATGTGAAAGTATCATTGTTATGATAAATAAAACAATATGAAATAAAATAGTCCTAGCATATGGGCTGAGATAAAGATAAAAATTATTTTAAATGATATAATTATGTGAATGAAAATAAGAGGTATTACACCATGGGAAATTTTAACTTGACCACTGGAATACATAAATTTATTACCATCCTAATGTAATTATAATGTAACAATTATATTTACAAATTCATAATAACCTCCATAAAATTATATGAAAAAATAAGATCATTTGATTTAAATAGTTTCTACTGATTAATAAATATCACTATAATTACCCATAGATGCCTTTTAATAAAAGGAGATATAATAAAAAATTGGTTTTTAGATTTTTTTTCATTTCATAGAATAATTTGAAATTAAAAATTAATTTATTTCATTAAATTGATTTTTTGTATATAAAATATTATGGTCATAAAATATACTTTGATTTTTAATCTTCATGTTGAAAATAATGAATGGTTAATTTTTTATAATTGACTAAAAGATTTGATTTTTCATGTAAATATTTAAACACAGTGTGAATATAAAATAAGTTTTATGACATCATTATGTGTTACATATAATTTAATAATTAATATAAACTAATCCTTGACAAAGAATTTGTTAAATTTTTAACGTAATTTCATATTAAAATCATTTTATAAACAAACATTACAAATTAAATTCCCAAATATATAAAAATAAGGAATTAAAGACAATATTTTGTAGAAAATTGATATTTCCATGGCCAAAGTAATGATAAAAAATGTAATCATATCATTTATGTGAAAGTGATTAAAAAATGTAGTCAAATGTAAAATACAATGAATTAAGCCCATATTAAATCTAATGATATTTACTATTGAAACCATATATCTCAAAAAAGAAATGCCAAAATTTAATAAAACTATACATGTTATATATTATAAATATCGATCATCCCTCCTATTACACTTTACTCTAAAATTATTGAGTATAATTATCTATGAATTTCATTATACTTTGTTAGTTCATGATATTATTATGTTTCTATAGTGTTCTTTATAAATAATTAAGAATATACCATTGATACCAAGGGTTTATAATTCCCTTATTTTTTCTCATTTTATACCTTTTAAATTTCCTCACATTTCAATTGAAAATTTTCTTGTGTTGCCTTATTATAATTACACTATTTCATTATTAAAGAGATACTAATTATCAATTCCATTATACCAACCCCACAATCTATTATAAATAAAAAACATTCCTATATAAATAAACATCAGTATCTTAATCCAAAAGTATAAAATGTATTTATTGAATTTTTGATGTATTATTTATTTAATGTGGTCTTTGTAAATGTATTTATAATTATGTAGTATTTTAGGATCTTATATCATATCCCAAGTGGACTAAACTCAATAATGACACATTTACATGACATCCATCAATTCATACCAATCATGATTTATTTCTTAAAGTAAATTTTTCATCACAAATGCATATCATATATATGTTATAATACTCCAGATTATTATATAGTATTTTATTATCATTTATTCTATCCACAAAAATTGAAAACACATATATTAAAAAACAATTACAAATTTATGTTATTATACCATGTATGTACAAAATACTGTTACATCATTTTCATTGCATTGATAAGGATTCTATCCACTATATTGTGAACGCGAAGTGGTTAATATATTGATTATTTTAAATTCACCTAGATTGAAATATTATTATGTTGAATGTGTATATTATTAAAATCACTATATCCATTACATAAAATAGATTATAATGGATTATTCATACATGACTATATAATAGGTTCCTCAAGGAACATTATTTCTTCTATTGATTATCCCATTTATCCAAATAACAGATTAATTTGAATTATTAGGTGATCAGTGGGACGTAGAACTATATAACCCCTATAAAAATTTATAGGTCTTATAAGATAAAAATATTTAGTGCATAAAAACATTTTATATATCATATTTTGGATGAGCCAAGGATAATATGGATATGATGTTAAAAAATATGGATTACATCACTATGAGATTATGGTTATCTATATAATTATTTATTCCCAATATAATTTTATCTGTGGATATATCATTCTCATGTTAATAGTTACATATAGTTATTTAACTATTTTAACTTCAAATTTTATGTATGTGATATTTATTCAAGATAAAATTCTAGGTATATTAACACTTATAAAGAATTTATGCTCACCACCTGTTTTATTATTTCCCTTCTCACGAAAAAACAATCAATAATAGCACATATTACTTAAGGAAAATAATGAATAGTTATTATTTATATATTTATTTTCAAAGTGTAATATGAATTTCCATGTATTGATATTGTATGTATCTTTTCACTTGAGACTATTAAACTCTTAGACTATAAGAATTTATATTTGTTTATTTTGTAGCATTTTAATCATATAACCACTATATCTATTGTACTATATTTGATGTGTTACAACTATCATTCATATTTGATTATAATATTGGTTATTTGGGGTTATATCTAATGATAACTATTTAAAGATCCATATGGGTGGTATCTGATAGAATTTATAGATGTCCAAAGTGTGATATTATGGGAAATGAGTGTATGATTTGATTAGATATTATTATATTAAATATTCACATATTTTATGTATTTTTTAGGAAATTTTTATGATTTTTATCGAGAACACTTCTTCAGAAATAGGATATTCTATATTTCTAAATGAAATATAAAGGATAAAGTCAATAAAATTCTTTCCACGTCATAAATTAATCCATAGATATAAACCCCTAAAAATCATGGGATATACATTATATCTCTTACCACCAATAATAAGGTAAGGGTATAGAACAGGTCAACTATAAGATAAAACCAGACCCCGAAAGATTCACATTATTTCGTAGTGTAATATTTGGAGTAAAAAATATGGTTATGATATCAAAAAAACTATGATCTATGAAAACCCAAATGAAAACTACTATCAGTCAACATGAGAATGATTTATATGGATGTATTAATATATCATTACATTATAAATACACTCCTATAACATATTAACATATCAACTCAATCCACATCAAGATCTCTCATTGAAAAACTATAAATATTAGAGGACACACATCTCACCAAGGAGTTGTATATCTATCAAGGGAGGACTGACCATATATATTTTGAACTCGCACACCATCTTTAGCTACCCATAATTTTCATAAATCTATATCATATAATAATATATGATTATTAAAAAAATAACATTACGAACATGCCAGAAAAATATAGTTTTAATATCATAGGAAACAAATATACATAGAAAAATAGTTCATAAGTTAAATACATTATATCCCAATATATTATTTTTAACAAAACCCCATTAATATAATTTAATACATAATGACTTTCTCCAAAACCTGGGTAAATAAATTATAAGAAATAGTAAGCAATAATGCTCAATTAGGGTAATCCATAGAGGTATCACTGATAACTTAAACAAAAAATCAATATGTGGATACAATAATATTGACATATCATTTGAAATGGAAACATTTCATAACATATTAAAAATTCTTGACTCATGGTATAATGTATGGAAGTTTAGATTACATGAATCGTAATGTAATCAAATAACAGGATTGATGATATCATAACATTTTCATAATATATATGTTTTCATCATACATATATGCATAGAAAAAAAATTTCTGAAAAGTCATGGATCATGTAAATGAATATCATAGTGGATTGAGTTCAATTCCAATTCCATCATATTATTCATCAATCACTCCAAAACCTATCCTATTGGAGACTATACACTATTGAATTGGGTTTACTCACCAATATATTCTAGTTTATATCCCGATATATTAATATTTTATTAATGAAATGTTGATATATAATTACATTCATAAAAATAGGAAAATTAAAATAATATATATCTGTTACACAAAATCATTATAAATTTCAACATAGTACTATAAATTGAATAAAAAAATATTTTACAAGACATTTAATCATTTTATCCTAGAATAAACAATTGAAATGAAATGAGATTCATAAAATGGTTGTTCTCATAATGAAAAACCTCCTAGAGTATGAATAATGATACTATCCATGGATCATATACTATAATAATCATACAGTGTATCAATATTTGTTTAATAATGAATAGCAACAATATAACAATATAATTGAAAATGTTCTTAAGGAATATACCTTTTTGATATTTAATTTTATTTTTTAAAATCTTAAATTTTTCAAAATATTATAGAAAATATTTTCATTGAAAATAAAATTTTATATTTTCAAATAAACCCTATTTTAATTTTGTGGTTATGATGGTGAAAAATAGTTTTCAATACATAGACATTGAAACAAAGAATCCATTAACATTTTTAGTATGAATTCAAAAGTATCTCAATCATAAATATATAAAAATGTTCCTTTTAATCAATTTTTTTTAATTTTAATAAGGGATAAAATTAATTTAATACATCATAAATGTTTATTTTAAATGTTTTATTAACAATTTAAATAAAACAAGTACATGTAAGAGGAAATATTTTTCAGTGATGAGAGAAATAAATTTTGGTTTCCTTAAAATAAATTTTTCGATATATTGAGTTATTAAAGATAGGGAAAAGAACGTAAAACAATTTTTCATTTGATATAATCATATGATAAAATTTTTTGTGTCATTATTGATTGATATATCATATTTTACATCATAAAAAATTTTAGGATAAATAATTATGATAAACAATGAGATGTTAATATAAATTCATTATCTCATGTCCCACTTGATTCAAATGACCTCTAAACTCATGTATAGTAAATTTAAAGTTATTATAATTTTATATAACAATGGTACATAAATATAGTATCATGTATGATTCAATTAAAATATTTCAACACCCAATAGTAAATAATTCTATATTAAAATCGTCATTTATGGCTCTATATTATTATTTTTTATTATAAATTTTAGTTATGTAATTATTGTTCTTGAACATTAATCAGTGTTCAATCATCCCTAAATTGATAATAATTAAATAAATATAATATATATAAATTATATATATATATATATATCATATATAATAACAAATAAATTATACAATTCATGGAGATGTTAAGTCATGCATACACATGAACGTTTTTTTAATTTCTCTAGGATAGAATAAAGTAAAAAACAATAATAATTAAATAGTACATATTCATTATTATTTCATATAGATAATATATATTTATTAATTTATAATTATTTCAATCCATTTAAATTAAATATAAAAACATATTCGTATCTATTCTTGGATGTGGAAGTATACACGTACACACAAGCGACGTAATCATTTTTAAAATGATATGATGTTGAGAAGGTAGATTTGAAATTATAATTATGTAACAAATATTATTTTATAAATAAAATATATGAACCTTAACATCATAATAATAAAAATCCCTGAAATACGAGGATTGAAGATGAATTGCATCACTACTTGGAGGAATTATTCCACAGGTACACATGAGTTATGCTTTCACATTGTAATTGTAGTTGCATAATTATATTCACATTTCAATTTTCATAGGATACACAAAATATTATTATATTGTGGATACCATAGATGAGGATAAGTTAAAAGATGTATTAAATTGAATGTGGTCAGGTAAGAAGATTACTCCTTCTTCGAGAGACCTCCATTAATTCCTTTATCGAAAGCCCATGGATATTTATGAATACCAGATTTCCTAAATTAATCTATGGGAGGTAGAGAAAATAATTTTTTTGGGGATATGGTAGATATATTATGCTCAATTTGTCATAATGGAATGATATAATGGGTGTCCTGTTATAAGAGAGGAAAATGAAACACATAGAATTAATAAAAATATTAAAATATAATTAATTCATACACTATAAAAATTCTTCAACATTACTATATATTCATGAAAAAAGATTATAAAGATAAAATATCATCTTAGAATTAAATTTATACTATTTTTTGTGTCATTTAATACCTTACCATTTGGCTTAAAGATTTGTTTAAATATTTTGAATCTTTATCATGATAATGAATATTTTAATATTAAAAAGATATAGCTATAATTATAATATATCCATTAGATTTTTATTTGAAAAGGGATGAAATGTTATATAATTTATCATCATACTTCTCCAATTTTTTGTGATTTCTAAAAAAATTAACATTATAATATTTATCATAAAATATCATTAATTTAATTTATGATAATTTTCATTTAATTTAACATTAAAGACTGAATGACTGGAAATAAATTCAAATATAAACCTTTCACATATTACTAATATGTTATATTTTTCAATAAATTTCATGGAATATAATAATTCTAATATATACCCTTTCTTTAAATATTTTTTAAATCATTTATTTCAGTATTCTATTAATTGAATAAATACCGTGTTGGCATTGCATAAGTCATTCATATAATTATTCAATTGGTTAAAATTATAAAAAATTATAAAAAAATATCATTAAAATGAAACATTATTACTAAACATAGAACCGTTTTATCCCTATTTAATAATTTTTTATATATTAAAGATAAGAGAGTGATATTTTTTGTATTTATTCATTTATTAAATTAATATAAATTTCATGATAAAATAAAAAATGACCATAAATGGAAATATATTCCACATGTCGATGGAAATTTCAATAATAAATTAATAAGATTGGATAAATTAATTTTTAGTGTAATTTTAAAGCCTTATCCCCATGTTTTAACCAAATATACATGTTTTACAAAAATTGTGGTGTCCAAATTTTACCATGGTTACTATTAAACAAATACATAAAATTAATGGGTCATATTTACCGTATTTGATACTCATTATTCACAATAATGAATAAAATTCACTATAAAATTATTATAATTTTTCTAAATTCATTTTTGAATTTTTCTCCAAAATGCGATGAAATCAATTTTATTGAAAAAATATATAATGTATAAAACTCGATTTATTTTCCCTTATTGACTTGAAGAAACAATAGATAACATATCAAACATTTGATGAAATATAGATTAAATATAAATATAATTAAAATTATTAACCAATTGTGAATAATTATGTGTATTATGATAAAAAGACTTACCCATATAAAATATTTTTTCATGACATGATATCTTTATCTTTATGATTATTTTTACATTAATTTTATATAAACTGATAAATAATGAATTAATTTAATACATGTGAACTCACTTTATTTTTAAAATTATATTTATTTGTATTCCAGCCCAATAATATAAATTCTTGTTGGGAACTATCACCATAAATATTAATATTTGAATAATATACAGTTATTCATTCAAACATGGTGTTTTGTGAATCACATGCTACTGATGAAATAAAATATATTTGATCAATGATATATAATAAAATTTCATGTATTTAAATTATATCTCAATTAAAATTAATATCCCCTATAAATTCTACCACATTTAGAAAAAAAGATATCCTTTCATTATCATATCCTTAGGTTCACATATAGATTATTCAAAATTTTCAATCCTCTAGAGAAAATTATCGAGGTGAGTAGCTTTATTCCATTTCACTTTATCTCTATGATCAATATTTTATTTTCAATTTCTTCCTATAAAATAAAATTATTGAATGGTACAATCATTGTGCTCATTTCATGTGAGGGAACTTGTATGTACATCTGAAGAAGTGTTTCACAGAACCCATCCTGAACAAGAAAGCGGTTCGATTGATGTCTAACGGATAAGCTACCATCCCTACTCAATCAATAACCGTGAAGGATTCAATGTTATTTGGGATTATAATTCCCTAGTTTCAAAATCCCCTAACATTATTCGGTGGAAAATTTGTTAGAATACATTCTCACTAAATTCTAAATCTATATTTTACCTGTGATTATCAGTATAAGGTTTCTATAGACATTGAACATTATTAATGGGTTATTGAATTGATTTATCTATCCTTGTAATTTATATATCTAACTCAGGTTCCCATATACTCATTACCCAAAATTAATCATATAATTTTATTAGTATTCAATTTTATTCATAAGGATATTCATAAAGATCAATCATACATTTTAGGAAAACACTATTTTCATAAAAATAATTGACTTGAGGATGTTGTTGATCCCATCCACCATTTAAATACATAAAAGAGTATCTCATAATATCATCTAGGATTTGAATTTTTATATCACACCAAACATCTATATAAGGATAATAATTATTACATAAACACAACACCAAATCCATATATTGTTAAAGACTTCACCAAATCATCAAGGAAATCCTAATATTCAAATCAAATATAATAAATCAAACATATCCACTTCAATAATTTTTATTTAGAAAATATAATAAAGGAATAAATATTCATTTCTATGAAGTAATTGTACTAAACTAAAAACGTGATTGACTATAATAAAAATATAATTGTATAATTTATATGTTTTTTGATGTATGATGATAAAATCTATAGTAATATTTTCCCATTTTCATTATATTATGTGTAATGGTACTAGAATCCATATATATATATATCAAAATTAACCTACAAAAATAATAAGCACTGAGAAAAATACTCAACAATATATCACTTCATGTTTTACCACAATAAATACTCATTTATATATCATTACATATTCTTATATCCAAGATGAATAGATAATGTCGAGCTAAGAGTTTTGTCCAATTTATCCTCCTTGAAATATTATATGAATGGGAAACAATACTATTATTTATCCTTTAAACACCACACTAATAAATATTGAACTCAATAATGATTATTTACTTAATCTATAGTTTTACTTTCCCTTATACACCTCTTTAATACTGAAATCAATAGATTGTCAATTATTCATTTGAGAAGGATAATATTTTCAAATTACTTTAATATTGTTAGATCCCTCTCTCAAAAATTAAAAAATATTATATAATTTTTATTTTAATGATAGATATTATTGGTTTATCCATACATCTCAACATATTTTACACCTTTTTCACTTTCTATGTTTGGTGATGAATTAAGGAGTCATGATCATGAATCAACTCAAACCATATTATGTGGCTCAAATTCGACTATGATTTAGTGAATATAGAACTATTAATTATACGATTTGTATATACATCACACCATTGTCTCTAAATATAATTCATCTATATATTTAAGGTAAAAATTGTCATATCTAACAATAAATCAGGAGTTGGGTACTATTTTTAAAAAGAATTATTTTTATTGATCATAATCTATGACTATATCATTTTCCGTGATTAAGAATCTCATTTCCATATTAGATGACTCATTATATATCAAAAATCCCATTAATACAAATATGGCCTTTATCAGTGCTATAAAAGGGCATTAACAGTGCAAGAAAATTGATGTTAATCTAGGTAAAAATAGGGGGTCCCTTTTATCGTCATTTATAAAAGCACTGATAAAATAAAAAAAGTTAAAAAATATTAAAAATAATATATAATGCGGGTGGGGTTTGGGGAGAGCGTTTAATAGATCTTGACCACCCTACGCCCCCACCCTTTATCAGCCCAAGGAGAAGCCCCCTCCCTCTCACCACACACACTTCCATTGCCTATGAAACACCCTCCATACATTCTCGTCCGCCCTTGCTTCCACCAGAACTCGAACCCACAAACCCCCCCCTGCGTGCCTTCACCTTTACCAATAATCCATTTGGTTTTTTTCTCAATTTAATAATATATATATAGTTATACATATTCATTAATTAATATTGAATCATATTATTATAAATATATTTAGTTATATTAATACATATATATTTATACATATATTAAAATATATTTATATTTATATATTTATTTGTATATTAATATATATATATATAGTTATATTTATTCGTATATTAATATAGATTCATATTAATATAAATATATTTGGTTTTATTAATACATATGCATTTATTCATATATAAATATATATATATTTATTATATAATTAATATATATTTATATCTATATATATAGTTCTAATTGATTATTCGTATACTTATTTTTATATTAATATATATTTATAAATTTTTTTAAATACATTTATAAAATATGTTGTTTATTTGTGTTTATAAATAAATAAATACACACATATACAAAACACACACACAAACACACATTTACTAATAAATACATATATTTGTGTATCAAGAAAGTAATAGAATGTTAAAATGACCATAAATTATAATCCATAAGTCTTTTTCAACTCCCCAACTAGTAAAATTAAAGAAAATGACAAACTAATCGATATGATATATGACACATGCCTAGAGTTATTCTGGATAAGATGTTATAGCTATTTAAATGTTAAAATATCAGGGTATCCTGACAAAAAACTATGTTTTTGAGGCCTTATTGGCCTTTTTGGCCTCGAAAAATGGGGCATAATGTTTCATTTGATAATTAGGGCATATAGATCGTTGAAGGCTTCAATTTGAAATATTGTTGAGATCAAATGGACACTCAGATAAAAATTTATGTATGTTGTATGTTTGAGTTACATTTTGAACTTATTTTGGATCTTTTATTAATTATTTTTATTTTTGGCATCTTCAAATTGTTATTAAATTATAATAAATCAATTATAATTATAAAATTACAAATTAATTATATTTTTAAAAATATTTTCAATCCATTTTCCATAAAATTATTATATATTATACATAATAATATATTTATACTTATCTAAAACATATTTAAAATATATATATTATTTTCATATGAATTTAAATATACTTATATAATAATATATAATTTTTCATGAATTTTTTTAAATTTATCACCACTAGGAAAAAGTTTTGATAAAGGGGTCTCTATTAATAATGCTAAAAATATCCATAATAAAGGGTCTCTTTTAACAACACTTTTCCATCACTCTTAAAAGTGCCGTTTATCAGCGAATTATTTAGTGCTGATTTATTCCCCCTTTATCAGCGCACTTTTTTAATGCAGTTAAAGTGTGGTGCTGCGGAAACCCGGTTTTGTGGCAGTGCCCTTATCTTATTCACAATAATGTATGCACATGCGTATAGACCCACATTTCAATAGTTTCATAACATTTTATTCACATCTATCTATCCAATGGTTCTTCACCAATGGATTGGGTAGATATGTGAAATTATCCATATACAATCGATAATAACCATCCATACTATAAAAAAATAATGTATCGCAGTCATCATGGATTATCTTGTCCAACATTTTTTAACATATGGATTTGATGGATCCACATATATACCCTCACATGAGAGTCTATATCTAAAAAATTATACATTTTTTCCAAAATTCATAATTAGTAAATGTCTCATAAAGATTCAACATCCACAGATTCATTGTATGTTTCTCATGCGATCTTCATTCTCTTTATTTCACAATAAATACATATGAATTTTTCTATAAATACATCTATAAACTAATCAACATAATATCTAGATAATCTATTCACTAAATCCACAACGATAAATGGGGAATTAGTAATGAAGAATGTAATTACCATAAATTCATATTTTATATACCTTGTTTTTAATATTTTCATTGGAAAATACTATTTCTAAACCCTTAATTGACATTATCCAAAAATTTTGTAAGTCTTAGAAATGTATTAAGATCTTAATAGTTAATCAAACATGTTATCATTATGGTTTATAGGATATATATTATTGATAGATATATTGTTACCTATCATATAATCAATGAAAATTATTGTTGATCTATATTTATTCATTACAAAAAAGATCAGATGCAATCCTAGGTGACTCACATGGTCAGAATAATCCCTTATCATGATTCTATAGGAGTTTATTATTTAATTAATTAAACTCATTCGGATTCGTTCTATAAGGAGCCATAATAATTGTTGTAGCACTAGATATGAGTTATGATGGAATGTCAATTTAAATATTTAATGGATTATTAGGAAACAGTTTTTAAATGACATCAATAATATGCTATAAAATAAGGATGTCACCGATGTTTAATCTCTACCCAACCAACTATGATAAATGCCCCCTCTGAATAAGAATCAGGAACAATATATTGTATTCTAATTCCATTGGATGTTCATATATATAATTACATTGATATAAAATCATATGATGGATTAGAATATCAAACATGACTTCACATCCTCAAAAATTGATGTGGTATTTTTATAATGATATCCAATCTACTATTATGATAGAATCATATTCAACTAAATGAAGAATAACAATATTTTATAGAATTAAGTAACTAAAAACGTCAAATACTGAAGAATCATATACTGGTGATATAATCATCATTACCTTAATCAATTTCACAACTATTTATATGTCTACTAATTATGGTGGTTTTGTTATACCCTTAGATAATTATTTAAATATAAAAGTGTCTGCAGATCTAGAATAAAATAATACATTTTTAGTTCTAGAGTGGATTTTCTTGTATACCATCCACCAATTTATTATCTATAATAATATTAGTGATCACAATTGATTTAAATTTTTTATACTGGTGAAATGATTTCTTACAAAATACATCACCAATATCCTTTGTATCTGAGCATCATTTATAATAATATCCATATTCCATGTATTTGAAAAAATATATTATTTTTAGTTCATTATAATGATATTTTTTATTATATTAATTTAAATGTCTCTTAACATACCTTCTGTATTTCATTGGATTATTACCTTTATTTGAACAATTAAAAAATTTACCACCCGCTTAAGACAATTTTTTATATGTTTCCTTCCACACTTTTAGAATAATTTTGACCGCATCTTCTCCTATACATGATTTTTATAAATTCATTTTAATTCCATTATGAATTTTTTATCAATACATTGTGATTGATGGGTATTTCCAATATCAATTTCTACTATGAGATCACATTTCTCTATGTATTTAAAGATATATAATTCCCATATGTCTAATTCCATATAGATTTTTTGTTTTCATCCATTATAAAATTGGTCTACCTTAAATTTAGGTTTTAAGAAAATACTAGATGTGTACCTCAAATTTCATATAAAATATAACTGATATGTAATAATAGAATAATATTACATATAATTTATCTCAAGTAATTATTTTCCTATTTTCATAGGAAGAATATGAGGAATGTACTTGTCCAAAATTGATCTCCAAAAATTATCCCACTCTATGGAGTCAATTTCAACCCATTGCATTGTGTTCAGGGATAGAGTCCACCATTCATCTTTTTCTCCTTCTAGAGTACAAATAGCCAAAATAACGTTTCAATGTTCTTATGACAAGGGAACAGAAAAAAACTTTTCTATCATATAAAATGCTTGTCTATAAGTAGTGGATCATCACTCCCACTAAAATAACATAAATAGTTTCCTTGATGGACTCAATTGAACGTTCTTCCCTCAATTAATTGTTATGATTATCATTATAAATAATGGTTTGAGAATGTTATCAAGGAATAAGAACTAAATTTTTCATACTAGATCCCATACCATATGGTTTACCATGTTTAAAATCATTACACAATACAAAACATTTGTATTTTCATGATTCCTTTAGATTCTAATCATTGACTAAAACCAAAATCATAGTGTAAGACACAATTATCATATTCTGAAATTATATAATGATAATGAAAATATTATATAGAATTTCTAAATCATGACGTAGTATTTTCTATCTATGAAACACTTGGTTCAATCAAGGTTACTTATAATCATCATTTACTGAAATCTATAGTGATAAATAATAATGAAAATGTTAATTATTTCAAGTGGATCCCTCAGGAGTGTCAATCATGGTGAATAGTTAGGAGATACTCACCATGAACCATAATGATGGATGAGAAATAATAAACCAACTCTCACTGGGTTTATTTTTACAAGATGCATTTTTCATTGACCACATAAACATTTAGTATTTGTACATGGATTTATTTCCAGTAAAACCACACCCTTTTATTTTACATAACATATAATGTTCTCATATACATTGGATTATACTAATGGTTATCAATAATGATTTTTCATCCTAGTATTCAAATGATAATAATCCTTTCTTAGATAATAACATTAGTACCACATACATTTCAACCAAGGATATTACACATTAATATAAAAATATTTAATAGACAACATTATGATCCTTAATATAATTGTACATGTTTAGTATAAATTGAAACATAAATACATAAAAAATAGTTCATAACTAAAGTAAAACTTCCTCTAATATGTTCTTCATAACGATAACCCTTCTAATCCATATCATACATGATACATTTATTTATTACATGGGGATTGAATTCTTAAGAATCAGGGAGCTGTGATGCTCAGTATGGGTAAAAATGGGTGGAATCAATGATAACATACACATAAAAAGATCACTGGGATATGAAACATGAAAATATAATAGGAAAACCTTACACTAAATATCATAGATCATAATCATTGTTCATGTAATAAAATATGGTAGAAAATAAGACATGAATCACAATAGAATCAATGAACATAAACCAAGATATTAAAATATTTTCATAAGAAATATTTTGGTGTAAAAAACGTAAGAATATAAAAAAATTTCATTGGTATTCAATAATAACATCTAGAATTATCAAAAACGATTGATTTCACTCTATATTCTAATGTTTATTCAATGTTCACTCAGATGACTGTCAAAGTGGTCCATGTCTATTATTGAAATTTGTTCACACCTCATTCTAGTCCTTCATATCTCAGGATATATCCATTTTCACCTAATTAATATGAGGTATATATAATTCTATTCCCACATACAAGAAAATTAAAAACATATATATATATGTTCTATAATAGTAAATCTTGTTGAAGGGAATTATTTTCCTAATCATTTCATCATTCAAATAGAGAATTACAATAAGAAACAATTATTGAGATGGTATGGGGATTATGATATACTCTATAATACCAAATGTATGATCAAAATAATATAGATATTAACTGAATTATCTAATAATTCTCAAAATACAAGAGGGGGTGAATTTTATAATTTAAACATTCATTGAAACTCATAAAGATGAAGATCTTTAACAACATTAAACATTGTAATTCACAATCCTCTAGTTATAAACACTTGATAGTTTCCCAAAATATGATTCCATGAATGCAATTCTAGAAAAGTGAATCCAGAAATGAATTTGAACAAATGTTTACAAAGATAAATATTATACCTTTAAGCGTATAGAATCTTACTATTCCATAATTATATGAATGTTTTCCAGTTAAATTTTCATTTTTTTCTATATATTTTTTAAAAATGGTTTGTAATTCATGCTTTATATAAGAGTATTCAATCATTATGAAACTAGTAGAATAAAAATTATTTCTTAATTTATTTTTATAGCAGCAATAACCTATTATATTAAGTGGGTATCTATGGATGATAATATCTATATATATTTATTATAAATTATATATTTTTCTATCTTTCTCCATGATAACATATAAGATTAACCCATATGTAATTTATTATAGTGGTTTATACTAAATAAATATCTTGTGGATACATGATTGAATTTTGATAATACAAAAAATATTTTTAAATATTATTGTTTTCATATATTTGTTTCTATAAAAGTAATGTGATGTTACAATAATCAATAATAGTTTGACCTATTTCCACTAGACATTTATTTTTTTACTCAATTACACCATTTTCAATGGGTTATATGGTGAACCATTCTCATGTCATATACAATTATTCTAAAGAAAATATTTAAATTTACTATTTTTATATTCAACCCCATTATATGTTCTATTCATCTACAAATAACATCCACAATCCACTCATAAAAATTTCATAATACTGTTAATCATCTACTAAACAACATATTTTGTGTTTATAAAAAAAACATGTCATCCATGAGGATTCATAAATATATGGGACGAATTATAAATAATTTTTTTTAAATTTTCTTGAATAATTACTAAAAAAAATAGAATTTTTTATTTCCAATATAGGCAATATTTTATTTTCTATTTCATTTTGTAAATATTTATCAATCATACAATTTTTAATAGGGATAAAGACTAATTTATTTAATTTTCAACATTAATGAAATCCAAAATATAGACTCCATGAGTATAATTTTCCATATTAATTTTTTATATAATTATATATATATTTTGATTCCTAAAATCATTTTATTGTTTAAATAATAAATAATAAGAGTTTTTTCTAAATGACATGTGATACTACTTGCCCTATTCCCACAATAAATCACATATCTATTGATTAGTATCTACAATATGTAAATTATTTTTCAACTCATTGTCAAATATTTTATCTTATATTTTAGATTATGCTATCAAAAAACTATTGAACCAAATACATTGATTTTGAAAACCCATTTATTATAACATATATATTATCTTCCTAACAATTTTTAAATAAATTTAAAATATTCAAAAAAAAATATCATTGAAAATAAACATACATTATCCAAAATCAAATGGTATTCGTTTTTAGAAAAATTCAATGATCCCTCTTTAATATGATATATCTAATTTTATTTCATAGTTAAATTAAAAAATTGTAATGATAAAAATTCATTCTCAATTAATCATGTGGGATTGTAAATCGATTCTCACAACATTGACTTGATTAGTTACATATTCATAATATTATTCCAAAATATTTAATTTAATCTCTTTTATATGTTTCTTAAAATTAATTTTTTTAACATTTCTTCCTTGAAAATATTGTCTGCAGAAAAAAATTTCAAATAAAAATATTATTAAATTATATAAATATATTTGAAATAATTAACATATCATTGTAATATAACAAAATAAACCACAACCACAGTAGTATCTATATGAAAATATTTTATCAAAACCACTAGTTGTTTTCCACATAGTGATACATGAATTCTACAAATATTTTTAAAAATATTTTTTTGTCATATATTCCCAAAGATATATATTTACCCTTACACACATTTTCTGTTAACAATAATCCTTTAATGATAATTATTTTTCAGTTCAATTTAATCAAAATATAAATTAAAAGTTGATATTTTTAAATTTATTAGATTTATGAAATTCAACATTTATTATTAAAAACACAACTTCTTTTGTTTTTTTAATCCCTTAAGTAGAAAAATAAAGGAAATATTATACATTTTCTGTGAGTACACTTTTAATTATATAAATTTTCTATATTTTTTTAACCTTAAACAACTTTGAAATATCTATTTTAGTTTCCTCAATTTTCTAGCATGGGATTTTCAATGATGAAATTTAATTTGGTACTATGATTTTAGAATTATAATAAACATTATTAAGAATTTTTTTGTATTCGTTACATTTCCTTTTACCTTCAATTATATATCCTACTTTAATTTCATTCCCTCGAAATCAAATCCTTTAAAAATTTAATTTTGTTTACAAAATATTATTATTTTTCAACACAGATGGATCAACATTACAATATGTTTGTGGTTCTATATTTCTAATATTGTTCAATTTATCAAAATTTGTGTCCAATTAAACATACACTATCAATCCAATCATTTAAATAATATATATTTTGGTTTCATTACCCTTTTCATCAGTAACTGTGAAATTAACATTATCAACTTTAATAATTAATTTATTATCCATAGCATCACATGATGTTTTAAATTTTGATTCATCTCTATCACATTAGTAATTATCTTATTTATGTATGAAATTTTTCTTTATGATTTTCCTAAATTTATTAAAATCTCACATTGAGGAAATCTATTATTTTTAAATTTAAGTAGATTAATTCTTTAGAAATATGTAGGAATCCAATAAACTTCTTCATTTTCATCATCCATTAAATATTAAAAATTAGTCATGTAACATAAAAAAACACCCCATTTAAATTAATTTAATGAAACACCACCTCATTAATTCATATTTCTCATGAAAACACTTGTTATGAAAAATAATATTATGTTATTAAATTATATATATTGGTATTTTTCATCCTCCAAATTTTTCTCTTATTTACATGTTTCTATTTTAACCAATTCATTTATTATAGATATAAAAATAATTTAATTTTCCTTTATTCACATGTAATTTATAGTTCAATAATTTCTGATGACCTATGAAAATAAAATTCCATGTAATCTATTTACAACGAATACACTATTCTCATATTCCCTAAATATTGATATAATAAAATAAAATATATCTAACACTATATGAATGATATTTACAATCACTATAGAATCATCATGTGTATCTCTAAATTACCTAATATAACTCAATACATAATTTAATTTATTAATTAATCATCCATATATTCCATATAAATCATGTGTATATATTCAATTTATATTCATTGAAAATATATTTTACCTTCTTTAACAATTATGTTATTATTTAATAAATTTTAATTTAGCTAATAAATTTTATATTGAGTCCGGATGTAATATTTCAACCATTTCTATATAAGTAACACTCTCTTTCTTGGGTTCTATTTTTCCTTATATTACTTATGATATTTTTTGTGTTTTACCATGGTAAATTTCATGTGAATATGGAGAATATTTTATGAAAAAATATGAAGTGGATGGTTGGGGAAAGGTTTTCCCAAACAGGGCCCCTGGCCCAAAAATCTATACAGCCCAAGATGATGGGTGATTTATTGCTTAGAGCACAATTTATTTATCTATACACCCTATTTTTAGTGACTATGTGACCCTTAAGAGAACTAAAATGGTTTAAAACATGATATCTAAAAACTGTGCAGTCCTATAGGACATGGTGAATTCAATAAATTAAACTCTTGAAAATCACAATTTTAATGAACCCCTAACATATATCCTTAAACACCCTGGCTCAACCCTTAACTCATTCGTACATTTTTAGACCCCAAGAAGGATTACTATTACTTATTGTCTCTATTAATAAATGATCTTATTGGTGGATTTACACCACTCTGGTTATGAAATATTCTTTTATTTGGATTACTCTATTTTACATTTATCTTCAATTTCAAAGGGTAATTTTTTAATTGGTGGTGGAAATGGATTATATATAGGTTTAAGTAGATCCTAATACATCTGATCATGATCATAATATTTGGTTCTAGATCTCATTCATCATTGTGTAATTGAACATTACTTTTCAATTTGTGGATTTTTATATTGTAGAATGCTTGTCAAGAATCTTGAGGTTGGTGGTATAAATTAAAAATCAAAAATTTATGATTATATTTTTATGTATGGAATTTTATACTAGAAATTTTTATGTTGTTAATAATATATTTAATTGGATTAATTAATTGGGAAATTATTTAATGGAAAACATGATTATGAAATTAATGGGATTTTGGGATTATATAATTGGCTAATTAATATGATTGTGTAATTGTTAAATTTTTATAATATGGAATTGATTGATGATGGGATTGAAGGGATGGTTGAATTATTATTAAAGGGTTAATGTTTTTCAGAAATAAGTTTTTATATATGGTTTAACAATAGATTGTACATATTTTTTCATGTGATTAAATTTTAGAAATATTATTTTGTTTGTATATTGAAATGGTTAGAAAAGATATGAGGTGTTAAAAATATGGTTAATGATATTAAACCCTTATTAATGTGACATTCATCATATATGTTATTTGTTTATTTATAAAATAGGAGTGGGTTAAGGGTTGAATCTCGAAATACCCAGATAGTGTTGGACATGATTATCTAGACCGAAATTATTGCATAAAAATATTATTCTATTTAATAGGTATTGATGTTTCAAATACCCATGGGATGTGTGACAAGTAATGAAGACCAAAATACAAAAATAGTGTTACAGATGATGATCAACACCCGTGATTTTAGAATTATACTATAGTTTCATGTGGTTATGTTGTTAATTATATAAAAATGTATAATGAAATATCATGTTATAATGAATTGTATTAATATATGTGATGTGGTTTAAATTAAATTATTATATTAATTAGATCATTATGGTATGTGAAGTGTTTTGATCCCATGAAAATGAAAGATCTTAACTAGAGATTAATTGAACATTTAGAAATTATAATTTATTGACTATAATTTATTCTTTATAAAACTGTATAAATTTTTATTGAAAGGATAATTTTTAGACACTGTTGGTGGTGGTTTAATGAGTTTTATTCAACACCAACTTAGGTTTCCTGATCAGTAACATAATAAACATCATATTTGATGTGCAGGATAAGAGGACGATTCCAATTTTAGATGGATTATATAGGGTGGAGAGTGGTGTGAGAACCTGCTTGTGAATTTAATTCAAAAAGTTAATCTATATAATTTTGAGGAACTAGCATCCTCTTCTTCATTTTGATTATCACTTTGACTAGTTGTGGGGATCTTATGTCTTCTCAAATATTAACTTGAGATCGAGTTGTCATTAGTTGATATTTCAACCTGATGACATACAATGAAGATATTACCATAGTTGGTACGATCATTCTGAGTTCATCATAATGTTTTTTGAGATAATGAATGAACTTATTGTGGATATATCTTTTATAAACCAAATATTTTTCCTATACCTGAAATATTTTTTGGTTTCTATTGTTGATGAAATGTTGATGTACTCCATGACTCATGACGATCATTATCAACATCTTGACATCATCCTAAGTATATAGAGATAAATTCAGCTATATTATAATATATTTAAGCATAAATTTTTGGATATATGAGGTTGATTTATTAGGTCACATCATATCAAATGAAGGTGTGTCATTGGAAACAATAAATGGGAGTGTAGTGGTTTCATGGGTGTAGCCCAAGAATATCACTGATGTTTATTGTCTTTTGGGATAGTAGGGATATTATTGTAGGGTCATCTTGGACTTTTCCCCCAACGAAGCACCTCTTTTAGGTCTAAAAAATAAGGGAGTTATGTATTAATTACATGGATCATGTGAAAATTATTTTAAGGATTTGAATATGTGTTTCACATCCTCAATCGATTTTTATCCAACCTCATCTTGGGGAGGAGTATACTATGTTTTGTGATTCATAGGGGATTGAACATGAATAATTTTTTGTTTATGGAAATTTATTAAGAGTGTATGGGTCAAATTATTTGAGGCCACATGAGTATAATTACCCTAGGAATTTCCTTGAGTTAGATATAGTGGTTTATGGATTGAATTGTTGGTGGACTTATCTATTGGATGAAATGTTTTATATGTATATAGATCATAGGAGCCTGAAGTATATCTTCTGTTCATTGATATATATATATATATATATATGAGGTGGGTTAATTATATGAAATCACTATATTTTTAGATATCATAAACACTGGGAAATCGATATAGTGTTTTTGATGCGTTATGTAGGGAGATTGATAGTCAGAAATATTAGGATTCTAGTTTTGAATTGAAGATGATGACCCTGATAGCTGAGATGCATGTATATGTTTGAGGGTGTAAGGAGAATATGAATATCATATTAGTCTTAATAGTTTCAACAATTTTTAATCGAATCATAGATTGGTTGTATGAGGATCTATAGTTCTTGGCCTTGAGGGAGATACATGATGGTGGAGAGACACCATAAAATTTCACCAAAGATGAGGATGAGATAATCTATGTCAGGAAACATATTTTTATTCATATGAGTTTGTGGGAGGAGATATGGGATGAATTTCAATCCTTGAATTGGTGTTTAATATAGGGTTGACATAAATTTAAAGGGACAATAACAAGAGTATTTGTTTCAGGAATGAAAAATAATATAGTTGGTTTTGTCAAATGATTATACTCCTATCAATAAGTAAATGATAATAATCAATGACTGAATTTTTTTTATTAATTTCCAATTATATAATACATGTGATATGAAGTTACAATAAAATTCATGATGGTTCTCTTTAGGATGACATCGAACATTGATGTTGTTGGTGTGATTATGGATCAACTGATGAAAGTATCACATTTCATACATATTCGAAAGACATTCATAATGGATCAATTGGGAGACATTAACCAATGAGAGATTGTTCATCTACCCAGGGTTCCATAGAATATATTTTCAGTTCAAAACTCATGGTTTACTTCATGATTATATAAGGGAATATAGAAATCACTCGGTACATTGGTATTTCTATTTATGGATTTCCACCAGTAGATAGATGGGTAGGTAGAAAGTACCACCAAAGTACATGAAAATATGATATAATCATGTGTTCTATCCATTATTGGGTCTTGGGAGAGTCACTTGGAGCTCGATGAGTTCTCCAATAAAAATACTTATCATAAAACAATTCAGATGGCACTATATGAGATCATTATATTCGTCCATTCAGAACAGCTCTATACTAGATTGAGGTAGGTGAGTTTGTGTTATTGGCGAAAAATCTCATGTAGGAGATAATAGAGTAATTTTATATGAATTATAAACATATGGTTATTTATCAATGTAGTAATAAGTCATATGATGATTGATGTCGATGAACCCTAGAGTTTCCATTGGGCGATCTAGTGTTCCTTTGAGTGTCTTCTATATTGGGTCATAGTAGGGTTATGATGCACGGAAAATTGACACCTATAATTTTTTGAACTTTTTATGTACTATAGTAAATAAGGCCAGTGGAATTATAATTATATATTACAAAGAGTTTTAAAACTCTTCATGATGATTTTTTTGTTTCACACCTTCAAGAGTATTACCTCAACCCTTTTCATGCCATTGACGTGGATGATTCTGATCTTGAGACTAATGCGTCATTTGAGGAGGATAATAATTCTGATGTAAATCAGGGTGAAAAAATTTTATTGGGTAATGACCATACAGATATATTGGTCATTCTGGAAACATGGCCATGTTTATGAGGAAGGAAGGGAGATGAATGCAAATATGTGGTCTTAGGGGCCTGAAATTTTCACATTAGAATCTTATAGATGCTTGGTAGTATAGCTTGAAGATGATTTATTTTAAGGTAGAGATTATTTGATTATTATAGTTTTTGTAAATGTCTCATAATCATTTTAATTTACTATTTTTTGGTGTTATGAATTGTTTAGGTTATGCACTGGAGATATTTTTGGTGAATTTAGAGAATTTTTTAGGAAAAGTGGCATTATATAGTTCGCACATAGTTATCCCAAACCATAAATCTTACAGTAGAACACTTTAATACCCTAGAAATATGGGTATTAAATTGATGGTGCATGGATTTTCAAATTGTGCACCATCTTAATAGTACCCATGAGATATCTAATATGGGGCACATTGTTTGGTTCATGTTTAGTGAAATCTATTTGGCCAGTATAAGAAAATAATTGTTTGGTAAATTAATATCAAAAAAATTATAAATAAATTTCTTGATCAACTGTCTTAAATTCCTAAGCACCCCGCCTTGATCCTATACACATTCCTACAATTTTGGATCCTCTGAGAAGGATTCATTGGGATTCGAAACTACATAATTAATGAATTTAATATATGATTAGAAGATCTGCACCTCTCTCTCAATAAGTTATCCTCTCTCTCAATAAGTTATCCTCTCTTTTTCTAAAATAAAATTTTCTAAAATCCTAATATCATATTGAATTGGATTAATTAATTGTGTAATTAATTAATGAAAGGATGTGACTATGAAATTGATGGGATATTGGGATTTAAAAATTGGATAATAAAAGGGATTGTGTAATTGGTTAATTCATGAGATATTGAATTTATTGATAATGGGAGTATATTTATTGACGACTTAAACATTGATGGATAATGGTTTATGTTAATAAATGTGGATAAAATGTTTAATAGTTAATTTTACATACTATTTTTTGTTATTAAGTTAATATATTTGGATTATTTTTGTAAATTGAAATGGTATACCATGATGTGAACTGTTTATAAGAGTTTTTATGCTGATTAACTATGTTAAATGATATATGTATGATATATGTGATTTATTGATAAATGAGGTGTGGGATAATGCAAAGTGTCATAGAAATATCTATATTTTTATTAGAAAAAAATTATAAGAGTCCATGGTGAAGTGCTAGGAGAAATGAATCCTTTATGAAGAAACTCATGTAACTTTTTTTTCAATTCTATAATTTCAACTTTCAAGATTAGATAATAGGGTTTTTATATCATCATAACATTAGAAAATATTTCAAAAATAAATTCAACATACTCGTCAGGTATTACCCTAGGAATCTAATCAGCAAAAACATCATGGTTTTCATTTTTCCACTAGCACATCATTAATATAATCATTATCCTTGTTTTAAACTATTTATTAAAGAAAATATTAATTCCAATATTTTAAAAGATTATAACATTCTTGATATGGAATAAATATTATTTTTTGATTCTTATATAAAAAAAATATTAATGGGTAGACAAATTTTTGGATCTAAAATATATATCAGCATGGTAAACAGATATACAATTTAAACACATGATAACATCAAAATTTAATAGGGGTAAAACAACAATGATTTCAAGTAATTTAACTCCAAATAAATCAATATAAATATTTTTATAATTCATTTTTTCCTTAATATTTCCCATAATGTTTTGACCATTAGTTCAAAATTCATTTCTTGATGCAAGGGTTCAAATTTACAAGTAAATTATTCACAAATAAGGGAATTTTTAGTCCCTATATAAAACCATACAATAGAAAATTAATAGAAAAAAGTCTACCTATTACCACTTTATTATATTCCTCAACATCTTCTGATGTAGTTGTAAAGAATTTCACTCTACCATTATTCTTATAATCTATTTTGTTCCCATTATTCAGATCCTTCTTTGGTTAGGAATTTTCATGGTAACCTATATATCTACATTTAAAACAAATTAGAGTTTCTTATGATAATTAATATTAGGTTTTTTATAATTTAAATATGAATCCATAAGTTGAAACTTAACACATTGGAAAATTTTTAAAAAAAATTGAGGCATTCCCTAAGGTTATTTTTACCAAACTTCCCACAAAATGGAATGTTTACTTTCTTACCTACTTGTTTTTATATTTATTCTTAGACATTGGTTTCAAACTGGACTGTTTCTACATCCTGTTTTCAACGTAAATTTGTTCTAAAAAAACTCAATTTCTACCCACTAAGAACATCATATGAGTTTCTCTTAATTTTTGATTTCATGGTATGCCAATTCACATCAATATCATTTCATCTATCTTGAGTAAAAAAAATACATTTTTATTTAATTTTAAATGATACATTATATAATTTTTTTCTTATTTGAGGATGATTCATTAGATTATTATATTAACTCAATAATGTGAATATTTTAAATGTTATTACAAATTTTTTTTAAATAATTACTGATTTCTTGAAATTAATTTCATACATTCTCAATATGTCATCTATGACTCAAAAATTAATCATTTTATCATTTATCATAAATTATAATATTTCACTTTTCACAAAAATTTCATGTATTTTGGAAAAATACAAAAAGACAACATAACCATTTTATAATGTATATAATTAACAAATTAGTTCCATTTTTTTAAAATAATTATATAAATATATAAAATTTAATTTGAAATTTAAATCATCATTTAATCGAAAAATACCAATTTGAACATTATAACTAATTTTATAATACATAGAAAACCTTATTTAATGTATAATAAATTTATAAAAAAATCATAAGAAAAAATATATATTAATTTTTTAATATATTTTAGGAATATAAATTTTTTATTATATCATTATACTAATTATAAATTTTTTATATAAATTATGTTTCAGAAATATACAGCCATTTAATTTATCATATTCAAAAAATTTATTTACTTATTCATTGATATAAATATATAATATCTCCACTTATAAGACACATAAATATCACTTAATCATTCATAGGTGAGGTTATTATTCTGTTGGATTGATTACTTTTCATAAGGTTCATATTACAATTCTAATGTTAAAGTTACTATTCTGTCAGTATTGGTTCATTAGTTTCTTAAAAAGACACTTATTTAATTTTTTATTCATTTATAAACATTTTATTGTGATATATATGTCATTTTTTTATTTATACTATATCAAATTATCATATATATGTAAAATTCACTAATATAATTTTTTATCTTTACAAAACCCCATCGTCCACTCGCTCACATGTGATCATTCATTATAAAACATTCATGGAACACATTAAAAGAAAAATATATGAATTAATGTCTGGTTCTTAGAGGTTTCTTCCTTATCTAATGTATTTTTAGGATTAGAGTTGTTTAAGACTGTTTCTAAAAGGTTACATATTGTGGTTCTACCCATTCCACTGAAATGGTTTGAAACGAACCATCGATATGATCTAAAAAAATTAAATGAATAGATTTTTTCACTATAAGGGTATTATCTGGGCCACTTATTTTATTAGGGTTGATCAAAAATAAAGAATTATATTTTAATTTTTTATTTATTTATAGAATATTTGTATTAAAATTCTGAAATTGTTGGATAACCTATTTAAATAGACACATTCATTCATATAAATTTAAATATCTGATGTATGAGAAAATTATTTAAAATCATTTGATGAGAAGATAATAAATTTTGATTCATGTTTATATCATCCATAAGTTTCAAATATACATTCATTGCATACAAAAATTAAATTTTATTACATTACATTCATATTTCAAAATTTTGGTCATTGGTTACTCTTCACTAATTCATATTGCTGAGTGATGAGAACTATTTTATTGTAAGAAAGACTCTCCTAAAACTCATAATGTAATCATTTTTAAGGGTTCAATATACTCTTAAAGAGACAATAAAAATTTCATATCCTACGGGTCTCTCATTAAAATTATATGTGATAAAAATTCTATCATTATCTACTCATATCCTCAATACGACTATCATGAAGTAAATGATATCACAAATGAAATTTGGTCACTATTATAGTAAATATAGTATTTACTTTGGGAAATGATCAGTTTTAGAAAATAATTCATCGAGGTATATCCAAATATTTTTTTTCTCATTAAGGCCTCTAACAATTTTAATTTTTCACGTAATATTCAAATTTCCATTTTTGGCGTAAAATACCAAATGGGAAAGAGGGTTTTATTATGGTAGTATAATTGAAATGTTATCTTACTCGGAGGATATAATTTCACTATCACTGCATTTTCTATTTATTTGATATGTGTTTACTAAATCATTTATCTAATGTGAACATTTTTTTTTGAGATATTAGCCACTCCATATGATTATGATTGTTGATCGGTTATTGTTACAACCTAGGCCAACATGGATCAGGTCGAGACTACCCAAAGCCCACCTCCAATTGGTTAAGGGCTTGAACCTGTGTCAAGATGTCATTTCTCTTACATGGGATTACATATTTATATATACATTTACAAACACACACAACTCCAAGCTCGTGTAATGATGAAATTTAATATAATAGAAACACTATAATTCATATATATAAATCCCTCTACAAACGTATGAAAAAATTACTATAATACAAAAGGGGAAAACAATCCCACTATAAATAGAATGAAAACAATTAAGACATAAAACTATATATGGGGAATTAATTCAATAAAATCATTGGAACAATCTAATTATTTCAAATTCACTATGAATTTCCAAGTCGTGTTACCTATAGGACTTCATCAAATGGTAAATCATCTGCATAGGACACAACATTTGTGGGAAAATCCAATGGAAGGGTGGGTAAAAAAATACCCTGTCAGACACCCCGAAATAAGTACTCATAAAAAATAGAAAATTTCCACTCAAAATAGGTATATGTATAAATTACATATTGAAATAAGAAAAAAGATATCCCCAACAAAGACACAAAGTCTCAGGGTAAAGTCACAAAAAGTATTGAAAAACTATGGATGCTATGCGAAGTTTCACATAAAACTCATTGAGGAGAACACACTCTTTGAGTCATATATCACTGAAGGAATCAATCCAATGTTTCATCATCATTATATCACACCATAATTATTATATATTTATTTTCTAAATAGAATGGTACCCATAAAAGGATCCAATCCAATGGCATGTGTTACACAAAAAAAATCAATACAGAATACCTTACTAAGTAGAGGATTAAAGCCCTCATAGTGTTGGTAATGATGATAGAAAGAACCTCCCATTTGGAAATATGATAATATAGGATCTCACACCATGCCTCATGAAAGGATTCCAACAACTCTATCCAAGTAGTCCCAGTGAAGGGATCACTTTCTTTTGTGTTGTATGTGATTCCATTCTAACCCTCATAGAATTAATATAGGGAACACACAAGAATATAACATGTCTACGATAACACAGATAATGCCTTCAAGACTTATTTGAAGAAATAAATATCATGTACTATTATTACATGGTGTGTCCCATCGACACAGGGTTTTTCAAATGTAAAACAACTAGTGATCATGTTTTTGTCTGTTCTTGATTGCACATTGCATCTGAACTCGTGTAATATGGGCCATGTCAGTGTTCATATAGTCATTTCCTTGTATGGTTAATCATGTGCATTTAATTTTAGATGTGTATCCTCTTTCATAAATTTTTATTGATATACGATGGGTCACATTGAATGGGATAGGTGTCACATGTATTGGGATATTTAACACCATCTGTAAACCAGATTATAGTACTAGGTGTCTAACACCCCATGTACTGGCAGATTATGTTCAATGTGTTATGGATTTTTGAAAAAAATGGATCAGGATAACACATAGTTTCCTAATCTTTTCCCATCAATATGACCATACATTTCACCCAAAACCATGAAAATTCACTAAGTGAGATTCATTGTCATCGCTCAAAGGAATTAAACCATCAAAATCACTGAGGAATCACTATGATGTGTAACATGAAACCACTCCATAAAACAATAATGTAATGTAATAATAATAATGATAAAAATATATTGTCACCATTTTTGTTTCATATTCTCTTCATTGATCTGAACCTAGACACCCCCTATAAATACATTTCGCAAAGAAGTTTGTGTACAATTATTTATTTACCTTAACATGTCAAACCACATGAAAAGAAATTTTATCATGATTGACGTTGAATGAATAATGAAATTATAAATCCATAAACATGAGTAATGAACCATATCCAATTTTTTTCTAAGACATGATTCATTGTGGTTAGACTGATTAACAAATAGATAATTAAACAAAAATAATTCAACAATTTTTTTCTTGTATCTTATATGTAACCACAATACACACAATCCTTAAATCAATTACTAATTTTATTTATTATTTATCATAATAAGAATAAAAAATGTCGATAAATATAAAAATCAATCTTACCTTGATATGGGTTAATCATTAATGAAGAATTAGCATGTGTCGTTGTCTTTATTGATATCTGTAATTCCTATTGCACATTGATCATTGATCCACAATCTGGTATATTTTTTCTAGAGAATGATCCTCAAAGAATTCCACCAATAGCTCCATGGATTATAAAAATAGCCCATATTTTCCTTCATTGTGTTATAATTAAATAATAAATTTGTTGTGGATAAATAATTAAAATTATTACATAATTAAAATTATTATCACATGGCCATGTTTTACCTGAATTCATAATGTATCCCAATGTTATATCATTATTAGTGAAATTCTCATAATGATAACTCAAAAAATTTTAAAAAAAAATCATCCAATCATATTCTTATAATGTGTTCCACATTTTTGTAAAATGGTGTGCACATTCATTTAATATATTTAATATCATTAAAATTTTATTTTTGGACTCACTATGATTCATAATGAAGCATTGTATCAACACCTGATCTCAAAAATAATATATACAATAAATGAAAATAATAAATGGAAACTTATAGTAACTAGAATAATAATATTCATGAATTATCTATTACAACATTTTATATCTCTTTACAATGAAACATGGTAATGAAATGGAGCATTAACTCTACAAAATCATAACCATTAGATCACTTGTTTGTAATCAACATATGCTTATCAAACGAAAAATTCATGAAATGTATTTAATTTATTATTATTAAATCAGTGAAATATATTTTCTTTTTTCATTAAAATCGTCATTTGATCATTTTGTAACTTGATATAGTTATCTAGATACACATAGTGTAGCATATATGAGGAGCACCTAAAATGTCACCAGACCCACATGCACTGGGTTCCATGTGGCATCCCCTCATTATCATGAATGGGTAACTAATAATAGGGGTTTTCCCTATTAATATAGAACACCACGAGAAATGATTATAAGTTTTCTATGATAAAATGATTAATATCATCCAAATTGATCATTTGGAGCAATAAATACATATTTTAAAAAAAATAAAAGAAATCCAGACTATGGTTGAAATGGTTAGATAGTTAATATCATGTTGGGAAGGAATGGTCACTAAGATAATCAAATTGATTTGATGGGTTATGGGAAATTGATAAAGATTTTTGAATCACAATAAATCTTATAACAATTACTTCTTTACAAAATTATTCTTATGTTTCTCCATTTTGATTTTTGGTTTGTATAGTATGGATATGATCTCAAAGGTGAATTTTTTGGTCATCCCTTGTGAATGAGACAAATATTTTAAATATAAATTATAATTCTATAATTGGTTATTGTTTTGTAAACATTGAAAAATGTACATGAAAAAAAGTGATGCATTATATGTGTTATTCATTATCCACATAACACTTCCATACCTACCAAAAACAATTTAATATTCATAAGACATTAAAATAAAAATAATATATCATGTTATATTATTGAATGAAAAACATATTGATATATATTCCTACAAATTATAATCTACATTCAATATATATGATAATAAATTTATATATAATATATTTAACAATAAATATATAACATAAACCACACTAATATTTAAATAAAATTTTATGTACTCAAGTATATAAAATTTTAATATAATTGTTACAATACATATAGGAGCTTAACACTAATTATAAAATACATATTATGAGAAAAATATCAACTAAATAATTTGTTTTTACTCTTGAATGGTACAATAAATCAAATAAATATTGGTGAAAATTAAATGTACATCTTTTGTGTTATGGAACACAACATATTGACTGTTAAAAATTATTACTACACATAAAGAACATTTTATGATTTTATAAATGGAACCCTTATATTATAAAAATAAGAATATCAATTAATCATTCATGTCCCTTGTACCCCAGTGATACACGTCCCTTATTAAGGGGCCATTAATCAAGAACATACACCAACAACATATATTCCAAATACTTCCAGGTCCAAAACAATCCATTTCAATAAAACTAAAAAATTATTAAAAAACAAAGCCCAAAAAGTTTCAAAGAAGAATCTAATTTCAATAAAACATTCAATTTTTTTGAAAAAATATAATCCCTATCACGTGCTAACAATCAATGAAAAAAAAAATTTAATCCATATTTAAATACCCAAAACCAAATCCCCCATCCAAAATTCCCAATTTCCATGATTTTATAATTATAACTCAGAAAAGTCTTAAAAAAGTGGTCTATATCAAAATCAAAAAAACATTAACACCATAATGAATGAACAGACAAGAATGCACAATAAAACCCCAGTGGACAAAGAACACACAAGAAAACCTGGTCTATTATCCAATAACACGCCTTAAATCAATTCTACTAGAAATTTTAAGACTAAATATCATCATATTTGGCATCCACATGCCTAGATCTTCAAATAATGGGCGTAGATCTATGTAGGAGAGAGAATATGAGATGAAGATCTAAGTATATTTAAGAAAATAATCATGAATGATAAAGAACAACCACATAACTCATTAATTCGGCTTCAATTCAACATAGGAAGCCTTCAAATCTCATTCAGACTGATGAGAGAACCATATGTGGCCTTAGAAAAAGAAAAATCACGAGGTATGAATGGACTGGGTCAAAATAAAGGATTTATGTAAAAAAATAGTGAGATCCTATTATTAAGGATCTCATCCTGACTCCACACTGGGTTTGATAGCACTGTTAGGGAAACCGTGCTCTAACAATGTGGTAGCCACTACCCGTACAGATTCCCATAGCACGATTTCCCAAACTATTCTCCAACCATGCTAAAGCTACTACCTCAAGAGGACTACTAGGCCTGCTTTGTCGGTAAGGTTAGGAAAATTGTGCACCACCTGTGTGACTTCAAATTACCCCCCATAACACTTCCAAAGTACCCCTAACTCTCCCATCCATCAACATTACACTTTATAAATATAAAATATAATTATTAAGGGTTATATTTCATAAACATGGGTACTAAAGTCTCCCAACCATTGGTTATTCTACCCACAGAATTTATAAAACCCTTACATATTGGAAATATTTTGGGCCACAACCATGTAACCTCCATCTCATGTTTTCATGTCTCATCATGAATATGACCACACTGCCATGAAACCCACACTTGACCAATTATTTTTCCTCACAAGAATTTCTCTTTCCTATCCAAAATTTGTACTATGATATATATCAATAAATAATTTGACTCTAGTTCAATTTGATTCAATCTGATCACATGATCATGATCAGGATGATACATTTTCAACTAAGATACATGGAACACATTATACAACAAACTGAACTGTTGTGTTAATGCCAACTAATATGTAACCACTACTACCCATTATAATATATCTAAAGGGAAAATTTATATATGAGATAACATTCCCTACATTCCAAAATGACAATGTCAGTGTCTTTTAGAGATCCTTAATAAAACATGATCACTTGCGGAAAATGACCACACCTTCAACGATGATCTATATAATATTTAAGGTTACTGTGATATGTATCCATCCTTTTTATAATATACTATATCTTCTCCATTGTTTCATGGACATGTCTTGGACCAACTAGTGATATTTCACTTGTTTTCATCCATCATAGTGGAGAATGACAAGGACGCCCCTAAAATGCTTTAAAGGGAGCCATATATATCGAGTCCTGAAACATGTTATAATATGTGAACTCTACTAAGTGTATATTCTCTTCCCATGATCCACCAAAATTCATTACACAAGACAAAAACATGTCTTCCAACATCGGTATTATCCTCTCAAACTAGTCATCTGTCTCATGATTATATGCCTTACCTAGAGTCAACTGAGTCCCAAGCAATTTCTATAATGATTTCAGAAATGAGATGTGATCCTCTTATCTCTATGTGAGATTACTGAAACTAGTATTCCATGGATCTCTACCAATTCCTGGATATATATTTTTGACATATCATCCAACATATGAGTTTCACGAATATGGATGAAATGGGTCGAATGGGTAATATGACCCAATATCACCCAAATTGAATCGTGTTTCCAGAACATTCATGGTGGACCTATAATAAAACCCATCACTATATTATCCCATTTCTCCACTAGGGTATGTAAAGACTCCAACATGTCTGACGGTCTTTAGTGGTCTGATTTATCCATCGGACAAGTTATGCATCATGTGACTAACTCATCCACTATCATTTTCATGCCTCTCCACCAAAACTATGCATTCAACACCTTATTCATCATCTATGTACCTGGATGAACATTCCATATCAAATGGTGGTAAGCATGAAGGAATTTTTCCTAACAAGTCATTGGTACAACCATCTGATATCTAAAGCACAAAACTGAACTCTCATCAAGAATCCAGCATTCAATGGACTCCCAACCATTGGGTTTTGAACTCATTACCAGACATTCATCATCAGTTGTCAATGGATCTTTGACAATATTCACCAAATCATGAATAAGAATAGTGAAAAAAAACCAAAACATCTCCTCAGTCTTCACATTCCACATGCATGTCAACTAGGACCAACACCAACTGTCATTAATTTGAATCCTCTTTATCCAACTAATTATATGACTTATTCTCAATGTATCTCGCACTGAATTCCCTTTTCTTGGTTTATACATCATGTCAAAGTCAAACATCTAGAGATACTCCATCCATAACCTTTGACTCATATTCAAATATTGATGTGAAAAAACGTGTTCCGTGCTTTTGTGGTCTGTGAACATAGTGAATATCTCAGCAAAGATATATTGTCTCTATGTTCTCAATTCATGGATGAAAACATCTAACTCCAAATCTTTTGTTGGGAAATTCTTCTCATGAAAACTCAACTACCTTGAACCATAAAGAAACCACTTGGTAATCATTAATGGGAACACAACCCAACCCTGATCCTGAAGAATCAGAGTACCTAACATACCCCTATCCTAATTCTGGAAAAATCATGATATGTGATGATGTATGCCAAATTTTTATCTCTTTTAAAGACTTCTAGAATTACTTTGTCTTTTGGAATAGTGCAATCTTCTATGTTCAAGCTGCCATCAGTGAAGTTAGTCACGAGAAATCATGCACAAAGAATCGGTAGTAACCTGCTAGAACAATAAAACAACGTATCTCAAAATCATTATTTGGTGGTTCCCATAAGATAATAGCCTATATCTTTTCAGGATCAATATAAATATCTTTTTTAGAAATGAAATGGCCATGAAATCATACCTCTGGTATCCAAAATTCAAACATCGATTTTGCATTCATCAGACCTAAAGTCATGACTACATATTCATAGTGTCCATATCTGCTTCTGAAAGATTTCTTTGGAATATAATAATTTTGAGCTCACAAATGGTGGTATCCTGATTACATGTCAATATTGGAGACCCACTGAGATCTTATTAATTGATAATATATATCAACATGTGTGGAAGATAATATCTATTCTTTATAGTAACATGGATAAGATTATGACAATCAACACATATCAAAAGAGTTCCATTTTCTTACTTCACGAACTAAAAAGGTGCTACCCATGGAGACGTACCTAGGTGAATGAAACCCTTCCTTTACTATTCCTCTAACTACAATTTAAATTTAGGTAACTCTTTGGTTCCATTTTATAATATGAAAGGGAAATAGGAAAGGCCCTCCTAAGGAGATCAATCATAAACTATACTTCCCTTATAGGAGGTAACCATGGAAAGTCCTCTGAAAATACATCTATAAATTGGTAACAAACTAATGGGAAATTATTTTCATCGATCTCTTCCATTGAGTCCAAAGGCATCACTTCCAACCGATATGAGATCTTTCCCATCGTCAGTCCCAAAAAGATACTTTATCCATTCATCACCATCCTCTCTCCTCTGAAGAGATGTTCGATGCCATACTCAGTCATTAACAAAAATTTTATCCCATAATAGTCGATGTGAAACTTAAATTTTTTCATCAAATCTATACCCATGATTAGATCGTAAACATCCATGTCCAACATCGAGAAGTCCCATTGCAACCCAGCTACATCAAAGGTTATAACACATTATCTACACACAAATTCTTAACATTCTCTTTCACTTATATGAGTTTTGATTTTTAAAATAGAAGGTATAATTTCTATATTATAACATTATAAATCAAAAGTATGAGATGAAATGATAGAATTTTATACACCAGTATCGAATAAAATTTTTACATGGTTAGAATTCAATTGAATCATACCTCTCACCATAGAGGGTCCTTCCTGATCATCAAAAATCACATTATCATCTCCATATAATTGATTTGATACTGCAATGTTATTCTTCTTTCCCTGCTAATATTTACCTAGATGACGTGTCATTGTATTCCTATTATCACCATGGCTAGAACTTTTATACAGTCTAGACTAATTCGTCTATCCCTTTATAATAGAAGCTTACGATGCTTGTGACACTTTTGAAGTGTCTTGATCATCAGAACATGGAGCACTACGACAATATTGCTAAAGATTCCATATATGTTTGTACATATGGAATGATCTAGGTTGTTCATTACACAATCTCTTTATGTGGTTAAGGAAAACACATTGAATGAAACCTATTTTTTCATTGGGGTTGTGTCAGACAGTTTACTAATCGATTCGTCTGGTTCTGAATTCCACTTCCAACATGGATATAGGTGTCCCTTTTCTTCTTAATTATTGTGATTGAGTTACCACCATTACTTGTGATTATTTTCATACCTCCTACCATTGATCTTGAGACATCATGTTAAGCCACATTTATTCTCGTCAGAAACTTTGTATCATCTGTAAAAAAGAGCATTGCAATCTTCAATCGAATAAACTGTCTTAGCCCTTATTTGAAGATGTGTGCCTTCATGGATGCATTTGCGGTGACTTATGATGAAAATCACACTAAATTCATGAACTCAGTGATAGAGAGACCCTATTGTTTCATGATGAAAAGGATATCATTTTCTGGATCTTGAACAAGTGAGGATAGAATTGTTTGTTGAACAGTCCCTCCAAATCTTCCCATGTAAGGCATTCATTCAACTTATCCAACACTGCTAAATACCAAAATTATCATGTAAGATCCAAGATGATATACATCACTATATTAAAATTTATCTCTACTGGTGTGCCGATGAACTTGAACATATGATTCATCCTTCTGAGCCACACCACCACTTACACATTTTCTATATCACCCCAAAAGTTAGGTGGATTTTGCATCATGACCTAGATGGTAAAATCCACATTCCTTAACTCATACCACCAGTTCCTCATATCCAAAAAATGAAAAAGAGGGACAGTACTCTTATCTAGCTCTTGGTTTACCCATGTTTCATGTTGAACCACATTATCCGAAGCTTATTTTGGTTGGTTTCAAGAATGTCTTCCTGGTTCCATTTTCTAAACCAACAAAAACCTATGTAAGTCTCTCTCCCTATCAATAGATGACATAGAATTTATAATTAGATAACATCAAGAATAAATAAATTTTTTTCCAAAAAAAAAATTTTCCATGTTCAATCATTTTTTAAAACATTCAACTTTATTTTTGAAAATTTATCCATTTTAAAAATACCATAATCATTTTTGTTTTAAAAATCATTTACTTGATATACAATTTCATACATTTTAACAAATAATCACTTTTTCACAACATGAATCATACTCAAAATGATATGTCCACTCATAGTGGGAGTTCATACCTCTACAATTCATGTAATACTATCTCATTGGATAATCCCATTACAATGATATTTTCATCATTATAGAAGTGTCTCCAAAAAACTTATATCTCCAATACCCATGTAAAATTATGTTTAAGATGAAGGGGTTAGTTATTCTCATTTAGTATATACATTTCAAGCACTCAAAATACTACTCATGTCTAGAATTTCACCCCAAAGAAGAGAAAATATAGAATTTCAACTCCCAGAACAAGAAAACATATGACTACATGTTGGGAAAGGACTGAACAAGGTGACAACAAATGTACCTCAAATAAAGGACTGATCTGATAAAATTTATATTGAACCACTAATTCTCATTTTCTTGATAGCTCAACAGGTTCTTACTTGTCCTAACTTACTTCCCCAAGACACCAAATCCTAGAATTAAGTATCGATGGTTTTAAAATACATCTATTAGATGATTTACCCTTTATGAGATAAAACAATAATCTAACAAACCCCAACTAAACCATTCCCTAAATGAATCATGATCAACAGAAGGACCACTAAAATACTTCATGTACTTCAAAACCACAACAAATTGCTCAATAATGGAAGACTAAACATGTATTAAAGTACACAATAGATAAACTACTATATACTATCAAGAGGCCACATGACTCTATGCTTGACAAGCTCCAATACCAAAAATCATCAAAGATCCCAAGTATCAGGAGGTAGTGCTAAAAACATGGGAATAGTTACTTTATTATCCTATCCTGGAAGATAGAATCTGCAAAACACCAAAGTTCAAAAAAATGTACGAGTAAAAAAAATCAGTAGGTTTTCCCTAATTACATCCATACTCACTGCACTAGACTAGAAAATCTATCTATATTTACAAAAAATATTTTATATAAACCAATTTACCACAACCGTTTATAAGTATATATAATCATATTATAAAAACAATTTAAACCAATTGTAAAAAAAAACTAAATGAAACCAATTTTCAATAAGTTATAATTCTAGAAAAATAACTAATAAAATATTTAAACTAATTATTATTATTATCATTTTTCATACCCATTCCATATTTCACCACACACCCATACATGCATGCTTCGTTTGATAGTTACATGCACATGATTAGTCTCTCATTCAATTACTTTGTGTTCCAATGACACATTCCCTCGATCAAGGGTCACTTCTATTGTACCCTAGTGGTACTCATCCATTATTAAGGGACCATTAAGCATGAACTAACACCAACACCATTTATGACAAATAATTCCATTTCCATAATAAACCATTTCATGAAAACAAAACATTTATTGAAAAAAATGCACAACTAATTTCAATTAAGAATTTAATTTCAATAAAATAGTCCATTTTTTTGAAAAAATCTAATCTCAATCATGTTCAAATAATCAAGAAAAGTACCGTTTTTTAAATCCACTTTTAAAAACCATGATCAAAAACACTCATTCATAATCCATAGTTTTCCATATTCTCAACCATCACTCAAGATGGATTCTCAAATGTGTTCAAGAGAAAAATAAAAATCTATTCAACAACAATCATTAAATTTGAAATAATTCCACTCAGTTATACTTTTTGCTATTGACAATGAACAATCCTACTATGACGATTTTGATGAAAACCACAATGAATTAAGAAAGCATAAGAAAAACATGTTGATTCTCCAAAAAACCCACCTTAGATATCTTACTATAGAATGATCAAGACCAAATTACATCATATTTGGAATTTAAAAAGATAGATATACCAATTATGGGAATAGATATATGAATCCAAGAGAAGAGGAGAAGTCTATATACGTATATCTAAGAAACCAATCAGGAATGAATACGAATGGTCACATACCTCATGAATCCGGGTTTTATTAACAAATGGAATCATTCGGAGTGACTTTAGACCGATGTGAGAAACTTATCTGGCTTTATAAGAATCAAAATCACATGTTAGAGATGGTTTTGGTAAAAAAATGAGTTAGAGAAAAAATGAGTGAGAAGCTATTTTTAAGGCATTCATCATGACTCCGCTCAAGGTTTGACCACCCGGTTAGGCAAACCGTGTGGTAACCATTTAGTATACACTTCCTGGATCGATTCCCCTTCAACATTCACCCAATTCATCTTCCAACCAAGCTAGAGCTACTGCCTCAAGATGAATACTGGGCATTGTTTGTCCGCACAGTTAGGACTGCCCGTGCGACTTAATGTCTTCCCCCAAAACACACTTAAAGTAATCCCAACTCTCCCATCCACCACCCTTAACAATTTTGACAAAAAATGAATCATTTAATGGTTACATACGAAACAATTGCTGAAATACACAATCCATGGAATCCCTAATGAGGACCCGGGTATCACCCAAGGTTTCAAGTAATGGAATTATTTTACGATCCCATCCTTGGGGTTCCATAATGAGAAAACCAAAGTATCACAGGTAACATCCATATACACTTTGAGCCCATATATATAGTTATATAAAATTTAAACCCATGTATTTCTCAGATAATGTGGAATCCATCTATCATTTGATCCCATCCATTGAAATATGTAAAATGGACACCCTTGTATTTATTATGGTGTAATATAATTATAGTAAACCATGAGGATATCCATGGTTTTTTGTAATAAGGAAACTAGTGTCAATAATGGTTCATATACTCATAAATATCTATTTAGGCCATCAATATAATTCAATAAATAGAAAATAAATTATAAATCAAGGAGTATATAATTCATTTAAACATTTAAATTTATGTAAAATGACGGGGAATGTTAGTATCCAAGCATTATCATAATTCAAAAATGATTAATAAAGTGGAAATGACATATATTATCCATATTTATTCTATTAAGCCCTTACATGATGTTTTTTTGGTTATTATGTGAAATGGTGATTTATGGGATAGTTGGGAGAACATTGGAAGTGTTTCGGGGGATAAATTGAAGTCGCACGGGCGGTGTACTTTTTGCCTAACCATGTAGCCAAACCGTGCATAGTAGACCTCTTGAGGAAGTAGCTCCAGCATAATTGGAGCATGGTTTGGGAAACTGTTCAAGGGGAATACATGCGTACACTGGCTACCACATGGTTAGTTCATGGTTTCCTAACCATATGTTCAAACCCTGAGCAGAGTTAGGATGAGATCGTTAAAAATAGGATCTCACTCGTTATTTCCATAACTCCCTTGTTTTTGACACAAACCTACCCTAACTCATGATTTTTTTAATAAGGCAAAATAAGGTTCTCCCATTAGTATGAAGGCAATCCGACAACTTCCCTTGGTAAAATGAAGCTGGATTCTTGAGGTAAGTGATTGTTCTTCATCATTATTGATCAGTTTCTTAAATATACTTAGACCTATTTATCTTATTCTATTAGTTTATTAAATATACCCCTATTATGGGTTGATTAGGTTTTTATATGACATATATGATTGGATTTGTTCTTTATTATTCTACAAGAAGAGATCAAAAGTGGGTTATTGGGGAATCAACCCAGTTTTATTGAGTGATCTTCATTCGTTGGGGTTTTCGTCAAAACCATCAAGGAATGAGGCATCATTCTTGACTCCACATTGTAGATATGATTGGAATTCTTTAAAATTAAATTTTTAGATTTAAATGGATTGTGATTCGTCTATTAAAAACTTGCTGGAATCCTTCTTGAGTGATTGATGTGAAATATGGAAAATTGTGTTTTTCGAATGAGTGCACTGGATCTAGATTTTTAAATGTGGATTTTATTAAAAAGGTGATTTTATAGGATTGTTGGAACGTAACTAGGAATATATTTTTTAATAAAAGGTAACGATTTTTTAAAATTAAATATTTCTTTGAAATTAGTTATTCTTGGTATTTCAATAAATTTCTAGTTTTATTGAAATGTTTTATTTTAGAATTGGAATTATTTGGAATAAATGGTATTAGTGTGAGATCATGCATAAAATTCCCCTAATAAGGTACAAGTACCACTGTGGTATAGGGTTCATGAACCTAGATTATGTTTTTGTTTCATTGAGACACAAGATAATTGGATGACAGACCACTCTTGAGTATGGAACTATCAAACTAAGCATGCATGTGTGGGTGTGTGGAGAAATATGGAATGGGTATGCCAAATAAAAATAAGAATTGGATTTAAGATTTTATTAGTTATTTTTCGAGAAAAATAACCAGCTAAAAATTTGTTTCATTTATTTATGATTTCTCTTTTTTGTAAATGGTTTTTGGAACTTTTTTATATTTCGTTATAAAATGATTTGGTAAATTTTTATATTTAAATTTCTTTATATAGATGTGGATAAGTTTTCTATACTAGTGGTTTGAGTATGGATATCAATAGAGAAAACTCACCGAGTTTTATAGAAACCCCTACTTTGGAACTTTGGTTCTTTTCCAGGTTCTATCTTCTGGGATGGGGATAACGGTAATGTTTCCAACATTTTTAGCACTACCTCATGATACAAGGGATGTTCGATGATTGTCGATATAAGAGATTTTGGAGCATGGAGTATTGTGGCCTATTGAGAGTCTTTTGTTTTTTATCTACAGGGTAGTTTGATACTTTTTTTGGTCTACGAATGTGGAACAATTTGATGTCATTTTGAGATACATGAAGTTGTTTAGTTTTATTTCTATTGTTCATGATTCATTTAGTGAATGGTTTTGTAATGGATTGTTGGTTTATTAGTTTATTTCTTAATGGGTAAATCATCTCCCACTTGTATTTCAAACTTGTTGGCTTTTATTTCTAGCCTTTAGCATCATGGGGATGTCTCTTTAGTCCAATAAATGACACATTGTTCTCTCATGAAAATGAGAATTAGAGGGCCATTGCAAATGGTATCAGACTGGTCCTTCCATTATGGTATAAATGTTATTAGCTTGTTTGGTCCTTTCCTAACAAGTGGTCATAATTGTTCATAGACTGGGAGTTCAAATTCATTCTTGTCTATCATTGGGGTTAAATATTAGGTGGGAGTAGGATTGTAAAAACATGAAATGTATAGCATAAAAGATCATAGCTAACCCTTTTTTGTTGAACATAATGTTACATGGGAGTTGGGTACATAATTATTTCTGAGAAACTTCTATAATGTTGGAAATCACATTCTATTTAGACTATCCAATGAGACGAGAATCACATGCATTGTAGAGGAATGATATCCCAATAACAGTTCACATTTGATTTTGAGTAATGATTCATGTTTTGAAAAAGTGTTTTTTTTAAGTATTTTTTTTCAAATAAATGATTTTGAAAGAGAGAATTATTATGGTATTTTGGAAATCAATTAATTTTAAAAAAGCATGTTGAATGTTTAAAACAATGTTTGAACATGGGAAAAACATATTTTTTTGGAAAATAATGTTGTGATAGATAATGTGTTATAATTTGATATGATATGCCACCACTTACTAGAGATATATATTGGAGGAGTTTTTTGTCGGTTTAGAAAATGGATCCCGGTAGGCATCTTCAAAACCCACACATCGATGTTGTGGAGAATGTAGATTCACATCAATTATTGTGATCTAAGAGTTGGTTCAGCGTATTTTCAAATATTTTAAAGTAGTGGATATGTGGAACTGGATGAATGAGCAATGTCATGTGGATCATACCATCCAATTCATGATGTAGAATCCACCTAACATTTGGGGTGATGCTGAACCCGATAAGAATGAGGTATGTCCTAGTATGATTAATCGTATTATTGAGTTCATCAACACACCAGTAGAGCTAAAGGTCAAGCTACAAACGTATACACTCCATGATATTGCATGATAGTGGTGGGATTTAGTGGTGAATGATATGTTAAAAGAAGAACTTATAAGGGATGATTTTGAGGAATTGTTCAACAAACAATTCAATCCCCACAAGTTCGAGGTCATGAAAATGAAGAACTTATTCAGACTGAAATAAGAGAGTCTATATAACATAGATTATGTGTCTATGTTCATGAATTTAGTGCACTTAGCCAAAAAAGTCACATAATGTGCACCCTTTATGGAATACATCTTCAAATCAAGACAATGATAGGATATATTATAGAAGATTGTGGTGCTCTGTATTAAGAATTATATTGAGATTCTTAACAGAGAGACTATGGATGGACATGATATCTTGGGATATATGGGAGAATTTATGATTTCAACCATAGGGAATAATGGGAACTCAAACAAAGGAAGTAATTTTATCATGGAAATCTATTTCTAAGGTGGAAGTAGAAATCAGAACCAAATGGTTGGATCAGTGAACCTTCCTCCACGACCCCAGAATGAAGCAAGTTGCTTTCAATGTGGTTTTCTTGACCACATAAAGAGAGTGTGTATGTCACTACATTGATCATTCCATTTCTGAAAACAAATGGGAAATTTTCAGTGGAATTGTTGTAGTTCTCCATGTTCTGGTGATCGTGACACTTCTCAAGCGTCACGAGCATCCTATGCTTCCACAGGGTGAGGAAAACATAATCAGTCTCGGCAGCAGAGTAGAGATATCCATGGTGAATCTAGGGATTCCATGTCTCCTCAAATAGGGCAATCATAGCAAGTCAATAAAAAAAATATTTTAGAAACGAATCAATTGTATGGAGTTGAGAAGATGATTTTTAATGATCTGGTTAGACCTTGTATGGTAAGAGGTATAATTATTTTTAATTCCACCCATGTTCAAATGATCTTTGATAATGGTGCATAACATTCTTTCATTAGTTATTGTGATGTTAATTTACTATGTTTAATGTCATAAATGACTACATTTGATTTAAAACTCCAATCTCTTATCGGGGAAAGAGAATGTCAATACTTTGTGTATACTGCAAGTATTATATCTATTGAAGTAGATGAGATAAAATGAAACTTTTTGATTCGGGACATGGATGTCTATGATGTAATCCAGTCTATTGATTGGTTGACTACATTGAATGAACACATCGTCTGTTATATGAGAACACCTAGGTTAATGACTAAGGATGACATCAAACAACACTTCAATGGAGAGAGGAAGGTAAAGAAAGGTGAAAATTTCTTTTTGGCATCGACGGTGGGAATGATCACTTATCAGTTGACATCGCAGTCCTTGGAATCAATGTAAGAGAATGTGGAAAATAATTTTCCACCAATTGTGGATAAAATTTCAGATGTATTTCCTGATAAATTGTAAGGGTTACCACCTATAAGGTATGTGGAGTTTATGATTGATATACTTATAGGGAATATTACTATTTCCCTTCCATAATATAGGATAGAACCAACAACTTTATGAGAATTGAAATTGAAGTTAGAGGAACTATAAAGCACGGTTTTCATTCATCCATGTACATCTATGTGGAAAGCACAAGTTTTTTTCATGAAGAAAGTAGATGGAACTCTTTGTATGTGTGATGATTATCGTACGCTTAACCAAGTAACAATAAAGAATAGATATCCACATCCATGTATTGATGATCTGTTTGATCAATTAATAGTAGCTCAATGGTTCTCCATGATTGACTTGTGATCAGGATATCACCAATTGCGAGTTCGGAAGGATGATATTCCAATGATAGTTCTAGATGTTAATATCTCCACTACTAATATGTAGTCATTCATTTTGGTTTGATAAATTCACATAAAATCTTTATGGATTTGATGAATAATATAATCCATATATATTTGGACTCTTTTGTTGGGGTTTTTTGTGGATGAAATCTTGGTGTATTCAAAGGCAAGGGAAGAACATGGGAAACATTTGAAAAAAGTCTAGGGAATATTGTGATATCACCGTTTGAATTAAAAAATATGATGCTGTGAATTTTCAACACAAGGGGTACATTTTATTGGTGATTTAATTTATAAAAATTTGTTTATATTTATCTTAAAAATATATAGGCTATTATCTCATGGAAACCACTGAAGAATATCTCCGAGATACAAATTTTTCTTGGTCTAGATGGTTACTAACGACATGTTGTGTGTAATTTTTCATGAATATATTCACCAATGACAACTCTAATGGAGAATGATGTTCTAGTCTAATGGAAAGAGGATTTATAGAAGTCTTTACAAGAGTTAAATGTTTAGATTACCTCAGCACCTATCTTGAATTTTTAAAAATTAGAATAATGGAATGTGGTGTATTTTGATGCTTTAGGATCATGGTTGGGATATGTTCTCAAGATAGGAGGATATGTAGTTTTTTATGGTTCAAGGCAGTTGTGGATGAATGAGAAAAATTTCCAAACACATGATATAGATTTTTCTGCAATCGTCCATACATTGAAATCCTGGAGACAATATCTCGTTGTTGACAAAGTCATTGTTTTCACAGACCAAAAAACATAAAACCAATTTTCTCACAGCGAGATTTGAATCTGTGTCAATATAGATGGATGAGGTATCTCTAGTTGTTTGACATTGAATTGATGTATACACTAGGAAAAGGGAATTAAGTGGGGGAGGCATTGAGATGAAAGTCATATTCTTCAATGGCAAAAGAAGCTTTAGAATAATGGATGTTGTTGTAGGTCCTAGCTGACATGGAAGTGGAATGTGAAGGCTGAGGTTATGTTGTGGTTTTCATTTCATCTACACTAGTACCATATATTGTAAATATGGCCCAAGAGGAACATAAATAAGAAGAAAAATGTCTGGTTATGAGTTTGAAACACAATGGTGGGGAGACCATTAAAAGATATAAACTCGATGAGAGATCTTATTAGTTCTTTAGATATCATACATTTGTACATATGGCTTTTCAAGAACAACTCATTCATTGTTACCACCATTCTAAATGGGTTGTACATCTAGGAACCCAGAAGATAGAAAGGGAGTTTAAAGCCCAATTTTTGTGGAGAGGCACAAAAAGAAAAGTAGCCGAGTTTATCTCAATATGATTAACTTGTTAGTAGGTTAAAGTAGAGCGTCATAGACCTACATGTATGTTGTATTTTTTACCAAACCCAATTAGGAAATGGGAGCATATAGTGATGGATTTTTTTATAGTTCTTCCAAGAATAATATGGAAACATGATTCCATTTGGGTGATAGTGGATCTCCTTACAAATTCATCCCAGATAAACCCCATTCATTAAATTCATACGTTGGTGGCTCAGTAAAATATATATATCCATGAAGTGGAAAATAGGCATGGTGTACCCATTTCAATCATCTCAAACAGATATATGAGGTTCACATCTAATTTTTGGAAATCCTTAACGAATTCCCTTGGTACTCAGTTGACTTTGAAACTGGCGTATCATCTTAAGACAGACGACCAGTTTGAGAGGGATATACTGACATAAAAAAGACATGTTTCAGGATTATGTAATGGAATTTTATGGATCAAGGGAAGATAATCTACCCATAGAGTATTTCTCATATAATAATAGTTATCAGGCATCGATACACATGGATCCCTTTAAATAATTGTATGGGTGTCTTTGTCTTTCTCCACTATTTTGGGTGGAAATAGGTGAAACATCACTATTTGGGATGAGCGTCGTCCAAGAAACAGCCAAGAAGATCATGTTGATTAGAAAGAGTATAGATACGTCTTAGTGTCGTCAGAAATCTATTGTGGGTCACCATTCAAGGTCATTTTCATTTTCCTGGAGTGATCATGTTTTCTTGAAGATCAATCCAATACATAGACAACATTGTTCCAGGATGCCGGTGAAGTTATCTCTTAGAAACATTGTCTATTTCAAGATACTTGAAAAGGTGGAATATCTATGGGCATTACCACCATGGTTCAGTTTGGTGAATAATGTGTTCCAGGTATCTCATTTGAAAAAGTATCAGCTTGAACCTAACCATGTCAATGCAAGAATGAGATGAAATATTAGTTTCCAGAACTATTTTATATTGGTGATGGTTTTATACATTCCAAAGAAGTAATAAAAAATGGATGGAATAATTTAATATCCCTGGTTTCTTGTATGCTACCTTTAATTGATGCTTTTTATCGTTATAATGTGTAAGGGTTATGGATGGGATAGTTGGGAGATCTTTGGAATTCTTTTGGGTGAAAAATTGACGTGACACAGGTGGCACATGGTTTTCCTAACCGTGTGGCCAAACTGTGAGCACTATCCCTCTTGAGGCATTAGCTCTATCATGGTAAGAGCATGCTTTTGGAGACCATGCAATGGGAAGTCGTGCGGGTAGTGGATAACGCATGGTGAGTGACTTCAATTGAATGAGTGTCTAAAAATAACCATATATATATATAATTAATCCATGGAATATTATTTGAAATGATCTTTTATCAATTAACTCTATGACATTTTGAAATTTTATCCGAATAAAATGGGTAGAGTTCTAGGACATGATTACATTCCTTCCTCTTACTGTCACAATTCCTTTTCAATTCTTATACTAATATCTAAAGACACCATACCAAATTTAATTAATTAGTATATATATTTTATATTAATGAAATATTATATCTTTATAGTGGTTATAAAATATTATATATATACACACACACACACATGATCCCCCCCTCATTCAATTGGACATATTAATGGTTATTTTAACGAACTACGAGGGAATTGATAATTATTTAGTTTAAACCACATTTACAACATCTATATAAATCATATATATATATATATATTATTTCAATACTTTATGATTATTATAAACTATTTATTACATATATAGACTATCTCACCCCTCATTTGATATATCCCATTATTGATATATTTGACCATCGATGAGGATTTGTTTAATTATCTACTTATCATAACCTTCTTTGTTCGTCACTATAAATTACATAGTTTATTTAAATATGAGTTTATAATTAATCTAAAATGTAAATAAAAATGATCAAGAAATAAAAATTAAATAGAACATTTTTTTCTAACAAATATTTTATCAATCATTTTTATCATTAATGAGAATTTCACAAATAATTAAAAAGATAAAAATAATAAATAATATAATAAAATAAAATAATATTATTATATATTACTGATTTAATTTTTGTTGTTTGTAAATAAATAACGTATAAGTCAAATGAATACTAACATGGCCAATAGTAAGGGAATTCTCATACTCATTCCATTTCGTTTCGGATTATACTCATTTTTCTTCACCATTTTCCGTATAATAATTCTAATTTTTTATTAGAATAACATTTAATTTTGTTACATAATATTTCCATTAAATATTTCATAGATAATAATATGTTTATTTCATTTTATAAATTCCAATACACCTCAATAGTTTTTATGAACACTATATTTTCTGAATCCCATGTTTTATTTTTCATAGGTTTTTTATTCTTCTCTTCATGACCTAAAATCTTTTTAATTATTTATAGTACCATTTGTGGAATAATATAATTATTTTAAAATAACTTGTGTTAATTATATTTTATTATTAGATAATTTCTTATGAGAATAATATGAACACAAATTTCATCTCATGGGTTCATTTATTGTTTAGACATGATGTATGTTTCTTTTCTATGTGAACCAATGATTTTTAACATTTTATTGTGTGATGACTATGAAAAACATTATATATACCATCAATACATAAGGTAATTTTATATCTCATGATATTATTAAAAATAATTATAATTCTTATACATTATTTACATGCCGAATCATTTTTTCCATTTTCTATAAGCTGGTTCAAGAGGTCCCAGAACCCCAACAAAACAACTGCAAACAAGCCAAACACCATAAACAAAAAGGACTTACACATCATAATAACCAGATTCATCTCTAATTTCAAGCAGAAGTCTTCATCTCTAGTAGTTGATTCCCAATCTGGATGCCTCCAAAAACTTATGGTTTGAACACGACTCCTATACTGGTCAAGAACAATTTGGTCGGGATACGCCTTCATGACCACGCTCAACTTTTTAATGGCCACAATAACCTCTTTGTCCCGCTTTGATGAAGATCGAGTCTCCATCGGTCATGGAAGAAACGAATATTCTTTCCATGGTCTTCATCTTGGGGTAGCAGACAAAGGCCCTTTATTAGAATCCAAAATCTTATTCCCACTTTTAACAATATCATTGAATGAAAGGCCGACTGGACCACTCACAGTCTCTTTACCATCACCAGAAATCTCCCTTCCAAATCTGGTTCGCTCCATTAAAGCAGTGGCACAAAACTCTGAGATGCTCTCCTATATTTGGGCTGGAGTTTTACAGTCCATCAGTGGAAGGTGCCTATCCTTAGCAGAAGCACTTTCAAAAATGGATTCAACATTATTCCCCCGCTTCTGGTCCGGACTCTCCAACACAGGACTACTCCTTGACCCACTGTGATTGTTATCTTCTATCATGGTACCTGTTTCATTGCCCAACCATCCAACCTGTTGATCCTCCCTGGGCTCATCAACAACTGAAACTGGCTCAGGCACCCGACATTCAATCTTTTGTTCTTCCATGGTCTCTGCACCATCCACACCTCCTTCCACAACACCCTCTTCCATGACTGAAACTGATAGGTATTCAGAGAGTCCTTATAACCTGTTGCTCAGAGCAATGAATGGCTTCGCTAGAGGATCCAGGTTTTTAACAACCTTAGCACTAGATGTGGTGATTTCCCCCACAAGACTGACTTCTCTTCCATCCCCACTCTGTGCTAAACTCAGCCCAGCCATGGTAGCATCAGGGACTCCCAAGTCCTGCCTTAATCATTTGAAAACCTCAGACACTAGTGGATTAACCTGGTTCGACTTAATAACGACTACCTCAGTGATCTGGTTTTCCTCAAAAGACACCTTACGGGACCTCGATGGATTGGAAGCCCTATCAGCACCAGACCAATGATGGTCCTTTTCTTTGCCTTCTAGTTCCATAGTACTCGAGACCAGACCCACCTTGACGCCACTTCTTGCACAATCCTCGATGCTCACAGAAACAAAATTCCCATTACCACGAGCCTGCAACATCCTTGAACATCGTTCACGTCGGAAAACCTCAACCGAATTCCCAAATATCTTGCAAGAGCCACAAAACTCCGTCCAATTCTCTTAAACAACTCTCTGTTTTCATAAGTATTCCTCAACGATTGAGATCCAAACGAATTAAAAAGAAGTGCGAGAAGAATCCATTTCGACGCATACCCACGGGTTCACCAGATGGCAGACCATCTCAGTGTGGAAATCAGAACATAGATATCTAACAATCAGATTTCCCAACATATGGTTAATTGAAGGATTTTGGAATGGAAAAGGAAGAGAAAGAAAACTTACCCACACCGCCATGGACGACGAATCACAGTTCATATGGAGATCGAACGACCATCGTAAAAGCAGAATACAAGAACCTTTAAAGCTGCGAGGATCCCTTGACCAAGCTAGGATGAGGTCTTCCTCTGAATCAAACCTAATCTTGATTTGCTTACTTTACAATAAACCATCCACTGCTCTATCACAATGATCCCAAGCTCCGAAGATAAATCAGTCAAAATCATCGACTGACGACCTCATGTTCTTGAATCGAGCTACCATGTTGAGGTTCAACAAAGCCGAGGCTTCCGAAAACACAGCAGAGGTGATTTGAAGGTTTGGAAAACCATCGATCAAATTTGGACCTTTAGGGCTTAAAGAGGAATTCAGAAGTGGGAGAAGAAACTCTGGGTTAGAGAAGGGTCGGAATGGCCGAGATTTGCAATGAAACGACGATTCCCCCTCCCCCACCGAGGGGGGAGGAGCCGGCATAGAGGCCGCCATCGTCACTGTGAGGGTAAGTTCATCGCAGAGGAAACCCTCAACCGTATACATTATTTAAAATGTTATGCATCATCCTGATGATCATAGATTCATCAATTACGTCTTCGAAGTAATTCATGCTTTAAATTTATGATGTTTCATTATTATAATTGTGTCATATTGAATGTATCTATTATATAATTCTATTTATTATGATTTATAGACATTATGTGATAAAAATTACTATGCTCACCCATGTACTCATCGTAATTTAGGTCTCAAATTCATTCATAGTATTCCCCCTATTATATATATTTTTCTCAATTTTTCAGTTAATTATGTCCCAAGATAATGACACATATTGAGAAAATTATGATAACATATAACGATACTTTGTTTATGTAATTTAATAATGTTTGAGTAATTATGTATTCTTATGTTTTATGAATCTACTTTACCAGGGCACTATAAATTTTTTTGATGATTTATATGGTTGTAATAAAAATGATATAATAATAATTCATGTAATGTAAGGGTTTTCAATATTTCCATGGAGTATGATTTATCTAATTTTGTAAGAATATTATACAGTAAAAGAAAACATTGGTAAAATATATTGATTTTAAAAGAAAAAAAGTATTTTATAAAATTATTAATATGAAATAGTTGTTTAAAAATCATTTATTATATCATGATTTATTATAATACCTTAAATTTTATAATGTGGTATATATATTAAAAAATATATAAAATAACCCATGTGATTAAAAATGAAATGATTTTTAATGCTTATATTTAATGAAAATGGTAATATATTTTGAATTCTTATAGGGGTAGTAACCATTTACCTTAGTTTATAGACAATTACCAAAAATTTAAAGAATGTACACTTTCACCCAAGAAAAAAAATTAAGACACTGATTTCTACACGTGACAATGAAAATAATTTTTATTGTATCTTTTTATATACATATTAAGGAATAAATACTCAAATCCTTGGAAATTTTATGTTTTATTATTTATTTTTATCAAAAGGATAAATGTATTATCGTAAAATACTATTTAAAAGGATAATCTACTCAATAGTGTGTATTAATGAAGAATACAAATACAATGGATTGAGTTTAATCATTATAGTGTGAATTTGTTTAGAAAATATATTGGGACATTTATTTTTCCCATATACATCATAGAAAAATGAATATATTACATTTTATGATTTAGAAAAAATTAATTAATATTTAAAAATAAATAAATAAAATTTGACAATGATTCAAGGCTATAACTTTCTTTTTATAATGAAAATAAGTAAATAAAGATATTATTTTATATTGAAACCATATCTCTCAAGATCTATTCTCATTATAGACTGTTGGAGCTATGAAGATGTATTTTGTTATTCTCTTAGAGTGTACATATATTATTGCGATGTTTCTCATGTCAATGAAAATATGAATACAAGGATTGAGTATCATAATGTACGATCAAATGAAAAAGGAAATTGAAAAAAGAAATATCCAACTACAAAAATGTCAAATATGTAGAAATATACACATTTGGAAATTATTTATGGGATTTGAGAAATTCTTTATGTTTATATAATGAGTAAATAAAGAATAATATTATCAAAGGGGAATGAAGAGGATATAAACTATAGTAAATGAAAATAATTACTCAATCAATGCCCCATCCATGGTCCAATTATTAGATTATATAGAACGTGAGAATTTTACAAGCCCAGTATGAAGAGAATGTTTCATTTGGGATAAACATTGTCAACAAAGAACAATAGATATTCATTAAATATATTCCTATTCCTTCACAACATATGATGTGGTTCAATAAAATGATCTACGTAGAAGTACACATACAAATCAATTAAGAATGAAAAATACTGACAAATAATTCTTCTATAAAAAATCATTCCTATCATGTAATTTATATTAAATTTTGAATCATATAGCCAATTTTTTTTGGAAATATATTTTTGAAACATGGAATGTGGATATTTTAATCTCAATTTTTTAGTTCTCCCATAATTAATATTATCATCAACATTATTCTATAAAATCATATAGTTCACATTGGTGGAATTTGAAACTATACTATACATGGATATGATATCATTATACATATCTCATTTCAACAACCAATAAATAAAAACAAATTTCCACATCGTATTCCATACAATTAATATTTAAAAATTAAATAATGTTTAATAATAAACATCTAGAAATCCATAAAAGATAAATTTATTTATACATAATAATGAAACATATCATTCATAAATAGTAGATATATTGAAATCATTGAACATTGAGGACTTACAAAAAAATTTATCAATGGAATTCAATCGATATTGGTTCAATCATCTTCCATTTAACTAATTCCAAACAATATATGTTTTTACTCAATTGACCATATAAATACATATGATTTTATATATATTAAGAGGTATGTATCTCCAATTTTTTTGGATTATGTTGGTGAATAGATGATGTTTGGACTAGAATTTATGTGAAAAATTAGAGATGGTTCATGATATTTAGAAATAATGTTAATCATCACATATTCAACTGAATTATTATTCAATAAATCATTCAATACATTCATATTTCATTGATAGAGAATGAATAATAAATGAACTATCTTTGTGGATTAGATATATGTTCTTTTTAAAGATGAGAAATATCAGTCTAATATATAGTGGCTCATTCAATATAATTTATCACTTTTTATTTGTATTTTATTAATTACAAAATTCACCCAATCACGGTGATGTTATTAATTAATTCAATTTATTTCACCAAATTAAGTATAAACTAGATCCATAATTTGTACATAATATACAGATTGTAATATTGGAGCACATCATTTATTACGAGGATTAATCGGTGATGATCATAGATCTTAGAGACAAGGTTATACATAACATGATAACTAACCATATTAATGTACATTGATGAAAACATATTTCTAAAGTGGAATAATGGGATTATGATGAGTAAATGAGATATAAGTAAGAATATTTATCCTCAATTAAGGATATTAATTGAAATTTTAATTTTGAAATTTATTAAGGGGTAATAAATGTAATGAATATAAGTTTTGAATGTAAAAACTACCTTTATAGCACATCTTTTTTATACATAGAAAATATTTTATATTTTATGAAATGAAAATTTTTAATATAAATAAATAAAATACACCACATAAAAATATAATACATAGATTAAATTAATCAGTTTATATATTTACATATGAAGGAAAAAGTCATTATATGCTATTAAAAATACTAGAATGGGATGGAAAAATACATGAAAATAACATGACTATAATAGTGAAATTTATAGGGTCATGTACAATAGAAAATATCATACCAAAAAACAAAATTGATAAAAAAAATAGTTATGTGATTTTAAATATAAAAATCATGTATTTTGAATCTTGAGAGAAAACTTGTAATGACCCCCTCCCACCAAAGATGCCTCTCTTGAGATAGAAATAGTGAAAGGGAGATAATGACCCCTGATTCCCACCTCCAGTAGGCCCCAAAGTGGAGACTAGCACCAAGGGTATTATTTTTCACAAATATGGGATGCATTACCATTTTTATTATTTAAGATCGGGAAATAGGATGAGTCAAACACCAAAAAAAAGGCACAAGAAAATGAAAATAAACCCAAAACCAAACCCATATGCATGACTTATACAATACTCAAACAAAAGTACATGTACAAGAAAAGATCCAAAGTACGATACCAAAAGAAAAGAAAGAAAAAACTACAACCAGCAAAACTCAAACGCCCAACTAGCAAGGTCCCGCACAATCCCTGAAGTCCTCTTGAAAACATGAAAGTAAACATAGGGTGAGCATATAAGTATATTCAGTAGGAAAACCTAATGCTCTCATGTAGAGTTGGGGAGACATCCTAATGCCCTGTGAGAAAATAGAAGGAACCAAATCCTAGCAAGGAATCTATCCAACCAACCTTACAAGCCACACTCACCAAATATCACAAGTCAATAGAGTAGTATAGTAATATTATCAAAGTTTGGGTACCCCGCACCACTTTACCACTGGATACTTCTCATGCCCTCACGCCTAACACTCTGATGCTTCCCCCTCTTCCTAAGCTAGTGCTGCAACTTGGCCATACGATGGTCGAGCTAGTGCCTCATCCTGGACATACAAAGAACAAAGTAACCCGCCGGCACACAATCCTCAGCCATCATACTATCCCACCGGCACTCAATACTCGACCATAACAACATCTCATCCCGAAGACACCAGGGAACCACATCACATCCCAACTCGAAGACACCTGGGAACATATCACATCCTCATCCCAAAGTCTCATGGGAAACATCTGTCATAACCTGCCCGAAGGATCTTGGGCTATTGAACCTGGAAGAGGGAGAACATGGAAGAACAATAATAATCCACCCTTTAGATGTTTGAGAATCTCACCCTCCCATCCCACGGGTGTTCGGAACGTAGTGATAAAAATGGTTGGGGTGTGTAAAGAAACATAAAATGTGCAGATTTATATAAGTATAACAACCACTCAACCCATCCTAAGGCTTCGACACAAAGATCTCATCACATGCCTTGGCACTGTTACTTCGAGAGTAGGCACACAACGATCAATACGAAAACCTCATTTAATGTTTTCATGTTTCAACAAAATTAGTTATCAGTTTCTTAACTATCAAGAAACAATCAAAAACCATACTGCATCAAGCGTTCATAAAACATATCCCTACCATCCACATATCAAGTTAGGAAAAAACAAGAAACACAAACAAGTCCCTTCTTATTAACCAACCAATCCCATTGATTATTATTTTCATTCCATTACCATGCCCCACCATTCATTAACTCTTCTAATTTTATTTATTATTCAGAACCCATAGTTCGTTCACATTCAAACCCATCCCTACAGCCCCACTGCCAACCACCATAACCAAAATCAAACAAAAACTCGTACATCATCATCCCTTGGATACCATTTATCGCAGCCCCGCTGCCCATCACCAACATAGCATTCACAGCAACCCACAACCAAGCCAACCGCAGCCCCACTCCTCACCCGATCCAAAAAAACCCAGAAAACACCCCATTCACATAAACAAACCCTAACCAGCACACACATGTTTAATATTTCAGTTTGTTCAATTGGAGTGATCAGACAATGGTTCCAGGTATTTAATCAGACAACTTTATGTGATTAACCAATTTCCACATTCAATAAAATTTCTAGCAATAATAAAATCTAGAAAGAGAGGGAAACATTTATTTGCATAAGCAAAGGCCCCCAACGACCATGATTTTTAGTAGGCAAAATCCCATTCGATTCACATCATAAAATCATAGGATATAAAAAATGAAACTACATTCACAAACTTCACATTCGAATTATAAAAGCCATATATTATCTTTATAAAACTGGGTAAAATGTGTTTCACGTAAACAGGAGGGTACCCACCCCGCATGATGCACAATTTAGAGAGATGAAGGTAATATCCCTACCTGAACAGGTTTTGTTGTCCTTCTGTGAGACAACCACTGTGAAGATTTCGATCAATCCTCCTAATTACTACGTCCTCCCATGGACGCTGTAGCACAACCACACTATCAACCATGAGATAATCCATTAAGGGTTAAGGTTTCACTTGTCATATCATGGAATGGACGTACAAAAAGAGGAGATAGATGATGGAATATGAATGAGGTAGAACATACCATTAAGATGGTGTTCATCGAAGAGCATCATTCTCATCAAATATCAGCAATCTCCGTGGTAGGAAACTATGAAGAGGAAGTCAATGAAGAGGGAAACGAATTAGGTTCACGATGTCCGCCTCGCCGACATGATCCCGCAACCACCGACAGATCAACGATCAGAGTCTATATGAAGAAGATAGGAGGAAGGCTACTACTTCATCTGGGAGCGTCGTCATGCGGAGAAGAAGTGGGATTCGTAAATAACACATGACCATCTCTTATATCGGAAACAAAGGGGTAAAATGGTACACATCATGTATTAATGAATACACGACATGACTGTACAATTTTTATATTTTTTGACTGGTCAACACACGACACGTCACGCTGTCTCCATGCGTTTTATGATAATAGTAACTTCAATTAATAATAGATGATTTATTGACCCGAGACATGATTCATAAAAAGGTATTCATCAATGGTCTTAAAATGATCGTCATAATTTAGGGTTGCAACGTCACTAACGCTTCACCATTCCAACACCGTATGATGGAGATACGTTGAATACAAGATCTCGTAATAATAACAATATTATTATTATTGGCTGTTTCATGGACCCGAGCCACAACCCATAATTTAATATCCCACCTTAGTTATGAGTCGATCATTTTAATGACAGGACCACATCACCACTGACGAGAAGTCAATCAGACGTCGCACGCGGGAGTTATGGAAGGTCAAAGATTTTATAATAATATTAAATCTATTATTTCACGAGCGTTTCAGGTACCCGATCCAAAAAACCGAAAGAGACATCCAATATTGGACTCATAATTTTCATCCAGTAGTAAGGGTCTCACTGCCGCTGATGGTTCGTAAAACTGAGGTCGCACAAAGAAGTTACGGACGAAACACGGTTTTCCAAATGAAAATAATAATAACATTATTATATTAATATTATTTTTAATTTAATTTGATTACTTAAAACCTCATATCCAAAATACACGCACCACCAAAAATAAAAGGCACATATTTGAATCATTTTCAACCATGCCCCACCCCTTAAATGATTTCCCCTTTTTTAAAAAATTATTTATTTTATTGCATTAATTTTTTAACCTTTATTTCCTTTAACTCTTTCTCTCTCCGATCTCATTTATATTTCCACAATTCCCTCACTCCACCAATATTGGTGCCTCCCATTTCCTTTAATGTTATTATTAATAAAATTAATAATAATAACACCCATCATTAATGTTCTAATTTAATCCCATTAAATTAGTTTACCATGGTTATTCTCACATTAAATTAAAACCATTCCATTTAATTAATCACCCACTAAAAGCCACCATTACAATTATTATTTAATATATTAGTAATAAATCCTCATTAAATTTCATCAAAAGGTTTCCATCATTATCATTAATAATTATTATTAATATTGACCCCCATTATTATATTATAATTACTCCCTCTCTCCCATCACATGATATTCACGCAGGGGTTGGGAACCCCTTCCATGAACCTCTTCATGTTATTATTGTTATAACATATTATTATATAATAATACCCATTTAATGTTATTTACACAATTCCGACTTTATTTGTGGAGAACCACACAACGCTTCCTGTACAAGGTCATGCCCATGCGCCCCATGCATTTTAATCCTTTATAAAGTTATTACATGAACCGAATTTATTATATGCCCATTACATACATAATTTATTATTTATTAATAATTTAAATAAATCAAAAAGAAACCATGAACCTCCCCTCATTGAAATAAATACATTCAATTTTATTTGTTTTATTTCACAATGATTAAATTAAAACCATTTAATCTAATTAACACCAAATATTTTCACCTCACCATTATCAAAAATTATTATTATAACACGCGATGTGTTTGACCACATCAAATTTTACAAAATAATGGACTGGAGAGGTCTAGGCCATTTCATCATATAACTCTAAAAATATTCTCATCCTCAAGAATTAAAAACCAACCCATAAAAAGGGGAAAGTTCCAAACAACCACCCCGCATGATACCTCTTAAGGCTCTTGTCATAATAGGAAACTACAGACAATCCTAATTATATGAGTTAGGAATTCCTTCTCCCATATCAAGATATTATCCTCTTTAGGCGACACTGAATCGCCTACACGGGATTAATCGTATCAACATTAATGCGTCTGGATTAGGAATTAGGTCTTCTGACTTCCATATATTAGGATTTTACAAACTTACACTACCCCAAACACCATACAAAACAAAAACAAATTCCCGAACACATGGCTTGAGGAATTCCTTCTCCCATGTCGAGATATTATCCTTTTTAGGTGGAACTGACTCGCCTGCATGGGTTTAATCAAATCCACATTAATGTATCTTGATTAGGGATCATGTCCACTTCTCCCCACATGTTAGGACTCTTCACAAAGATTTAAAAGAAAGATGGAAAAACATAACATTATATACTCATTAAAAACAATGTCCATGCCCAAGAATGGGCGAGAATGAGTTTCAACAAAGAAGTGTGATGCTCCTTAATTTAAGCAAAACATATATGAGAGCATTTAAGTAAAACCGAAAACATCTCTTTCAATCTCTGGGCTTGCTAGGCTTGTCGCTTCTGTTGTGTGCAGTTATCCGCATCCCACTCCTCTGACTTTATTTTGATGTCCAGGTGCCATAGCTATTTGGTAAAAAAGGAACACCTATGCCCAAGTAGCAAGGAAATTTCCTCAAGGTTTCATTTTATCATTTTATTTTGATTTCCTTCCCAGAACACCCAAATCAAGTAAAACACAAATCATGATGATGTATGATCCTTTCCTAGGGTCTCTAACATGCAATCAATGTAGTCTTACATGGACGTTCGGTAAGCTAAGAGTCCTTTCATTGGATCACAGGGGGCCTTAAAATCCCATGTCCTAGCCGGTCTACCCTGACCTATGTCACGTACCATGATCAACCAACATTGTTCCCCTACCATCCCATTCAATCCTCACTATGCCTAACTTTAGACACCATCCTATCTCTCAACCATCAGACTCTGATACTATTTTTTCACAACCCCCTCCCACCAAAGATTCATCTACAGAGCTGTCAATGGTGAAAGGGAGATAATGACCCCTGAGTCCCACCTCCAGTAGGCCCTGGAGTGGCGACTAGTACTAAGGTTATGAGTTTTCACAAATATAGGAGGCATTACCCTTTTTATTATTTAATATCAGGAAATATGAGAAGTCAAAAAGAAAAAGAAAAAGGAACATGTAAATTAAAATAAACCCAAAACCAAACCCATATGCATTTTTTATACAATACTCAAACAAAAGTACAAGTACAAGAAAAGATCCAAAGTATGATACTAAAAGAAAAGAATGAAAAAAACTACAACCAAAAAAACTCCAACGCCCAACGAGAAAGTTCCCGCACAGTCTTTGATGTCCTCCTAAAAACCTGAAAGTAAACGTAGGGTGAGCATACAAGTATACTGAGTAGGAAAACCAAAATCTCTCGTGCATAGGTGGGGAGACATCCTAATGCCCCGTGACAAAATAGAAGGAACCAAAGCCAAGAAAGGCATCTATCCACCCAACCTTACAAGACACACTCACCAAATATCACAAGTCAATAGAGTAGTATAGTAATATTATCAATGTATGGGTACCCCAGACCACCTTCCCACTGAATACTGATCAAGCCCTCATGCCTAATGCTCTGATGATTCCCCCTCTTCCCGAGCTAGTGCCGCAACATGTCTATACGAAGCTCGAGCTAGTGCTGCAACCTGGCCATACGAAGATCATAGTAACCCATTGGCGCACAATCCTAGGCCATCATAGTATCCCACTAGCACTCAATCCTCGTCCATAACCACATCTCATCCCAAAGACACCTGGTAACCACATCAAATACCACCCCGAAGACACCTGGGAACATATCATGTCCTCATCTCAAGGAATCTTGGGAAACATCTGTCGTAACCTGTCTGAATAATCTTGGGCTATATAACCTGGAAGAGGGAGTATAGGGTAGAATAGTAACCAACCATCCTTTAGTTGTTTGAGAATATCACCCTCCTGTCCCATGTGTGTTCAGCACATAGTGCTAAACATGGGTGGGGTGCATAAAGAAACATAAAAATTACCGATTTATATATGTATAACAACAACTCGGCCCATACTAAGGCTTCTACAAAATGATCTGAGCACGTGCCTTGGAACTTCTACTTCGAGAGTATGCACACAATAATCAATCCAAAAACCCCATTTAATGTTTTTATGTTTCAACAGCTTTAGTTATCAGTTTCTTAACTACCGAGAAACTATCAACAACCAAACTAGATCAAGAGTTCATAAAACATATCTCTGCCATCCAAAAATCAATTTAGGAAAACACAAGCAACACAAACAAGTCCCTTCTTATTAACCAACCAACCCCATTGATTATTATTCCCATTCCATTACGATGCCCTGCCATTCATTAACTCTTCTACCTTTATTTATTATTCATCACCCATAGTTTGATCACATTCAAACTCATCCCTGCAGCCCCACTGCCAACCACCATAACCACAATCACACCGAAACCCATACATCATCATCTCTTTGATACCATTTATCGCAGCCCTACTGCCCCTCACCAACATATCATTCGCACTAACCCACAACCAAGACAATTTCATCCCCACTGCTCACCCGATCCACAACAACCCACAAAATACCCCTTTCACATAAATAAACCCTAACCAGGACCCACATGTTTATTATTTTAGTTTTTTCAATCAGGGTGATCACACAAGGGTTCCAGGTATTTAATCAGACAACATTACGTGATTAACCAATTTCCACATTCAATAAAATTTCCATCCATAAGAAAATACAGAAGGAGAGGGAAACATTAAATTGCGTAAGCAAAGGCCCCCAACGACCATGATTTTCAGTAGGCAGAAGCCCATTCAATTCACAACATAATATCATAGGATATAAAAAATGAAACTGCTTTCAAAAACATCCCTTCCCCATTTTAAAAGATAGTTATTATCTTTATTAAACGGGTTCAAATGTGTTTCACATAACAAGAGGACACCCACACCACATATTGGACAATTTAGATACATGAAGTTATGATCCCTACCTAAACAGGTTTTGATGTCCTTCTGCGAGAACAACCACCATGAGGATTTTAATCAATCCTCCCGATGACTACGTCCTCCCGTGGACGATGTGGCACAACCAATCTAAAAACCAAGAGAGATTCCATTAAGGGTTATGGTTTAACTTGTCATAGTATGGAAAGGAGGAACAAAATGAGGAGATTGAGGAAGGAAAAAAGTACGGGGTAGAACGTACCATTAAGATGACATTCGTCGAAGAGCATCGTTCTCGTCAAATATCATCAATATCCATGGTAGGAAACTGCGAAGTTGAAGTCAATGAAGAGGGAATGGAACGAGGTGCATGATGTTTGCCTCGTCGACAAGATCCCGCAGCCACCGATAGATCAACGATCAGAGTCTGAATGAAGAAGATAAGAGAAAGATTTTGCGTCATCTGGGAGTGTCACCGTGCAGAGATGAAGAGGGGTCCGTAAATAACAAATGACCCTCTATTATATAGGCAACGAAAGGGTAAAATGGTACGTAGTGTGTATAGATGAATACACGACGTGACCGTACAATTGTTACATTGTTTTACTGGTTAACACATGACATGTCACGCGGTCTCTACGCATTTTATGATAATAATAACATCAATTAATAATAGATGTTATATTGACCCGAGACGTGAGTTATAAAAAGGTATTCATCATTGTTCTTAAAATGAAGGTCTTAATTTCAGGGTTGCAACGTCACAGACGCTTCACCATTCCATCACCGTATGAGAGAGATACATTGGATACAAGATCCTGTAATAATGACAATATTATTATTATTGGGTGTTTCGTGGACTCGATCCATGAACCATAATTAAATATCCCACCATAGACATGAATTGATCGTATTACTGACAGGATCACATTTCCACTGACGAGAAGTCAATCAGACGTCGCACGTGGCAGTTATGGCGGGTCGAAGATTTAATAATAATATTAAATATAATAATTCACAAGTGTTTCGGGTACCCGATCCAAAAACACAAAAAAGACATCAAATATTGGGCTCATAATTTTCGTCTCGTAGTCAGGGTCGCACTGTCAATGACGGTTCGTAAAACCAAGGTCGCTCAAAGAAGTTACGGATGAAACACAATTTTCCCAATGAAAATAATAATAACATTATTATATTATTTTTATTTTTAATTTAATTTAATTACATAAAACCTCATATCCAAAATCTGCGCACCACCAAAAATAAAAGGAACCTCTTTGAATCCTTATAAATCAGGCCCCACCCCTTGATTGATTTCATTTTTTAAAAAAAAATTATTTATTTTTTTGCATTAATTTTAAAATCTTTATTTTCTTTAACTCTTTATCTCTCCAATCTCATTTATTCTTCCACAATTCCCTCACTCCACCAATAGTGGCACCTCCCCATTCCTTTAATTTTATTATTAATAAAATTAATATTAATAACACCCATCATTAATGTTCTAATTTAATCCCATTAAATTAGATTACCATGGTTATTCTCACATTAAATTTTAACCATTCCATTTAATTAGTCACCCACAAAAAGCCACCACTACCATTATTATCTAATATATTAGTAATAAATCCTATTTTAATTTCATCAACGGTTTTCCATAATTATCATTAATAATTATTATTTTTATTGACAACCATTATTATATTATAATTACTCCCTCTCTCCCATCACATGATATTCACACACGGGTTGGGAACCCCTTCCATGCGCCTCTTCATGTTATTATTGTTATAACAAATTATTATATAATAATACCCTTTTAATGTTATTTACACAATTCCATCTTTAATTGTGGAGAACCGCACATTGCTTCCTGTACAAGGTCACGCCCATGCGCCCCATGGTTTTCATTCCTTTATAAATTTATTACATGTGCCTCATTTATTATATGCCCATTACACACATAATTTATTATTTATTAAAAATTTAAATAAATCAAAAAGAAACCATGGACCTCCCTTCATTTAAATAAATACATTCAATTTTATTTCTTTTATTTCACAATGATTAAATTAAAACCATTTCATCAAATTAACACCAAATATTTTCACGTCACCATCATAAAAAATTATTATTATAACACGCATCGTGTTTGACCACATCAAATTTTACAAAGTAATGGACCAGAGAGGTTCGGGCCATTACAAAACTGCATACAATAATTTTTTATGGTTTAATTTTTATATATATGAGTTATTTATAGAAATTATAAATTTTGGATTATTCTTAAAATACCCTAAACTATTTACTATATATTTAAAATCACAACACATCATTATTATGAATAAATGTTTTTCATATAAACTTTTATAGATATAAATTTTTATAGTCAAGTTTGAGTTAAAAAACAATGTTTGAATGTTTTTTTCCTATAAAATACAAGGTCAATAAAATGGAGTATACCAATTATTTTATATAAATAATTTACCATAAAATTTAAATTAAAATATTTGTTGATAATATTATTATATAAAATAAACTTCCATGTCATGAATAGCCTATCAATGTTTCTTGGACTTAAAAAATTAAAATCATTGACCTAAATAACATTCAATGATTATTCTTTCTTGATTATTTATGTAAAATAATTTTTTAATTTTTTTAATAAAAATTGTATGAACACTAAATTTAAAAGGATCCATAAAAGGTGTTTTCTTACTAGGATAAATACATGGATTCATCCACTTTACAAATCAATATCATATATTATATATAAAATATCAAGTCTGGCAATTTTAAAAATATTACGTTTTGTTACAGTACTACTCTCATTCTGGGAATATTATATTATTGGGATAACCTATTTATATAACATTCAATGTATAATAAGAAACTATCTACCATTATAGATAAATAACAATTTTATGTTCTTTTTCCCAAAGCATGATCCTCATTACTCATTCCATATTAATGTTTGTTAAAAATTATTTTAAATTTATAGAGTACCCTTTTATATTTTTTATAACTATATTTTTTACATCATTTAATTAAAAAAATAAGTGTTATTAAAATCAGTTATTTTGAGAATAATGATATTTTTTACCTTGAAATAGAAAAATGGATTTGTACATATTGTTCCCCCTTATGGTAGTTGTTCATATGATAATTCACATTAGGGATAAGATCTTGGAATCCTTTACTAGTAATTATTGGATACATATAGATTACTAATATCAAACCCATTTATCAATGTTTCATTAAACAATTTATATTCTCTATTGGGGTTTTATTCATTAAATCATTTTTAAAAACTATGTCTCCAATTTTATTAAATCATTCAATTGCATTAATATAAATTGATTTTCTATTATATTTTTATTCAAAAAAATAATTATTTTACACCATATAAAAATTCCACTATGGTAGAACAGTGACCATTAAAAATATAGAAATTAAAACATTAAACTATAAATTATAATAGTAACATAAGAATTATAATAGTAAACAAACTATTTAATAGATAAATAGCCTTTATAAAATATCATAAATGTATATTTAAAAAAAATGTAAATATTGAACTTATTAGAAGTTTGTTGTATGATGTATTTTTATTTATTTAGGGTTTTAAGTTTATAATAAACACATCAGACTCACACAAAAATGAAATCCTAGGATAAAATGGATCATTCTTCATACCACTCGTTATATAGGTCAATGGAAAACAAATCAATTAAAATTTAATGTCATGATGTCCATTTGGCCTGATTGTAATTACCCGGTCCGAATTCCCCATGTAATGCTCTATATCACTATATTTTTCTTTATGTACAATGATTTGAATACCATCCTACATGAATAATTAATAAATCATCCATTAATTAACCCAAAAATTTTCTCAATCTGAGGATATCAAAATTTTAATATAAATCTACATCATCCTGACCATAGAATCCCAGGTCAAGTGTATTATTTTATTACATGGGAATGATTATATGGAATCAAATCCCGATGGATCGATATACATAATAGTTTTGAAAAACCAGATTAGATATGTGATACCTGTAGGATGTTAGGAACTAAAAATAAAAAATAATACCTAAAATATACTAATAAATATGTCCTTGAAAATCCTTGCGACAATTTAGATTTATATCATGGGAAAAGGAAAAAAATAAGGGATAACTCAAATAATTAGTAAGTTTAATCATACCATAGAAATAATTATGTAATAATAAGAATATTAAGTAGGAAAAGGTAAATAACTAAGAACACTATCCATTTAATCAACATGATAAGGCACATTTAATATGTCAAGTAAAATAACTAGAATTCCTTCCATTGAATCAATAATCTAATAATGAAATGAATAAATAGATAATGTCAATAAATAAATATCCTGGAAAAATAATAATTGAGTTTTTAATAAAGTATATTATTAATTATTGGTAAGTATATTTCATAGGTACATGGTACCTTTACTATCAAGACCATTCACAAGAAGATTCATCTTATAGTGTTGAAACACATCTAATTTTACCAAATGATTAATCTCATGAGACTATTGAGGAATCCAGGGGGTTATATTAACCAGTCCCCAATCCATATCATACCTGTCTATTCTTCTTGAAAACGATCTTGAAGTGGTTCCTTTAACCGATTTAATCTTTGTTTCCGATGCTTTCTCTAGGGCGCGGACACCCGTCTTGTTCGAGGTCAATGACATTGTTTGTTTCTGCACATTCCCACATTCCAATGGTGGGTGACATCCATTCGTTGTTCTGTGAAATATTATCCTTGATCAAAATGGGATGATGGGATGTCAGTTCTTTCATCCATGGATTCCACCTCAGAACATGTCACATAATCTGAGTCTCACTTATAGATTAAGATGTTGATCATGAAACTCATACTTGTTCTATATCTTTATCGACACCAGTTAATTACATTGCTTCTGTCAGGCCATTCTAAGGGGTCTGGTTAGGGAAACAACCATTGGTCGGGGGAGTAGTGACGTTGGAAATCACTGGAATGTCTGGACGTTGGAATACTGGGGAATCTTGGTTTCATCCCCTTATTATAGGGATTCTTAAGGGGGTAGAATCACGAGGAATCCCACGTCGAACGCATGTAATTATAATACATCGGAATGTATCTAAAGATTTCCTCAGCTTCCTATTTTTAATATAGGGTATGTCTCAGTTTTAACATATAGTGGAGACAAATCAGACTGATCAAAACACTGACTAGAGAAGATCAGGTGAGTGAAAACCATGGAGGGAAGAACAATGTTGGGTCTAACATGTTGTTAGCTACCCAATTATTGTTAATATTAATGGGAGAATGAGGTGGCATAATCCCACCGGGTTGTGGCGGACTGGGTAAGAACCAAAATGGATAGTGGATGGTAAGTGAAGTGTGTGTAGAATGAGGTGGAGTCGACTCGAGGACGAAGGTGATCTTGGGATTGAGATTCGAAGAGACCTTCGACGTATCCCTATGGTGTGGAATCAAATTCCACATAGTTCACATGACATCAGCTTCCCGTTGAATGGGGATTTTAACAGTTTACCGCTAGATGGGGTCACAACGGCATGCTACTGGATGTGGTCACAACTATTTACCCATGTATGGGATCAAAATAGATTACCACTGGATGGGGTCCCAATGACATAACACTGGATGGGTTCCCAATGGAATACCACATGATGGGATCACAACAGCTTGCCACAGGATGGGATCACAATGGGTTACCGCTAGAATGTGTCGCAACGACTTTCCACTGGATAAGATCGCAATGGCTTACCGCTAGATGGGATCACAATGGATTACCACTAGATGGGATTGAACCTAATGGAGGCATCCTACATACCTTTTCCAATTGACATGGATCATATACAATGTAGATTGGGATGGTGGATGCAGTTTAGCATCATGCAGGATGAAAAACGAGCATGCAGTTTAATGTTATGCAGGACAAAGGTGGTCTGACCCAAAGGTGGGGGGGGGGGGGTCGGAACCTATGGTTGTTGGGATTGAACCTCATGGAGGCTTCCTACGTACCTCTCCTTGGCACAGATGAACGACCTTGTATTTCAGGTGGTGGGAACCGACTTGAAGGGGGTCAGAACCAATGGGGTGTTGTGCTTGATTCTTAGGGAGGCTTCCTACGTACCTTGGCATGGAAAGGATCAATGTCCACATAGTTCTGGTTAGTGTGGATGAACCGACGTGAAGGTGGTCAGGACCAATGGGTGGTGGGCTTGAACCATAGAGAGGCTTCTAACGTAGCTTGTCATGGCAAGGATCAAAGTCCACATAGTTCAGGTGGTGGGAACCGACATGAAGGGGGTCAGATCCATGGGGTGTTGGGATTGAACCTCATGGAGGATTCTTCTGTACCTTGCCATGGAAAAGATCAATGTCCGTGTAGTTCAAGTTGGTGTGGATGAACCAATATGAAGATGGTCGGGACCAATGGGTATTGTTCTTGAACCACCCAGAGGCATCCTACAAACTATGTCGTGGCAAGGATCATTGTTCATGTAGTTCATTTGGTGGGATCCATCATGAAGGTGGTCGGAACCAAGGGGGGATGGGATTGAACCTCAGGGAGGCTTCTTATGTACCTTGTCATGGAAAAGATCAAATTCAACATAGTTTTGGTGGTGGGAACTGGCATGATGGAGGTCAGAACGAATGGGGTGTCGTGATTGAACCTCCGAGAGGATTCCTACGTACCTTTCCATGGAAAGGATCAACGTCCACGTAGTTGATGAAGTTTTTTTGGGGATTACACTCTAGGAATCCCATAGAGGTTGTCATGGTTGATGCATACTCTCAGCCCACGTGAGTCATTCTTGGTGTGAGAAATAAGAGTCAGCAAAGGCCAGATGATGATGCGGCACAAGGTGTGTCAGTGGGAAGTGGAATGGGGATTCCACATAGTGGAAGGCCCAAAGATGAAATATAGGCTTACTCATGGTTAGCAGACCGAAGAGATGGAGATTGGGAATTACTCTAGATTGGATACCCGAGTGGTGACGAAGCCCAGCGGGAGATGGATTTGGCACCGAGGAAGAGAGGAGGAGTAGTGTTACTATCTCATACATGAAAATCTAGTGGCTTACACCTGGGTGGCTGCCCGGGTGCCACTATGGAGTGGAAATGGTGAATGGGGGTTACGTAAGGAAGCTTCATGTGTGCTGCTAAGGAGTGGTAATAGTGAATGGGACATACTTAAGGAAGCTACATGGGTTCTACTATGGAGTGGAAAAGTTTCATGGGGCTTACACAGTGATGCAGCATGGGTGCCGTTGTGGATTGAAAATGATGCATGGGGCTTATGTAAGGAAGCTGCCTGGATGCCACTATGGAGCAACAACGGTGCATGGAGTTTATGCAAGGATTCTACCCATGTGCTCCTAAGTAGCAACAATTGTGAATGGGGCTTACGCAAGGAAGATGCCCGGGTGCCGCTATGGAGCTGAAAATTTGTCAGGTTCTTATGCAATGAAGTAGCATGGGTGATGCTACGGAGCGGCAACATTGCATGGGGCATACACAAGGAAGCTACCCGAGTGCTGATATGGCTTCGTAATAGTGCATGGGTCTTACACGAGGTAGTTGTCATTGTACTGAAAATGAGTGGAAATAGTGAATGGGGATTACTCAAGGAAGTTTCCCGGGTGCCGCTAAGGAGTGGAAATGGTGAATGGGGTGTATTCTAGGAAGAAGCCCAGGTGCCGCTATAGAGTGGCAACTGTGCATGGGGATTACGCAAGGAAGTAGCTCGGGTACCGCTATAGAGCGCCAAATGTGCATGGGGCTTACGGAAGGAAGCAGTATGGGAGCCACTATAGAGTGAAAACGGTGTATGGAACTTACGCAAGGAAATAGCCTGGGTGCCGCTATGCAGCAGCAACGTTGCATGGGGCTTACACAACAAAGCTGCCTGGGTGACACTATGGAGTGGAAACGGTGCATGGGGCTTAAGCATGGAAGCTGTCCGTGTGCCGCTAAAGAGCGGAAATAGTGAATAGGGATTACGCAAGGAAGCTTCCTGAAGGACATCCTCATGTATGTCCATAAGGTCATCCCAACATGGTGGTGGGTTGAGGGTGTAACCTATGCGCTAGTAAACCATAGGTATAACACCAAGTCTGTTGGAATGAGTCCGAACAATGGGTGTTGAATAGTGCAAATCACATGCCCAGAATTCGGAACACAATGAGAGTGGAATGGAGATGGAAGACGATTGTTGATCATGTAATAAACACATCATCCACATCGCATTAACCTGAAATGGGGACCAAAAAATGATGGTCGACTACTAATCGTGTTCAAAACACAGGACCTGAATCGAAGTGTTGTCCAAAGTCTTACTGGGCATTGGCCTAAGATGGTAGGTGATCTGATACGGCATGGGACTAGGCTGTTAGGGGGTCCCTTCAGACACAGAAGTGGATGATGATCCAAATGAAGGACATGCAATGCATTTGGTTGAGTGATCAAATGTTTGAGCGGATTCCAACAGTCTTGAAATTATGCCACTGTAATCATATAAAAATGTATCTTATGCATAGGATAAAAGTTGTCTCTAATTTGGAACCAATGGAATCATATAATTGAATGATAGTGAATACTACATTTTATAGTCATATAGAGAGTACTGTTGGCATCTTATGTTTGGAACATAAAGAATATCATGTTTGGAGAAAGAGTTGTCCTATGTTTGAAACTTAGGGTGCAGTGGAGTTTATAGTCATGTAGATAGGACTGTTAGGAATAAGGATCCTAGAAATGGTTGTGTTTGGACTTACGGAAGGGCTTTCCTTTCTGGTTCAACCTGTCATTGGTGTTCGGTGATGCGGTTCAGATGAGTTTCTTGAGGAATGGGTCAACTCAAGGTGCTTAGGCTGAATTGATGACGAGAATCTCAACTCACAACATAGGAAATGAACCAAGAGGAATATGATGAATCAAGGTGTTTTGTGTTGTGTGAAGTGGTATCTCAAAACATGGTATCCCATAGGTGGATGGTGGCTGTGTATAACGGCACAATGAAATTTGGGGACATCTCAGCACAAAACGTTCGTCGTGTTACTCTCCATTTTTCACAGGGGATGACTAATGGTAGTGAAGGGGCCGGGTCGAAGGACTGGGACCACAACCCGGCACTGACCCAAAGAGGGTGGGGGGAGGGGGTGAAACTCCCTTGGTATGGACCAGCAGGCACATGCCTGGTCACTGTTGCGCGTACGAAATCCCACACAAAGGATGGGTTGCGCGTGATATTGGAAATGGCAGCAAGATAGATGGCCTACGTGCAATATTGATGGATTGCTCACAAGAGGGAAGGATTGTGTGCAAGATGGAAGGGTATCTCACAAAAGGGAAGGTTTAAATGCAATATGGACAGGCTAAGTCATAGGTGCGCGAAAGATTCAGCCCCTTGGTACTATTTTATGGAATATTGATGTCCTTCACACAATAGTAGAATCATGCACGCATGATTGAAAGCTTTGTGTGCATGCATTGAATCTTGGGTGCACAGGACATAGGTAGAAACTATGCCAGGCGCGGGTCAAACCACTATGGTCACGCGTGAAAGTAGAGCCATAAGGGACCTTTCATGCAAGATCTCACAGGGAGGATTCCTTTCTTCCACGTGGGCACTGATGGGCCGGTCTTACGTACAACCAAGCAGTGGCCGACCTCCGGAGAGTTTCCGCTAAGGGGTGGGGCCGCACATGTATTTATCGGCGAACCTGGTAGTAGTTGTGTGGATGATTCTGGGCATTTAAGTGATCTTACGTGCACTCTACAGTGGGTGTGCATGCTAAGGGGTGTTTGACGTGGCCTTGGTTGCATAATAATCTTTCACTCATATTCTAATCTTATGTGCACCTTTCGTCGGGTGTGCGCACAAAGGGGCGTTTGACATCGCGTTGGGTGCGTATAAATCTTGCGCGTAGATTCTAATCATGTGCGCACATCTCAAAACATGAGAGTTCCTGCTTTTAACATTTTCCAGGTGGTTTGGGCAGATGATGAAATCTCATTAGTCACATAAAAGTATTGCGCGACCTGATGCACACTTGATTTTACTATTGTGCACAAGATTCCATTCTTGCACGCAAAACATCCATTGTTGCACGCAAGATTTCACTTATAGCATGAAAAACCATCATTCTTGCTTGCAATATTTCACTTTTGTGTAGAAAATTGTCATTCTTGTGTGCAATATGTCACTTCTTGCGAACAAAACTGATCTTTTCCCAAAAATCGTCCGGGATGTCCATTTCCAGCTTCCAGACATCAAACGACCATAACAATATATCTATAAATCTGTTAAGGCTCCACGAAAAGTCAAATCAATGCTTGTGGAATGAGGTAAGCTTCAAGATAATTCATGGAAGAATTTATTGAATTACATGGACTCTTTTTCTAGTTCCAATAATCTTATGAGACATTTGATGTATTTATTGTCTAACTATAACCGGTCCTCTAAAAAATTGTACCTATCTAATTATTTCTTAATATATTGAATAATCAATTTTATTAATAACCAAATTTCATTATCATATGATATCCATATCGAATATATAATTTGGAATTAACAAAAAATTTATTATGTATGAAAAGCTACCATAAGGTTTTTATGTTGATTTTTGGGAATACCATCGAATGATCATTAAATAATGTCTTCAGAAAAATAATCTTCAAACATTCCAAAGTGTCTCTTAGCACATTAAATTTTTTAATAATTATTCCCATGAAGCAATAACATTATGGAAAACATATAATATCATGAGAATAATAATATTAATGATATATCATTTCATATGGGTTTATATAAACCATATAATAGAAAATAGGTTTATAAAATTATAATATGCTTCAATGAAATGAATATGAGATGGAAACCCATACCTTGAGTCCCTAAAGTCAGATGGGTATTTATCGTGTAGAATATTAAAATATGAAAATTAATTACATAAATCATAATATTTTTAATGTTTATCATTACTTATATTCCTCTAATTACAATGTTATAAAAACTACATAAACAACTAAGTTTATGTGAGGTGTTTTGACCATATTCTATTTAAGTTTCAAAAATGAATTTTGAAGGTCATCTATGGCCAAATGGGTAATAATATGAATATATAATGAATAATAATAATTAAATAAATATCATATTTATACATAAATTATAATGTTAAATCCATTCACGAGGGATAGTTATGAAAAATGAACCAATATTATATTCATGGAGACTATATGTCGTATGTACACATCAGTAACGTTCCCATTTTTCAAAGAACATTATGGGAAGAAGGTATGTAACATTATATAATTATGAAAATATAATTATATTATAAATACCGAGATAATGAGTCGTATATAATTATATATAATTATTACTATGTAAAAAGAATCACATCACGTCGAGGAGGCGGTAATCCATAAGTCCATGAATGAAATCATCACTTTGTTAGTGTGTGAAAATTATAATAAGGAAAATTTTATATTATATTTATATAAATGTTATTATTTCATTAATAGAATATATATATATCTAATTTATTTCATATATTTTTAATAATACAATCATTAATCTACTCCATTTAATGTGTGAACGTATCACTTCGCTTTGAGTAGGCGGTAGTCCACACGTCCACAAATGAAGTTATTCTATTTACACCAAATAGAAATAATAATGTTATTTTTTATATTAATGTTATAGAAGCATAAATACTTAATAAATATTATATATATCCTATATATATTATTTTTCCTTTATAATTTATATCCACGAAATTATTTTATTGAAAAAATGAACAAAATTGTTTCACAAGGATGTAGTTCACCGTACACTAACAATAAGTTTATTACCAATTTTATGGGTGCATGTGTGGTTTTTGGTTGAAACTTTAATATAATATTTTTTAATATTTTTAAAACTAATTTTATTCTATAATTTGGGAATAATAAATACATAAAGGGTGAAGAAACAAATAAAACATAGATGCACATTGAATATGGTTAACTATAATTTTGATAAATCCTTATATATTTCACCAAAGGGATTCATTGGTTTCCTTTCATTGAATATTTAGGATTCTATGTTTAGTGGATCAGTGTTGGGATGTTATACTGGTAGTGTTTTAATGGGCCAATGTGGCATCATAGGTGTGAGGATGAGGAATAGTTAATGACATTTTATAATAGATGGGGAGTGGGATTCTTGTAAATTCAAAAATAAATTATCCATTGGATATTATCTCTTACCTCATGTTCTTCCAAAATTGACAAATAATTGAGTAAAGTGGACACATGGTTAATAAAAATCTCCAATAGACAAAAATAGGTGAATTTTTTTGATTTTTTCCATTAGTCATTATGTTTCCATATATTTTTAATTTTGGTTTTTCATTGAGGTTACTAATTTTCTAACATATATAAATCAACCGTTAAGAATAAATATAAGGATGAATTATGAGAAAATATTCATCGACGAAATTATAAATATGATATAAAATTTATAAAATAAAAATAATACTTGTGATGGAAATTAATTTTAAAATAATAGAATGTGATGTACAACTACACTTATTTCACCTGGACCCTGATAACAAGGTTATTACAATATATGGGTAAATTGTTTTAATTATAATCGATCAATTAGTATATTAATGGACCATATATGATATTTATTAATAATAACCATTCCCTTTATTAAATTTTGTATTATTATTAATATTAAAATATTTAATAAAATATAATTTATTATATATAAAATTATTTTTAATTTTTACATTACTTATTTACTTTTACATTAAAAATAAAAACAATTATAGGAATTAAAATATATTAATAAAATATCTATAAAAAATGTAATATTCATCTACAAAAATAATTGAACATAATAACTATTAAATTTTCTTAACTTTTAATGTTTTAATAATTATTTATCTTATCTAATAATTAATTAAATAGTCCATGTGTCAGTGTTTATTAATAATTTAATTTAGTTTGGTCATCTCAAAAAATCTATGATAAATTAACAGAATATTAAAAACTCATTTAAATTTCTAAATAATGTTTATAACCAAACTATGTATCTTATTGCATAACCTAAATATTAATAATGATAATGTATAGAGGATCATTTTTTTTCTTTTACCTTACATTACTAATTATATGGGTCACATTCATGACCATGAAACCCACTAAAAATGAAATTAAAACCAAAGGGGGGTGTGGGTGAACTATTAGAATCTAGTGGATTTTTTTACATGCTTCATAGTCTTGTTGGTCCTTATGATTAATTTTTATTACCATGATATTTGTAATATCATACTGATTAAAACCATTTAGTTACATTTTTTCTAATTAAATTATATAATATGGAAAATGTAATTTTAATTTTAATCCCATAGGTATGGGGAAAAATTGGGGTTTTAATTATGAAATATTGAAAAGTTAGTTAATTTTTGATTTATAAATTAATATAACACTTGATTCAATTGACTTAAATTGAATTAATAGATTTATAATTTATATAATATAATTTGAAAACAAATTTAAAATTTAATTTAACAGTGATAATTATTGATATGAAAAGACAGTTTTCATTAAAAATTTAGTATTTTTCAATATTCACCAAAAAATCAATATTTAGAGGAAAATTATGAAAAAAATCAACATAAAATAATTTTGATATTAAGTGTTAAAAAATTAATTTTATTTAGACCAATATACATAATAAAAGTGTCAATATTAGGATTTAAAATAATCACTATATTAAAAAGTGGTAAAAATAAATCTATCATTTAATGCAAGAAAACTCAGAGATATGTTTATCATTACCATAACATGGTCTAGTATATCAAGAATTATAAAAAAAATATTTTTAATCTAAAATAATAATATTATAACTTCATGGGGTGTCAAATTGACTCCAACTTAATTAAATTTCTTCCTTGATATTTAAGAATGATCTCAGTAATCTATTGTTTGATATATGGAAACAAATTTTTGAAAAAAACCCACATTGTAAATAGGGTTAATACAAAATATTCTAAATAATAGGGAATGTGAAATGCGAAGGTCACCAAAGAAAATCTGGTTTAAAAAAAACTGATATTGAAGACATTGAGATGATAGAAAAATCTAACAATCAGTTTCTAAGAGACAGGGATAAAGAACATATTAATGTGAATATTTTTTACTAAGAAGCCATTATTAAGAGGTGTAGATGAAATTCATTGATGTCATAAAAAATTATGATGATAGGAAAACATTTTTATTTCAAGACAACTTTTCTTATAGTGGATAAATCATTCCAAAATTTAAAAATATAAGTAAATATATGTTCCTATAAACAAAATATTTTAATTTGATTACACCATCTACTATTTTTATATCTTCTCTCATAACTAGATGCTTCATATAGTGATGTAATATTTCAATCAAAAAAACAACATCCAATGTTAAACATAATCCATTTCAAATATGGTTATCTTAAAATATTATGATCCAACACTTTAGAAGAAAGGTCCCTGAAATCCCAAAATAAACTTATCATTAGACTTTAATCAATAGTAAGTATCTCAAAATTGTTACATTCCAAAAATATTAATACCATCATAATATATAGTCATTAAATATGGTAATAACCTGAATTACATAAAATCCTTATTCAAAATATGATTTCTTCTTTATTACTCAAGTAAAACACATATAATTGGATATATTCCTTAAATAAAAAAGTGTTGTGAACCACCCAATGATATTATAGGCCACATTTCCAAACAAAAGGCATCAATAAGATCCACGGTATTATATAAAAACCAATATAAATAATCCAAATCCAGAAATATATATTTTCCAACATCAGTATCTCAATATTAAGGAAATATTAAGATTTTTATTTCTCTCAAGTACATGTTTTCCAAAAATGTTCACCATTCTACTAAGTCATGTTTATATGTTATCGATACTGATCCACTCATGATGTTTATTTCATTATTAAAAGTAATGTAGTAAAATCCTTATATATTTTATAATTCATATGACTACTAACTTACTGATAAAATACTCAGATGTCTTAATTCCATAAATTTCATCTTAATCAAAAATCTTTGTCTATAGTTGTATTAGAATATTATCATTGATCAATTAGCCACTTTTGGGTTATTTTACAATCATACCTATGATTCTATTTTCTGTAGCATCATATAACATTATAGTTGAAGTAATGGACACTACGAAACTATTTTCTTATCCATGCAATAAAATGAATGGTGGACTTTATTTTCACAATTATAGGAAACTAAATTTCTTTTTAAGCAAGTAAAATGGTGATTATTTCCTTAATTATTAAATGTTGTAAAATATAACATTCCCTTCTTCCCTTTATCCACTTTTTTTCTAATTTTTCATTTTTCATGTGCTACCATCCAATGCCATAATACCTAAATAATTTATTCCCTCTCTCATAATCTAATATTTATATATTCCCATTTAATGAGAATGATTGGGATACTATTTCCCTTTGAAATATTATATTAAGATAATAAAATATACGATCCTTACTAATATTTGGATCATATAAACTAGTGAGGTTCTTATTTATTCTTATAGGAAATATTTCATAGTAATTAAATCCATTAGGTCATATCATATAATTGAGAAACATAATGTATAATCCCAAATATATCATCATACTTAACCTAAATGGAAAAATTATGTGTATATAATCTCAAAATAATAAACATGGATTCTTTGGTATGTTTTTCAATGCTTATCCACAAAGCTTATTATAAGGTTATGTACCCTAGTCAATGTTTTCTAAATATAGCTTACAAGGTTTCCATAAAACATCCTTTGATACCCACTGTAATGCATTGACCGTAGAATCCCAGAGATGGTGCATTATATAATTACAAAGAAATGATTGCAAGGAATCGAATTGTGATGGAATGATCTATTTTTTATATTTGGAAAAATGTATTAAATATAGGATACCAATAATACATTATGAAATATAATATAAAACATAGTAAATAACAATGACTAATAAACTGTATCCTTGAAACTCATTTAAAGAATTCATCTTTATATCCAAGGGCATAGTAACAAAATAAAGGTAAACTCAAATGCCTGGTTAATGTAATAGTAAAACAGAAGTCAATATGAATCAATATGAATAAAAAATATATAAAGGTAGGTAAACAAACATATATTCCATTTAAAGAACTGTATATCTTATAATATTTATTTTATGTAAAATAACTACAACTCCTGACATTTAATCAATAAACTGAGGATGAAATCTATCCTTATATAGTGTCAAAGAAAAAATGTCATGGATAAATAAAAATTCAATTCTCAATAATTGAAATTATTAATTATTATATTCCATTTTTCTTTTATACATTAAAACATTAACATAATGACATTTCACAATATGTTTTTTTATATTGGGTTGAATTACATTTAACTTGGACAAATAATTCATTTAATGAGACTATTGATGCATCGAGGGGATTTCATTAACTAATCCCCAACCAATATCACACATTCCTATAATTATTGTAAAAAAATTATAAGGTATTTTAAACAACTAATTTTATCTTATGAGACTAACGATGCATTGAGGGAATAACTATAAATGGTCACAACTTGTATTATATTTTTTGAAATATTTCATCATATATTGAATAATAAATTTAATTTGTAAACAATTTTCCTTATCATAAAATATCCATATAGAATAAATAATATTTATTTATGAATAAATCCCTACTGTAGGATTTTTTAAAATAGTTGTATTTTATGTTGATGAAAGGAAATAACATTGAAATATCATTTAAAACATTCTTGAGGAAAATAATTTATAACATTCAAAAGTGACCCATACAACTATAAACAATTTTTATTATAATCCTCATGATGGAATAACATTAATTGAAACATATAATATCATGATTATATGGATATTAATTATATTAATTTCTAATTATGAGTATATACATCATATAAAAGTAGATAAGTGTATTACATTATAATATCCCTCATTGAAATGTAATTGAGCCAAAATTCATTACCTTGAGTCTGTCATGTCATGTGTTTATTTATCATCCTGAATAATATAAGTTAATTATTTACATTTTTCATAACATTTTTCATTTTTATCATTATTTTTATTTCACATATTATTATTTTGATAAAAAATTACATACACAATTAATTTTACATCGTGTTTTTTTATCATATTTAGTTCATGCATCAAACATTACTTTTTTTCAATAATATATGGTCAAAGGTTTCATTAGGTACACATATAATGAATATTAATCATTAAATTATTATCATATTTATTCATTAATTATATCTTTAAAATCAATCAAGGGACATGTTTATGAAAATGATCCAACATAATAATCATAGAGATGGTAGTCTATAGGTACGAATGAGTAATGTTCCCATTTTTGTGATTATTATGGAAAATAATAGAGATATTATATCATTACATAATGGAAATAATATCATAAATAACATTTTAAGTAATAAAATATTATAATATATATAATTATTTCGATGTAAATACAATCACCTCTCATCGAGGGAGGCGGTATTCCACATGCCCACGGACAACATTATCACTTTATTAACATATCAAAAGGGAAATAAATAAAATTATATATTATATTTATAGAAATAAAATTAATTCATAATTATCAAATACATATATTATTTATGTAAAATATTTTTTTTATTAATAACATCATTAATAAATTCAACATAATGTGAGAAAGTATCACATCACTTATAGGTGTTGTTATTAAACACATACACAAATGAAATTATCATATTTATGCCAAATGGAATGGAAAAATATATGTGTTATATAAAAATCACCAAAGAATAAATACATAAAAAATATTATATATATCACAATGATGAAATTTGAATATCATAATCCTAAATCATGAATGGTGGTAAAATAATATTGTACATCGTTGTTTAGTGAGGTAGTAGTTCACCATATAGAAATGGTAAGTTCGATACCCATTTGATGGAAGTGTGGAAAGTGGTTGGTATAAACCTAAAAATAACTTCATCTTTTAATAATTAGGAAACTTATGTTAGTATATAAACATGTAATAATAATATATGAAGTGGTGGAGAAACAAATAAAACCTTAATTCACATAGAAAAAAGTTACCACTTTTTCGGGTTACTCTTATTGGTTTGCTCAAAATTGATTCCAGGGTTTTATTTTATACAACGATGATTACATAATGATTATGGTTAGGGTTTTATGATAATATTTTGGAAGATTATTCACTGGCCAATGCTGCATGAGAGGTGTTAGGAAGGGTAACAGTGAATGACATTGTTCCATAAAGGGGGAGTTATATTCTTGTAAATACCAAAAGATATACACTCTTGTAAGGTATCCTTTAACTCATGTGATTAAAAAATAGGAAAATAATATACTAATGTTAGATTAATGTTGAGAAAATACCCCCAACAGAAACTAAATGAATTTTTATAATTTTGTTCTTATGTCATTATATTTCTTTATATTTTTCATTTTGTTTTTTAATTTAGGTAACAAGTTTCCTAACCTACGTAATTCAATCATTAAGACAATTGAAAAAATTAATTTTTATACAATATAAAACCATTTAATAAAAAATATTTTATCTAATTTACAAAAATAAACCCCAAATATGATGTGATTTAATTTTAAATCAAAAACATGTAACACGGAAAAGAACTACTGTAACTAGGATCGTGATAACATCAGTTTTACAATATAAGGATCAATATGTTAATTACAAAATATTTATTGACCCATTAATGTATGATAATTTATATTTAATAACAATAAAAATTCACTAGTCATAATATATGATTTTTATTAGTTATAAATCCTTTAATAAAATATTCTTTAATATGGAATAACATCAATGTCACTTTTTATATTATTTTTATAATTTTAATTTAAAAATATTAAAACATTATTCAAATCTAAATATATTAATTTCATAACTATAAAACATGATATATTAGTCAATCCAAATAATGGAACAATATAATTGACTAAATTTTCTTTACTTTTAATATTTTTGGCATCATTTATTATATTAATTATTAACTCAATATTCCATGTTTCATTGTTAATTATGTGTTTAATGTAATTATGTCATATATAAAAATTAAATTTATAATACAATACGTATATATAATAATTTAATTTAAATTTTTTCTTAAAAAAACTATGTAGATTCTTCCATAGGTGAAATCTTTATAAATTTTAAAGGTAAGAACTTTTCCTTGTTGTCTTTTGCATTAATTAACATATTATATTAGACACCATCATGAAAATGATTCCCAATAACTCATAAAATTAAAAATAGGTTGATATATGATTAAACTATTGGAATCCAATGGATATTTTACGAGAATATTTATAATTTTGGCCCTTATGTTTACAGTTTAGTTCCTTATCAAGCTTAATGTTACCTTAACCGTGGTAATTAATCTTTATTACGTTGACAATGTTTTTTTCAAATACGATGTTGAGAATATTAAAATACAAATATAAAAATGATTACAACCTTGTATGTATATTTTTCCAAATTTATTTCATATTATTGTCTAAATTAAATTTAATTTTAAACTCATAGAAGTAGTAGCAATGGGGGTTATTAAAGTGAAAATGATTCAATGTTCATTAAGTATTTAAAAATAAATTAAATGTGAAATTTATTTCCAATGAACTATATTATATTAATAGATATACAATTGATATATTGTGACATTAATACAAATTTAAAATAAATTAATCATTAATAATTATTTAGATGAAAATGCAGTTTACAACTAAAATGTTATATTTTTTACAATTGTTCACATAATGGAATTTTTTAGAAAAATAGAATAATAACCCTAAGATAAATTTGATATTTTGATTTTAAAAATCAATACTATTTTTAAAAATAAAATTTATAAAAGTGTCAAATTGAAATTTAAAATAGGTGCACCAAAAAAATATGATAAAACTCATTCTTCTTTTTAACGTAATCGACCATAAGTTTATGTATACTGTAAAAATAACATGGTATTTTATATGCAGAATTTGATAAAAATATAAAATCTTCTATATAATGAAAATATTGTAGAGTCTTGGGTTGTTACATAATGATATACATAATTATAAAATGACATTAACAATCAAGTCATCCCACAAAAAATGTATTGCATTATATATTTTTTAATAAAACATTAATGTCTTAAAAAATATTCAATTTACATAATTTTGAACCATATTTTATAAAATTAAACTAAAATTAGGATTAATCACATAAAAAGTGGAAAAGAGTCAGATTTTAATAATTTTTTTTATTAGTTAACCTATTTAGAGGATAGTAAAATATGTTACACAATATATGAAACAATATTTTATAAACATAAGAAAAGTATTAATTAATTAAATAAATTACTTTAAAATGATTAAATTCATTCATTTAATAAAATATAAAAAATTTATTATTATTAGATTTATATTTTTATAGGGACATGAAATTTATAATTGAAATATGATTGAAAAGGTATTTTTGGTTTATTTATATAAATTAATTAATATATGTTTGATATTAAATTATATAGAAAATATTCAAAAATGATAAATTTAGATGTTAAAATTATCTTTGGGTGATACATTTTAATTTTTCATCAAACCATACAAATAAATTTATAAAATATTAAATATGATACAGTAATGATGTCATAATGACATCATTATGAGAAAACAAAATTCAACATATAACCATGTCTTATTTTCAAATGAAATTGGTTTTAATACAACTCTCAGTCTAAAATACATGAACACAATTGCAATTATTTTTCATTATTTAATTTTATATTAAAAAGTTTATCTCCAAATATCTCTTCCTTTTATGTATAAATATTCCATCTAACCCTCATATAAAAATAATTCTAAAATTCAACCTAGATCACAAAATATACCCATAAACCTCCTATTAATCACAAAAAAATCTTTTATATATCTTTTGGTCACCCCACTCCAATTATTGTATCAATTATACCCTTAAAAAAGGAGTAAATTTTAAGGGACAGGTAACATTATATCCTCTTCCTTTCACATTCCATTAAATGTTAATATATTAATCTTTATAAAAATTATAATAAATGTAAAAAATTATTAGATTAAAATTATATTAATGTAAATATTTAATAATATAGTGTTTCAAAAAATTATATATATATATATATACATATAATCATTCCCCTTCATTTTAAAAATCTTTTTAATGTTAAATTTTAACGACACCAATACATTATCATTTATTTATTTACCACCACATTTATGTTTGGTAAGTATAAATTATATATATATGTGTATAAATATATTATTATGACACTCTATATCTATTATATATTATTTTTATCATACACACACAGACTCTCTCTATCACCCTCCCCCTTTTGACATGTCCCGTTAAGGGTTGGTTCTAATGCATATGAGGATGTTTTATATTAATTACTTATAACCACCAAAATCTATGGTTACTGTAGATTTTATGTATATAAATATACATTACTATTTGTGTGTTCTTATGTTCTTATGTATTATTAATCATCAAGTTGTAATTAATGTAATAGATAAGTAACCCTGATCAATAAAGCTATACTAAAATAAGGAAAGAATAATTAAAATAAATAGATAATCGGGTGTTTTTATCAGTAATAGAATGTTAAAAAATAATTGATAGTGTTAATAAATAATCATAAATAATTTATAATAATTATATACACCTCTATAATTAGGTTTTAATAAAAATAGTGCAGGAGGCCTGTGGTGAGTGGCAGCTTATGGATTTGTTCTCTAAGATACATTTGGAGGTGTACGACAATCAGGGACAAACTTATCTTTCATCTTTAGATGCGACTTCTACCCCCTGGGATAGAGTGAGGATGAGACGTCTATCTGATCCTGAAGGCCTAGTTCTATGGGATTCGGTGGAAAGTGAGGACCCTCCTCCTGGTTGGACGATATGCGATGATGAAATTCTATGTTTCCATGGACGAGTGTGGGTTCTAGGGGATATACGCGAGGAGCTGATGTGGGGGTTTCATGCTTCATCTTGGGAAGTCCATCCCAGGGTTACCAAGATGTTCCATGACTTGAGACATCAGTACTGGTGGCCAGGTATGAAGAGAGTTGTAGCTAGATTTGTTACCAGGTGTTCCACCTATCAGCAGGTGAAGGCGGAGCATCAGAGGTCAGCCAGACTGTTACAACAGTTACCCATCCCGGATTGGAAATGGGATGATGTTTTGATGGACTTCGTGACTGGATTGTCAAGGTCATCGCGAGGCAATGATGCCATGTGGTTTGTTTTGGATAGACTCACGAAGGTAGCTCACTTTTTCCGATCATGGATTCCTTCAGAGTTGACAAGCTTGAGAATTTTTATATCCGAGAGATCGTACGTCTTCATTGGGTTCCTCATTCAATCATTTCAGATAGGGACGCCTGTTTTACATCTCATTTATAGAAGAGTTTTTAGAGGGAACTGGGTACATAGGTGCTTCTGAGCATAGCTTACCACCCTCAGACCGATGGCCAGTCAGAGCGTACGATATAGGTGCTTGAGGACATGCTGCGTGCATGAATCCTAGACTTGGGGGATCTAGGGAGAATCATATAACCCTGGTCGAGTTTGCCTATAATAACAGTTTTTAGGAAACTATTGAGATGGAACCATACGAGGCTTTATATGGTAGGCCATACTGTTAAGTTTTGTGCTGGTCAGAGGCAGGTGAGGCAGCTTTACTAGGACCACAGCTCATGCAAGAGACTACTGAGCAAGTCCAGTTGATTCAGAAGTGGATGGCTATAGAACAATCTCGTTATAATTCTTATGCTGATCGTCATAGACGACCTTTGGAGTTCGTGGTCGGGGATCAGGTATTCTTGCGTGTTTTGCCGAGGTTGGGACACAAGTGGATCAAGAAAAAATGTAAACTTTCATCGAGGTATGTGGGTCCATTTGATATTCTGGAGAGAGTCGGGTCGGTTGCCTATCGGTTGTAGTTACTCAGAGGTACCGGGCCATGCACGATGTCTTCCATGTATCTCAGTTGCACCGCTATCATTCAGACCCATCTCACGTCTTTCATCCCAAGGAGGTTGATCTTGAAGTTGATGAATTATTTGAGGAGCATCTGATTCGTATTGTTGATAGGACCACGATGGTTCTCCATGGCCGGTCGGTTCCTCTCGTACGGGTGCTATGGCAGCATTGCCGAGTGCAAGACGAGACCTGGGAGTGGGAGACAGACTTACGTGCTCAGCGGCCAGAGCTGTTCTGAGCGTTATCTTCTCCAACCTTGGAAGGGAAATTCGGGGACGAATTGCTTTAAGAGGAATGTTTGTAAGAACCCGATTCTTTTTTTTCATGTACGAGTTTCATCTTTTCTCCTTTCCTTATGTGTTTTTTAGAAAATAAGGAAAACGGGGGAAAATCTCAAATTTTTTAAGTACACACCATGTACATTTCCACACGCTGTGTACTTTTGGCCGTGTGGGATGAGTACACAGGGCGTGTGGCCATGTCGACGATGAAGGGTGTAGGAACCGACTACACGTCGTGTAGTGGTATTTTACACACCGTGTAGTTAGTCGACAGGAAAATAGTAAGGTGGTGCCCAATTGTGTGACAGAACACGCGATGTACTCAAGAAGACATGTCGTGTAGTCATGTCGGCAGACGAACAGTGCCACGCTGGCGGGAAACCGCCAGAGGAACAGTTAAAAAATTGGAGTTACACGCCGTGTACATGGAAATACATGTCGTGTCATTTGTTTTTTTTTCGCTTAAATGGGAAGTTGCATCCCATGTTCACAGGGAAGGATTAGAATCGGACGGGAGCTCTGGAGGGGATGGCCGAATATTCGATGATCTCCAGATCGAGCGTTGGGAATACGTTTCTTCCTCAGATGATCTCGTTGGAACCGCGCGGTTAGGTGCTCTCATCTCCTAGAATAGTTCATGCCAATTATTATTCTAATGGAAGTTATTTATGTTTAAGTGGGTTTTCATTCACCTCTGATCTACCTCGTTCAGGGACGATTCGTGGAACATCGTTCGAGTATATCGTTCGTGGGTTGTCAAGGTAAGTGGCTTGGTGTTTATGTTCCAACTGTCATGCGTTTTGTGTGTTTGTGAGATACAAACCCATATTTGGGGTGTCGTGTGGCTGAGGCTGGCGATATTTTAAATACCTAGAATTGTATAGGTAATTAAATTTTATATTAGAATGTTGTTTGGGATCGTTACTTGGATCCAGGACCACCTCGGGGGTGTGTTACTTTGTTTAGCCGTTTGTCCAGGATGCCCGAGGGTATGGCATGTTTAATTATGCATTACTTTTTCCTTGAGAGGAATTGTATGTAAATTGCATGTTTATATGTTGGGCATGGCCCAATTACTTATGACTTAGGGTGGTGTTTTATTATAGCCTGAGTGCATGACTGTATTAGCCTCAGGGCAACATTCTATTTCTCCTGAGGGTAACTATTCGTGCCCGATGGTTGTGACTTCTGTTCCTGAGGGCGACACTTCGTACGACTGAGGGTAATTTCTGTTACGCCTGAGGGAAATACTTATGGGTTGGATTATGATTACCTTAGGGTATGTTTTTTCTTTTTTGAGGACACTGACTTCTTATTTAGAAATTAACTATGGTGTTTTCTTAATATTAAATGGTTAACTAAATAATTAAAATGGCAATATAACTGGTTAAGTTAGTTAATTTTGAGTACTGCTTAGTTTATTGCATTTACTACTGCACAATGTTTTTGCATGTTTACACACAGTTGAACACGGGCCTTTGGTGGGTTCTTACTGGGATTATTTCTCACACCTTTTTTGGGTCATACTTTTTGGCCAAAACAAATTACATTTCTGCAGGCGTAGATAAGGGCAAGGGTCCTTATACAGGTACTTGATTGATGCTGGGGTGTAAGAGAGCATGGTACCGAGCATTGGCTCGCGATGCCGCTGGCTGTTCTGTTTTGTTTTTCTGTACCTATACATCAGTTGTATTGTATTGCAGTGTAACATGTTCTGGTTGTCTTATAGAATAGTGACATGCTGCATCTTTATATATGTATGACTGTTGGTTTTCCATTTTGTTATCAGTTATCCATTTTTGTTATAAATATACTTTTGGTGCTTTCGCTGTTGTCCTATGTTTCTATTATATTCCGTTGTGCTACACTTTGAAAAATGAGGGCATAATTTCCCCACTATCAGACCTGGGCCCTCACAACTAGTCGGCAGCCTCTGGCATTTGGGGAAATGCGCTTGAGGTTAAGTGGCGAACCGGGTTCGGGGCACCCGGGGCTGGGACATTACATTACAGAAACTATTTTTATACACATTAAATGTTCTAATTTAAAATGGTTTTTATATAATATATAGATATTTAATTTGGTTAAATAGATTTCATATTTATTTTCATAACACCTGAACTTGTTCATAAAGGTTATTTATATGTCTAATAAAAAATCACATGGTTAATAACAAGTTATATTGCTTAAAAGTAAAAATGTAAAATGTAATGTATTAATGGTAAAACCCATATAAATTATAGAAAACATGTGTGGAGTCACATGGTTGTTTCTTTATACATACAAAAACAACCAATTCTAAATAATTTTGAGACATCGGATCTATTAAAAATTGAGTTTTAATCATTTAATATTGAAAAAATGATAAGGGTTTTCAAAATAGCCCTTTTCCCACTGTATAAATGGTTAAAAATTCAACCCTTCAAATATACATTAATCATAAGAAATCATCCCAAAATTATGTAATTTAATATTACTTACATCCTATTATATAAAAAATAATCAAATAGACACCGATATTTATCTCAATCCATTTAATAAAAGTGAACTTCCAATGGAAAAATCAACTCTCAAAAGTAAGTTTTATCAACCCTAATGCTTTCATACATACTAATTATCTTAAAAATATATTAACACCATAATAATATGATTAATTACTTATTGTTATTAGACTATTTTTTTCTACATTAGTGTTAAAGCCCCTATTTACACATATTAATAAATGTAGAAATAATTATAAGAACATAATTTTTGTATTTCACTGACTACCACATCCTTGAAGTGAAGTCATTTAATGTTTTATTAACACTATTCAAGGATATTAATAATTGTGATAATGGTATATAAATATATGATATATATCATTTAATTATGATCTGTAAATTTTAATTCAATTTCCACTCCACCCCAACACACACATTGTGAAATCAGAAAAATAATTATTCATACATGTGTATTACCACATCGATAATGAAATGGGGTTTTCATCTAGATTTTCGTAAAGTATAATAATATATTAAAATATAGTTCAAAATAAAATACATAAATTTAATATAATTATGAATCATTTATAATTATATTTGTTTATAATAAACATATCATTGACCATACATGCAATTCAAGTTAATGTGGGTCAATATTTTGGATTGCTTAACCACCTATGTTCACAATAATATAAAATATTAATATTGGTGAATATGGGAACATGAAAAATAATTTTATTATAATAAATAAATAAATAAATAATAATTATATAGTTTTTCAAAATTTATGTTTTTTAGTTTCATTATTATTAATGTAATAGTTTTGTTCACTATATTACTGAAATAATTCGTTATCAATTTGATTTTCACATAACATAACTAAAAAATGTTGAATAAATGAAGAACATTTAAAATTAATATATTTTATATATTAAAATATCTTAAAATATATTTCAATATAGTACTTGTTATTAAATTATGTGCAATGATATAAAAATTATTATACATGTTCAAAACGGTCAATGATTTTTACAGAAAATGTTGAAAATATATTACAAAAATATAATACATGAAGTGAATTATTATTAATAAATTGTATTAAATGAAATAAATATTAATATGTTTCTTAAATTTGTAACTATGATGTTTATCATTATGAGAATGGATTTTAAATCACTCATATGTAAATGAAGGGTAAATTTATTGCACTTGGTAACACAAACACCATTCACTGAGTTATATAATTTACTTTCTAAACATCATTTTTTATAGAAATTATATTTTAAATTATTATCTATTTTTACATTTTCTAAATGTTTTTTTACCAATTCAATTTCAATTAATATTTTACTTTTTATTTTTCAGGAAAACTAAGCATACTTCTGATAAGAGACATGTAACCTTGACCTTTACATTTGAAAATACAATATGTTTTAACAAGGAATTTTCTATAGGATATTTTTTATTATCATCAAATTATCTTTCTATAATGAAGATATCTATCTTTTTTACTCTATATTATTCTTTTATTATGTGTAAATTTTGGGAGATAGATTTTATTTATTAAATGATTTAATTTATGGTATTGTTATAGACCATTTGGATATTTTATGAATACTATTTAATATCCATGGTTTTCATATAAAAATTGTATGATTTGAATTTTGGATTTTATATAAAACCCATTTTTTTCTATAGGTTATTTTTTTTTAAATTTTTAAAACCTGTTTTATTTCTATGGTTTTTTTGATATGATTGTTTTATTAATTGTAACATAAATGTATAGATTATGAGATTGGAGGTATCTACATCTACCTCCAATTAACTAGTTAATGTATTATTTTTCATTAGATATATAATTTATGTGATGAGGATCACTAGTAACTAGCTTCCCAATGGGAAAGTGTAACGGTGTTTCGTTCTACTCAAAATTCTATGAGTGACGTGTTTGTGGGTATCCAGGTTCACAAATACAAGAAATCCAATGTTTATGATTTAGAAACATTTTTTAATATTGGTCAAGGGTAATTTTATATAAAATATGGTTTATATTGTAATGTCTAAACAATTGTTATTATTTTATATTTTATGTATTTATTTCATTCACAATTTTAACTCTTACTAATTTATGTTTCTTTTAAATCAGATATTTTTCATTATTAATTATTTTCTAAATTATTTGGATTAATCTATTAGGGTTTTATTAAGTTATCATTAATTGATATTTTGAGATCCGTCTTTATTTTTTCCATTCCATGAGATTTAAAGAGTAATATCTCCTAGAGAATTATTATGTGTGGATTTAGATTATGGGAAAATTGTCACAGCATGTGATGCAAGTGTTTTTTAGGTTACTAGTTTCCAAGACACTAATCCTATAGGTCCTTGGGTTTTATTAGAATTTATCATTGTTATAATTAATCCATGTTATCATTGTATTATTTATGTATCTTTTACTTGGGTATATTCAATTGGAATTAAAGGTAGAGTTTTTATATTTTGATGATTAGGATGAGAAAATATTATCCAAAACCAAAATAATAAATTCAAGAAAACATCCTAATGTTTTGGAAATGAATGGATTATGTGTTTTACCAAGAAATATGTACCTATATAGATAGTAAATGTGGGGGTGATATTGTCTATCCTTATACTGTTGGGTGAATTGGACCCCACTATGCACCTGGTTTGATAGTCTTGAGGGATATTATTATGTTGATTTCATTTTTTATGAAACATTATAAATTATATGGTTACAAGTTCACTATCATGGATAAGGAAATTATAGTAAGAAAATAATCATATATAACCTATATTGAATCTGTGGGTGTTAATAAATTAGAGTATTCTCATTATTATTGATTTATTTATTCTTTTATCATAGTTTTATTACATATACGTTTACTATTCTATGTATTCTCACCATGAAATTTACACTTTGAAGAGTATAGTGGGGGAAATAAGGAAATGATCTAATGGTTAATGTAATGAAAAATTTAGTGATTTTATAAATGATATGTGAATTAGCGATAAAAATTTCATGGAAATGGACACAAAAATGTCTCATGTTATGAACAATAAAATGATTACTGTGGTTCTCCAAATGGAACCAAGAATGAAATTGCATACTATTGAATCATATATTATTCGACATATAATATCTACTAATGGTACTTCAATGAAAATTTTTTCTATGAATTGGATTAATTTAAAAGAAAAATAAATGTTTACCTTTAATTATCAAAATGTGATATGGTTGTTTTGGATATTTATCATCTATATGGTGAGGCTAACAAATGGTGGAAGCTTGTTTGGGATATAATGATATAGTATGAATTTGATTCTATGATGTGGGAGGATTTTAATAAAATATTATTTATTGAATATTACCTTAGTAATCATTTCACTAAGAAGGCTTCAGAATTCACTTAATTGAAACTAAATTGATATAAGTCCATTGGATTTTATGAGGTGAACATCATGGGACATTAAATCTATTCCTCAGAGTCCATCTATAGAATTGAAAATAAAATTTATTTGTTCATTAGTTTCATAAAACCATTTATTTATAATACCTTAGTTGTAAGGGAATTTGGATTCTATGATGAGATTATTTGGTGTGTTCATATAGTTTTAATGGAATATGGATGTAACTACCTGAACATTTGAATTATATTGGTTTCTTGATCTCGTGTGTTATATTATTTTGTACTAAACAAAATTATATACTTTTATTAATGGTGTGATTATAATTAAAATGAGACCATGGGGATTTGACTATTATATGACAGTTGGTCAATTAGAATGTTGGAAACTATAATTTTAATGTTATGATTATTGTTTCAAAACAAAAAAGATTGTGGAAATTAATATTGAAAGAAGATTTAATGGCCTCATCTATAAGACTCGGGACATACGAAGCCCATCTTTTGAAGCTTGGGAAGGGGGTATCATCATTGGGATTTTATTTGAAACATTCCAAAACAGGATTTCATCATATTTAGCATCAATGTAATCACCTTTAGAAGAAGTTCAAGCTAAAAGAAATCACCACTCAGGTAATGTTGTCTAAGCCTCCCAAAATTCTATAAACATTTCCCAACTTTATCTTAGGTCATATTCATGTGTTATAATGGTCTATGTAACAAGGCCTTAGTTACATTGTGTAATTTGTTGGTATAAATATAATTGTTATTTCTTATTATGGTAAAATTTTAGAATTTCAAATGTCTGAATAAATATATGATGAATTTATATAAGTTCCATATGTTTAATGAATATTTGGAAAATGTATTTTAAATCATATTTTTTATACAACTGAAAAATTAATAATGTGAATATATTTTAATGAAATGGTCTTCTACAGTAGTGATTAGTATGAAATTTATATTATAATACTTTCGACATAATTTTTTGTTAATAGTGAATTATGAATATTAATATTATTTTTATTAATTTTATTGTGACCAATGGAAAAATAACTACACTTATAAATGTATAAATACAATTTAGTCATCTTGATGGGTAATGTGATATAATAGAATAAGTAAATACCTATTTTATAAATTTTTAGTTAAGTATTCGTATTTTTTGTGTAAATAGTGTTTTTACATAAAAAATAAAAATCACAAAATCATAAAATTATATTCATAAAATGAAGTTCAATTTTTGAATTTAGAGCATCGATATTAAGTTATGGTGAATTTATCTGATTTTTATATAATGTTGTTTTGGTGAATTGTAAAAATACAGTTCTGTGTTTTTGTGTTTTTAATGACATCATTAATGAAGTAATAATTCTGGTCAACTTGTGTACAGTAAAATATCTTATGAGGTGTCCCGTGTGTAAAATACCATGTGAAAATACCAGGATCAATCCCATGGTTTTTTCAAATTCCAATAATTAGTTGTCCCATAGAAATTATTAAAATATTCCATTATTTTCCCTACAAATACCAACCCATTATTTAATTCAATTCATTAAAAATTCCATATAAATGGAGCTCTAGTATTTTTATCTCACAGTGAGTCCTCTCAGGGTTCCCTAAATAGCCTAAAGGTCCCAATCATTGTGTGATTGAAATTAAAATTCAACTTAAGGGAACCATTCACCCTCCTATTTATTCAACACTTATTTTATGTTATGTCGTTGAATTTATGTTTTCATATATTGGGGTATAATATTATGTATCCCAATTATTTTACTTTTATTTTACATAGTATGAGATTCCTTTTTTTCTCTTATCTATTCATTTTTTGAATTTTTAATTGATGTCGTTAGGCTGTCGAATTTTCATAAAAGAAATTGCGTCTTCTCTTTTATATCCGGATTCCTTTTCATGTGGTATGTCATTCAAATATCAATAATGTTATCTTATTTTTATTTTTTCTACCCATATATATTATTATGAGTTATTTATTAGTGGGTGACCCTTTTCATCTATATTTTTACTGTTTTCTAAAACCATGTTATGTAGACGTTGTGGTGCCTTATTTTTCATCTCTAAATCTATCACCTTTTCATGAGAAATTCTCTTATATTAATCTTCTGTACATCAAAATATATTTCATTTCTAGGGGTATTCATCAAGTCTTAAAAATGTTATATATTTTTAGAATTGACCTACATGAAACTTCATTCCTTTTCGGTGGGTTATAACTAACATAATGAACATGATTTTAAGAACTCTTTAAAATGTCACAATTTTGATATGAAACCCATTTCTTTTATTCTCATTGGGTTTTTTATTAAATTTTTTATTATGATATTTTTGGATCACATGAAAATAAATACATATTAAGGGTGCTCCCTTGTACACTCTAATGCTTTGGGTAATGAAATTATTCCCTAGATATGAAATGTTTTATAATACCTTGGTGAATAACCATGATAATTGTTATGACACCCTGGGGATGGACCATTGTGACATGGTTATAAATAACTAAATTAAATTTTTTAGCCACATTATAATGTTATGTTTCAATTTATTAATAATATAATATTTATCTTTATCTCCATGTTCTTATTTATATCCCTCAAGATCACAATTAAAATTATTTCCCTATTTTCCATAGTGGGTCTTTTTCTCGCCATTTCCTTTGATGTAAATGTCCAGGTTAGGAGATAAAGTGATTGTACATAGGATGAAATTTTCAAGAAGAAAATCAAGGGGATTAAAAGAATGTTTTTTGTTTTCATGTATTATGTACATTTTTGGAAGACACTAGGCTTCAAATATCTTATGTTTGTAAAATGAAAGGAAAAGTTATATAATAAAAAGGTGGGATGCTATAGTTTGTATCAATGGATAGTTTAGTTATTTTTGGAAATTATGATATGAAAAATTTATTAATAAACCTATATAAAATTATAAATATAAGAAAAATTCCTTGTATATTTCTGGAATATTATGTAATTGGTTTTTGAACAAATAAATCCATGTCGGGATACAAACATGTGGATGTGGCTCCGTATGAAATGTACCAAGGAGTGAACACTACATAAATGTGTTTTTAGCTTGACCTGGGATATCTTGGTACACAACAATGGGCCTTTTTAACTATTTTTTTTTAAATTATAGGGGGGATATATATGGTTAATCACAATCTTTTTAAGAATCATTATGAAGTATTTTTAGTGAAATGTAATTATTGTTAATGAAAAATATGTTTACGAATAATGTTTTATGAAATAAAAATCATTTATAATTTAAAGATTCGTAAATGAAATAAGCTTCTCACCAAGGTTTTATTATTCCTGAAAATGGCATGAAATATGAGGAAGGTGTACTGAAATTTTGTAGAAGACTATGTGTTCCATCTATTCATGAAATATAGAAGGATAATATGGATAAATCTCAAATATCTACATTCACTATACATCCAAGAATCACGAAAATTTATAGGTACATTCATTATAATTTTATATTGGATAATATGAAAATAGAGATTGCTGATTACTTTACATGATTCCTAGTATGTCAACATGTGAAGGCAGAGTCACATATTCCAAAAAGGGTATTACAAGAACTACCCATACCCGCATAAAAGTGGGAAAATAACATTATGGACATTGTCACTGGTCATCTAAGAACATCCAATAAAAACAATACGATATGTGTTATTGTGGACTGTCTCACCAAGAATTCACATTTTATTTATATTTTGGAAGACTTAATTGTTGATCATATTATCAGTATTTACATGATGGAAGTGGTAATGCTGAATGGAGTTCCACTTTCTATTGTATCTTATTGTGATCTAATGCTCACATCAAAATTATGTAGATGTCTTCAACATGCTCTGAGTACCAAACTAAATTTTTGTATGGCCTATCTCCCCCAAATTGATGGCCAGTCAAAATAGACTATTCAAAACATTGAGGACAAGATTATAACTTTCTCAATGGAATTTATGGGTGGTTATGATCAACATATTCCATTTCTTGAGTTCTATTATAAATAATAGTCTCCATTTAAGCATTCAAATGGAACCTTATGTAGCTCCATATGTGTAGATATTTAGAAGTTCTAATTTTTGGGATGATGATGTTGAGATAAATCTACTTTGGCCTCATCTTTTGTGAGTGATGAGAGAAAATGTTCATTCCATCAAACAACACATTAAGGAGGCTCATATATGAAAAAAGAGCAATGCTGACAAACATTGAAGGGGTATAGATTTTGATATTGGTGAAAAAGTATTTCATTTAATTTTACCTTTGAAGAGTGTCACGAGTTTTGGAACGAAATATAATATCATCCATATGTACATTGGCCCCTATTAAATCATCGATCGAATAGGTGCAGTGGCATATTTTCACGGACATCCTCCAAATATAGAAATTGTTCATGATGTATTCAACATATCCTTTTTGGTGAAGTACATATGTGACCCTTCACGTGTTCTAAATCTAGAGGTGGTGTAAATGGAACATGACTTATCTTATGAGGAGCAGCTTGTGGAGATCTAGGATCATTGAAACAATGTTATATGCAACAAGACCACCGTCCTTGTTAAGGTGCTTTGGAGGAACAAAAAATGTGAAGAATCCACGTGGTTACCATAAGAGTTAATGAATTAGAGAAACCCTCAACTTTTCTATTTAGAGGGTATGAGTTCGTATTTCAAAAAATTGTTTATGGGGGATATAATGTTATGAATAGAACTGTTAAATAATATAGTTTTCCTCATTTTTGTGCTATTTTATTTTGTTCTCATCAAAACTATATCATTTTATTAATGATGTGAGTATAATTAAAATGTGATTGTTGTGTTTTTGAAAATTATATAATCAATGGTCAATATTTTCATTGGAAACTATATTATTAACGTTATGATTATTTTTTATAAATTAAAATGATCATGGATAATTAATACAGGAAGAAGATTTATGGTACTCATCTAGTAGACTCGGGTAATATGAAGCCCACTTATCGATGCTTGGGAAGGAGGTAGCATCAACGAGCTTTGCTTTGGACCATGCCTATGATGAGATTCAAAATATTAATCTTGAATGTAATTTCCATTTGGATAAGTTCTTGCTGATAGAAATCTATACTCAGGAAATTTTTTCTGAGTTTCCCCAAGATTCAATCACAATTTCACACCATACTTTTAGGTCCTATGAAGGTGTTATAAAGGTCCATGTAAGGAGGCCTTAGTTTCATTCTATAATCCTTTTGAATAAACAAAAATTATATTTCTTATAATGGTAAAACATTTGTATTTAAAATATCAAAAAAATAGGATGTCATTATAGAAGTTCCATCTTATTGATGAATATTGAGAAAACATATATTTTGAATTATTTTTATAATTTAAATATCTAATTGTGTGAAAGTATTTCATAAAAATGGTCTTCTGCAGTTGTGATTAGAAAGAAATTTAGATTCTAATAAGATCAACATAATTATTGGTGAATAGTAAATTATGAATAGTAAAATTAACTTTATGAATTGTACTATGAAAAATGTAATTGTAACCTCGCTTAAGAGAGTATAAAAATAATATCATAATCATGATTAGTAATGTGATATAATAGCTTAGGTAAATAATTGTTTGAGAAATGATTAGTTTTGTATTAGTATTTTTTCAGGTACATAGTTTTTTTACATAAAAATGAAACAACTTATAATTAGATAATTATTTTTATCTAATGGAGTCCAGTTTTAAATTCAGTGCATCTATATTAGGTTAGGGTGAATTAATGAGATTTTTATAAAATGTTTTGTTATTAAGTGAATAGTAAAAATACATTTTTGAGATTCTGTGTGTTTAATGACATCAATAATTATGTAATAATGATATTATAATTATGCTAGAATTTTCTATAGTAAAATATTCTATGAGTTTTCCCATGTGGCCAATACCATGGAAAAATACCATGGTCATTCCCATGGTTTTTCAAATACCACTAATGATGTGTCCTTGGGATATTAAGAAACTTTTTCCTCACATTTTCTAAAAATACCAACACATTACTAAATTATATTCATTCCAAAATTTTCATCAATAATGATATATTATGTTTACCTTCCATGGAGTTCTCCCAAGGATCTTGGAATCCCCCCAAGGTCTCAACCATTGTGTTTTTGAATATACTCTTCAGGGAAAAGGAACATTTCACACTCTTTTTTAGTAAACCCATCATTTATGTTATGTCCTTGAACATCCATTTTCAATGTGTGGGGTATGATATTATGTATCCCTATCACAATAATTTTTATCTAAAAATAATAATATTACCTTTTTTATATCAACAATTCATTTTTGGAGTTTTAAAGTGACAATGTTAAGATGTTGAATATTTGTAAAAGAAATCACATATTCTCTTTTCTATTAAGTAGATATTTCAAGTGGTATGTCATTTAAATATCTATACCATAATATTATTTATATTTTATTTTGTTCCTATAATATATTATGAGTTATTTTTTAGTGGTTGGACCTTCTTTTTTCTATTATTAATGTTTTATAAAACCATTTTATATAGTAGTTATGCTGTAGAAAGTTTTGTCTCAAAATATCTCTCAATTGTTTCAAAAACTTCACATATTTTATTTATGTGAATACCAAAATCTATTTCAATTCTAGGTGTATTCAAAAAGAAATAAAAATTATATATTTCATTTAGTAATTGACAAACATAAAAACCTCATTTTTTTCATGCGTTATAAATGACATAATGAACATGTTTTTAAGAACATTTTTAAACGTCCCAAATTGGATATAAAACCAATTTATTTTATTCTCTTTGGTTATTTATGAAATTTGGGATTATGATATATGTGTATCACAAGAGAATAATTTCATATTATGGGTGCACCCTGATAACACACCAATGCATTGGGTAATGAAATTAATCTCTTGTGATGACATGTTTTATGATACCAAGGTGAATAACCATGGTAATTTTTATGAAACCTTGGGGATGGAACATAGGGATATGATTATAAATTTCATAATTAAAGGTTATTAAAAAATTTTAATTTTATGATTCTTGTTATTATTTTTATTATAAGCCTCTTTATCTTCATGTTCTTATTGATATCACTCATGTTAACATGTAAAATGTTTCTATTGATTTCTTTAATGGGCCTTCTGATAACCCTTTCCATTGATGTGTGTGTCAAGGTTATGAGATGTAGTAATTTTATATAGGAATAACTTTTCAATAAGATATTCTAGAGGATTAAAATAAGTTTTATGTTTTCATGTTTGGTGTACCTTTTTTTCAAAACACCAGACTTTAAATATTTTCTATTTGTAAAATGAAATGAAAAGTTATATATTAAAAAGGTGTGATGCCCTAATACAGAACCATATGATTCTAGATAATCAAAATGAAATATGGAGTATCACAGAATCCATAATTAAAAATATCATTGGTGTAATAAGGTACAACATTCCACATGTAAAAAATTGTATGAGGAAATACATGGTTAATTTCCCTAATGGTTCTTGGACGTGTTACAAGTTTGTTAAATCATGAAACCTAGTATATGAATTAGAAATAATTGAAAAAAAGATTGAATAACACTACTATGTTGAATAAGTCCCCAACTTATGCTTCACCTTCTCTACAATGGTTAAAATTCTTGGATAATGGGAATTATATGAATAACTTACCCAAACATAGGGTTAATAATGTGAATAAAAAGTAGTATCCTCTTAAATAAATGTTCTACGGGAGGGAATGTTCAATTACTACTATATAAGAGGACCATAATAATGATGTTTTTAAATTTACAAACATTCTACAATATAAAACCATGATTGATTTATTTTATTTTGTTCATCCAATTATATTATATATTATATTTTTTCAATAATTTTGTATTCACCACATAAATCTATTAATATATACCTATATACGAAAACACATATTTTCACCTTAAATGGATCTATAATGTAAAAACGTTCTTCAATATTGATTTTTTGGGAGACACTTTCAATAAATTTTGTTCTTATCCTATGGTTTAAATTGCACAGAATTCATGGTATGAACACTATTTACTTATATAAAGATCGTATCAATTATCAAAAATGGGTTATATATTTCCATATTTGTATTAATGTGGTTATCCAATACTAGTGAATGTGTGATCTTATAAATTCCATAAGATCAAATTTATTAATATTGGGGTGTTCTTTTCAAATATTATCAAGGTGGAAATCAATATTAATATAATGTTAATGCAAAAATATGATGATTTATTTCCTTAGGAATTTTTTGTTCTTCCCCCATAACATGTGGTTTAATTATCAATAAATCACATCACTAGATACTTTTCTATCCCAAAGAAACACTATATAATTTATTCCATTGAATTATGGGAGTTAATAATGTAATTATAGCACAATATTTACAAAATTGTGATAATCAATATTTCCTCAACTAAGGCCAACTAAATTGAGATAAATTTTGTTAAACTTGGAGATAATGTAATTCCCTAGGTCTAATATATTTGACTATCACAATAGGGATATCTAAAATATTTAAAATTTCTTTTTCATGAATTGTAATAAAAAGAACTGTAACAATAAAAAAATCCCTTATAATGGGTATCACATCTTATGTATTGAAAATTATGGGTTTTTTAAATTTGATTTATTGATGTTATTAGAATTTATTTCCGTGGTTTTAATTTTTATATTTTTTATTGTTAATTCTTGATGCATGTGTGGATGATCTAGAGTTGTTTGATCTCGGAAAATATAATACATTGATGGAAAAATTGATATTTAATGATCATTAATGGAATATCTATTCTGAAATTAGGGTGATAGATGAAAAAATTAATAAAAGGGATTTGGGTTCAAGTATTCCACATACCTTAATTCATGTACCAATTCATATCTATACTCAGAAAAACATTTAAACGTGACCACCCAAATTACAGAAACTTGTTAATGAGAATGTCATGGATATTTTGACGGGGTACATTTTTCCCTTCTATGGCTTACATTCGAACATCAATGGATTTAATATCATTATTTAGTATTATAGGTATGACTATATGGGATTTATTTAACATTTCATCTTCCCACTGAATCACTTCATGTGGAACAAATTGATTTTTGGTGGATGTATTCTACTAAAAGAAATCATCAATGTAAAAAACAGTGATGGGTCCATGTGTCTTTGAATCCATTATCATAATCATTAAAAAATCAGGTTCCAAACCAAGTATCATGTATCATATTTTGATGACCTATTAAATCAACTTGATGAGGCTCAATTATTCTATAAAATTGATCTCTATTTTTCAAATAATCTGTTTTTTTAAAACATGATTATATTCAAATTATGGAATTCCAAACATTGTATGAACATTATGAGTTTTGATTGATGTCATTTATAATTACTAATTTCCCAATTATCCCTATATACCTTATGAATATGTTATTTATATATTACATTTATAAATTTATTATAGTTTATATATATATTGTACTAATATATTAAAAATTAATGAAGGGAATGAATATCACTTAAGGACTTTGTTGATGACCATAAGAAAGTAGTGATTATATCCCAATATAAAAAATTTATAATTTTGGATATAAAGATTTTCATTCCTGGGTCACATAATAAAATGAGATTTTATATTCATAGATACTTCAAAAAATGAGGTTATTAATAAATTCCTTAGACCAACCATTGTGACAAAAAAATTTAGTTTTCTCAGGTTAACATGATATTATCGATGTTTTTTAAAAAAAATATCACAATCTTAAAAGCCAGTAATGTAACATCCTAGGTAAATAAATAATATCAAATTCTATTGTTTATCAATATTTGTGAATAAAATGTTAATATTACTTTAAAGGGAATGTTATGCCCGATGGCGTACCCAATACGCAACAATAAGTTTCTTTGAAATCTTACGTTGCACACTAATAATATAATAATATTATAATAGTTAACGCCTAGCCGTTGTAATGGATGGAATGAACCGAAATAAATAAAAAATTATTGCATATGTTTGTTAAATATTTTTACATTTATCCAATAAATGTTAGAGGCTTAAAATCCAAATGAATCCAATTTTAAGAATAAATACTCTATTATTTTTAAAATATTGTTTTACCGCCTTTTGATGGCGAAACTTTTTTAAATCTAACTTTTGATAATTTTATATGGTCTATTTTTCAAAATAAACTTATCCTTTATGAATGGAAAATTTGAATTTAATTTGGTTAAATTTTTAGTATGGTTCTGACATTGTTCATTTTTTTTAATTAATAGAGAAAAAATACTGCATTTTACATCAAAACTGCTTTTTCATCAAATTTAAATATATGGTTATATTATATTTTTAGTTGGTTTTAAAGTGTAATTAGAATATATTTTTACCATTTAATTAAATTTTGGTCATTAGAATTAATTTCACTTTGAAAGGGGACATAAACAAGTGCCAAATGTTCCATATATATTGCTTCAAAAAACCCGCCATTTGTTTTGACAACAAGAAATATTTTTAATTATTTATTTCAATTTCTGTGTTTGGAATTTGGTAAAATGGATTCCATATTTGGATTCATAAGGTCCAAATTATGTAATTAATACTCTTTTGTTTTTTGATATAATGAATAGTAACGATGGTAATTATCTTTAATTATCGTGATTAATTAGTAATCGGGTATTTAAGGATAATAAAATAATATAATTATAATAACAAATGACCCCAACATGTGTCCTAATGCTAATGGTGGTTTCATGGCCTACCATGGTATGCCTTGTGCCAAAAGTTGGGACCCCATGGAATCACTTTTGTGTGATAGTGACACTTTATCATTTTAATTTTTTAAAAGGAAAATATAACAAAAGTATGTATCACCCAAGTAAAAAAAATTAGTTTTGTATGTGTAAATTATATTTTAGACTATAAATATTCATTGGAAAGATAAAATGATTTCCAACATCATATTATTTTTTTTAAAATTTTAGGCATTAAATAATTTAAATTATTTTTGACATCATGATGATGCATCGATTACCTCATTAATGAAAGATTTAAATAAAATGAAAGATAATGTAAAATCTAAGACTTACATTTGGAAAAAACCTATTGGATGAGTATATTTCGAACCCTTATCACCTTATCCTCGAAATATATCAATGTGGGACCTTTAAAATCCGAAAATCGTTTTAACATAAAGTAATATTTCTTGACATTCCATGAGTGCCACTCGTCTCCTCTTATAAAAGGCCCCTGCATCTACCTCCTTACCGATAAATATCAAGCCTTTGGGTCGGCCAACCCCTGCCCATTTCATCGCTCCACATCCCTCTCTTCATCATTGAAGCCTCAGCTTAGGAAAAAATTTCTTCAAGAAACTAATTTGGTTCAATCCAAAGGGAGTTACCCTATTTAAATGAATATAAAGAAATGAACAAGACAAGTCGGCCTTGAGGTAGGGGATCCAACCTCTCTCTTTCTTTTAAAGTTCTCAATTTTATGTCACTTATTTTAATATAATCTTTCTTATGTTGGGGAATGTTCTTCTATATTAATATTTCTGTAAATTTTATTTTAATATGATGAGAGACCCTATTTGATCTCAGCAATCCATTTTTGGTAGTTTTATGTGGCACTGTTAGGCTGTCGAATTTTCTTAAGGGGATTTTCATCTCGCTTTTTATTCTCGTCAGATTCATGATACATTGGCCACTATTTACTTTTGTGTAGTCTATGTAATGCCGATTATTTAACTATTTGTATTATATACTCTCATTTATGGGTATTTACATCTTATTTTTATGACCCTTCTTCTATGGGGTGAACATTTCGAAAGTTGCCCAAATCGGTAAGGGAACCTTTCACACTCCTCTTTTTGAAAGAATTATTTTGTTATGTATTTTAATTTACATCTTTTTATGTTGGGATATGTTCTTATATATCATTATTGATGTAAATTTTATTTCCAAGTGATGAGATACCATTTTCTCTCTCATCAACAAATTTTATGAATTTTAAGGTGACGCCGTTAGGCTGTCGAATTTTACCAAAGGAACTTCTTAACACAATTTCGATTTCATTGGGATCAACATGTGGTTATTGAATATGTCATCCTATGAATATGTGTGAATGACCTTTGGTTGTTTTACACTTAATATACACTTATATTGGGTGTATTTATATTTTTTACACATAATTATGAGATTGATTTTTCCTTAATTTAAGGATACCTTCTTTATAAGGGATTTAATCTCATTTTTCATTTCTATTGAGACTTAATTATTGTTATGAACCAATTCACTCTTATATGGTGTATATACTATCCTTTGGAATATTATATCATGAATCCCTTTATTCTTATGATATAATAAAGTTTGGATTAAATGTTATTCTTCAATTATTGTATTCAAGTGTATCTTATTTTGTTAAAAACCCTATTAACTAAAATATAATTTTAAATGTTTTAATGATTTATTCTTATAAATATTTATCATTAATATCCATGTTTTTAAAATGGTTTTAAGGATTAATTTATATGGATATTAATTGTTTAAAATGTTAGAAGCTTCAAAGTGGTATGGGACACTTTGATTCAAAAATCTCTTTATTAAATGTTATAACTGGTTTTGAAAATGGTTTTTAGAATGGATTCATTATTTCAATATCTTAAAATGTTATATTGTTATTGCATTGTGGGAATGTTATCTTTCTTTTATGCTTAAGTTATGTGCTATGATTATTTTCTGGTTCTTGGGAATTTTTTATGAAGACGGGTGGTTCCGTGATAAACTAAGGGCGGGTAAGCCCAATATAGCTCTCCAATGCATTGGGTAACGCGAAGGAGTTAGACGCTAAGGTTTCTCCAAAGAGATTTAAGGAATATATTGTGATAGGTATTCCAAATGTAACCATGAGGGATACTCCCTACATAAGAATGTTATGAATGCCTCATGTTACCTTTATGCCATATGATTTCTATTGAGTTGTGCATAAATATTGTGATTTCATGAGGTATGTTAAATTGCTTATGTTTTATGACTAAAGTATGATTTCATTGATTCTTATGTATACATGGATTGATGTTTTCTTTCCATACTATTATAACCCTTACTATGCTTTTTATGGTCATCCCTTGTTTATGAAATGTTTTCACAGGACATAAAGTTTATTAGGGTCAAGGATGGGATCAAGGAAATGTCCGGCTATCTAAAACAAGGAACTGGACATGACTCTTTTGTTCAATAGTTTTTATTTTGTGGAAAAAAAGGCAACTGAGTATATTTGTCTACATTTTAATGTTTTATATGTAATAGCTATGTCTTAATTCTCTAAAACCATAAACCTGAAAATATCCTCAATGTGAATTATTCAATTTAATTCAAGATTAAGTAAGGTTTAAGGTCAGGTCCTTACAGTTGGTATCAAAGGTCGGTTTAGATAACATAAGAGGTTACAGTGTTGTTTAAGTAAAAGTGAAAAGTTTTGTATAACCACAATGGTTAGTATATTAGATGGAGTCATTGTTTTTTTGAAAGTTAGAATTATTTTGAGATAACTTGGATAAGTATATCTTGGTTTTTATCTTCCTCTTTATTATATGTTGATTTTACTAATATAATCACACTGAACTTTTTGGTTTTAGAAAATGGCTGGATCTAGTAGGCACCAAAGTAACTGTGGATTTGAAAAAACCTGTGACGGTTTTATGAGAGATAACTGAATTATATGGGAGCTCCATTGAGAACTCTTGTGGTTATCCTCAACCAACTATCTCGAGTCATGATTGACCACCTGAACCTTATTGATTTTTATAAGGCATCGTATATGCGAGAATCAAATCCCTATGGAAGATCAGGTAACAATCATAAAGGTAAGTATGTTCAAAAACCTATCTGTCAAAGATGTGGAAAGAGACTAATATGAAAATGTTTCAAAGGGACAGAAAGATGCTATAGATGTGGAAATCAAGGTCATAAATCAAGAACCTACCATGGAAAAAGGAAGTATTTAGTTGAGTTTAGGAAAGGGAAAGAAGTTCTTTCTGAAGGATAAATTGAATGTTTTAAATGTAGTGTGCATGGTCTTTATGCAAACACATGTCCTATGAAGAATTTTCAGGAATGGGGTCTCCAAGATCGTACAAATATTCGTTTACCAATCCCTAATGCCATTCCGATTGAGGATGAAGAAACTGACAATAACCAATGAAAGGTATGGATTATATATTAACATATGTTTTCCTATTATTAGAATCATAGGATATAATTCATGATTTTGTTTGTAGGAAAGAAGTATTTTATAATAAGTTGAAAAGGAATGGTTAATGGATCATCAAGAATGTTGAATGAGTAAGAATTCAACATATAAGGGATTCAAGAGTTATGGTAGATTTTAGGATGGTGAAATTCTTAGATGTATTAAGTCTCTTTTGATGAAGTGGTTACATTTAAAGACTTTTTATAGTATATGTAACCCTGATGTTTGATATACGAAAATTTTATTCAAGGAATAATTATCCTTTCATTGTGGATATAGTTATAAAGAACCATCTGGGTTTATATGATCATTGAATTTGAGGACATTATTGGTTAATGCATTTTGGGTTGCAAAATGGATTTTATTAGATATCCTTTATGGTTAAAATATGTTCTGGTAATTTTTAAAGATTTATCTCTTTTTGGGGGATTTTTTAAGAATTATGTAGTTTTGGAAAAAGGACAACACGCAGACAGTGTGACAACCTATCGCGTCGGACGAAGCAGCGGGAATCGAACCCGCAACCAAAGTGCAACTGGTATTTATCGCCTATCATTGTACTACATGGAGTCCTTGGTTAATTTGAATGATTATTTTTAGTTACATGGTTTTATTAATTAAGAGTAAGTTGATTTTGGGTTATCAATAGAAATGATTAGCCTATCATAGAGGATATGTGATTCGGTTAATTACTTTTCAGTTTGAGACTGTAAGAGTAACAGATGTTATTTCGGAGAAAAATGTTAAGATTTATCTTAGGAGAATATGTGACTATATCCTTCAGAGATTTGTGTTTCAATATTATATTTTTTTACTTTGAATAATTTTATGGATATATGTTTATTGAATGGTCTTTTTTGAACTTTGGGTTTTGTTTGATAAATTTTGGAGATTAGGGGTAGTTTTTCTTTTTGTAAAAACAAATATCCTTTTTGGTTATTATCTAATATCGTACTAAACGTTGTGGTTTGGTTTTGATTGATATATAAATACATGGGAAATATATAGTTCTCTTTTATGGTTTAGGTGATTTTCAAGAAATTGATTATAAAACTCTTAATGTGAACAAGTCTTCCTAAATACTCGTCTTTTGGATAAAATATGAGTTTGATTGAGGAATCTAATAAAATTTGAAATTCAACATGGAAAGTAAGTATGTTTCATTATGATATAATTATGCTCATAAATAAATTCCTCAATGAAAAGTAACTTAAAACAAAAATGTTGTCTGTTAACTTTTCCTACTGGGGAATCGAATACCGTTTAACCCATCACAAGTTTGTGATTTTCTTGAGGTTAACTTTCTACTAGACATGTTTACTATCACACTCCATCAGAACATGACCCTTTTTTTCTCCTCCATATCCTTATTTCCCTACTTGTAATCATAGTATGTGTTAACTCAGGTGACCTTTGTACTTCTCTTCCTTCCTTTTAAAGTGATAGTTTTACTGACTCTTATTCTGATGTGGGACTTTCAATGAAGTTTCAGAGCCCAATTTTGAAATTGCGAGGTCGCAATTCCCAAAAGGGGGGAAGGATGTAACATCAAATTTAAATAAATAATATTACATTATAAGGTTTATCAATATTTTTGAATAAAGTTTTAACATTACTTTAAAGGGAATGCTATGCCTGATGGCGTACCCAATACGCAACAACGAGTTTTTTTGAAATCTTACGTTACACACTAATAATTTAATAATATTATAATAGTTAGCGCTTATCCGTTTTAATGGAGGGAATTAAAATAAATAACTAAAAAATTATTGCATATTTTTGTTAAATATTTTTACATTTATCCGATAAATGTTAGAGGCTTAAAATCCAAATGAATCTAATTTTAAGAATAAATACTCTAGTATTTTTAAAAGATTGTTTTACCGCATTTTGATGACGAACCATTTTAAAATCTAACTATTGAAAATTTTATAAGATCTATTTTTCAAAATAAACTTATTATTTATGATTGGAAAATTGAAATTTACTTTGGAGAAATTTTTGGTATGTTTCTGACATTGTTCATTTTTTTAATGATTAGTGAAAAAATACTGCATTTTACATCAAGACTTTTTTTCATCTAATTTAAATATATGGTTAGATTATATTTTTAATTGGTTTTAAAGTGTAATTAGAATATATTTTTACCATTTAATTCAATGGTGGTCATTATAATTAATTTCACTTTGAAAATGGAAATAAACAACTGCCAAACGTTTCAAATATATAGCTTCAAAAAAAATCCCGCTATTTGTTTTGACAACGGGAAAGATTTTCAATTAATTATTGCAATTTCTGTGTCTGAAATTTGGTAAAATTGATTCCATATTTAGAATCAGAAGGTCCAAATTATGTAATTAAGACTCTTTTGTTTTTGGACATTATGAATAGTTACGATGGTAATTATCTTTAATTATTGTGATTAATTAGTAATCTGGTAGTTAAGGATAATAAAATAATATCATAATAATAACAAATGACCCAAACATTTGTCCTAATTCTACTGGATGTGTCACGGCCGACCATGTTATGCCTTGTGCCAATCTTTGGGACCCCATGGAATAACATTTTTGTGATAGTGACACTTTATCATTTTATTTTTTTAAAAGGAAAATATAACAAAATTATGTATCACCCTATTAAAACAATTTTAGTTTTGTCTCTGTAAGTGATCTATTAGACTATAAATATTAATTGAAAAGATAAAAATATTTCCTACATCATAGTATTTTTTATAATTTTTATACATTAAATAAATTAAATTATTTATGACATCATGATGATGTAGCGGTTACCTCAATAATGAACGATTTAAATAAAATGAAATGATAATGTAAAATCTGAGACTTACACTTGTAAAAAACCTATTGGATGAGTATATTTCGAACCCATATCACCTTATCCTCGAAATATATCAATGTGGGACCTTTAAAATCCGAAACCCTTTTTAAAATAAAGTATCATTTCTTTACATTCCATGAGTGCCCCTCCTCTTCTCTTATAAAAAGCACCCACATCTACCTCCTTACTGATACCTCTCAAGCCTTAGGCTCGGCCAAACCCTTCCCAGTTCATCTCTCCAAATCCCTCTCTTCATCATTAAAGCCTCACCTTAGGCATAAATCTCTTCAAGAACCCATTTTGGATCAAACCAAATAGAGTACCCAATTTAAAGGAATATAATGAAATGAACAAGACAAGTCGGACTTGAGGTAAGGGAACCAACCTCTCTCTTTCTATTAAAGTACTCTCTTTTATGTAACTTATTTTAATATCATCTTTCATATGTTGGGGGATGTTATTCTATATTACTGTTTCTATAAATTTTATTTTAATATGATGAGAGACCATATTTGATCTCATCAATCCATTTTTGTAAGTTCTATGTGGTGTCGTTAGGCTACCAAATTTTCATAAGGGGATTTTCATCTCACTTTTTATTCCTGTGAGATTCATGATACATTGGACACTATTTACTTTTTTTGGTGTATGTACTGCATATTATTTTAATATTTTTATAATATTCTCTCATTTATGGGTATTTACATCTTCATTTTATGACCCTTTTTCCATGGGGAGTACGTTTCGAAATTTGCCCAAATTGGTAATGGGAGCTTTCACACTCCTCTTTTTAAAAGACATATTTTGTTATGTCTTCTAATTTACATATTTGTATGTTGGGATATGTTCCTCTATATCATTATTGATGTAAATTTTATTTCCAAGGGATGAGATACCATTTTCTCCCTCATCAAAAAATTTTATGAATTTTAATATGACACTGTTAGGTTGTCAAATTTTACCAAAGGAACTTCTTAACCCAATTTCGATTTCTTTGGGTTTAACATGTAGTTATTGAATATGTCATCCTATGAATATGTGTGAATGTCATCTGTTTGTTTTACAGTTAATATAATCTTATATTGGTTGTATTTATATTTGTCACACATAATTATGAGATTGATTTATCCTTAATTTAAGGATACCTTTTTTATAAGGGATTTCATATCATTATGCATTTCTATTGAGACTTCATTGTTGATATGAATCATTTCACTCTTATATGGTGTGTATAATATCCTTTGGAATATTAGATCATGAATCCCATTATACTCATGATATTATAAAGTTCTGATTAAATATTATTCTTCAATTATTGTATTCAAGTGTCTATCATTTTGTTAAAAACCCTTTAACTAAAATATCATTTTAAATTTTTTAATGATTTATTATTATAGATATTTATAATTAATATCCATGTTTTCAAAATTGTTTTAAGGATTTATTTATATGGATATTAATGGTTTAAAATTTTAAAATCTTCAAAGTGGTATGAGACACTTTGATTCAAAAATATCTTTATAAAATGTTTCAACTGGTTTTGAAAATGGTTTTTATAATGGATTAATTATTTAATTATCCTAAAATGTTATATTGTTATTTAAGTGTGGGAATTTTATCTTTCCTTTATGCTTAAGTTATGTGCTATGATTATGTTATGGTTCGTGCGCATTGTTTATGAAGACGGGTGGTTCTGTGATAAACTAAGGGCGGGTGAGCCCGATATATCTCTACGATGCATTGGGTAATTCAAAGGAGGTAAACACAATGGTTTATCCAAAGTGAATTAGTGAATATACTGTGATGGATATTCGAAACGTAATAATGAGGGTTACTCCCTACGTAAGAATGTTATGAATGCCTCAAGTTATCTTTATGCCTTATGATTTCTATTGAGTTATGCATAAATCTTGTGATTTCATGAGTTATGTTAAAATGCTTATGTTTTAGTAGTAAAGTATGATTTCATTGATTCTTATGTATACATGGACTGATGTTTTCTTTCCCTACTGTTATAACCTTTTTTGAGGTTTTTATGCTCATCCCACGTTTTTAAAATGTTTTCACAGGACATAAAGTTGATTAGCATCAAGGATGGAATCAAGGAATTGTCAGGCTATCTAAATCAAAGAACTAGACATGACTCTTTTGTTCAATAGTTTATATTTTTGGGAAAAAATGGAAACTGAGTAGATTTTTCTACTTTGTAATCGTTGAGATGTAATAGCTATGTCCTAATTCTCTAAAACTCTAAACCTGAAAAGATCATCAATGTGAATTATTCAATTTAATTCAAGATTAAGTACGGTTTAAGGTCGGGTCCTTATAAGTAACATTGTTAATATCGATATGTTTCATTTTACATTAGGAAATATAATTTGAAAAATGGTTCAAGGATCATAAGGGAAAGTTAGTCATTGTATTATTCGTACATTAAACATTATCAGTTAGGGGATTGTAATTTATAGTGATGCAACATTGAAATTATTGGGATGGACCCTCAGTAAAAAAGGAATGTTAATTACATATACCTCATTATAATGATAGAGTCTTGTTTAAAAATTCATAATACATGATTTTGAATTAGTAATAGTGATCCAAGTTTTAAAAATAAAGTGGAATTACTTTTATTGTGAGATGTGTGATATAAACATTGATAAAAAACATGAAATATATCTTCACATAGAAGGAGTTATACATTCTCCATTGTAGTTGGTTAGGTCCAATTCATGATTATGACTACTCGATACATTACAACCCTAGAATGGAAAGAAACATCATTGATGCATTATGTATCAAATAACAAGCTACATTATCCACGAGGATGGATGAACATAAATAGTACACATAGATCTAAAATGGATGATAAGTGAAGGATAAATATAATAGGATAAATAATACATTTCCCCTAATTTTTCTAAACACTTTATTTATGTATCTATCAATCAATCCATAACGGATTATGTAGAGTTGTTAAAGTTTATAACCAATATTCCAAAGTTCACCATTGATAATGAATGTTTTGTATGATTTCGAACCCATATATATGTCCCATCTATACCAAAATGTAAGAATGAGATTTTTTATAATGCACAAAGACCGTTCATATATGTCCATCCTAGAATCACAACTATGTTTAGAGAACTAAACAAACACTTCTAGTGGGATAACATAAATATGGAAATCATAGATTTTATATCCATATTCTTAATATGTCATCATAATAAGGAAGATAAAAGTATTTATAATGAGTATATGTAACCATTACCCATAATTTTAATTAAATTGGATGTCAACACCACCGGTATAATCATAGGACACTTGATAAAAAATAATGGTCACAATTCCAAATATTTTGTACTAGATGTCCTTATAGAGTCATAATTTATTATTTGAACAAAATATGATTTATCAATGATTCATATTTTCATTTCATAATTTAAATAGGTTTTTAGGCTTCATGGAGTACCAATATATAATGTATCTAATCAATATCCAAGGTTTATGTTGATATTATTGAACTTTATTGTACATGTTTTGGGGATAAAATTTATTTTAGAACTTTTTACTACACTCAGACATATAGAATATCAAACAGAACCATTCATATACTATAATTTATGATGATATAATTTTTACTGGATTTATATGGATATTGGGATCATAATCTTCCCCTAATATACTTGTAATACAAAAACAATTTTCCTTCTAGCATCAAAATGGAAGTGTTTGAGGCTCTATTTAATACAATATTCATGAATAAAAAATGATGGGATAATGTTTGTTAAATAACATGAGGGGTACAACCCATTTAACTAAATATTAAAACAACACAAATTCACTAAATTCTCTATATGGAAATACATCAATTAGATCTAGAATTTGATTTTATAGAAAAGGTATTTCTCTGAATATTCCAATGAAAATGGTTTGTTACATTTGTGAAGAAATGGATATTATGACAAAGGTAGATTGGCTACATTGAGATACATGGTTATGTCATGGTCGAGACCTATCAGTTAGTGCTTCCTGAAAACATATCCCAAGTACACAATGTGATCCATATATCATTTTTGAGAAATTATATAGCATATCTATCACATGTACTACGTTTTTATGTTGTAAATCTCAAACACGACATCCAATATGATGAACAACATATAGATATATTGGATCTATGGGATAAGCTATTAAGGAAGAAGACCAATTTTCCGGAAAATTTTTATATATAAATAATATATTTGATTAAGGTATGTGGTAACCTATAATTGAGATGAATTAAAATTAGCATCACTTATTATCTATAGTGTAATGAAATTTCAAGGAAGAAACTATTTTATGTGGTTACAATGTATTGAAATTATTTTTTACACCATAAATAAATACAATGTTCAATGACTTTCTCCACACAACATACTGAAACAAAATTAATGTTGATTGATATATGATATCCATTAAAATAATAACATTAAAAGTTATAAACAAAATTATGTATTATATATAAATAAAAACATTTACACTATATTAACTCAATCATTACAATTATGAGACTAATAAAAATATTCCCTAGATTAACACTGTATTTAATGAAATTGATATTGATCATGTTGGATATATTTTAGATAAAAAAATTTGGAAAAATCCTTTTTAACATATGATAAATTAATTTAATTGAAAAAAAATTATTTGAAATTTTTTTATATTATGTTTATAAATATTACGAAACAATTTTGAAAGATTAAATTTATTTTTTTATTTACTATATTCATATTATCAAATTATTATTTTTTATGATCTTAAAAATAATAATATCTATGTGAATTTTCAAAATACTAACATTGTTTATGTCATTAATTTTGTGAAATTAATTTATTATATGAATACATTTAAATATATGGACATATTTTAATATATAATTATATAATATAATTTATGATAAATAATTTTAAATTTATAAGATATATTTCTAAACCAATGATCAATATTTTTGAAATATATATAGACATGTAATTATAACAATTTTATTTACTATTATATTAATTAACTATTTATTGATTAAAATAAGTTTTTGATTTAGTTTAATGGTAAATTAATATTATTTTATGAATAATTATTATTTTAATTTCATGTTATTTAATGAAATTGGTAATTCTATCATCATTTTTTTTTTGTTTCCCAAAAAATAGTTTTTTTACTTGTTAAATGCACTAAAATTAATATTAATTTTCGAATACATAGGATGTTAATTTTATACAGTAATTAATATATTTTAGATAACAATGTTACTTATAATTATTATGTAAAAATACATTTTTATAAAGTATATATTGTTGGTATTAATTATTATTACTATGATAATGTAGAGATAATTATTTTAAAATTATTATTTTATTAATATAAAGTAATTTATAAGGAATCAATTAAATTTAAATAGATAAATAATCAATCTATTATTAGGTATAAACACATAATTAATATAATTGACACAAATTTAATTAGTAATAAATAAGAAATAATATTATGAATCCATAATAATTAAAATGTTTTTTCTATTAAAATTGATTATGAAGACATTGTCTATTTTAATTAAAAAGATTAATTTATAATATTTAAAAAATATTTTTGGTTTAAATAGATTTTAAATTTAGGCCGATCAAAACTATGTTTTGTAATTTGTGTTATAAAATATGTTAAATAAAACATAAACTAACATGGTTTAATACACCTTATCTATTTTAAAAGAAACAAATAGTATAATTTAAATAAATAACAGTATAAACACTAAACTATTTTTAATTTTTTTTGTGAAATTAGGTTTATACCTTAAGAGACACAAATACAATAAACACCAAATTATTTATAATCATTAGATCCATTGTTAGTGGAATAGTGTTTTGAAATTATTCCAAAATGATGAGTCTTTCCAAAATATTATTTTATCCCCATATTTAAGGATTTTACATACACCCTTCAATGATACACCTATCCATGTAAAAACTCATTGAAAATATTATCTATTATTTTATCAATAATACTATCCCATTAAAATAATAACATTTTTCACTCTTGGTTATATAAAGACCTTCAATTAATGTGGATCATTAAGGGGAAAATAATGTCTCTAATATAAGTGTTGTCTCTAATTAATCATTTCTTATTTATCTTAATCTACCAAATATATTAACACTGTATTAATATTATAACCTAACAATCAATATTATACTGAAATTTTTTTATATTATTGGTATGAGTGTTTTTTATTCATTATCATCTACTATGAAAGCAAAACTACATCGTGTGTGAGTTAAATAGGCAAATGATTCGGAAAGGTTACATCATTTTCTTCATTAACACATTTCATGGATGGTATTAATGGTGATAAAAATTGGTAATGACTATATATAACATATAATTACAATTCTAAAATTTAAATTTTATTTCCACCTTCATCCACTCACATGATTTGATAAAATTGTGCAATCTTTGTTTTTGTGCACAAATTACTGCCTCTATGATGAATCATTTTTACATTTTTTTAAAAAATCTTACATTATATAAAAATAATTAAATAAAGTTATAAATCATAAAAACCTAAAAACAATATGATTTTTATTATATTAATATGGTATTATTTTAAAATAATAACTCATTTTACTATACTCGCCAATTTAGTTAAGAAGTCTTTATATATTGGTATGTATAGGCAGCTATGTGAAAAATACTATAAAATATTATTATAGATGAATATGAGAGAATGAAAAACTATATTATAGAAATAAATTAATGAAATAATGATTATTATATGGGTTCTGTGATATAATATTTTTTATTTATCTTATTATTAAAGTAACATTTTCCAATTATAACATTATCCGAGAATTCATTATCAATTCAAGTTTCACATAAATTAATAAAATATATGTGAAATGAAAGAAGAAAATTTTATATAAATATAATTTATATATTAAATAATATTAATTTATATATACATAATGAACTTTTTATCCATTTATGGCTACTGATATCCAAATTACTAAACATGTGAAAAATAGTTAATGTTATTAATTCTCGATGAAAAAAGAGAATATTACAAAAACATAATGAATTAAGAGAATTGTTACTGTTGAAAAATATAAAACAAGATATATATGGACAAGGTTATAAAATAGAAAATTAAGAAGTGTTACTTAATGTTATAGGATTTTAAATCACTTCTACAGAAGTCTTGATTTAATGTAAGAGACATGTTATCTCAAACTCCTTTTATTGAGTTATAAAATTCGTAATTTAAAATTAATTTTTGAAAGACATTACATTTTAAACATTTTTTTATTTTTACTTTTTGAGAATGGGGCTTTTCATCAAATCCCATTTCAATGAAACATTTCCTTTTAATTTTTTTTAAATAAAGTATTCTTATAAAAGTATAATTAACCATTAAATTTATAATGGAAAAAAGGTTTTCAAAGGATCTTATGATTGTGATTTATTTTCATCATATTAAATTAATATATCATTAATTTAGTAATGTTTCAGGTTTCCCCCTAATTTTTTATTCTTTTATGTGATTAAATTTCATGATTTTGTTTTAGTTGTAAAATGATTTATTTAATGATGTTATTTTTCAAAATTTTAATGTCTTATACAAACCATTTTTTTCATGGGTTTATATGAATATTGAATGATTTATATTTTTTTTAAAAAAACTCTTATTTTCAAGGGTTATTTATGTGATTATTGTGAAATTTCATGAAACCTAATATGAGTTATTTAATGATATGATATTTATTTAATTAACACATACATGTATAGATTATGAGATGGGTGGGACGCATATCTCCCTTAAATGCATTAGGAAAAGGATTATAACTCATGAGATAGACATTTCTGTTGATGGTTTTTTTAGTATCTAGGTTCACGAACAATGATTATGATGGATTTTTTTTGCTACCCCAAATTTTATGACTGAAGAATCTACTAGGTACCCCTGTTAAATATTATAAGATATACTGTTTTTAATATTTTGACATGTTATTTTATATGGTTCATGGATCGGGTTATAATTTTCATGGTTTATTTTATCATGCCATTATAAAAGATTAATTTTTGACATTTTATGTCTATATTTCATTATTATGGTTATGAATTATTAATTTATTTTTCCTTTAAATCATATATTTATCATTATTAATGATTTTTCAAGTGATAATTATCATACTGTTATGTGATTTTTTATGTTATCCCTTACTAAGTGATTTATCTCACACCTTATTATGTTTTACCTTCCCCACAATTTTTAGAGGACTATGTACTATGTAATTCATATGAGTGGATATGGATTATGAAGAAATGGTCAATGTTTCTGAAATGGTTGTTTTTGAATCTAGACTTCAAGACACTAACCTTTCGCTCCTTAGGTCATGCGACTATATATTGATGTAATAATTAATCAATTTTATCAAATTCATATATATGTATATTTAACATATATCACAAAAATTATTATTAATATTAATATTTTTATATTCATGTATAATTCCATGGTTGATTTAAACTCTATTGTAACCACATCATGTAGGACACTGAATCAAATATAACATTTCTCTTAATTGAAATACTTTGCGGGCTTGTCTGGATTTATTTTTGGGTATGGATGGTAGTGACCAAACTATGCATAGATACTGGTAAATCATAGTGTTGAATGGATGTACTCATATATTTAATTCACTATTGATAACCTATGTGAGTGATCCTTTTCATCCTTTCCAGATGATTCCCAAGTGAAGATCTCACCTATGAAAATGCAGTTTTTAGGGGTAGGCTCAGACGGTGGATGTCCACCTCAAGGGTAAACATGTAACTAGTTCATCCAGAATCAGGATCATGATGATGTAAAAGGGAGGACATCCTAGAATCAAAAACATAAGAAGAAAAATATGGTATGCACTAGCTGGCATCCTTACTCGAAAATGGGGGTTGGTTATACATGGGTGTCATACATTAGTTATGGATTATGACTATATCCCTGACATGATGGGGGAAGATTATGGATGGGATAATTTCATTCTATGTATCCAATGATTGGTTTTCCACTATTATGGTTCGGGATGGTGATGGTGGGGGTTGTGTGGTTTTGTTGCCTGGAAACATGGGGCCTCACCTGATTAATGGGATGGAGATGATAGAGGGGTCATGTCTTGCATGATCATTGATAGAGAGCCCCACCATTATGATAACGCTATAGATACTGGATTACACAAGTGTAGATAATGATTGGAGCTTACAAAATTTAAGTGATTCAAATAGAGGCTGTACACCTATCAGAAAGAGGGATAGAATCCCCACATAACATCGGGGCTCAAAATGAAAACGGGACCTCACAATGCATGATTAATGATAGGGCCCCGCCTGAAGGTTGGGATATTGTTGTAAAGAGTAGCATCATGAATGATATATGATTAGATCCCTACCTAATGCTGGAGATGGAGATATATGGGGTTCATCCATACGACTTTGAAGAGGGGTGTAGAACATGCTATCATTGTATATATATATATATATGATAGTGTAATAAAAATGTAATATCCATTGGGAGATATAGAATTGGTTATATTGTAGGGTTGGTTTATGTTTTCTTTTATAATTACCCCACAACAAAAAAATATAAATAATTACCATTATAATAATTATTGTTATTATGATTATGATTATTACCTCATTGAAAGATAATAAATAGTTTCTTTTTTAAATCCATGACCTAAATTTCCTAATTTAGGTTATTATAAGGACAAAATTCTATTGAAAATTCTATTTTTTCTAGGTAATTTAAATGGATTAAATTATTATAAAAGTAATTTTTCTTAAATATGGTGATCATATGATGGGCCAAGTAGGTTTTTGTAATTATATATTATGTGGGATCCTATTAAAATAAGTTTAGTGGATGAGGAGAAGTGAATAGTCTATCAATTTCAGTAGTTGAGGCGGTGCTAGCTGCAAGAGTAATATTGACTATAATGGAAGGTTAATTAGGAATCTCAGATGACGATACAACCTACTAAACTAGATAAGGACCTCTATAAAATGAGTTGTTACTGGATTTTGATTTAATATTTGGAGTGTAAATTCAATGTATCCCTAATTGATGATAAGTATAATCAATGACTCATTTGATTATGAGATTATAATAATCTATTTAAATAATCATATGGCAGTGTTCTCTTTTGGTTTATGTTGAATGTGGAAACCCTGTTATTTTATTGTCCCCATTATTCATTCAATTTTATCTTCTTTCCTAAATTTTAATTTTGAGTTACTCATTATAGAATTTCGTATATGAAACATTGTGGTGTTGGTGGTTATGTTACAACACACTCCTTAATTCAGGTTCTATAAGACATTAATATTTTAGGTACTTCTAATTATTTTTGATTGACAAAAATGTGTGAAACTTTTTGGTGAAATCATGTTTTCTATTTTGGTGATTACATGACTTCTCTTCAAAATATTATTCATCAATGTTTATTTTATTTAAAATCTGTAAGTCATGTCACATTAAAACATCCCTCAATGTATCTTTTATTTAATTTTTTATTATCATTAAAATATGTTATGTTTAAATAAGGGAATGTTTTAATTAATAATTATTATGTAAGTGACATATTTTTTTAGGGAATACAGATGGAAGATTACCTAATCAATGTCACAATAAAAGTACATTGGCGGAGTAAATCTTGAAAAAATGATGGTTTATTGGGGAATACATGATATAAAATTATATATAATGGTAGGGATCTCACTGGCATAATATTTTTACATCAAAAAACTATTGAAGAAAACAAAATTAGACTGATGGGGGAACCAGAAGATATGTTGGAGAAACTACCCCAATAAAAAAAATATTTGTAGTACAACTAATTTTTATCAAGAGGTTGTTAGAAGGGAGGCCAGTACTAGGCCATGTGAACTAGTTTATCATGGTAAAAAATCATCTTGATGCGGTGAAATTAATTTTTATGAATATTGTATGTGTAGTAATACAACATTTATATTTAATGTATTCATGTGATGGATTGATTATTATGATCAATAATTCATTTAAGTGTCCAATATGGTGTCTGAGGATGTAATTAAATTGATATTCAAAATGGAACCCCAAATATTGGAGTTTTGTGAACTCTCTGGTAATTCACAGAATGCTAAATTAAAGGGATGGTCACCACAAATAATTAATCCTTATATACCATATTATATATCTAGAGATAATAGTTTATAAATTTTGAATTGTCCAAGACATAAATATTGTTCCAATGGGAAACAAGGATATATCCAGAGTAATTACTCAAACCATAAAGAAGTCATCAGTAAAGCATATGATAGATGTCGAATATTGAATAACGCAAAAAAGGGATGAAAAAATGTATTATTCTGTTTTAATATTCTAATTAAGTCATATATAGTTGATAGTTGTATATCATTTCATTCAATAATAGATTCCATGTATTATTATAAACTATAAATAGTAATTATTTTTCAGTGTCCATGTAGTGAAAAATTAAGCTGTAAATAGTATAAAATGTATATGCAGACATACTTATGTAGAATTAGTATTTTCTATAATTAAATTAAATGATTCCCTTTCTAATTTTCTCAAAATAATGTAATTTCAATTGGATAGTTTTATGATTCTTGGTATAGAACTATTATTAAAAATTGTTTTTAAATTGGAAAAATTATCTTTTTGTGGAACATGTATTAAACGATAGTAAAATCTATTATAATAGAGACTATTATATATGTAAAATTGATAAAATTTCAAACAATGAAATTTTGGAGGTCTATCAATGAAATCTATTTTACATTACTGAGTGTCCGAAAAAGTTTCTATCTAGGAAATTGATATTATGACTCAATCACACAAAGATCAAATATTGTGAGGCTTGGGTACTACGGTGAAAAAATTAGTTTTCATTCAATTTGAATGGTCAAATTATTGAATCTGGAAAGAATGAATTTTTTAACTATAATGTATGGGGACAAGATTCAGTTAGTTCTGAAAGAGGATCCCTATAAATCGTCCTATTCATTTATCAACGAATGGTTAAGGTATGGGTATATTTCTTTAAGCTTGTTTGTAATGTTTTTTGTACTAATGTTCATTGGAAATCCCTGATTAAAAGTAAATGTAGATGTATTTTAATGTGCCATAAAATAGTTGTTAGTGGATAGTACCATTATATAAATGTCCTAAGATATTATCATAATAATAGAATTCATATTAATTGTACAATAACCAAACCATAAAAGAATAGTAAATTGTAAAAAAAATAAGACATAAACTATGACTGAGTAATAAAGATTTATGTGGTTTCACGATAGAATGCCAAATTATATTTAATAAAAACAAATTAACATAGAATTATTTCTAGTCAACATAAGTCCATCAGTTGCTTACATGATAGGTTAAACCATGAGGTAAATGGACTGGTCAGCTTAAGATATAAATTTACTTAATGTCTTCATATAATAAGAAAAATTATCACCTCAGTTGGAAGGATAAATAAAAATTTGAGTACAAATCTGAGGTTTGTATCATTTATTGATATGGGAATAAATATAACTATTTTAAACAATGGGATGATGAATAATTAAAATTGATCATGAATAAAAACATTATCTTCAATGATAATATAATATGTAAGTATATAAATTTAGATAAATAAATGGTTGAGATATATAATCTAAAAAATGATGATTTTGTTGATATAAATGAAAGAAAAATAATATTAGAAGTTCAAGTGACACCATATTTCATCACATAATTTATAAAATATCAGCTATAAATATATATTCCCAAATTATAAATGTCATATGAATCCCCATTAAAATATTTGTGTATTGAGAAGTCCACATTAGAAGAACCTAAAGTCTAGGAATCAAAAATATTTTCACTATGAAGATATGAATCTGAAGCAATGTTGGTTATATCACCTCGTGTTCGGTGACCAATCTAGAAATATACAGATTCTTTTTATATCTTTATTCTATGTGATATTATGGAATCTATATTCCTAGAAGAATATATGGTATTATATAACTATAAATTGTGGGAGTGATAAATTGTGGAATAAATTAATTCCTTAAAGCTCTACAAAAAATAGATGTTTATGGAACTAATTAAGTGATAGAAATATGTAGATAAGAAAAGAATTTTGTTTTAAATGAATTAGATGATATAAGTAAGAAATACTAGTCATGGGTGTCGATGAAGGAACTATAACAAATGGTGGTAATTAATTAATTTTAATTGATATTGGATTTTGTAAAATATATTTCTAAGTGGACGATGTTTAGCTTAGTTTATTATAAAGATATATAGTTGGCGTAAATATATTTCAGGGATACCTTTATGCATGGAGGCATGGAGGAGGAGATCTGTATAAATAATCAAAATGGTTTTGATGATAATTGGAATAAAAACCCTATTTAAATGTTTAATTGAATCCTCTACTACCTAAAATAGGCTCCTAGATAGTGTTAAATTAATTATAACTCATTCATGATTGAATAATGTTTCATGTGGTGTAACTCTAAATAATTTATTTATTAAATTTCATATAATAATGGAACATACATCATATAGTTTTTAATATGGTTGACATATTATATTTTTTTATAATGGTTTCAACGATTCAGGAGTTAACGGTTAATTCATATATAATATTAAAAATAATTGATATTATCCATGAAAAAAATACTAGGGATGATAATATAGTTTGATAATAAATTTTGTGTATTGTGGTTATCTTATAATGAATAAATCCTTAATATCATTTTAAAATTAAAATAATTCATTATAATTTTCTCACATCCCATCTTACTAGACATTTCATGTTATCTGTGGAACATAGACCAACATCATTATATGACCCTACAAAAATATTGAACATAACATATGCCTTATATGACATAATATAGATGTATTATTTTATTGGTATTCTTCCATACATTTTCATTTATGTGGGAGTTGTAAGTTGTTTTATGTTAAACCCTAAAAGAGAGCACTAGAATGACGTAAAGTGGATCATTAGATAGTTAAAATGATCAAAATATAAAATTCTCTAATTCAGGAAACATTTTATTGTGAATGTATTTTTATATACAGAATTTTCCTGGGATCCAGTCATCCAAAAGAGAACAGTGGGCTTTGAGTTTATTTCTTGTGAAATAACATCAAATTCGATATCAAGACTACTTAGTGTGTTTACATTGACTCTGATAGAATTATCAAACATAGAACCTAATGAACATGTAAATGAGTTCGTATTGTTAATGTAATTATTTAATGATATTAAAATAGTACTGTAAGTAATAGTGTTATTCATTGATAGTTAAGGTAAAATTCACCTATCCCAAAGTCCATTATTTCAATAAAAAAAGAAACAAATTGAATTAAAATTATATTTCATCTAAAATCTACCCAAATAAAATCAATTAAGGATGAGGATGGTATATAATATAAAATATAGTAGTGATATATAAGGTTCTACTTCAATAAATCATGAATTTTTAATGTTCCACATTTAGAGTTAGGTGAATTGAATATTGTGGAGAACATTGGATGATGGAGGAAGAAGAAATAGGATTTACTTAGTGTTGGAGGATATTAAAGTGATCCATGAAAAACTATTTATAACACCCCAATAATTTTTTAAATTTTCATATTCTATTAAGTATTTTTTTTCGAGATTATATTATATGAAAAAAATTGTTATATTTATTCTATATACAACACTGAGTAAGCTGGCGTTACACAGAAGAACCAGTTTTACCATTAATATTATTATTTTGTAGTTATATCATGTAAATTATATTATTAGTTATTAATATAATTATATTATATATTAAAACATATATATTATATATTCAATCTAATTTTTTTACATATATCCCATAATTACGGTAGAAATATGATAATAACTGATGGAATTTATGAAAAAATATCTATATTTTTTATAAAGGTAGTTTTACCACTATTTAATGGTTCACATATATTAATACTAAATTTTGGAACCTTTATATAATATATATGAAAAAATATATTCTATTTTTGAAATATAAATTTCAATATTTTCCTAGGGTGAATTTTTGGTAGATTTTACAGAATATTTATTTTTGAAAAATAGTTCAAATACAAATTTAAATTGAAAACTTCTTTATTATATAAATAATATATACTTTAAGATGATATATTAAATTATTTTTATTATTAATTTAAAAAAATTATACATACATATTATTATTTTATGCCATTGAATTCAATTTCCCCTGAAATTTGATATAAGAACATTTGAAACTTTTTTCCATTTTTCATAAAAAATTTGATTTCTCATCCAATCATCAGTATTGAATTTTCATTAAATCTAGCCACATAAATGATTTTAATTTGGTAAAATGGAGTCCATATTTTTAATTAACATAATTTATTATTTCATGTAATCTTAAAAAAAATTTCCACACAAGTATTAATGGAAGAAATTCAAATTAATTACAATGGAAAAGGTAAAATTACGCTAAATAATGGACTAAAACATAAAAGTTACGAAAAAATATCCTATTAATTTATAACAAAATATTTTATTCACATATATATACTATATCACATATTTATTAAAATATTAAGAGTAATTTGGATTTTTTTCCATGAAAATGACCTATATAACATGTTATGTATGTAAAATTAAAAAAATATTACCTTACATACCATTAAAAATTATATATCCATGATATATAGAAATTATATTATATTTTCGGTTACACATAACCTTTTGAAATATAATTGAGTTATTTTTATCATAATAATTTATCATTAATTTTTAGAGATGAATTAGTTACTAAAAATTCCTATGAAATGCCAATGCATTGATAATTTAGTATGTAATTAAGATAAATTAGTGATACTCAAAATACTAAAAATGTAGAAAATTGCATGACTGATTTTGTTAAATACATTTTTAAATGAATTTTTCTTTTAATATATCACTAAAAATAATATATTTTATTTCTATCATTTCCTTGTTATTTTTAAATTTAAATTAAGTAAAAATGTCATCACTGACATTAATATAATTTTATTAAAGATGATATTTTATATAAGGATTTAATATTTAATGAAATATAATCTTGTAAAAATTGATTTCTAAATGTAAATAGATATAAAATATAGTATATTCTCTTAACAATTTATATTTTATATTTCACATATTGATCCCTAAATTTTAAAAATGTTGTTATCATGGTTCAGGTGAAAGTAGTGTTTTTTCATGTTAACAGTGCTTGTTTTAAAATTAATTTCCAACACAAATGGGATTTAAAATTTTCAAATTAGGTATAATATTAATAATATTTTGGTTCTATATTTTCTATTAAATCAGACATTAATTAATTATTAATGTTTAAATTTTTTTAAACAATTTTATTATAATAAAAACAGTACCAGTAAAAGTGGTGATACATAGAAGTTGAAGAAAAATTTATAAAAATGAACTTTTTTTGTGTGGTGGATTTTTGGATCGACAATAATTTCACTATAATCAATTATTTTTCAATTTCTGAGACATGTTATTTAAGGGAGACCTCCCAATAGAGTTTACAATATAATATTTATAAGAATGTCAATCCACCTCCACTATAAAAATGTAGTCACTCCCCAAATATCTTCACACATCACAAGACATTTGGATAATCCAAAAATAATACCAAATATCTACCCAAAATACCTCACCCCACCAAAAAATACTCAATTTATATAAAATTAAAACCATTTATTTTTTTATAAACCAAAAGGAGTTTCCCAAATAAGATAAAATGCTCTTCCACGATCACTTTTGTTTCATTTTTATGTCCCCCCAAAAATTTTATTTTATATTTTTATTATAAAATTAAATAACTATCCTAAATTTATTTTTATATTTTTTTCCTATTTTTATAACCTAAACCATCACATACTTCTATAATATGGATTATTCAATCATCGTTCGTGTGTACCACAGTCTCCCGCCTAGCTAACTAATGTTATTAATTTTTTCAATACCACCTTTCATGGTTGGAATAATAACATATTTATAGTTTATATATAATTTAAATGATATTTATGATATATTTATCCTACATAATTATAATATAAAACATACCATCTTGATTTCATTTTTGTGGGAATACAATAAGGTTTTTGTGGATTTTTAGACTACCTCCTCCTCGAAGCAATGTGATTCCTTCACGCACTACATGGAATTTATTAAGGATGGTTTTAATTAACATATATTATAATTTTTAAATTAATATTATAATATAATTATAATATATATTTGTATATATATCATTTACATTTAATTTATTTAATACTATAAAAAATATAAGTACTGTTAATGTGTATGTATGGAATACCATCTCCAAGAACAATGTATATCATTTCCTATATATGAACATTAATGATTACTATAAATAAATATATAATGATTATAATTCTTATTTATATAATTTTTTACATTTATTAAAATATTTAATCATGATCTATGTAATAGGAAGGAAAAATATAAAATTGACACATACTCGGAAAACAAGTCAATTAACACCCAAAATAGAGAAATAAAGAATTACTATTAACAAAATGGTAAAAATATATTATAAAAATATTGTATATGATAATATATATATAAGTATATATATATTATAAATTAATAAAATTATCTAACCCATTATACATTAGGTTAATGGACATTAACCCAAAAGGAAATGCATGGTACGAGATTTTCATCTCACTTTTTATTTATGTGAGATAAATGAAAAATTCAAAACATACATATTTTTTTATTTATATAATTAACCTAATAATATATTATATAAATAATTAATTTATATTAATATTTATAAAATTATTTATTTGATGATTATTACTTTTTTGGTTTTGATTTAAATATTAGGACAGTTGTAAGGGATTTTGTTTCAATTTACATTCCACAGAGACCTATTTGTTATTATTCAAAAATTCACATCAATGTGGTTTATATACTTCCACATATTTATTTAATATCATAATTCAGTTAAACTTGAGTGTATTTTATTATTCACATTGTATAGTATCATCCATTGTGTTTGACTTGAAAATTACCAACTGGTAAAAGTCATCTTTACAATCTCACTTAATTTAGGATTGTTTACATTATCTATAAACAATCAATTCATTAATTATACTTTCCATCATAAATTAAATGTATAATAAATATATATATTATTATTGTATGTATATGATTATATCCTAAACAATATTCTTTTTGTACATAAGGTTTTAAATTGAATAGTATTTGACTAATTATGCAAATATTGATAAAAAAATTACTTTTTATTCCTGAATGATATTTAATTATAAGGAAATTTTTTTATTATTTAAATAAATTATTTGATATATTATGAATTATTTTGACTATAATAAATGGGTGGTCCAGGTTATAGGTATCCCCTCAATGTATCAGTAATTTCAAGAGATGAAATAGTTGCCCAATTTAGAGCAGATCTAACTGTCTTTAGAATATATCTTAATGGTATAGTGGTTCATGTTTCAGATACCTGATGTTCAATATATATAAATTAACTTTATTCAATATTTATTTATTATTATATAGGTTAATTTCAATATGAAAATTTATAATTATTCTTTTCATTTTCGTTCTGTTTATTAAATGAATTTTTTCTGTTATCCATCTTTCCATGTTGTTAATGTGTTATCCATTTGGTGAAATGGAATGTGTTTTAGGTTATTTAACATTCCATATGGTTTATTAATTGTTAATTCATGTTATTTTTTCTTTATCTTAACACTTCTGAATAATTTGTGTTCACAAATATTTTTTTCTTTCCCCATGATATGATGAAGAATTCTTGGAATGAGTTTCAAGTATGTAGTTTATTAGTTCTTGTTATGTATTATGATTTGTTTTAGATTCCAAATATAATATGGATAATATGTATGTAATATGGTTTTCTTATACTGAAAAAATTTCATTCAATTGTGATTTTATTTCTTGTAATCATGAAGATGAAATAATGTAGGGAACTGACTCGTGTATTCTAGGGTCTGGGTGTTATTGTTGATATCTACCGATGTTTAGTAGAATCATTGGAAACTAGACATTAGAAAAAATGGTTTAGGTAACATGACCCTATGGTTAAATTTAATAAAAATTATAGAATAACATACCAAAGGAAAATGTTAAACCCAAGACCCACTAAAGTCCAGAACGGATACATGTAACATTTCCTCCTACATTTGAATGGTCCTCTTCAGTTTTTCATAAGTCTTTAAGTGTAAAGAAATGTTGAGGCGTAATTGGGTTCCAAGGACATGATGCAATCCCCTCCATAATCATGACATAAAACGTTTGTCCTAATATGAGATGATGGATAATGGATCTCTAGGAAGCCACAACACCTGATCCACATACATTCATGCTATGTAATCCACTACAGTCGACTCCTCGATCATTATGATGTGAGCCAATTTTATTAAATGATCCACTGCTACCCAAATATTATCGCATCCACAATGAGACCTAGGTAATCGTCTGATTAAATACAATGAGATGTTATCCCACTTCAACTTAGGGACATCTCCGGGTGGCAACAAACCATCATGAACATGGTTCTTATCCTACATTTTCTATAACACCATGATCTTTTCCTCAATCTTTTCCAATGTCTTCTTCACAGCGAGACACAAAATCAATTCCCGCAAGCCCTGTTACATCATGTGAACTCTTATTTATATAGTATAGTGTGATCTATTGAACTCATAAAAAACATCCACCATCACTTCAATTGCAACAAAATAAATTTCATGGAACAACCTCAGATTCTGACCATCGTATAGCCATCCCTCCAGAGCATCACCGTATTCAAAGAGATCATGAATCACTATCGCTTCTAAATATCCCCACTGAGACTACTTCACATTATACATTAGATTTTATTATACTGTCATCTGTAATATAAAACCTCTTCTACAATATATTTTTGAATCCATGTGCAAGGCCTCTAACTCCTCTATCGCCCTCCAAGTGTCAGTAGATTCCAAGAGAACTTCTTTATTTGATTTCCTACTCAAATCATCAGAAAAAAAATTCCCTTTTTATGTGGTTTAGGGAATCTCAGAATAGTAATCCAGGTGAAAATCCATCCACCTCTATTTTTAAAAGTTCAGCTCTAACAAAAAAAAGATATACTTCATGGTCTTATTACACAATGCACTTCACAATGAGGTAATGTTTCCACAACATTAGTGTGAACATGACCTCTTGTATTTTTAGATAAATGGCTGGAATAATTACATTCATGAGGATGTAGCTTCCTAGATCCATAATATTTGACTCTACATTGATATATCAGCACACACCATAGGATTAGATGAGAAAAATAAAAAACACTTTGAACATCACCCCTTCCTCTAGCAGACCGAGAACTGGATCAATGAACAAAAACCCCTCTAGATACACAAATGTTTCAATGTACAACTCTATCCACAAAAATCGTGGCCTCTTCTAGTCAGAGTTTCAACCACGCTATTACCCAGGAGTAATCACTTACGAATCCTCGGTAGTAGCCAGACTTACATAAAAACTACAAACCTATTCCATATTCTTGGGGATTCCTAAAAAATGAATTCCTCATCATTTTATGGGTCTGCTGCTACAAGATGTTGACAAAACACATGTCAATGTAAGAGGACCTCTCATGTACCAAACCAACACTTGAGCATCTTTCCTTATAGTTGGTGGGGCTGAAGGACCACAAGGGAAGTCCCGATATGCACAATATGATACTCCTGTGAATTTGTTTATATTTTGATGTCATTGATGAATATAATGTTGAAACAGTCCAGGAACATGTGAAAGAAGGAGTTTATAAGCCTCATGAACACGGTTGCTGCGTTTGTAACAATGAATGACATATCCGCGAACTCAAAGTTCCCTTACCAAAACTTGAAAGCAGTATTCGGGAATTCAGCGTTCTTCATCCTTATCTTAAGATTCCTAGAATACACATTGACCATAGATAACCAAACTACTCCCCTAAACTAGTCAAAAAGATCATTTATTCATAGAAGAGGGTAACAGTTCTTGACCGTTATCAGATTCAATATCTAGTAATCTATGAACAGCCTCATACCAACATCAACCTTCTTCAAAACCATGAAGGAAGCTCCCCATAATGATGAACTAAGTCATATGAAACACTTCATCATCAGATCATCAATTTTAGTTTTCAACTCCCACTACTCGGAAGGATCCATCTGATAAGTAGCCATCGAAATCAGATGAGCACTGGGTTGTAAGTCTATCATAAAATCAACATCAAGCCAAGTGGGTAGAGTCAAAAACACCTTGAAAAAATATATAGAAACACTCTAAAAACTTTCGGATCCTCCATCATATCAGTACTCATTAATCCTACTAACAACTTGACCAACTAGGAATAAAGAGACTTTACTCTTATACTTCCCACATAATGGCTTTGATCACCAATGAAAACAATGTGATGTAATGTTACGTCAGAGAACAAGACCATTTTCCAGAAGCATCCGATAACGAAATAGACCAGAAAAAAACATTTACTGCTAAGGATGACAACATACATCTCCATCTATAGGAGAATGAAATAAAAACTACCCTAATGTGGCCACAACATTAGTCTACATCCCAAGAAAACATCAAAAAAGATGTTCTTGCCTCTTAATTGTGTACTGAAAACCAGGGGAACAGAAATTCACTCTATGTTTGCTCACATAGCTTAGGCTAGACCAGGTGAAACAAATGAGTGAAAAGATCTTGTATCGAACTAGGATCATGTAAGCATACCAAAAAAACTGATCATACCTCAAATGTTCTTCAGGTCTTCTGGAACTCTTTCATATGTGGTGCACAATAGACCACACCCATATTCTCTTCCCCTCAGCTATCAGAATCCTCCATGACCAAAACACAGACAAGGTCCCTATGAAGCACCAAGAGGATGGCCTCCTACTGCACTATTCTCCCTTAGTGGAGTAGGGGTATATTGTACCTGGGGTTGGAAAATCATAGATGGAAACTACTACTAAGATTGGAATTGAACCGACCCACCTCTACTATATTGAGCTCAAGACAGGAATTATCCGTAGAGTTTCCCATGACCTCAATAATAAAATCACCTCATCCCGAGGATGGAGGGAAATGGGTGAGGACCTGAGGTATAGAACTGAAACTATTGGGGTCGACTCCCCATTAGCCGAATCGAGGATGATTATGATGCCATAAACCTGCTGCTAACACCAATCACCTTTGAAGATATCTTCTGAATTACCTATCACAGAATACCTCCTCATGATTAGGTGCTTTGCACTACCTCATCATTCAACTAAACAAGTATGTATTTCAGAAGAGTGATGGGATAAACTACACCCTAAAGATAAGGAAAAATTGCTTCCTCTATGTTTTTTCCTCGAGATGAAACATATAGAAAATGTACTAGAGAAAAACACTGGAGATTCTTTAACATGATCCCCAATTCCCTAAAAAACATACTCCCCTACATGAGGGATAATATCCCCTTCTTCTTTTGTCTATTGTTGTGGAATAATGGAATTATGCCCGAAATTCCACCTCAATGTCAGTCCATGAATCATCTACGTTTTTATTATTCCTGAGTTAAAGCCTACACCATTGATGTGCTTCTCCACTCATCTCCCTCACCGATAGAAGAACCCAGTACATTGTGAGATCTAGAATAACAATGAAATTGATCACTGTATCCTAGAGCCAAATCATTTTCTCCATGTTCGAGACATTATCCTCAAACTTTAACAAAGTATTCCCCTAGAAATAATAAATAATTTTTATCTACTGGTCATCCTATGCTGTGGGATTAACCTCCCACTAGTAAATCGGGTCATCTTGTTAAACCTCCACTTCTTGTACCACATCTAGAATATATCCAAGAGCTATAGCTGAAATGAAAAAAATTGAATCTTATACCTGAGTAGTATGGAATTTTCATTTAAGGTTCATTTTCACTCGATATTTATTTTAATTTCTTTAAAACTCCCAAAAAATACTAGAACATAAGAAATCCTGAGGCATGTTTTTTTCTAAGGTATTTACCCCAAAAATATTCTATCCCACATGGTTGTTTGTATTATCATAGTTCTTTCATCAGATCATGGGGGTGCCATAAAATCCTATTTCCTACTTGGTTTTCCCTTGCCCATGACACACACCAGGATCACAAAAGACTATATCGTTTTCAACCCATTCCATCCTGAAGGTTCCTAACTCCGAAATGAATCCTACATCTCAACCATCACCTTTCATACCATTCTATCATGACCAACCTTTTTTCATGATGAGGGAGTGTATTAAAATATAGTGATACCATCCTTCGTCAAGATGAATGATTTATAATGACCCCCAATTCCAACCATTAAAAGGCCCAGAGGTGGTGACATACACCAAATGTATTTAATATCAAACAAATTGTAGGAAAAACCCTTTTATAGTAACAACGATCATGAGATAAGATATAACCTCAAACAACATCAAGACTAATATATATAAAGAAACTAAAATCCATCCCACTTGCATGTTTAATGTAAAACCAATAGAAATGAAAAGAAAACTCCAATTTAATTACCGAAATAAAACTAAGCAGTGACAAAACAACCATCCCCAACATCCGAGAAAGTATGACCCACCATGGTGCACATAATCTCCTTGGAAACCTAAAAAATGTTATATATATATAGGATGAACATAAAATAATACTGAGTATGGAAAAACCCAGTGTCACCCCTATAAAAGTTGTATATTCATTCTTTTCCCCCCTGTAAGAAAATAGCAGAAACTCAAAATCACCCAATAAGGTATACTATCCACCCAAACCTAAATGGGGTATACTCACAAAAAACACAGGTCATGTAATGTAATGTAGTAGAACATTGATATTTGGGTACCTCCCACCACATTCCATTAGTTAGCCACTCAACCCTAAAAGTGAATTTCATGACAGTACTATGCTCTTCTTAAGCCCCACTAACACAAACCCACCACACACAGCAGGGACACCAACCACACACATCATGACCACAGATACCTAACCCAAAACCACTATACAACATTCTGAAAAGCATTTAGGCCTCACCCCAATGACCCTTATGAAACAAACCTCCTCTCCTGAAGAAAATACCATCTATATGGTTTTAAACCTCAATCCATTACAACATACCAATATAGTATAGCACGATAAATTCTTTGAGGGATCGTGGTAAATTCAGTAACCAGTCATTCATACTCACACATGGATGTTGGGAAAGACACCATCCCCCATAAAAGTGGGGGTGTCCAAAAAATAGTTCTCAACATGGGTGGGGTGAATATATAAAACTTAATGAAATACAGGCTGATACATATATGTAATAAACACTCATCCCATCCTATGGGATTCCAAACATACAACCATCCATCTCAAAAGCACCTTTCCTACTACCCCTACAAACACATACCACTACAAATGATGGTCCCTTGAAAGAAACTTCACAATAATCCTCAACTCAAAACATATCCCCAAGACAATTTATTTAACCAATTTTCATTATTCGTGATAAATTCATTCACTCATTTATTTCTATCCCAACATGAGAAACTACCAAAAACTACAGACATTATAAGGTGAAGCAGCCATACCATCCACTGCCAAATAAAAACAAGGAATAATGGGAAAATGGTAAGGTAATCCATTCCAAGAGTCATTGAGAATAAAATTGGAATCAACCAACATGCAGTCCCACTACAAAACATGCCTCATTACTACCGCACTATATCTATGATGCACCACAACACCACACTCAACACACCCATAAACATGACATCATGACACAATCCAGTCCTGTAACCCCACTTCCTAACCACATCCTAGATGTTGTCCCACTGCATAAAAATTCCATAGATTCCAAAATCAATCAATCTCCATGCATAAGATACCACCACCCCACCCATACCACCCCATACACAAAATCACAATAACTAGGATTTTTTTCAGATTTCACATCACTCGTTATTTAATTCCAAATGATTAAATAGGGGTGATCATAGAATAGATTTGATCCTAGGGAATCCAATTATTTAACGGAGTATACGTATTTAACCAACTTTTAGTTCTTACAGAAATGATTCAAAAATAATACAGGTGCACAAAGAGATACCACCAACAACTATGTTTTGGAGAAGAAAAAAACCCTCACAACTCAAAACATGGATCACAGATATCATATAAAAATAATAATCATAACCATCATGCTCCAATCCCTTCATTTATTACATCCTTTTACAATCATTAAATATGGATTTATCCATTCTCATAAAGAGACATCATTATACCCTCCTTGCAAGATACATAATTAAAATAGAGTATAAGGAAACCCTTACTTTTAACAATAGGTAGCAAAATATTTTTCCTTGTGGAAAAACAAGGTGGTTCCCAAGTAGTTGGAAAAATCCAAGAAAATTGGATTGAAGGCTATGAAATAACCATTAGCTCCACAAAATGGTAAGGTTCTTTAAATAAAAATAGAAAATAGAAACACACTGGGGAGTTTAATTCTTATATTAGAAAATACAGATCCTATATCAACCGAAGGAAAAAAGGATTCAATGGACATTAAATTCATATTGTGGCCGTGAAAAATTTGATCAACTATTTAAATGTCCCAGGAGCATTATGATATTAATGATATAATTAATCTCATTTGAAACACCTTCAGAAATTATCAAACAAGACATTAAAGTCTGTTTACATCAAATAAAATATAAAATGGGTCAAACTAAAAAAAATCAGGAAAACTGGAAATGAGTCAACAATGGGTGAGTCTCCGACAGTGATCCACCAACACCTTCATTGAATATGAGCCACTGATGAAGATATATTGACCCTGAGACACCAATAATAATCTACTGACACTGATCCACAGACACTAATACACTAACACTGAGCCACGACACGACCTTCTGACGACTGACTGACTAATGCCCAGCATCATTGATGCCCTGACACACCGATACCTTGACTCACTGATGCTCTGAATTAATGATTCCCTGACCCACCAATGGCTTTACAGTCCAATTTTGTTGACCTAATGAAACACTAACCAACTGATGCCTCATCCTACCAATGCCCTCGACCTATCGATTCATTTTCTTATCGATGTTTTTGACCTACTGACTTGATCTACTGATCGCATATACCTACCGATGCCACGACATACCACCTCTCGTGACATACCGATGCCTCAATATACTGAAGCCTCGACCTAAAAATGAAATCAACCTACAGACGCCTTCACCCAGTGAATACTTGTCCAACAGACGCCCTCAACCTACCAATTCCTAGACCTACAAAATCCTCCTAAAACACCACAAATATCGTATTATGACAAACTAATTGTTATTTCGACTCGTCTATATACCCTGAGTGGGGGGGGGGGGGTGGATCGGGGTTTGACATATTAAAATAACTGCACCTGTTGATATTGTTTCACTATTAATAAAAAATATTTTCACTCTTTTCCCGTAGTAACGTATAGATTGTAATTAAATCATGCACGTGACACAATTATTTTTACTTGGTTCACCCTCACTGTGATACATCCAAGGAGAATACACTGACAATGTGCCGATGTACCATATCCACTATAAGAACACTGCTATTTACCAGTTCAAAGCAGACTCACTGTCCCTCCTGGTGTACAACCACTCACAATATGAAAGCTCACTATTCTCACAACTGAAGTGTTCTCACTGCTTCTTTAGAAGATCCAATAACAGTTTATAGACCTGTAGGTCTCTTCATTCTCAGTAATGAAATATACATCTTTAACTGTTGATATATTCTCTATTGACGCTCAACTTTCACCCACAGATGAATCTCACATTGCACCGGATGTACCGGGCAACACCCATTTTTACGCGCAGCCCTTACTGCACCTTGCACATAATTCTCTGCCTTTGCGTGAAATTCACTTTTTGTGCAAAACACCTTTTACGTGCAACACTCCTTTTACGTGCAAAAAATCATTTTATGTGCAACCACTTTTACGCACAACCACTCTGCTGCATTACATGTAATTTTCCATTCTTGCGTGAAATTCACTTTTCGCTCTACACATTATTTTTTGCGCCACGACCTTCTTTTACACAGAGCCTCTTATTTTCATGCAAAAAGTCTTCTTTTTTTCACAACCTCTGATTTGCGTGCAAATTTTTCTTTTACACGCAAAATGTTTGTTTTCATGGAACTCTCATGGGAAGTCTAATTTCGCACGCTAGAGCTCAAATACTCTCTATGGATTGGGCTGCTTTTAATGGAGGGGGTCACATCATATTTATAGGAAAAATTGATCCCGTGCAAAAAACCCTTCTTGAGAATGTAATCCCCTTAGAGCGTGAAAAACAAATCTTCCGTGCAAAACCATATTTCATGCACTGCTCCAATATTTCGTGCATGTCATACCTTTTCCTATTTTCGAGCTTCAGACCTTGAAACACCTCTTGCGTGAAAAACATTGTAACACCTTATCCCTGCCTCATTGGATTGAGGAGGTGTTGAAGGCGACTTGGCCTTAAACAGTTTTCCTAAGATGCCAAAGGATGGAAATAAATGCCGAGGGCATCAAGATCATGTTGGGGAATGATTTTCCCTTAAAACAAAACCAACCAAACCATCCAATAAAATCCATTATATGATGCATGTCAATTAAATTACCCAACCAAGCATTTCCAAAAGGCAACCATGTTGTACCACAACACAACTAAAAAAAATACAATGAGACATATCAACAAAACATCATAGTACACTATGGAAACTAAACAACCAAACACCACAATCCATGACACCACCACAGCTCCACACCAAGATCATATCTCCAAGATCCACCAAGGGATCACAAATCTCTACAAAAGTAGAGAGATTCCTTACCTTTTCCCACATCACAGTACACAATATCTGCAAAGACACCAACATGCCAAAGCATTGGGTGAGTACTAAAACTCATTAGGATTTCCCAAAATGGAATCTCTACACACACCACTTTGATAAAACCATTAACACATTTATATAAAATAGTTTATATAAATTAAATCACCAGTGCAACCATTTTCATAAGCCAAACATGACCTTACAAAGCCATCACACCCAAACCAAGCAACCATGGGAAAGCCAAAAAACATTCCACAAGACATCTCATCATTTACCCATTATCACAACAATCCCATCTTGCAACGCAATGCATAACAAAACTACCAAAAAACTAAACAACCAAATGGTGGAGATTCCATCCAACCCGTTCACCCATTCACACCAAGCGGCACTTCCCATACCCATACAACTGATGGGGTCCCTTCCGTCCACTATCCATCCCCTTTTTATAGTTGTACTTCTCAAAAATTCCATACAACATTCATATAATACAATGCAATGAATATAACCCACCAAGGTCACAATCACATGCAATCAACCTATACCATTGCATATAAATCTGGTTCAATAAATCACCCATTTATTGAAAACCATTTTCCATTACAAAAAACATTTCAATAAAAAACAACTATTTATTGAAAACTATTCCATCAATAATTTTCACAAATCAACCATAGCATCCCACTTTAAAATCTCCATTTTAAAATCCTCAACAATAGCATTTCACCAAAAACACTCTTTTTTCAATAAATCCCCAAAACATCACCCAAGGGATTTCTAACCAATTTTTCTCATCAAACACCATTAATTTCAAATCAAAATAGTAATTTTATCCAAAACCATTAGCTCTAACCAAGTGGAGTTGAGAGAGAATCCACCTTCCTTTAGGGTTCCTGAGAAATCGACCCACAAGACATCACACCTCAAATCCGGAAAACACACCACTGAAACCACTCTAGATCACCTTACCTAACATCCACAAGCCTTAATATTAACATCCAAGGCATAAAAACACTATATCTACACACAACAAGTCTAGATCTAGAAATCCATAAAATAGAGGGATGTTGATCAAGAAGAAAACATGAGAGAAATAAGAGGAGAGACTTACCCGGGAGAAACCACCTTCAATCCCCCTTGAAACCCCTTCGTATCGCTCCCAAATCGAGTGGGAAAGCTCCTCCACCCCTTGAGAACTGAATAACCCGAGTGATCCACAAGTGGTAGGAATATCGAAGTGGAAGAGGTTATGCCTGAGGGAGCCTGGAACTTATAACCCTGTTTTTAAGTGGTCGCACAGTTAGCCCGCGCGGTTTGGCAAACCGTGTGCTAACCGTGCGCACACTAATTCCTCGGGATCAAGGTACTGCATGGTTGCCTTGCATGGTTTGGAAAACCATGCGCAGGTCGTGCAAAGACTACTGTCTCCCCTGCACGGTTTCCTGGAGAATCTTCACGGTTTCCACTAACCGTGCTCAAACCGTGCACCCCTTTAAAAGCCTGCAAACTCATCCAAAACCATTACAAACTCTCCCAACCTCTTCCCAACTCAGCTCATACACTTTAAACACATAAAAACACATAAAAATGACAAATACCTCAAACTGGGGATACTACATTCTCCACACCATTGGTCTTTCCATCCTTGGAAAGTAGTGAACCCGTCGTTTGCCAAAAGAGCTTGGGCAACTGCTCGACCATCTCTTTCTCCCACTCACAAGTCTCCTTTTGAATCTAACCATGTTTCCACTAAAAACGAACTAAACTAAGTCTTTTACCAAACAAGACATTCTCTTTACAATCCAAAACCCGCACTGGCACATGCACCAACGAAGCATCCGTTTCTAGCTCAACATGATCCCATCGAATCACATGGTCACGATCCGACTGATACTTTTTCAACAACGACACATGAAACACATTGTGCAACACACTGAACCTAGGTGGAAAATCCAAATGATAATCCACCTCACCAACCCTCTCATTAATCTCAAAGGGCCCAATATACCTTGGAGATAACTTCCCCTTCTTTCCAAACTAACAATGTCCTAACCCAGGAGAGATCCACATGAAAACATGATCACTCACCTCAAATGAAAATGGTCGTCAACGATGATCCGCCTATGATTTCTGAAAACTCTGAGCCATATCCATTCTCTTCTTTATAAACATGATGTTCTCTGTATTCTCCTGGACAAGGCGTGGTCCAACCATCGAGGAATCAACCATTTCCACCCAACATAGTGGAGAACGACATGACCACTCATACAATGCTTCAAATGGAGCCATAGGTTTGGATGCATGATAATTATTATTGTCTGAGAACTCAACCAACAACAAGTGCTCCTCCCATGAGACACCAAAGTCCATGACACAAGCCAGTAACATATCCTCCAGTGTTTGTATCATCCTCTCAGATTGACCATCAGTTTGAGGGTGATACGTCGTACTCATTGTCAACTATGTCCCAAGGGCTTGCTGCAAGGATTTCTATAAGCATGATGTAAACCTCAGATCTCTATCAGATACAATCGAAACTGGACCACTATGCCTCTTTACCACCTCTCGGATATATATTTTTGACATATCCTACATCGTATGAGATTAATGAATCGGGATGAAATGGGCCGACTTCGTTAGTCGGTCCACTGTCACCCAAATGGCATTGTGCTTTCTGACCATTCTTGGGCGACCAGTTACAAAATCAATCGCTATATGCTCCCACTTCCAAACAAGGATTGGTAAAGACTGCAACAGTTCTATTGTTCTATGATGCTATTCCTTGACCTGCTGACAAGTCAAGCATCTCAAAACAAACTCAACCACACTACTTTTCATACCAGCCCAGCTGAACTGCGCCTTTAGTGATTTATACATTTTCTAAATTCCAGGATAAAAACCCCACCTGGAATGATGATACGCCATCATAATATCCTCCTGACAAGAAATTGGTACTACCATCCGATTCCGAAAACAAAAAACCAAATCTCCATTCAGTTGCCAACCCTTAATTGTCTCCCCACCATTGGGTCTCGACCCCATGGTCACACAATCAGAATCAGATATCAGTGCTTCTATAACCAGGACAACCAAGTCATGAATCATCAAAACTAGAAAGAAGACCACTCTATCACGCTGGTCTTCACATTCCAACCGCATATCCATTATAACTGACATCAACTGCCACTGGTCTAATGCCTATTTTCCACCTGAGCATATGATTTTCTACTTAATGCATCTGCAAACGAATTTCCCTTACCCGGTGTGTACATCAAGTCAAAATCAAACATCTGGAGATATTCCATACATCTATGTTCCCTCAAGTTCAAATCCATTTGTGAGAAAATGTGCTTCAAGCTCTTGTGATCTGTATATACCGTGCATTTCTCAATAAAGAGATAATGGCACCACCCTTTTTTATCATGGACCACTACTGCCAACTCCAAATAATCAGTTGGGTAGTTCTTCACATGCACTCTCAACTTCTATGATCCATATGCAACAACATGATTCCCTTGAATGATAACTCACCCCAACCCCGATCCTGATGCATCATAGTACAACACGTACCCTTTTCTGGGTTCTGGAAGAACCAAGACTGGTGTTGATGTGAGACGACACTTTAGCTCTTCGATACACTGCTGACACTATTCATTCCACTAGAATGGAACATTATTTCTTGTCAAAGCTATCATCGACAAATCCAAACATGAAAAATCACGAACAAAATGCCGATAATACCAAGCTAGGCCAAGAAAACCTTGTATCTCAAACATATTATTTGGCGGTTGCCACGAGATAACGACCTCTATCTTTTCTGGATCCACTGAAACACCTCTTTCAGAAATCACATGGCCAATAAAACGAACTTCATGTATCCAAAAGTCACACTTTGAATATTTGGAATACAACCGATGATCCCTCAAGATCCCCAACACTGTCTCTTAGTGCTTCTCATGCTCCACCCTTTTCTTTGGATATACATGAATATCTTCTATAAAAACCACCACAAATAAATCCAGATATCTCTGAAATATCCGATTCATCAATTCCATAAACACCGTTGGCACATTCGTTAGACCAAAAGGAATAACCACATATTCATAATGGTCATATCTATTTCTGAAAGCTGTTTTATGTATATCATCATTCCTCACCCGCAATTGATGATATCCCGACCTTATGACGATCTTGGAGAACCACTGGGCTCCCCTCAATTGGTTGATCAAGTCATCAATTCATGTAAGTGGATATCTATTCTTTATCGCAACTTGGTTAAGTTTACGATAATCAACACATAGACTCAATGTTCCATCTTCATTTTTCACAAACACCACTGGAACTACCCATGGAGATGTTCTAGGCTGGATAAACCATTTTTTATAAATCTTCCAACTAGACTTTCAATTCCTGCAATTCAGTACGTGCCATCTGGTAAGACGGAAGTGAGATAGGACTGGTCTGCGGGATGTGATCAATCGTAAACTAGACTTCTCTTATGGGAGGTGACCCAGATAATTCTTCCTGAAAAACATCCATGGTCTGATCCACCACTTCCAGAAGAACCCTATTCTCAACACCCTCTACCGATTCCAACAACAACACCGCCAAATGATATGATACCATACCCAATCCTGGTGCCAAAAAACCTATTTCACCCAACCATTCATGCTTCTCTCCACTTAAGAGATGTCTAACGCCATTGTGTGTTGTAAAATCCATTATCCGCACGTCAAAATCAATGTGAGCCTAAAACGCCACCAGCCAATCCATTCTCCAGATTACATCATACCCATCCATCTCAAGAACTGAAAATTCCAGGTTATCCCAACCTCTCCCACAATGATACAACATGATCTACACAAGAAGGCTCGACGCTCTCTTCGACCCAGAAGAGTTTGATGTTTTAAAACTGAGGGCATCATTTCTACCCTTAAACCCAGAAAATCAACCATACATGCATCAATAAAAGAGTGTGAAGCACCTGTATCAAAAAGTACTTGCATCAAGGTAGAATTTAAAGGAATAGTACCTCGCACCGTGGATTGTCCCAACTGATCATCCACCACAAACTGCTTTTCTCCGAACATAGGTTTTCTTGCCAAACTCTACTCTTTATTTCTCGGTTGTGGAATCGTGGTATTCTGAGAATCATGATGACCCACTTTACTCTACTGACGAGGGGTATGATGTTTTCCTCACCCCATCAAATCACATGACGTCTACAATCCCGGAGGAGTGTCACGCGCACCCGACCTTGGAGCATTATGACATTAACACTGCTGTTTCCCCATTTTCCTACAATTATGATATGCTCGATGTAGTGATATACAATCCCGCATAATGTGGCTCGTAGAACTACACTGAAAACATATCGTCTTTCTCTGGGGATTCGGAGGAAGATTTACTGATCCTGCCATCGGATTATATGCCAGATTCCTGTCATGGGAATAATTGTCCCTCCATCACTTGAACCGAGTGTTAGAGATCCCAAAATTCCCCATGGGTTCCACCATTTTCCCCCTCCTGGAGAGGCCAATAGTTCCAGCTCAGCCACCGAGGCTCTATTCACCATCTTTATGTAATCATCACTACACAGCACCGCTATCTTTGAACGGATTTTTTTCCTTAACTCTGCTTCAAAGATACTTGCCTTCAATGACGTGCTACCCACCACCTCAGGTGCAAACTGCACTAAGTTCATAAACATAGCTGCATAATCTGTCACCGACATAATCTCTTGCTTCAAACTGATGAAATCAGTCGTACACTGAATTCAAAATGTATGTGTGTATAATTGTTTATTAAACAATTCCTCAAATCCTTCCCACATCATACACCAGACCTTCCCTGCATGGGCTACCAATTCCCACCACTGAAGGCAAGATCTTCCAACATATAAGTGGCCAACATCACTTTTAACTCTACTGGAGTTCCCAAGAATGCGAAGATCTTGTTCATTTTATTCAACCATGCTTCTGGCCTCTCAATCTCTGAATCACCCCTGATGATGGGAGAATTCTTCTTTTGAAACTGAACCGCATGATTCTCATGCCTTGGTTCATCCATCTTATTTCCACTTTCCACAGCTTGGAAATCTTGCACTATGCTTTTCACTAACTGTTGGTTCACCTGAGGCTCTAGTGAAACCACATTCTCACCAGCCTCCTCCGGTCGGTCTCTATGACACCTACCTGGTGCCATTTCAATAAAAAAACAACCATGAGTCTCACTTCCGTAGAAATCACAAAATCCCATTTCAAATCACATTAAACAACACTGTTTCAACCAGTCTTTCCACCAGTTCACATTTTCTATGTTTCACCATCTTAAAAACCAAACCATTTTCAAAATACCAATTTATTCACAATACAGTTTCACACAAAAACCATTTCTCAGTTCATCCCATAGATTATTATACCACATGGAAATATTCATCCTACTGGGAAGTCATTTCTACAAGGCATTCCAAACTGATCTCATTGGCTACAACCACAAAAATGAGATATCCAATGCCTATAAGTGTCTTCAAAACACTTATGTACCCAACTCGCTAGTAACTTGAATTACAACATAAAATTGTTAGCTATGTCCTTTTATGCTATAAATTTCATCTTTAGACATTCATATGCCTTTCAACCATCCCGACTCAAGGAATGTGCTTCAACAAATGTCAACACCAAATCCAAGAATCAACCCCAAAGGACCGAACAAACTGATACCACCTATAACACCCCTCACCTACCTCACTTGCTAGAGGAGGCAGTGAGGGATACATGGCCTTAAGCGATGTTCCCATGATGCCAATGGATAGAAATAAATTCCGAGGGCTCCAAGATCAAGTTGGGGAACGATTTTCCCTTAAGAAAAAAAAACAAAATAAACCATCCACTAACAGCCACTATATGATGCATGTCAATTATATTACCCAACCAAGCATTTCCAAAAGGCATCCATGTTGTTCCACATCACAAATCAAAACCAATACAACCTGACATGTCCACACAACATTAGATTACACTGTGGAAACTAAACAACCAAACACCACAATCCAGGGAACCACCACAACTACGCACCAATGTCCAAGCTCTATGTTCCACCAAGGGATCACAATGATCCACTAAAGGAGGGAGATTCCTTACCATTTCCCACGTCATGGTACACAACATGTGTAAGACACCATCATTCCAAAGCAGGGGTGAGTACTAAAACTCAATAGGATTTCCCCAAATGGCATCCCTAGACATGCCACTAGGATAAAACTATTATCACATTTATATAAAATAGATTCTATAAATTAAATCACTAGTGTAACCATTTTCATAACCGAAACATGCCCTTACCATGACATCGCACCCAAACCAAGAAAATAAGGGAAAGCCAACCAAACATGCCACATGACATATCATCATTTAACCATTAGCACAATAATCACATCTTGCAATGCAATGCACAAAAAAATAACCAAACAACCAAATGGTGGAGCTTACGTCCAACCCGTTTACACATCCACACCAAGCGGCACATCCCGTCCACTTACAATTGATGGTGTCCTTTATGTCCACTATCTATCCCCTTTTTATAATGGTACTTCTCTCCAATTCCATACAACATTCAAACAATCCAAATCCAAGCATATAACCCACCACTGTCACAACCACATGCAATCAACCAATTCCATTTCATATATGTCCACTTCAATAAATCACCCATTTAATGAAAACCATTTTCCAAGACAAACAACATTTCCATAAAATATCCCATTTATTGAAAACCATTCCATAAATGATTTTCAAAAATCAACCAAAGCATCCCTTTTTAAAATCTCCATTCTAAAATCCACAACAATAGAATTTCACCAAAAACCCTCTTTTCCCCAAATATCCCCAAAACATCACCCAAAGAATTTCGATCAAATTTCACACATAAAAAATAGTTAATTTCAAGAAAAAAATATTAATTGTAACCAAAACCATTAGCTCTAACAAAGTGGAGTCAAGAGAGAAGCCACCTAACTTTAGGGTTGCTGACAAATCGACCCACAAGCCACCACACCTCAAATACGGAGAACGCACCACCAAAACCTCTCTAGATCCCCTTCCCTAACATAAAAAAGACATAATATTCAAATAAAAGGAAACTGCAACCCTAGATCTACACACAAAAAGTGTAGATCTAGAAAACCATGAAAGATAGGGATGTTGATCTAGATGAAATATAAGTGAAACAAAAGGAGATACATTCCTGGGAGAAACCACCTTCAATCCGCCTTGAATCCCCTTTTAAATGCTTCCAAATCGGCTGGGAAATCTCCTCCACCCACTGAGCACTGAAGAACCCGAGTGAGACACAAGTGGGAGGAATATGGGAGTGGAATAGGTTAAGCCTGTGGGATCCCAAATCTTATAACCCTATTTTTAAGTGGTCGCACGGTTAGCACGCACGGTTTAGAAAACCGTGTGCTAACCGTGCGCAGGCTACTGCCTCGTGATCAACGGTCCACACTGTTGCCTCGCACGGTTTGTAAAACTGTGCATAGGCTATAAGAAGCCTACTGTCTCCCATGCACGGTTTCCTAGATAATTCGCACGGTTTCCACTAGCCATGCTCAAACCGTACACCCCTTTAAAATCCTCCAAACTCATCCAAAAACAATCCATACTCACCCAACCTATTCCGAACTCATCTCATGCAATTTAAACACATAAAAATTCATAAAAATAGTACACATACCTCAAACTGGGTGTACTACAAACTTCTTCCCCCTATTTCGTGCATCACTTTCCTTTTTCACACACAACGCTACTATTTCGCGCACCACACTGATATTTCGTGCGCCATAATATTTTTTCCCACATCCCACTAATTTATTTTTGCCCCAAATTATTTTTCACGCACCACTCAAATTTTTCATGCTCCTCCATTTTCCAAAAACACATCTCTCAATTTTCTGATTTTCAGGCCCAAAATTTTTGCAAACATTGGAAAATGGCACCACCTTGTATCTCCTCTTTTTGTACCCCCTCAAGATCGTCCATTACTTTGTCGAGGTTCTTCAATCAATCATGGATTTGTTGGAAGCACCCCAGGAACCCAAAAAATCACCATTTAACCCCCCTTTCACAACGCACTCATACACCATGGTCTTCTTTTTCATCAAACAATACATGGAGGCCCACTTTTTCAACAAACACAATCACCTAAAAAATTGCTTCAGTGATCCCTTGAATAATTTTTTCCCAACAATCTCCCCCTTTTATATTGTTGACAAATATTCTCATAATAATTATCTGTACTTGATGTCTTAGTAGAGCCTCTTCCAGCCGCTACCACCCATTCCCTCATGCGATTCCGATAGCATTCAAGGATTCACTTAAAACATCTTCTAAGCCCACATGAGCAATGATCGGCGTGAGAATCAAGAATAAATGAGAAGATCATGAATTAAACCATTAATTTATTACATCAAATGTTGATACAAAACTGATACCATTTACTAAAATGATACCAATTTCCGATCGCTTGAAACCTTCTCTCACTATCACTCGTATGCTTTTATCACGATCTGCAGCTGTCATATCGTGATATCTATTATTTTATTGACCACTTCTAACAATAATATATTTAATAATATCCCCCTTTCTCATTGATCCCCCTATTTCGTTGCTCCACCAGTCAGCTTATCCCCATTTCATTCATGATTTTTCAAATAGCCACAATATCACACTATCTCCCCATTGAACAATCACTATATTCTCTCCCTTTGTCAACGAACCCAAATGAAAACACATTGCTGGTTGTAACAGGTTAAAACGCATATTAATAAATTGGGCTAAAACACATCATCCCATAGAGAGAGGATGGAGGGTCCCACATTCACACCTTTTCAAGTACGGGGAGTCGACTAAACTCCCAGAGCCAGTTGATTCCGCTCAAAAGCATCCATAGGTAAGGCCTTCCTCAGGATTTCTACATCCTGTAGTTCTGTAGGCACATACTCTAACTTTACGATCCCCTGCTCAAAATTATCCTTGATAAAATAATAATTTATCTCAATGTTCTTAGTGTTTGAGTGATGGATGATGTTTTTGTTGAGATTTATAGCACTTGAGTAATCGCACTGGATTCCGATCGGAGACTTCACTTCTACCCCCATATCACCAAGTTGCTGCTTCATCCACAATAATTGTGTGTATTCTTGAGTGGCCGCAATATGCTCAGCTTATGTGGTGATCAATTAAATGAAATCATTCTTCTTTCTTATCCAAGAAATACATAGTCCACCAATATAGAATGCACCTCCTGATGTTTTTTTCATGTCATCCACTGAACTTGCCAAATCTGCATCAATATATCCCAATAACTCTGTTTGAGATTTTTCATTATACATCAAGATGAAGTCCATTATCCCATTAATATAAAGAAATATTTTCTTCACTGCAAGCATGAGGATTTCCTTGTAATTAATATTATATCACGCTTCTTGGAATGTGGTGAAAACAATATCAGGTCTCGTCACGTTCAGGTACTATAAAATACCAATAATTTGCCTGTATTCCGTGATATTAACTGCCTTACCATTATCATCATTTGATAATTTCATCGGAGTTGCAACTGGAGTCTTTATATCCTTTGAATTTTCCATTCCAAATCTTCTTAGAAACTCCTTGGAATATTTGGATTGAGAAATGAATGTGTCATTCCTTCCTTATGACACTTATAGACCGAGGAAAAATGTTATCTCTCCAATCAATGAAATTTCAAACTCACTTTTCATGAATTTGGAAATTTGACTACACTGAGCATCATCTGATCCGCCAAATATTATGTCATCAAAATAAACTGACACCATCATCCTTTGAGTACTATTGTTAGTGAAATAAATATTGTAATAAACTCCACCAAGCTGGAAACCAAGGTTCAGGAAATATTGATCATGCCTTGAGTACCATGCTCTTAGTGATTGTTTCAGCCCATACAACGCCTTCTTCAGTCTGCAAACCTTGTTCTCATCCTCATGAATGAGAAAATCATCATGCTGCACAAAATAAAATTCTTCCCCAAGAACCCAATCAAAAATGTAGATTTGACATCCATCTGGGAAACTTTAAAATTTTATTGAACTGCAATGGCTAGAAATAATCTGATTGTCTCTAGTCTCACAACCAGTGCAAATGTCTCATAAAAATTTATTCCCACTATCTAGGAGTATCCTTTGAACACCAGTTGTTATTTGTTTCAAATCAATGTGACATCTTGATTCATCTTGTTGTGATAAACCCATTTAGTCCTAATAACATTTTTATCTTCTAATCTTGAAACAATCTCCCACGTCTGATTATTTTCAATATAATCAATCTCTTCATTCATTTACTGAACCCACTTTTCATCTTCAACTGCATCAGCGAAGCATTTTGGCTCATCCTGAGATAAAAAATATGTCTGCTACATAGATTTCATTATTCTTTTCTAAACTAGAGCTGATTGATCTCAAATGATGTTTTTCCTATCAATTTCAGCTCGACTCCTTGGCTTCTGTGCAGATACGGATTTTCATTCTTTATTCGCATCATCAGTATCTTCTTCTTAATCAGCAACAACCACTTCTTCTCCTCCTATTTTGCTTTCTTCCTCATCACATTAATCAGGAACTTGTTCACTGTTCTGTTGAGTTTTTTCATCATTTTCCACAACAATGACGTCATTTCTCTCAACTACTTTCCCAATAGTTTTATTAAATCATTTATATGCTAAGATTTTTCTTGAGTATCCAAGGAATATTCATTCATTTCCACATGACTCAAATTTATTATGTTTTTTTATTGAGTATAAAGCACATACTCCCAAAGACTTGGTAATAATTCACCGTTGGCTTCTTCCTGTACCACATCACATATGGAGTCTTTCCATCATCTGGACATAACAGATCCCTGTTAGAAATGTAGACCGATGTCAATACTGCTTCCTTCATAAAATTTATCTGGAAGGTCTTTTTCTATATGCATCGTTCTGGCCATGTTGTTGATGATCCTATTTCTCTTTTCAACCACTCCATTTTGTTGGGGAGTTCATACTGAAATAATTTCATACCTTATCCCATTTTTCTCGAGATAGTCTTCCACCTGACAGTTTTTAAATTTCGTACCATTGTTAGTACAAAACATCAGAATTTTCTATCCAAGCATCCATTCGCACTCCCTATGGTACTATTTTAAGTAGATGAACACATCCTACTTATGGGAAATAAGAAATAATCATGCCATTCTACTATAGTAATTGATTAAAAAACATAGTTCCTCTTTCCATCAATTTCTATTGGTGTGATATGACCACAAACATCAGCATGCCCCAATTCGATCACTCTTGTTGAATTCTTTTCCATTACCTTATACATATTTCTGAAGATCATCCCATGTTGGCTTGCACCGCATGTGTGAGTAAGATCACAAGATTGCTTAGGGAGGTATCTTGTTGCATCAAAATTTACCAAATATTCCAAGGATGGTTGGCATTGATGACCAAGTAACTTATGCCAAAATTTGTTCTCTTCCTCTCTAGATAAAAAGAACATATATTTTTCTCCTCTTACAGGGTAGAGATTCCCTTTTGTCCCATTTCATTATAGTATCACTGTATCATATCTTCCCATGATGACACATGTATTCTTGGTAAACTGTATAGAATTACCTGAGTCACCCAATTGATTAAAACTGAGCAAATTGTGACTGAGACATTCTAAAACTAATACATCAGCACGTCTTATTTCTTTGCCCCCAAACATGGCCTTTCCCGATCCAATTATATTCAGGCCTTCATCATTTAAAAACATGAAAACTCTTTATTTGACATATTTTATGAGAAGATCCCTGTTTCCTGTCATGTGAGACATACAACCACTATCAAGGATCCACATACTAGAACGATCTGATGCTTTAAGGGAAATTTCAGCAACCACTGCCTTCTCTGCTCTCTTCTTCTTGGACCATATTTTTCTGTCCACACTCGGTATTGATTGAGACTCATGATAATTATCAGATTCTGATGGACCTACTTCATATTGGAAAGATGAAAAGCTATTTTTCATTTTCAACTCATCTCTTGGTTCATTAATCTGCTGCATGTGAACATTTTGTTTATGATTTGGCATATTCCTTTGTATGGTCGAAGTGAAGTATCTAGCCATGTGCCGACATCCTCCGCACCAAAAAACATTTCCTTAAAAATATGTTCTGGAGAACCATTCACTATTTGGATTCCACCTTTGTTCTTGTCCCCATTGATATATTCTAGCTATAGAACACACGCTTTGTGAGTGTCCAATATTTCCACAACAATAACACCTGATAAAAGGTGAATTCTTACATTTCACTTCTGTACTACCAGGAGTACTTTGTGATCTCTGAGATTTGTAATTCTACTTTGTACCCACTTCAATTTTCATATTCAGAACAGGTGCTTGTGGTTTGGCATCTACAATGACTACTTTCTGTTTCTGCCCCAAATCAGCCTTAACGCCTGAGCTTGATTGTTGCTTCTTTCTTTCTGAACTACTAAGATCCTATTATTTATTTCCAGTATTCAGAATATTCTGATTTCCATAGAATTTGTTGGGAATCAAAGTTTTTTCATGATCCTTGTGGCATCCCACCTTTTTAATACATAACCTTTCATTACATTTTACATACACAGGATCTTTAATGTCTGGTGTTTAGAAAATATGGAATAATAAAACATGAACACAACATAAAAAATTATTCTAATACACTTGTAATGCATAATAATAAGATCATCTTAAGTACAATTACTGCCTCTCATATCTTGGAGACATACATCAATGGAAAGGGTGAGCAGAAGGCCCAGTAAGGTAAACAAGGGAATCAGTGTACTTGTGATATCAATAAGAACTTGAATAAAAACATAAAGATAATATCAATGGAAATATAGTCATATCATAATGAATATAACTTGAAAAATAACTTGAATATGTGGCTACAATATTTAATTTAGACATTCATGAACATATCACCAAGGTCCACCCCCCAAGGTGTCATAAAATTTATCAACGTTATTCACCAAGGTATCGTGAAACTTGTCATCCCTAGAGATTAAATATTTACCCAATGCATTGGACCAAAATCAAGGTGAACCCTTAATATGTCTTTACCTACATGTGATCAACATAGATCATATTCAATGATTTCATAAATAACCCATAGATAATAAAAGAAATGGGTTTCATTTCAAAATTGTGACATTTTAAAATAGCTTAAAAATAAGATCATTATATCATTTATAACCCATAGAATGGGACTGAGGGTTATATGTATGTCCATTACAGACTAAAATATATCATATTTATATATTAATGAACACCCATATAAGAATAATAGGTATTGGTATTCACATAAATAAATAAGTGAATTTCATGAGAGAAAGAGATAGCAATTTTGAGATGAAATTTCTGCAGCATAACGACTATATAACATGGTTTAAGATAACATTGAAAAGAGAGGGGAAAAAGGTCACCCACTCATAAATAATTCATAATACAGTATGGGTACTGAATAAGATCATGGTATAGATATTTTAATGACATAACACATGAAAAAATGAGAAATAAATAAGAAGATTTGATTCTTTTTTCGATAAATTCGGCAGCTTAACGGCGTCCCATAAAAATTTAGAAAAAAATTGATGAGATAAGTAAGGGTCTATTAGTATTTGGAAATGAAATGGGAAGTAATAAGAAAATATAATAACGAACCCTCAACATAAATAGATGGAAAATATAAGACACAACATAATGTAAGTCATGACTTAAAAGAGGAGGGTGAAAGAATCCCTTACGTTGAAGGGTAATTTAGAAAGCTTGAAGGTCTGGACCTTGGGAGGCTTGAGGGAATAGTGGGAGGACTATTTGGGAGGTAAGGAGACCATAAATTAGTTGAGGAGGATTTTTAAATGAAAAGGATGTGGGAAAATTATTGTATTTATTGGAGAAGTGAGGGGGCAAGTCATTAATGACCAAGGGACACATCATCAGTGGTATTGAGAAAACCACGGGCTTTCCCATGGTATTTGCACAAGGTATTGGCCACTTGGGACAAAAATACCTTATATTTATATTCATAAGTAGAAAAGAATTATTGTATAATTATTACATCCTTAATGATGTCATTAAACACCCGAAACTCAAAACATTATTTTCACTATTCAACGAAAATTCAACTTACTCAGAAAATTCCCAAAACTTCACCTTAACCAAATATCGATTCTATGAATTGAAAAATGAACCACATTTTATAAAAATATTTTTATAAATATTTTTAATTTAATTTTTAATTAATACAGAAATATTCACCCAAAAAACTAATACTTGACTAATAATTTCTGAAACAACCATTTAACTATTTTATTGAAACACATTACTTAATCACGGTGCCTAAATTATATTAATACTTTCTTTAAGTGAGATTACTAATCCATTTTGTCATGTTACTTATCCTTAGCATAAAATCACTATTTATAATTTACTATTCACTAAAAATTATGTTTATCTTTTTGGATTCTAAATTTCTTAATGAACGCATTTCTGAAAGACCATTTTTTGAAAATCATTACACATCATTAATTATTTAAGGTTTACATAAATATTTTAAAATATCACCTTTTATCCAAAATTCATCAACATACATCCTATATTTATTCAAACATCTAAAAAAACACAAACTTCAGCATAGGTAGAAAGCACAAATTTATTTATCTCAAGGATTACCCAAAGTAGCTATGGTCACATTACATAGAACCTTATAATCCCAGCATAGGACCTATGTGTAAGGTGTGCTAAGGTGAGAGAATCCGAGGGTGGCTTGGACAACATTATACAAGTACTGATTTCTATAATCTTCAACTTCTCCCGAAGGTGATTATGCTCCAGATTTAGACGATGAAGTTCGGATTGGGTTTAGTACAGAGCAAATCCCCATGGTGCTAACTCCTTCCTATGTTTCATCAGATGGGCTTCCATCGGCCTGAGACTACTGGATGAGGCCATCGAATATTCTTTCTGAATTAATTAACCAATATCACTTGTATTTAGAGACAGTAATAGAAAAATTTTGTTTCCAACAGTCATATTGACCAATAGTCATATAACAGTCTAAAACCAATGGTCTCATTTTAATTATAATCACATCATTAATTAATGAATATTGTTTTGTTGATTATAGACTAAAATAACACATAAAATTAAGAAAAAAAATTAATTCCAAATTTAGGGTCGTTACATTCTTCCCCCCTTAAGAAATTTCTTCTCTGAAATTTTTACTCGTATCATAAGAAAAGAAAAGGTGTGGGAATTTCTGCCTCATAGACTCCTCTGGTTCCCACGTGGCTTCTTTATATTTGTGGTTTCTACACAACACCTTAATAAGGTGGTTATTCTTGTTGCATATAGACTTGCCTCTACAATCTACGATCTCCATAGGATACTCCTCATAAGAGAGGTCATGTTAAAGTTATACCACCTCTGAGTTTAGTACATGTGAAGGGTCAGGTATGTACTTCCTCAAGAGGGACATGTGGAAGACATCACGAACTCATGCTAGATTTAGAGGAAGTGCAAGCTAATAGGCCACTCCTCCCAAATGATCAAGGATCTCATAGGGTCCAATGTACCTTGGGATGAGCTTCCCTTTCTTCCCAAACCTCGTGAATCTCTTATAAGGTGAAACATGAAGAAAGATCTTGTCGTTGACATCAAACTCCAAGTACCTTCGATGGTTGCCGGCCTAGCTCTTTTGCCGAATCTGAGCAGCCTTAGTGTGTTGTTGGATGGAATGATCTTTTTCTGTCATCTCTTGCACAAGATCATGCCTAAGAAGCTTTCTCTCCCCAGCTTCATCCCAACAAGTAGGAGTTCTACATCGCATCCAATATAGAGATTCGTAGGGTTCCATTTGAATGCTCGAGTGGAATTTTTTGTTGTAAGAGAACTCAAATAAAGAGAAGTGCTGATCCCATCCACATTTAAATACCATAGAGAACGAACTCAGCATGTCCTTGAGTGTTTGAATAGTCCTTTCAGATTGACCATCAGTTTGGGGGTGATACGTCGTACTGAAATTCAATTCAGTGCTCATAGCATGTTTAAGACTTCTCTAGAATTTTGATGTGAACCTTGGATCATGATCATATATGATAGAAAATTGAACTCCATGCAGGCTAACTAGTTCTTTCACGTAAATCCTGGAAAGTTGATCAAGAGACAAATATTCCCAAATAGAGATAAAATGGGAAGTCTTGGTGAGATGGTCCATAATAACCCAAATCACATTATTTTCATCGGGAGTTCCCGGAAGACCAATGATGAAGTCCATAGTGATATTGTCCCACTTCCATGATAGTACGGGTAATGGTTACAATACCCCTTTACGAAGTTTTCAATATGAATTCACTAGTTGAAATACTAGGCACCTTGATGTGTAGTTAGAAATCTTCCCTTTCATATTAGCCCACCAATATTGATCACGAAGGTCCCTATACATTTTTGTGCTTCCAGGATGTATAGAGAAAGTAGAGCGATGAGCCTCATCCATCATCTCCTTATTTATTTCTGGAATAGATGGAACACATAGTCTTGTACAAAATCTTAGTACACCTTCTTAATCAATATTGATCTCAGGAATTTTTCCATCCTTTACAGCCTCAAACATCTTTTGTAATAAAGGATCTTCTTTCTGAGCCTTCTTGATCTTATCTAGTATTGAAGGTGGAGAAATAATTTGGGTTAGGGTTGATGATGTCCCTTTCCTTATAATTCCCAAGTCCTACATTTCTAGGTCATTGAACAAAGGATATTTTTGAATCCTCATCATGGAAATAACAACTGGGTCTTTCCTACTTTATTCATCAGCAACTTTGTTTTCTCTTCCAGGGTGATAATGAATTGAACAATCATAGTCTTTAAGAAGTTCCAACCATCTCCTTTGTCTCATGTTCAACTCCTTTTGTGAGAAGATATACTTTATACTTTTATGGTCTGTGTATATATCACATTTCTCCCATAAAGATAGGGCCTCCATATCTTCTGAGAAAAAACAACTGTAGCTAGCTCCAGATCATGTGTAGGATAATTATGCTCATGAATATTCCACTTTTGATATGCATAAGCAATGACCTTGTCATTTTTCATGAGGATGCACCCAATACCTTTTAGAGATTCATTACTAAAAATAACCAATCCTTCTCCACATGAGGGTAGAGTTATCATAGGTTCAGTAACCAATATCTTCTCCAGCTCTTGGAAACTCTCCTCACACTCCTTTTTCCAGATGAACTGACCCCTTTTCATGTTATCTTTGTTAATGGATTTGAAGTTCGTGAATAGTTTTTCACAAACCTCCTATAATATCCTTCTAACCCAAGAAAACGATGACTCTCAGTTATTATTGTAGGTTGAGGCCACTACTCTATAATTGTTGTCTTTGTAGCGTCAATGGTGATTCCCTCATTAGTTACAATGTGACATAAGAAAGTGACTTGTTGTAACCAAAAATCACCTATACTGAACTTTCCAAAAATCCTGTCCTTTTGCAGAGTTTGCAAAATAACCCTCAGATGATATTCATTCTCCTCGTGACTTATAGAATATATCAAAATATCATCAATAAAAACAACAACAATGATATCATGGTAGTCCTTAAAGACTCTATTCATCAAATTCCTAAAAATAGAAGGTGCATTAGTCAGTCTTAAGGGATTAACAGTAAACTCATAATGCCCACATCTTGATCGGGTGGCAGTTATTGGAATATCTTTTTTCATTACCCTCAATGGATGATAACCAGATCAATGGTCAATCATAGAGAAGAATTGATCCCCACGAAGATGGTCAAATAAGTCATCAATTCTTGGAAGAGGGTATTTTTTCTTCACTGTGATCCCATTCAGTTGTCAATAATAAATTCATAGCCGCATTGATCCGTCATTCTTCTTCACAAAGAGAACATGTTCTCTCCTAGGAGACAATATTGGTTGGATAAACCCCTTCTACAAAAAGTCTATGAGTTGTTTCTTTAATTCCTCCAACTCCATATTTTCCATCCTATAAGTGTAATTTGATATCAGATGAGATCCAGGTACATTTTCGATGGAGAACATTGCCTCTCTTTCTGGGGTGGCCTAGGATACTCCTCCAGAAATACATCAACGTATTCCTGGACGATGGGGACATTTTCTATCATCAAACTCTCATCTACTTCTTCTTATTCACCAATCAAATCCATAAAGAAGGATATAGTGAGTACTTTTAGACAATGACGAGGTTGAGATATCTCTCCTGGGAAGATAACTGTAGGTCATCCATTCAAGACTACTAATATTTACATGCTTCTACAATTGATCTTAGCATTATACATTCAAGGCCAATACATCCCTAGTATAATATCAAATTCCATCATAGGAATGACTACTAGATTCACGATAATATTGTGATCAATAAAGTAAATAAAATAGTTTCTAAACACTGAGGATGCTTGGATAGTCCCACCAAGAGTCTTGATTGACAACTATAATTTTAGAAATTCGGGGTTGATTGTAAATTGGTTGAAAACTTGGAGGAAATAAAGGAATGCATAGAACCAGAATCTAACAACGTACTTTCTAGCTTTGAGAGGACAAAAAGTGTACCTACTAACACATCATTCGGAGCATCGACTTCAACTATCACGATAGAAAAAGCACAACCTTGATCCCTTGGCCTTTACTGCGGCTGGTGATGGTTCCCCTCCACTTCCCTCGGATTTGGACAATGATTGGAAAAGTGCCCACGTTGTCAACACTTGAAGCACTTGACATTAGGTAGGTCCTACACCATCTTCCAATTTCATTTTTGATTTGATTTTTAGGTCTCACCTCACCATGACAACTCCTCGCAATGTGGAAATCTTTGCCACACTTATAGCACTTCCCACTCCCAAGCATGCAGTTCCACGAATGATTATTCCCACATTTATTACATGTGAAAAGTTTTAATTGCTTCCCTCCTCTTCCCTGATCAAAATTCCTCCCTAATATGGGCTCCATCGATCTCTTATTGTCATTGGATTTATGAGACGACTATGTCTCACCAAACTCTAGCTCAACTTTCATCACACACTGCATGATCTCCTCATAGCTATCATAATCTCGGTCAGCTGGATTCTTCCACATATAAGGTCTCAGTCCACTGAAGAATCTATCAACCTTACCGTTTGGATCTATGAGAAATCTATAGGTATATCGCGAAAGCATTGTAATTTTCATCTCATAGTTTCCCACAGATTCATTCTCCTTCTACTTCAGCTCGAGAAACTCCTTCTCCATTCTTTTTCTCATGAAAAGAGGGAAATACTTACTAAAAAAGATCCCTATGAACTATTCCCACTCCATAGCTTCAATATCCACTCTTTGCCTCGTGTTTTTGATCAGTTTCCACCACTGATCAGCTTCTACCTCTAAGCGATTGACATCCAGGTTGACCTTATGTTGCTATAAATAACATAGCACAAAAAAGATCTTCTCTATAGGGATGATCCATTTCTCATAAATCAATGGGTCAGTCGATCCAAGGAAGTTTGGTGGTCATTTTCATATAAAGGACTTAACATAATGTTGTTCCCTTCATGGTGAGATCAGCCTCTCATCTTGATTCAAGTTATTACTCATAACATGAGTTAGTTGGTTCAATATTCGCATTAATGTTTCCTTTGTGGCTTCCATCGGAGGGCCATCAGCACATGGTCCATTATAGTGACTATTTACAAAGTTCCTCCTTTTTCCTGCCACTTTATAAAAGAATAAAATCATAGTGGGAAACTTGTTTCATTTTCGAATCTTTTAACTATAAAGGATTCTACGTCTCAAAACATCATGCATAAAAAAATATATTTCATTAAAATCACTTCATAATGATTCATAAAAAGATTGTGATTAACCAAACGTATCCTCTACAAGTTTCATAACCAAGAGTGTAGAAAGGCCCATTATTGTGCACCAGTTCTCGTTCGAGCCTAAATCAAAGCGGTGTTTTCGTGTTTTACCCTTATGTACATCTATGCTAGAGCCGCCTCTAGCTACTCTTATCTAGACAGGGATGTATTTGATTGATAAACCACTTATTCAATACTAACCAAAATACCAGAAACATTTCTCTATATTTAATTTTTTCTATAGGGTTCTTCCAAAACTTTTCATTTCCTAATTTCCATAAATAACAAAACTATCCTTTCATACCAACTGTAGAATCCTTCCTTTTTAATACATAACTTTTCATTACATTTTACATACAGAGGATCTTTAAATTCGAGTTTCTTGGAAATCAGGAACAGTAAAACATGAATACAACATAAAACATTCTTCTAAAACACTTTTATGGATTCATCATAAGATCATCCTAAGTAAAATTAATTCCATTCATATCCTGGAGATATAATTCAAAGGAAAGGGTGACCAGAATAATCAGTAAGGGTAAACAAGGGAAATACTGTACTTGTGATATCAAAAATTACATGAATAAAAACATAAAGATATGAGAAATAGAAGTATAGGAATATCATAATGAAAGGAATTTGAAACATAACATGAATATGTGGCTATAACATCTCATTTAGACATTCATGATCATATAACGAAGGTCTATCCCCAAGGTGTCAGAAAATTACCAAGGTTACTCACGAAGGTATATTGAAACTTCTCATCCCTAGAGATTCAATATTTACCCAATGCATTAGAGCGCTATCAGGTTGAATCCCTAATATGAATTTAATTACATGTGAGACACATAGATCATATTCAAACATTTCATAAATAACCCATATAGAATAAAAGAAATGGGTTTCATTTCAAAATCGTGACGTTTTAAAAGAGCTTAAAATATGATCATTACATCATTTATATCCATTGGAAAGGGAGTGAGGATTATATGTATGTCCATTACGGAATCAAATATATCATATTTATATATTTATGAACACCCATAGAAACTAAATAGGTCTAGGTATTCACATAAACAAACAAGGTAATTTCTTTAGAGAAACAGATAGAAATTTTGAGATGAAATTTCCGCAGCATAACGACTATATAACATGGTTTTAGAAAACATTTAAAATAGAGGGTAAAAGGGTAACCCACTCATAAATAATTAATAATAATGTATGGGTACTGAATAAGATCATTGTATGGATATTTTAATGACATACTAAATTAAAAGGAAACATGAAAGAAAAAAAAAGATGTGATTCCTTTTACGAGAAATTCAGCAGCCTAACGACGTCACATAAAAAATGAAAAAACAAATTGATAAGAGAAGAAAGGGTCTATCATCATTTATACATGAAATGGGAAGTAATAAGAACATATAATAACATACCATCAACATAAAGAGATTGAAAATATAAGACACAACATAAGAAAATTTCATGACTTAAAAGAGGAGGGTGAAAGAATCCCTTACCTTGAAGTGTAACTTTGAAAACATGAAGGTCGGGACCTTGGGAGGCATGAGGGAACCTTAGGATTACTCCTTGGGAGGTAAAGAGAATATATCTTCATTGAAGATGATTTGGAAATGAAAAGGATGAGGGTAATGCTTGATATTTATAGGATAAGTGACGGTATATGTCATTAATGACCAAATGACACCTAATCGGTGGTATTGGAAAACCCATGTCCCTGCCCATGGTATTTTCACATGGTATTGGCCACTTGGGACACCTCATATAGCATTTTACTATTCATAAGTCGACCAGAATTATTTCATAATTATTACATCCTTAATTATGCAATTAAACACCCAAAACTCAAAATTGTGTTTTCACTATTCACGGAAAATTCAACTTTCTCCAAAAAAATCTCAAAAATTCGCCTTAACCAAATATCGATTCTATGAATTCAATATTTTTCTCCATTTTATAAAAAAAATTATAAATATTTTTTATTTAATTTTTGATTAAAAAATCAATATTCTCCACAAAAAACTAATACTTGACTAATAATTTCGGAAACAGACAGTTGCCTATTTTTTTGAATTGAATTACTTAATCAAGGTTCCTAAATTATAAAAATTATTTCTTTAAGTGATATTACTAATCCATTTGGTCACATTACTAATCCTAAGTGTAAAATCACCATTCATAATTTACTATTCACAAAACATTGGGTTGATCTTATTGGATTCTAAATTTCTTACTGAACACATTTCCAGAAGACCTGTTTTAAAATCATTACACATCATTTATTATTTAAGGTTTACATAAATATGTTAAAATTTCCAATTTTATCCAAAATTCATTAATATACATCCTATATTTATTCAATCATTTTAAAAAAACACAAACATCACCATAGGAAGAAATCACAATTTTATTTATATCACGGATTACACAAAGTAGCTAAGGATTTGTTACATAGCCCCTTATAACCCCAGCATAGGACCTAAGTGTATGGTGTGCGAAGGGGAAGGAATATGTGGGTTCCATGGCCAACATTACCCGAGTAGTGATTTCTATAAGCTTAAACTTCTCCCATAGGCGATTCTGCTCTAGCTTCACATGATGATGTTTGGCTTGGTTTTGGTTCAGAGCAAAGCCCAATGTTGCTACATCCTTCCCAAGTTTTGTCATATGGGCTTTGATCGGCCCAAGAATACTAGATGACGCCATCAAATCTTCTTTCTGAATTAATTAACCAAGATCAATTGTATTTAGAGACAATAATCACAACATTTTGTTTCCAACAGTCATATTGACCAAAAATCATATAACAGGAAAAACCCAATGGTCTCATATTAATTATACTCACATAATTAATTAAATAATATAGTTTCGTTGAGTATAACCTAAAATAATACACAAAACTAGGATAAAAAAACTCATTCAAAATTTCGGGTCGTTACAATACTTAACTTTTTGTTTCAAACCGACAACTTCCTCTTCAATCTCTTCTATATGCTTGATGTTATCCATCACTGTGATAGCCCACCCATCCATCTGCTTCTAATGTTCTTCAATACTTAGTTTATATTCACTAACTAATTATAAATTCACTGGCACTAATGACCTGAGTTTCCCAATTTCTTCCAATAACTTAGACTTCTCTTCTTTTTTCTTCTGTTTGTATAGTTTGGTGTCATAGACAACTTTGTTGGATTTCTTTGTATTTTCCCTCCAGAAATCTATCTCTCCCAGATCAGCCTCTAACTCAGCTTTCATATCAACTCTTTCTTCATCTTCTTATTCTTCATCAATGTCGGTTTCTTACTTATTTTGAGAACTACCGACAACTGCCACCAAAACATTTTCCCCACGATCATTGTAATTTTCAATCTCCTAATCTCTTCATCCTCAGACTCATCTGAAAATTCAAATTTTGGTGAAAGAAGAATCTTCTTTTTGAAGAAATTTTTCTTGAATTGTTTCATCCCTTTCACAAATGCTGAAGACTTCTTCTTGGAAATTTTGACTTCATTATCATCATTATTGTTATCTTGAAACTTTTTGGGTCACCTTGCCACAATATGACCAACCTTTCCACATCGAAATCATGCTATTGGATGTTTCCCTTTAAACATTCGTTTTCCTCTGTGCAGATTTGACGAATGAAATGACATCACCTCATCTATCACTTCTTCTTATTGAGAATATTCAATGGTGAGCTTCCTCATGGCCTGGAATGCCACTTCTTTGGATTTTCCCTTTTCCACAGCATCGTTATCATCATTTCTCATTTCATATGCAACAAGTGTGCTATGTAGGTTATCCATTGTCAGCTCTTTTAGGTCGTTATCTTCCAATACTGAAACGTTCAGATTTAACTGAGATTGATGTTTCCTTAGGATGTGCTTCACAATTTTTGTATCCACAATAACTTCTCCAAGACCTCTAATGTCCACCACTACAATATTTACTGTAAGAACCTAGTTTTTAATTTTGAGGTACGGGCTTCTTCTTTTTCTATTTCCTTAAGTGTTTTTGAGAAAATATGGAGATGGGGAGAAATCCAAAATTATGGAACTACACGCCGTGTGCTTTTCCACACGCCGTGTACTTTTGGCTGTGTTGGGATGAGTACACGGGGCGTATAGCCATGTCGACGAAGAGGGGTGTAGGAACTGACTACACGCCGTGTAGAGGTACCTTAAACACCATATAGTTAGTCGGCAGGCTTAAACAGTAAGGCAGTGGAGTTGCCGCCAGTTGGGCGACAGTACACGTCGTGTACTCAAGAGTACATGTCGTGTACTCAGGTCGACGGATGAACAGTGTGGCGGTGCCGCCAAATGAAAAGTTAAATGAAATAAGTACACACCGTGTACTCATAATTACACGTCGTGTAATTTTTTCGGCTTAAAATAGGAAGTAGCCTCCTCATTTGGTAGGGGAGGTGTTTGAGCCGTTTTGGAGCCAAGGAGGACGACCAACCCTTTTGAAGATCCGCCGGGTGTTCTTCTGGAATCTGATTCGGCTTCAGACGATCTCGTTGGAACTGCACGGGTAATCCCTCTCCTATCCTGGTACCATTTTTTTCAATTATTTCCCGAGGGAATGTTATTTACGTTTGAATGGGTTTTTTTCTTTGTCAGATCAATGTCATTTTTGGTCATTTCTGGAGTCGGTGTTCGGGTATAATGTTCGTTGGCGTTTAAGGTAGGTGGCTTTGTGTTTATTTTCCAACTGTCGTGTATTTTTGTGAATTTTCATGCCATGAACCCATGTTTGGGGGTCGTGTGGCTAAGTTCGTTGTTATATTTAATGCCTCGAATTTCATAGGTGATTAAATTGTGATAATAAAATGATCATTGGGATCGTTGCTTGGATCTGGAATCACCCCCAGGGTGTGTTTCACTGTTTAGCTGTTTGGCCAGGATACCTGAGGGTATGCCTTTAAAGTAGTAATTGTAAAATTTCCTTGAGTGGAATTGCTTGTTACTGCTTGTTTACCTGTTGGGCATGGCCTGGTTACCTGTTTAGCCTGAAGGAGTTGTTGAATTTGTCCTGAAGACGTTGTTCTAACTAGCCTGAGGGCACTACACTATTTAGCCCGAGGGATGTAGTATTTCTCCTGAGGGAAACCTTTTGTTCCTGAGGTCTTGACTTCTATGCCTGAGGGAAACACTTCCTATGCTTGAGGGAATCTTCTGTTACGCTTGAGGGATCTACATGAGGGTTGGATTCTACTTACCTGAGGGAAAGGTTTTGTTTGTCTGAGGACGCGGCCTGTTTACTTAGAAATAAACTGTGGTGATTTCTTATATTTAATGAATTAAATGAATAATTAAATGAAAATTTGACTGTTAAGTTACTAATTTTGAGTACTGATTACTTTATTGCATTTTACTACTGCACACTATTGTTTCATGTTTGCACACAGTTGGGCACGGGCCTTTGGTGGTTGCCTAATGAGATATGTTTCTCAAACCCTGTTTGGGTCAAACTTTTTATTCCCAAACAGATTACGTTGATGAAGATGTAGATAGGGGAACGAGTCCCTATACAAGTACTTGACTGTTGCTGAGGAGTAGGAGGGCATGGGACCGAGCCTAGGCTCGCGATGCCGCTACCAGCTATTTTTCTTTGTTTCATTGTACTCTGCATTTTGATGTACTGTATTGATGTATAACATGTTCTGGCTATTTTCTTAGAAATTGAAATATGTAGCATCATCACTTATATACTATTGGTCATATCCACTATTGTAGTTTATTTTAGTTGTGTGTCTTTACTACTTCGGCTGTATGTTGTATGTTTTACTTACATTCCGCTGCGCTACACATTGACAAATGAGGGCATAGTTTCCCCACTATCAGACATGGGCCCTCACTGCTTTTCGGCAGCCTCTGGAGTTTGGGGAAATGCGCATGAGGTCATGTGGTGAACCAGGTTCGGGGCACCCGTTGAGTGGCACCTGGGTCCAGGATGATACAAAGTGGTATCAGAGGGGTTCATTTCATTGACTTACTATTTGGAGCCGTAGTCCGGGATAGGATGAGCGGTAGTTGGTAATAAGTTGTGCTTGGGCGTAGCTAACCCGTGTAGAGGGAAAAGCCAGTATACCTCGTGTTTCAATTTTATTGATTTTGAAATTCATAGTTGATATATTTTTACCGTTGGGTGATGCACTTGGATTGTGCTATTATATTTTATCTATGGGTTTTATTGAGTGAAACCCGATGAGATGAGGGTAATCCGTCTAATGAATCATATAGGAACATGTTAGATATCACATGCCATGCATAATTTCCATGACATGTAGGTGCATTAGAAATTGCATGTTGTTGTGATAGATGTTGTGCTAGAAAATCATGATGTTGTGATAGTTGCTTGATAAATACCTGCTTCTATGATAGGATATTCCTTGTGTGAGCTTGTTTATAGAATGGACGCCAAACTTTGCTTTTTAGGGAGTATGGGCCCCATTGACCAGAATTTGGTGGATCGTTGACTGTTTATTGGTTATAAGACATATAAGATGTCAAACATTGATTCATGGGGAGTATGAGCCCTCATGGGTCGAAATTTGACACTTAGGTGTTGTTTTACGGTATTTTCTGGGTTCCAGAGAATATTCTGAGGCATACTATCTGGAAACCCAGTATACCCGCAGTGTAGTATTTTTATACACGCCGTGTAGTTTTTGTTCAACGACAGCCATGTGTCTTAGCTGTGTATAAGGACCCGGGAAGGGGAAGAGAAGTCAAGTACCAGCCGTGTAGTCAGTGTACATGCCGTGTAGTCTTGTTTTGAAAATTTTGAAATGCCTTCTTTATTTTGTTCCTTAGTGGTTCCTTCATTTCAGTATTAATAATCATGAATCTGAGGAATGCTTTTGACCCTGTAGTGTCATTCCGCCTAGACGACCGCGAGTTGTTCTCCAGGAGAGAGGTGACGATTATACTCAGGAGATGGTAGTCCATGGGCTACCAGTTGATCCTCCACCAGAGCCAGATGCGGCGCCAACTGCTATACCGGACACAGGTGCGGAGGTGTAGTTCCGTGAAGGCTTTGTGCGGTTTATGAAAACCATTCAGGGAGCACCGCATGTTTCTACATCTATCGCCGAGCTGACACGTATCTTTCAGCATCAGCATCCGGCTATGTTTTCAGGGGATGGCGGACCGCAGGCTGTGGAGTCTTGGATAGGATGGATGCAGACTTTTTTAGCATCTTGAGACGCCGCCAAGGCAGAGGGTCAATCTCGCGATGTATATGCTGCGTGATTCCTCCAAGAGGGGGTGGGATGTTACCACCCAGTCATAACATCACAGATACATTGCGTGGGATGATTTTTAGGCAGTATTCTATTACTTCTTCTTTCTCGAGATGATGAGGGTGGATAGAGCTCGAGAGTTCATGAATCTGTAGCATGGCGCTATGTCGGTGATGGACTATTCTGCTCCTTTTACTTAGCTTCATATTATTGCATCCGTGCTGGTGGGTGATGGGATGTTGAGAGCCATACATTTTAATATGGTCTTAGTTAGGACATCTGGGCACTGGTGAATGTTTTCAGGTTACCTTCAGTACACGCTATTGTGAACCACGCACTGATTACTAGGAAGAACATGTGGTAATCGAGTGGTGTGGGCTAGGGAGGTTTAGCACCAGTTATTTGTATTCTTTCTGCTGGCAAGAGGAAGAGACAGATGGACTTCTCTCAGGGCGGCAGTACCAGCTAGGAAGCTTCTACAGGTGGTCCGATCAGGTGATACCAGTGTGGTATAGAGGGTTACAAGAGACCTCATTGTCCAGGTGACCCAATGGAGTGCCGATATTGTGGAAAGCTGGGTCATCTATAGCGCTTTTGCAGGGCGTTTCTACCAGTGGATAGTGAGAGGGTTTCTGTGTATACTATGTGTGTAGGAGTAGGAACTGTGGCTTCTTACCAGTCAGGGAATTCGAATATGTCAGGGCGTGGAGGCAGAGATAGTGGTCATGGCCGTGGTAGCCAGACACTAGGATCACAGAGGCAGTAGGGCGGGACAGTTCAGGGTAGCCAGGCTGTGTCACATGGCAGTGGCGCTGGGCAGGAATATGAAGTGCAATAGACCCAGCAGGAGCAGGATCCCATACCTTCTACAGTCAGAGGTACTATTCTAGTAGATTATGTCTTTCTTTTATGATTTTTTATATGGGTGCAACACATAGTTTCATATTTTCACCTGTTGTGGAGAGCCTTGGGCTCGGTGTTTCTTCTTCTTCGGATATGATGATGCTAGAAACTCTGTTGGAGACTAGGACAGTTGGTGTGTGTCAGTGTAAGGAGTGACCCCTTGAGGTTGGTGGGTGTCACTTTCCTTTGGGACCTCTATGTCTTAGAGATGAGGAGCTATGACGTCATTCTCAGGATGTACTGTTTGGTTCCCTTCCAAGCCTTTGTAGACTACTATCGTCGTAGGGTGAGTTTCACATCACATGAGGGCTAAGTGTTTCTATACTACAGTGAGTGGGATGTTCAGGCCAGTCGAGCTGGACCAGAGCATCATGGGCGAGGTGGAGTCACAAACCAGATTGTGAGTTTGTATCTGGATGACCAGGGGAGTGGTCGGACAGATTTCCCTCATGTTGTTGATCATTTCAGGGATGTCTTCCCGGATGACTTTTTAGGTCTACCTATGGAGCGAGAGGTGGATTTCTCTATCGAGCTTGTGCCATGAGCAGCACTGGTGTCCATTCCTCCTTATATGATGGCCACGCCTGAGTTGCAGGAGCTCAAGAGTCAGTTAGAGGAGTTATAGGCAAAGGGATTTATCTGACCCAGTACTTCTCCTTGGGGTTCTCCGGTCCATTTTTCAAAGAAGAAGGATGGTACCCTTAGACCTTGTTTGAATTATCGGAAGCTGAACCAGTTGACGGTTAAGAACCGATATCCCTTACCGAGGATTGATTATCTATTTGATCAGCATCGTGGAGCACGAGTGTTCTCAAAGATTGACTTGAGATCCGGATATCATCAACTGCACATGAGACCATCAGATATACCGTTTATAGATTTTCAGAGAAGATATGGTCTGTACAAGTACTTGGTTATGCCGTTCAGACTCACGAACGCGCCAGTAGTTTTCATGGCTATGATGAATCGTGTGTTCCATCCGTATCTTGATTCTTTTGTGGTAGTATTCGTGGATGACATCTTTGTGTACTCTCACACTTGACAGGAGCATGAAACCCATCTTGATATCGTATTGAGTACACTAAGAGAGCATCCACTATATTCTAAGCTCTCGAAGTGCCACTTTTTGATGGACCAAATTCACTTCCTATGTCATATCATCTCGGAGGTAGGAGTTGTAGTGGACCTAGATAATGTGAGAGAAATAGTTTAATCGGAGCATCCTAAGAACGTGTTTGAGATACAGAGTTTCTTAGGTCTGGATGGTTACTACAGGAGCTTCATACAGGACTTCTCCTACTCAGCAGCACCATTGACGGGTCTGACTAAGAAGGGTGTGAAGTTTGTTTGGTCAGAATCTTGCGAGACATCTTTTCAGGACCTGGAAAAAAGGTTGACATTAGCACCGATCCTGATACTCCCAGAGAAGGGGAAGAGCTATACAGTTTGCTGTGATGCATCAGGGATTGGGTTTGGAGTAGTGTTGATGCAGGGCGATCGAGTCGTTGCGTATGGGTCTCGGCAGTTGAGGCCACATGAGAGGAATTACTGGACACATGATCTCGAGTTGGTTGTAGTTGTTCATCCGTTTCACTGTTGGAGACATTAACTTTTGGGAGAGCATTATGTGGTTATCACCGACCACAAATGCCTCAAGTATATCTTTACTCAGCATGACCTGAATCCGAGGTAGAGATGGTGGGTTGAGTACCTACAATCCTTCGATTTTGAGCTTGCCTATATACCTAGTAAAGGTAATGTAGTAGCTGATGCACTGAGCATGAAGACTTAGATACAGGCAGTTCAGTAGGCCAGTGGTGAGTGAAAACTCCAGGCTTCTTTCTCTAAGATGCATCTGGAGGTGCACGACAGTCAGGGGCAGGCTTATCTTTCATCTTTAGTTGTGACTTATACCCTCTTGGATAGAGTGAGGATGAGACAACTATCGGTTTCAGAAGGCCTAGTTCTACGGGAGTCGGTGGAAAGTGAGGAACCTCATCCCTGTTGGAAGATAGGCAATGATGAGGTTTTGTGTTTCCATGGACGACTATAGGTTCTAGGGGATATACACGAGGAGTTGATGCGGGAGTTTCATGATTCAGTTTGGGGAGTTCATCCCGGGGTTACCAAGATGTACCATGACATGAGATATCAGTACTGGTGACCGGGTATGAAGAGAGAGATATCTAGTTTTGTTATGTGGTGTTCCACCTGTCAACAGGTGAAGGCAGAGCACCAGAGGCTAGCTGGGCTGTTATAGCAGTTACCCATTCCAAAGTGGAAATGGGATGATGTCACAATGGATTTCGTGACGGGGTTACTGAGGTCACCTCGTGGCAATGACGCAGTGTGGGTTTTTGTGGACAGACTCACGAAGGTAGCTCACCTTTTGCCGATCAAGGAGACCTTCAGTGTTGACGATCTCGGAAGGCTGTATATTCGAGAGATCGTACGTCTTCATGGGGTCCCTCGTTATATCGTTTCATAAAGGGACACCCTCTTTACATATCGTTTCTGGAAGATTTTTCAGAGGGCGCTGGGTACACAGGTTCTTCTGAGCACAGCATACCACCCTCAGACCGATGGCCAGTCGGAGCATACGATACAAGTGCTAGAGGAAATGCTTCGCGCATGCGTCTTAGAATATGGGGGCTCTTGGGAGAAGCATATACCCTTAGTCGATTTTTCCTATAACAATAGTTTTCAGTAAACTATTGAGATAACACCATACAAGGATTTATATGGTAGTCCATACCGATCACCTTTGTGCTGGTTAGAGGTTGGTGAGGTAGTTTTACTAGGGCCACAGCTCATGTAGGAGACATCTGAGCAGGTCCAGTTGATTCAGAAGTGGATGGATACCACTCAGTCTCGTCCGAAGTCTTATGCTGATCGCCGCAGATGAAATTTGGATTTCGTGGTCGGTGATCATGTTTTCTTGCGTGTTTTACCGAGGCTGGGACACTAGAGGATCAGGAGACAAGGTAAGCTTTCACCGAGGTATGTGGGGGCATTCGAAATTCTGGAGAGAGTCGGGCTGGTTGCCTATCTGTTGTGGTTACCACAGGGGTATCAAACCATGGATGACATCTTCCCTGTATCTCAGTTGCACCGCTATCATTCAGATCCGTCTCACACCATTCAGCCAGTGGAGGTTGAGCTTCAGTATGATGCGTCCTTTGAGGAGCATCCAATCCGTATTGTTGACAGGAGGGTGAAGGTTCTCTGAGGCCGGTCAGTTCCTCTCGTACGGGTGCTATGGATGCATGGCCGAGTGCAGGACGAGACCTGGGAGTGGGAGGCCAACATACGTGCTCAGTGGCCAGAGCTATTCTGATATTTATCTTTGCCACCCTTGGAAGGGAAATTTAGGGATGAATTGCTAAAAGGGGGAAGTATGTAAGAACCTGGTTCTTATTTTTGACGTACGGGCTTCTTCTTTTTCCTTTTTCTAAAGTTTTTTTGAGAAAATATGGAAAATGGTGGAAAATCATAAATATTGGAACTACACGCCGTGTACTTTTCCACACGTCGTGTACTTTTGGCCGTGTTGGGATGAGTAAACGGGGCGTGTTGCAATGTCGGCGACGAGGGGTGTAGGAACCGACTACACGCTGTGTAGTTGTACCTTACACGCTATGTAGTCAATCGACAGGCGTAAATAGTATGGCGGTGGAGTCGCCGCCAGCTGGGCGATAGTACACGTCGTGTACTCAGGAGTACATGTCGTGTACTCAGGTCGACAGATGAACAGTGTGGCGGTGCTGCCAAATGAATAGTTAAATGAAAGAAATACACGTTGTATACTCATAAGTACACACCGTGTAATTTGTTATTTCTGCTTAAAACAAGCAGTAGACTCCTCATTTGGCAGAGGAGGTGTTTGAGCCATTTTGGAGCCAAGGATGATGGCCGACCCTTTTGAAGATCTTCCAAGTGTTCGTCTGGAATCCGATTCGGCTTTGGACGATCTTGTTGGAATCACATGGGTAAGCCCTCTCCTCTCCTAGTACCATTCATACCAATTATTTCCCGAGGGAATGTTATTTAAGTCTGAATGGATTTTTTTCTTCATCAGATCTACGCCGTTTTTTGAGCATTTCTCCAGTCAGTGTTCGGGTATAACGTTCGTTTGCGTTTAAGGTTGGTGGCTTTGTGTTTATTTTCCAACTGTCGTGAATTTTTATGTGTTTTCATGCCACGAACCCATGTTGGGGTGTCATGTGGATGAAGCCATTGCTATATTTAATTCCTAGAATTTCACAGGTGATTAAATTGGGATAATAAAATGTTGGTTGGGATCGTTGCTTGGATCCGGAACCACCCCCAGGGTGTGTTTCACTGTTTAGCCGTTTGGCTAGGATACCCGAGTGTATGCCTTTAAAGTAGTAATTATAGAATTGACTTTAGAGGAATTGCTTGTTACTTCTTGTTTACCTGTTGGGCATGGCCTGGTTACCTATTTATCCTAAGGGAGTTGTTGTATTTGGCCTGAGGGCGTTGTTGTGATTAGCCTGAAGGCCCTGCACTATTTAGCCCGAGGGCTGCAGTATTTCGCCTAAGGGAAACCTTTCGTGCCTGAGGGCATGAATTATATGCCTGAGGGCGACACTTCCTATGCCTGAGGGATTATTATATTACGCATGAGGGATATACCATCGGGTTGTATTCTTATTTCCTGAAGGTAAGGTTTTGTTTGTCTGAGGACGTGGACTGTTTACATAAAAATGCACTATGGTGATTTGTAATATTTAATGAATTAAATTAATAATTAAATGAAAATTTGAATATTATGTTAGTTAAATTTGAGTAATGCTTACTTTATTGCATTTTACTACTGCACACAAATTTTTTCATGTTTTCATTCAGTTGGGAATGTGCCTTTGGTGGGTGCCTACTGAGATATGTTTCTCACACCCTGTTTGGGACATGATTTTTGGCCCAAACAGATTACGTTGCCGCAGGTGTAGAAAGGGGAAAGAGTCCCTATACAGGTACTTGACTATTGCTGAGGAGTAGTAGGGCATGGAACCAAGCCTAGGCTCGTGATGCCGCTACCAGCTGTTTTGCTTTGTTTCTCTGTACTCTGCATTTTTATGTAGTGTATTGATGTAAAACATGTTCTGGCTATTTTCGTAGAACGTGAAACATGTAGCATCATCACTTATATATTGTTGGTCATATCCACTGCTATAGTTTATTTTAGTTGTGTGTGTTCACTGCTTCCACTGTATGTTGTATGTTTTACTTACATTCTGTTGTGCTACACTTTGACAAATGAGGGCATAGTTTCTCCACTATCAGACCTAGGGCCCTCGCTACTAGTCGGCAACCTCTGGAATTTGGGGAAATGTGCTTGAGGTCATATGGAGAACCGGGTTCGGGGCACCTGTTGAGTGGCACCCGGGTCCGGGATGTTACATTTACCCTATCAAATAATGCATCAACAGATTCATTCGGGTTCATTCTCAGATCATTAAACATATTCCACAACACTTGCAGCTTTGCTTCTTTATACATTGTATCACCTTCATATATGTTCAAAAAAATTTCCCACATAGCTTGTGATCTTTTACACGACATCACCTTATTATAAATAGCATTGGACAGGGATCCCCCTAAAGCATTGATTCCATTTGCATCAGTATCCAATTATCTTCTCACATCGTCTGATAATTCTCCACTATTAATATTATCTGTGATACCGTGCATTTCTACTGTAAAGACATCCATTCCCAGAGATCGGATGTAGTGTTGCATCTGATTCTTCCATAGCTGAAAATTGTTCCCATCAATGATCGGAATTCCGTTATGATAGATGAACTCTATCAAAGAGAGTAACGTATATCAACCTTTCCCTATGATACCAATTGTTAGATCCACTAGGATATATACCCTGAGAGGGGGGGTTAATCAGGGTATGACAAAGTAAAATAACTTCCCCCATTGATCTTGTTTCACTGTTAAGCTAAACTATTTTCTATCTTTTTCCCGTAGGAAAGTATATATAGAAATTAAATCATGTACAGGAAAGAGTGATTTTTACTTGGTTCACCCTCTCTGGGATACATCCAAGGAGCATACACCGGCAATGTGCCGATATACCAAATCTACTATAAGCGCACTGTTGTTTACATGTTCGAAACGAACTCACTGTCCCTCCTGGTTTACAACCACTCAAAATATGAAAGCTCACTACTCTCTCTACTGATGTGTGCTCACTACTTCTTCAGAAGATCCATTCACAGTTTATAGGCCTGTAAGTCTATCCATTATCACTAATGAAATCTTAATATTTATCTATTGATAGATGCTCTGTTGACATTCAACTTTCACCCACAGATGAATCTCACTTTGCACCGGATGTACAGGGCAACCTCAATTTTTTACACGCATCCCTTACTGCACATAGCGTTTAATTCTCTACATTTGTGAGAAATTCACTTTTCGCGCAACACCCCTTTAATGCGCAAAACTCTTTTAACGTGCAATAAATCATTTTACACACAACCAATTTTACGCGCAACCCCTACGCTGCCATGCGCATAATTTTCTATTCTTGTATGAAATTTACTATTCGTGCAACACTTTATTATTCACGGAATGGAATGATTATACACGCAACATATGCTTCTTGCGCAAAAAGTTTTCTTCTCACGCAACCTCTGCGTTGCGCACAAATAGTTCTTTTACGCGCAAACATGTTGTTTTTGCGCAACTCTATTTGGCAGTACAATTTTGCTCGCCAGATCTCAGATACTCTCTAGTGATTTAGCTACTCTCAATTAGGGGGTCACTACATATTTATAGACAAAATTGATCCCGAGCGAAAAACCCTTCTTGAGTGCGTAATCCACTTAGGGCTTGAAAAGAAAATCGTCCGTGCAACACCATATTTCTCACACTGCACCAATGATTCATGCACCTCATGCCTTTTCCAATTTTCGAGCATCATACCTCGAAACACCTCTTCCATGAAAATGTTCTTCCCACTATTTCAGGAATCACTTTCCATTTTCATGCACAATGCTTATATTTCGCACACCACACTTATTTTTCATGAACCACTATATTTTTTCATGCATCCCACTAATTTTTTGCGCCCCACATTATTTTTCATGTACCACTCCAATTTTTTTCACATCTTCCTTTTCCAGGAACACATCTATCCATTTTTTTATTTTTAGGCCAAAACCTTTTGCAAACACTGGATAACGGCACCACCTTGTATCTTCTCTTTTTGTACTACCTCCAGTTCATCCATTCCTTTGTCAAGGTTCTAAAATCAATCATGGATTGTTGAAAGCATCCCTTAAACTTGAAAATTCACCATTTAATCCTCCTTTTTCAACAAACTAATACACCATTGTCTGCTTTGTCAAAAAAAAAATACATGGAGGCCCACTTTGTCAATAAACACAATCACCTCAAAAAATGATTCAATGATCCCCTGAAGGATTTTTCCGACCACATATAGACCTCGTATGTAGAAGAAATTATAGTAAATTAACCAAATAAAAAAGTAATTTGTGATATAGAACCAAAATAATCCCTATGTATGTCCTCATATCACCTTAAATCCCTAATCGGCTTCATCTTCTCAAAAACCATACATAGGGACCATTATTTGGTTGAATCCAAGCCAATAAACTATGAACATCCACTACTGTTCTCATATAGGGTGAGTAATAAAATCACCAGGACACTACCGAAACATCCTTATAATTAGTTTAATTGATTTACGAGGGTGTATGAACTCATGAAAATAAAAAAATATATTTATATATATAATACGTCAATATGTGACGATGTGACTACAAAAAACCTTCAACATACATGTTAATCATCCATTATAGAAATAATAATACCATAAAAACACATGTACATCCCAGAGTATGGCTTCCACTTAATCACACAATATATAATCTAACATTGATTATTTTTTATTTACACCAATCAAGAATTGAAAAATTCCCTTTCACACAATTTTGATAACACATATTGTCCGGAAAATCACCCAATATCATAGGTTTAATTAGAAATAAACTCATGGACCACATTTTTTCAATCTAGTTTCGTTTTATATCCATTACCAAACCAAAATCACCAATTTAGGTTTGGTTTCACATCAAGTAACATACCATCATTTGTTATTCAAGGGAGGCTATATATCAATAAAATGGGTCAAAACCTATCAATTTTGTTGAATCAATATCCAAAATTCAATTTCATTTCATAATAACCAACAATCCTCTCCCTTGATATTTTCCCATAATACATGAGTGAACAAAAAATATGCAAATCAAACAATCTAATAAATAAGGTGGGACAGAAACTATCCCTAAAGAGAAACACCAACTCATTAGTACCATAGGTGTATCCCACCACACATTTCCATTCAAACCCGTCAATGATACGCACCTTTGGAATTTTTGTGCCCTTAAAATTGTTCCAAGTTAATGAATTAATAACCCATAAAAACTACCTTCAAACTAGGTAACATGAGTCATATCCATGTCTAATGTACTCACACTTGTCCCATTTCACATGATCAAAAAATCCTAACATTATACGTAAAATGAAGTGATACTTAAATATTTTAAATCATTTTACTCACATGTACCCTCTTAGAGGTTAGTAATTTTAATCCACATTTCCACCATGAATAAAAATTATGAAATTTATGTATGAAAGTCACACCCCTATATATAATTCATTCAATACAGAAACATATAATTTTTATAAAATAATATATAATTTATACATTTATGTTAATGGGGATAACATGTAATGAATTTTATTTGATTCAATCATAAAACATTGAATCCCTATAATGGTTCCTAAAACCCTCTAATTAGGTATTTAAAAAGGTAAAAAATAAATTGGGCATTAAATAGCTATTTACTGAATTGGTGGTGTTATTCATACCAAACTAATTCTCCACAATGAACTACACATAAAATAGAAGAGGGAGGATCATGGTTGGCCCTTAGAACTCCAAAAACACTGTAAAATTATGTTTCATTTTAGTGGTGGTTGATGGAGGGGGAGAGGAAGTATATAAGAGTTCCTTATAAAAAATTATTTTAATTTCCTTGAAACCCCCATCTAGGGACATAAATTATGGGGAACCTCAATCATTAATTACATAAATATTAAATAAGTTTAGATAAATTTTCAACATATCTCACAATAATAAATTTCCCAGAATCATAAAGGTTTACTATCCTTAGAGACTAAATATATAATTTTCTTATTTCATAAATACAATCAATGTCTATGATAATTTTATTCTGAAAAAGTTCTCTTTTAGATATTTCATAATTGAAACATTCTTCATAACCATTGGATAAAAAAACATGTTAAAGGGTAAGCACAAATGCTCGGTAAGGATAAACTAAGAGATATAAATTGATAAATATATTTAGTAAAAATTATTTTTATGTTTATGGGAGCATGATCCATCATATTTAATTATTAAAAAAATCTCATTAATCATAAAATGTGTGTCATCGAAGAAAATATTTTCACAACAAAAGATATGATTAATAAGAGTGTCAATGTAAAACAAACAAACATGGGATAATTTATAATATAAGACCATATAAAATATGATTTTTGTTATATAAAATGTAATAGAAATTATTTATCAAGGATTCCTACAATGAAATTTAACACATACCAAACATGGTTTAACCGCTAATGTACCTTTATTGTCTTAGGGTAACCACCCATGTACAAACATGGGATTGGGAGAACTGTATGTGCAACCTCTTGATCTAATTAACATTAAAAAAATTAACCCATGGATTGGAGGTATATAATGGACCCAACCATCACATAATAATAAGCTTTACATCTTTATACCCATAAATCATCGTTTTATCATAGATTAATTATCCTACTAGAATGAAATGTTTTTTATAATAAATTATTAAAAAACATAATCCTGAACCATCCAATAATAAAAAATAGATTGTATCATATTATCATATACATGGTGAATCATATCAGTTCATAAATTATATTTACATAGATGAAAATTAATTAATTAAAGAATTATAAATATGTTTTGAAGGAAATAATTAACATTATTTTCTATATTATATATTTAAAATAGAAATTTTCCCTGAAATTGGAAAAAAATTATTTCTAAAACATTCAAATCATTTAATGATATATTAATATGTAAACAGATAATTGTGGGAAAATCTATTCATGTAATATAAATTCTAAATAACAGTCATTTCACACATTTATAGTGAAAGTAAAATAATTTCCCACTCAAAAATTGACAATAATATAACATTAGAATTTTGGGTAATAAATTCATTGATAGTAGAAAAATTAATCTAGATTCCATAAAATATTAATAAAAACATTTATAAAGTTAATTTAAAGAACATTGATATGTGGGAAATAGATTCATTAAATTATTGATGAAATTTGAACAACTATAATTAATTTAATTCTGTTGGTCTCCTTGAGTAGCAATGAATAATATATTATAATATTATTTTTAAACCGATGAAATAATTAATGTATAGGAAAATATTTTATTTTTATAGGATAAATTACATATAATTCCACCAAATGGAAACAAGAACAAATACAATATTGATAAAATGTTAGAGATTAAAATACACTATTTACTCAATTCTGCAATTTCTTTATATGCACTCTACCCAGAGAAATAATAAATTAATATATAGTATAATCTTATTCCATAACCATTTGTAGATTTTTTTAAAACAAATTAACATTAAATTTTTAATTTTAATAGTTATTTATTTAATTCAATATCTTTATATGTTTGTGTCCTTTAATTTATATATATTTGAATATATTAAACGATTTTTATGTCGAAAACATTAGCCACACGATTTTTGATATAATCTAAAAATAGTTTGTGAGAGAATTTTACTTTAGAAGAATGGTTTATCAGGTTTGCATCATGGTTTATCAAACCATGAAACTTAAGGATGTTTGAGACAATTTTTTCCCAGTACTAGGACCATAGTTTTTTGTATGTGGTGTGTAACCATGTGCCAAAGCCATGTGTCTCTCATAAGATGTAAAATTTTATTTTCCCCATTATTCACATAACAAATTAGCCCATCCTAAATATGCTGATATCTCCCTCATACATTTAATGGCTAGACCATTGTAAATCCGTAAAATATGTACACATCCCCTTACTATCAGCCTCCTCTATTTATAGATTTATCATCCGATTTGCTGAGTGATATTCTTGGGTTGCAATATCTTCACCTCTATCTCCTCTTCCCCTTGTTTACTTTTCTCAATTATATTCTCGATTACAATTTCATGTGTTTTATGAACCCTATTCTATATGACTGAATGAATTTTGAGGTTCTTTGTGATTTTTTATTTTTAGGGTGTGTGATCTATATTTTGTGTCCCCCTCAACTCTTAATTGAGTTCTTTCATAATCTATGCATTTGATTGTGGAATTGTTTCACCATTATTGCACCTTAAATTTTCATAAAAATAATTTTTTATCCTTTTTTCGAATTTAACATGCCAAATATTTTTATTATCTAAATATAGGAATCTCCCTCAAAGGGAAACCATGTTCCACCTGGTTTCAATTGAATGTACTGTACATTCTATTTTAAATTTTGGGATTTAAATTTTCTTTAGAACTACCTTACACAATTGATTTCTTATAAAATTATAAAAGTTACCTTACTTTAGTTTTTTGTATTATTAATAATATTATTTGTATTTAATAAAATAATTTTTCCTTAGGCTTTATCTTTTTCCATGTATTGAAGAAATATTTAAAAATGTATTTATAATAAAAGTGTGGGGTATAGAAATAACCTTAGTGAATATTCCTATAATTATAGGTATATAAATATAAATTAATGATTATATATGAATTTGTGAATACATAATAATATATATGTCGGTGTGAAAATGAATGTTATCAAAGAAATAATGGAAAATCCTGGAAATTCAAAATTTTGAATTCAAAGATAATTTTAACTAGTGTTTTAAAAGGGGATTCATAAACTATTGAATTGTTATTTTGTACCTATTTTTTGGGTAATGGTTTGATAAATTTTTTGAATTTTTGTTTGTTTATGTGTGTTGATTTGGATTGTTTGGCACCTTTAAACATTTTCCAAGAATGGGAAAATCCATTTTAAGAATACCCCTGGAATTATAGAACATAAAAATCAATTGAAATGTGATGTGTATATTTTTCTATGTATGAGATCTTGTATAATATAGGTGTATTGAATGGAAAATATTATTTTCCATTAAGGGTTGTGTGGATAATCAAAAAATGAATATTTTCTTCTCCTTTTATGATCACATGCTTATTTATTTATTTTTGAAATGCTATAATCAATTTATACATCATGGTAATCCTATAATAGTTATTAGGAATCCTCGGGTATAGATGTTACAATAGATTTGCTTCAAAAACTATCTAGTCAACTAGAGATTAACTAGGTTATATGTATGGGATTTTTTTCCCAATTTTAGGTAAAGCAAGGAAATAATGAGTGTTATAGGAGATATTAATATATTCACTATGAGTCTATTATTTTTGTAGTAGTGCAGCTGTGTCCCAATTATTCCCCACCAATCCTAGGATCCCAATAAAACTATGAATATTTTTTACTTAGTGGATTTTATATTAATTAATCACTTATTTATTTTAAAAATTATATTTCTTATAAAAATATTATCAAATGGAATTTCCAAATCTGTTTTTGTAAAATGAGGCATATGTATCTATATCTTCCTCAAATCAATAATTTTCATGTAAATAAAGAAATAAAATTCTTTATTGAACACTTTCATGTTGTTATTTTTCATAGTAATAATTATATAGAAAACATTATAGTCTATTAATGTGTTACTAGATAGAATGAGATGAAAATGTAATTAATGATAAATATTATGAAACTGTTATTTGTTTAATACATCAAATTTTTACTCTAATGCATTTATACATATTAGTTTTTAAATATTACTCATATAATGATATCTCTCATAGTAATTTATATTGCAATTTTGGATGGGTTGAGACCATGGGTAATAGTGTATAGTTTGAACATGTATATTAGATGTTTTTTCCTTTTATTAAAAAACCATGTATTCCTTTCAGTGCATTACACAATTGCAGGTGTAGTGGTATTTCCAGATCTGGGGATTGTAATTTTCATGTGGTCATTCATACACGTGATGGTACTGGTGTGATATAATGGATTTTATTATTTATTTCATTTATTAATTTTATATTATTTTTCATATTTTCACTACCAAGTCTATTTTTTGGTGTGGACATTTGAATTAAATAGAAGACCTAAAAACTATATTTAATTTCTTCTACTAGATTTCTTTGATTCTAATGTGGATAGTATAGTCACTATAAGAGTGGGGTTTGAATCATGTGGGACCAACTTTCATCGATAATATTCACCATAATCACATCAGGTTTTTATTTTACTAGAAACTTTATTATAAGTTTGGATGCACATACCTTTACAAACTCTTCCTCACCACTTTACCCATAGATTATATTGATAATATAATTAAATCAAATAAAGGGTATTTCTGAATTGTTCAATATTAATTTGATAACTTACTTCTTTATTTTTGAATCAAATAGAGTTAGAAATTCGTCCGATTATATAAAAATCATAGTCTAAAAGTTCAATCTAATGGAATCACCCATAACCCATATACATAAATACATTACCAAAATGAAGGATATGTACAATGTGTAACAAAATATTTTAATCTCCCAAAAATATTTTCATATCTACAAATTGGAATGTTATTGTTATTTATAAAAGAAACACTTTTATTTAAAATTAAATTATAAACCCTCCATTGTATAGAAAATATAATATGTCAATATATTTGGGTGTCACAACATTTACACTATCCAATAATCGTTCTGTAAACATATTCTTCTATATCCCTTTATACTCCATGAATTGTGTGTCCTAAACATTACTGTTTGGTATTTTACGTCTTGTATAACTCATTCTGTTGAACCTCAATATGTTAAACCATATTTCTAATATTCCTATATCTGGTTCACCAATATTTGGTAAACCTGTTTAGTGCATGTTAATCCAGTTTCTATAAATAAAAAATATATTATCCTAAAACAATTCATTCTCTTTATTCTTATTCAAAAAAGTATCTTCTTTGTCAATATAATTACAAAAACAAATATTATAACATATACTACATATCAATATTTGTAGTAAAAAACACATTAATATCACTTACTCCATTATATAAGAAGAATTCCACTATAATTTATGGAAAATTGGGGGCTCCAATTTAAAATCCCACACAACTATATCATTATTTCACTACAGAAAAAATATCTAAGAAAACCAATGTCCACATTATTTATTTAATTTTTACACAAATCATGATGTTAATTATTTCATCCAAACATACATAAATCTTTGGTATGTTTATGATCATTGATGGAATAAATCAACATAATCATAATTATTGACATTACAAAGCTTATGTAATGTTTCTAATAGACCTCACTAGACTATAAACATGAAGAAATATATATGTGGTTCAGTAAAAAATAACTATATTGATTCACATCATAAAAACTACACTATATGAAAACTCTTCATCCAATTCAACTTTTACCAGATCCACTACATTTTAAATCCTATATCTAATAAACATAAGATTTTATTTGTTTTATAGTTATTGATATTATTTAACCAACAATATTTAATCCAATATTTGGTCAATAATTTGATATGCCTGGTAAACTCATCTACCTCTATCTTATCATCATGTGTACACTAAAACTTCATATAGACTGTGTTCTACTTATCACATCCCAACCCACTAGGGCCCATATGGTTCAATGAATTCCATTTTAAACAACCCTAGGCCAGCTTCCATTATGTGATATGTATGTTACCAACTCTTAGGATACCTAAATAAAATTGTATTATTTTCTAATATTTTATATACACTCACCTCGGTCCAAATACAATCAATAGTGTAGAGTAATTATAAAAATAAAATTAAATATAGTGTACAATCATTCATGAAAATACTCTAGAGAATACATCAGATAATAAATGTATAAAACCAAATAATATGGGGAAAATGCATATGTAGTAAAAAATGTGCAGCAAACATAAAAAAATTAGACATGAGTAATGTTGAATGATCTAATCTCTTAATCTACAAGCCCAGCCACCAAACACATTTTATGCACCCATGATTTTATTATGATATAATAATGTACAAATAAATTTCATTTCATATTTATAATACACAAAATGTGTGGGTAATTTCCAAACAAGGGTGAGTATATACCTTACCATTAAGACTCCTAAAAAATATAGTGGGGATAAATATGAAGATGAAATGAAAATCATCTCAACCAATAGTGTGAGGGAAAATAAAACAAAATATAAATATATTACAAATTAAATTTATATTAGAGTGAAATGGGATATTTATCTCTATAGCCTAAAAAATAATGAAGAGTCATCTTGTAGCTCCATTGTTCTGTCTCTTATGACAAATATCTCATGTATCTGTATAGGGAATCTATGTTCAGGACCCACACCATTCAACTACACTCCACAGAATGAGGGGAAACTATCTCCAATGTAAAAGAAATTACATATTAGATCATGGGTTTACACAAATCACATATAGGAACCACACCCTAGAGTGATAAGTGGTTTCACATCATAGATATATAGAGGATATATACCTTCGTGTGCCAAGGTGTTCCAATTAATAGAATTTGAACACATGGCATGGTGTATTAGGAGTGTGACACTCATCATATAGATGACATATGACCTAGTGTGACAGGGGTTCTACTAAATAGATAGATAGAGGACCAATGTCCTAGTGAATCAAGATGGTTCTATTCCTTAGACATAGGACCCACACCCTAGTGGGCCATGGGTATCGCTTAGTAAAAAGAGGACCCATTCCCTTATTGAATTATTGGGTTATCACTATTCATATAGATGTCGTTTTACCTAGTATGAATGGGGGTAACACACATCATACAGAGGACCCATTCAATAGTGTGACAAGGGGAGTAACTCATAAGGTAAATAGAGGACCCACATGCAAATTTTTCTATGGGTTTTCACTCAGTCCTAAAAAGTGTTTAGGAGATCTATTACATATTGTAACAAGGGGTTTTTTACCCTAGAATAATTATGAGGATCATGTATGACCTCAAATACCATTAATTCATCAAATGAATAACTTCCACACTCTTAAACCACCCATCCTACCTAAATACCAACAATGAAGTCTTCCATCAGGTTGAACATATATAAATTCCCAGGATAGTATAATCAGATGAAAAATTAGAGTATAGAAGAAGGAAATATGAATGTATGTTGCTCCACATGGAGATAAACAATGTAAACCAAGGCTTACACATTATATGACATCACATGTCAATTTCAAATCCTTCAAAAATATTGGATGTCCATGTGCTATTACAATGTCTGTTTTTATAATACATGTTGTGTCTCGACTACTCAGGGTCTACCCATGTTCTCCTAGCCTTCATAGTGTATATTGGGTGATACGAGTGTACCATGAAGTATGCCTAGTAGTAAATGATCCCATTTACTCAAGTAATAAATGAAACGTCCAAACACATAGGGTCCTAGGAACGTGTAGCTATCCAATATGGATCATCTTGTAGTATAACTACACTTGGAGTGTCCCCCATGGTACATTTCATGTCCAAACACACTTTGTAACACACAAAGATATATTTTTACATTATTTCTTCAAAGTAATTCAATAACTTGAACTACATACAACACTGAGTTCGAGCGCACCAAGACATACCAAACTAGTTGTTCAAAAGTAGTTATCAAAAGTATTATCTTCATTTTGAATATTATATATTCCATATAAATTTTAACATCTATATAATGTGTTTCTTAATAATAATATAATAACAAATTCATGTATTTAAAATAACATATTTTTCAGAAAATTCAATTTTACCGCCTTTTAATGGAGACCACTTTTAAATAAAATCATTGAATCTTTTATATATTCAATTTGACAAAATAAAATCATTATTTAGAATTAGGACATAAGAATTTAGTTTCGATTAAATTTGGGTCATTTTCTGATGACACTCATATTTGGGTGAATAGTTAAAAATATTAAATTTTAATTAAAATTAACTATTTAAATTAGAATAATTTAGTGTTAAATTATAAATTTGAATGGGTCTGAAGTATTATTATACTATGTTGGTACCATTTAATATAAATCTGTTCATTATAACTAATTTCACATTTAAATTATACATAAACACATGTCAATGTTTTGATAGTTTTTACATTTTAAAAACCTGCTTTTTTCGATTGGCCCGACGGTCTCAAAGTTGCTCGATGGATTCTCGAACCAATCGTTGTCTACTTCAGAGTTCTCGTACCTTCTAAAGCATACCTTATTGGCTAGATTTTAATGATGACGATCTTTGGTTGATTCCTTTGAGAGACATGTATTCGGTGCATGGGGTTTTCTAGATATGGCGATTGTGGGCCTTTTGGATAGTCGTCAAATTATGATTCATTTTGCATCGGAATCCGACCTCATCCAGGCCTGGTCAAGGGCACCTCGCGGATTCAACGGCTTCAGGTTTTTTCTGTGTCACTAGTCCTTTGATTTTCACATGAAGCGTGATCTTTCTTCAATGGCCACATGGGTTAGTTTCCCAAATCTCCCTCTTGCATTCCAAAATCCCTTGGTTCTTTATATGTTGGGAAACCTATTTGGTAGGTATATGTGTTCTGATAGCTGCAGTGTGGCCCGTTGTCATCCTATGAATCCAGATATATGTGTTGAAATGGATGTTTCTAGAGTCCCCGTTTCATTATATGTGGATTATGGTGGGAGAAGAGTATCGCTGCAAAGAGAGAGTGGTATATAAAAGTTGGATGGACTTTTGTGCGGGATGTAGGTGACTGGTACATTCACGAGCCTACTGTCGATAGAAGCTGAGGTCCTCGAGGCAGAGATATGATTGTGGTAGAGAGGCATAGGCCCTTGAGGAGACAAAGAGGATGGTGTAAGAGCCTCCATGTTTGAACAACGATTTAGGCAGAGGCGAACTCGATGGAAGTCTGATTCGGGAGGATAGGGAACCAGCCAGGATTTCAAGATCATGTGTTGCGCCAAGTGAGGAAGAAGCAGGTATGGATAATGGTGTTCTTTTTCCGGGGGCCTTTCAAGTCAATCCATCATTTTCAATCGTGATTTGTAGGTTGAGGGATGATTTTTCTGGACCTCCTACTTGCACCGATGGAGTGAGGGAGGAAGGCGGGACCAAGCATGACAACGTCTGATTTGGCCATAGGGAAACTGGGGGTGAATTAGCATTGGTTAAAATGGATGACAGTGAGGAGATTCGCTTAGACAGAGATAAACCACGGGGAGGGAGGCAGGGCCTTGGTCTGGAGAAAACCCTACCAAGTGAAGCTGGGATTCCAGGGAGTTCCGATGCAGGAAACTGATCTCCTATACATTTAGGAAACATGTTCGAGGGGCTGGTTGAGGGAGGATTGAGCTATGATCATTATCTCTCCTCAGAGGCCGATGGGGTGTGTGTGGAAGAATGTAGAGAGGTTATTCATTGCCTCTCGGCTGGTGAAGGTTCATGTCCGAGAAGTAGTAGGGGGAATAGGAGGAGGAATAGTATGAAGGACTACTCTTCTTTACCTCCACCTTCGGAGACCCGATTGTCTAGGAAGACAAACTCCAAAAAAGAAGTCCGTCAAGATATAGATACCTAGGTGTCAGGGTTTCAGGGGGATCAATGCTCGAAGCTTTTTTTATGCTCTTCAGAGGAAGAGTTTTAGCAGATCATAATGCTTAATGTGTCTGAAGAGGAAGCAATGAAAATAACGGGGAGACCATTAAGAACTTCACTTAATGAGGAGCAATATACTTTGGTTGACAAAATGATAGTATTTTGTTGGGGGATTCAATAGATGTGTGATTAGCATTGAAGAGTACATACAATCGTGGGATCTGCTGGCCTCAGAGATTGATAATATGATGACGTTGTCTCCAAGAAAAGTTACTTCTATCTCATGTAAGTTGTTCAGGGAGACAGTTACAACTAATATCAGTTTACTTTTTAATTCCCCGTACTAACGTTGATGGTTTTGGTCCTGGGTTAAAATCATTTGGGTTCGTTTGAATTTTTCTTTTAGTTTAATCTTTGTGTGGCTTGAGGTGTTTTTTGGGTTCCCCTATGTACTTGGACACATTGCATTTGGTGGGGTGAGATAGAGCCTGGTTATGATTGGGTTGTTTTTGTTTTGTTGGTTTGGATGTAATGGTGTTTTATCACATTGTCCATAAAAGTGTTTTCATAATAAAAAAATGAATTTTCAGTTAGGCAATGAGAATAAATTTTAAAATAATAATTGTAACATATTTTTTTTAATTTAGTATAATTGACTTCATTTTTGAATTCATAATATCAAAATTAACATAGGGTGAATTTTTTGTATTTTTCTGAAAACATTAAATTTTTTATGAATAGTGAAAAACAATGCGTTATTGACTAAAATCAACTTGTTTTTTTAAGAAATTAGTTATTTTATTTTAATTTATTTTATTTAAAAAGAGATAAATAATACCTACATATGTTCAATGTAATTAATTTGAGACAGTTTATAATAAATTTATATATATAAAATTTTATAGAATTTTTTACTGTCTTTTACCCACCGTCTAAGAGTATTTGAGAATTTGCGTAAAACATCATTTAACCACTTCAGTGATTTTGAATTTCAAAAATCCAAGATATTTGGTTAACATTAGTAAGTAATATGTGGTTCAATATGATGAAAATAATTTTTGGTGAATAGTAACTTTTGACTTTTATTTACAATAGTAAAAAGTAAATTGGGAAATCAAGTGTAAATATGATATTAGAATTACCCTAACACATGATCTAATTCTATTGGATAAGTATAATTTGACCTAAAACAAAAGTAGGAATAAAATATGATCCTTTTGGTCTACTTGGATTATATTATGACATTTATTATTATTTTATTTAATGAAGAGTTAAATGTGTTAAATTCAATTTTTAGTAACTAAACCACATTTAATATAGGGTTACACATAGTATAAATTCAACATTAAATATTAATTTGAAAGATGATACTATTTCCTATGTAATCGTATTTTATTTATAATTTTTTGATAATAAATAATGAATTTTATTTATGAAAAAATGATGATGCAGTAATTATCTTATTAATGAAATATTAAAATAATTGATATTATAAATATCCAAATAAATGTAATTTGAGACTTATGTGGAATTAAATTAATTTTATAGGTTAATATGACATGTTAGGGTTTATTAGATAATTTTTTTTTGAATTGATAAGTTTGTTATGACATGCACCAAAACAAAATACCAAATAATGTCAAAATCCACATAAATTAATTCTTAAAACAAATATTATATTATTGGTTGATATAATATTTCTAAAAATATAAGGGTCGGTAAAAGGGAATAAAAATATTATATATGTCATTTATGAACCAATTTAGGTTATCTTTGATGTTTATAAATTTTTTATTAACCATATAGTGCACGAACAAAAGAAGACACTGCAAAAGTTAAACTATTTAACCAAGAGATAAATCTAAAAGATAATGTTAAAATAGTAACCTAATCATGTCTAAAACCTATTGGTTGAGTGGAGTTCGACCCATAACCACCCATTTCTGTAAATAAATTAATTTTGAGCCATTATAAACTGAATATGTTGGTATAATAAATAAATATTTTATTCTTTTCCTAAAGTGACTGTCACCCCTCTTATAAAAGGGCACTTCCCCTTCTCTCAAAATCACACCTCCATAGCATTTTGGATTGGAAAACCCCCACTCAAATATCCTCCCATCATCTGTAAAATAAAACTAGAGTCCTTACATTCATCAAAAAACCAACTAATGAAGCCCTTTTGATCAACTCAAAAGGAAACACCCGAAGAAAATGTTATAATTTCACCACCCTCTTTCAAGTTCTTTTCATCTTCCGGTTCCTCTTTCATTGTTGTTTTCATACAAAAATAATAACTCCAGTACATCCTAAATAATATGATGTTATTATAAATATGTTAAAAACATATAAATTATTTTTTCCATCCTATAAATGAAAATTTCACCATAATGCGTACGTACGACTTACCGTCTTCACGCCGTGGTGTAGTTTGTTACTCAAACAATTCATTATTTGGATGGATATAATAACCAGTCTAACTATTGTAAATAATAATTATAACATGTTAATGATTCTGTATATATGATATAACATCCAATTAAGAACGTTTTCAACTTAAATATAATGATAGTGTCGCTCATCCGTACACACAAATTACTGTATCCACGAAGGCGATGAGATTCATTCCCCATCGTAATAATCCATGAATTATTTTTATTTTATGATTAAAAATAATTTTTAAGAACTTATTAACATTCTGTATATGAATCAAAAAAATCAAATATAAAATAAGCATGACTTATGTAACCAATCATATAATGTAAAATAGATCAGTTAACACCGAATGCAGTGATACTACTGAAATATTATTAACAAAGAAATATTGGAAGATCGTATATGATATCATATTTATCTATATGATTATTTTATAATTTAGTAACAATTATTTAACAATTATACATGAGTTTGATGTACCCTAAACCACAGAAAAGTACAAGTTATGGGTTAATTCCTCAATCTCGTTATTATTTGAGATTTTTTATGAGTAAGTATTTATGGGGAAATATTTATCATAAATGTCCATATTTCATTAAAAAGTTTTCAAAATGAATCTTTTAAGGTTTTATGAATGTTTCTATTTAACTATATCATCACTTTAACTTTTATAAATATTTATTTTTCTAAATCATTTTAATTAATTTCAATGTTTTTAAAAATATTTTAAGGATTTATTTATATTGACATCATTGATTTAAAATTACAATTCCTTTCAATGTTTTAAAGTGATATGAGGCACTTTGAATCAAAATTCTCTTTAAGGGTCCTACTTTTTAAATTATGTGACTTTTAAAATATTTAAATAATAATAATGAGATATTTCTCTCAAATTGTTTTTATTTCATCTATGTCAACATCCATTTATGGATTTTACAGTTTTTTGTAGTTGATTTATTATAATATAAATCATTTATATTGTATTGAAGGTTTTGTGATATGTTTGACTGTGGATGTGTAATTTATATATTGTTTCTGACGCTTTCTCCGGGGCGCGCGCGTCCGTCCGTCGGGGAGGGCGCGCTGCTTGTTGCCCCGCATTCCCACTTTCCAAAGGCGGGAGGCATCCCTTCCTTGCTCAGGGACGTCTTCTCCTTGATCGAAACCGGGATGATGGGATATCGGTTCTTCCCTCCATCGATTCCTCCTCGGAGATCATTACCAATTCCGGGTCTCCCTCATAGATTTAAGACGGGTTCGTGAAGCTCATTCCCGGGGCCATATCTACATGGACGCCAGTTAATTACGCTGCTTCCGTCAAGATGCTCCAAGGGGTCTTGTCGGTACAGCAACCTGTGTGGAGGAGAATGGTCATGTTGGGCCGTCGTCGGCATGTCTGTCTTTGGTCCCTCATCACAGGGCTTCTCGAGGACGTCGAAGCCTAAGGTATCCCACATCGAATGCGGGGAACATGTACCATATGAGGTTTTCCCTAGCTTCCCATGTTTAACACGGGGTATGTCGTGAGTTTAACGTCTTGCAGAGACGGATCAGGTTGAAGGATACCTAGGGGGAACACCGATGTTGGGGCCAGCACGTGGGCGGCTTCCCATATATCATGGAGTGGGAAAGGGTGGCATGATCTCACTGGGATGTGGCGGCCCGGGTAAGGATCAAGATGGATGGAGGGGTGAAACATGGGGCTTACATTCTGAGACGACCCAAGAGGGGGGATACAGTTTAACGTCATGCGGGACGCGATATAGTTTAACGTCATGCGGGAAGTGATACAGTTTAACATCATGCGGGACAGAATACAGTTTAACGTCATGCGGGATGAAGGATTTGGGGCTTATGCTCTGAGGCGGCCCAAGGTGGTCAGGGAACCGACATGGAGAGTTCGGGACGACCAAGTGGTGGGCTTGAACCTTGTGGAGGCTTCCTACGTACCATGCGTTAGCACGGATCAAAGTCCACGTAGTTCGCTCGGATGGGGCTTACACTCTAGGGAGGCCCATAAGAGGATTTCATGGTCGGTGCACGCTCTAAGCCCATGTGAGTCATGCTCAGTGTGGGAAACAAGAGGCATCAGGGACCAGACGATCACGTCGTGAAGGGTTCGTCCGTGAGAAGCGGAATGGGGCTTACGCGTTGAGCGGCCCAAAGAGGAAATAGGGGCTTACGTGTGGTTAGCGGCCTTTGGTGTCGGGGCTTACTCCTGGGAGGAGGACTGTGGTGCGACAAAGCGCAGTGGGAAAAGGACTCCACTGGCCTTGGCCGGGGGAAGTACGGAGATGCATGGGTGCAATCATCCGCAAGAAAGGCTAGGGGCTTACGCTTTGAGGCAGCCCTTCCCCCGCGGACAAAATCCGCTCCAACAAGGAGGATCTCATTACATGTGGGTAAGAGACCATTCCTATGGAGACGAGTGGGTGTAAAAAAATGTCAGAGCTGGGGGGACCCTGCGTGCGAAGCACGGGGTCAGACCACAGTTTAACATCTTGTGTTAAAGACGAGGTGCTTAGCAGTTTAACGTCCTGCAGCTTGGACGAGGTGGGTTCGCTCCACACCCCTAGGGCTTACATGCCCAACGCCCTCTACCCCTTGTGGAAGGGAAGGCATCAGCAAGGCCATGGTGAAGGGGGGCCACAGGGCAAACCACCGGGGGGTCCACGTTAGCGTGGCTATGCGAAGAAGCAATAGCCGTTAGCGTGCCTATGCGGAGAAGCATAAGGAAAAGAAACGCAACAGGAACCATGGCCCGAGGGACCTTGTGGTTACTTCGCACGATCCTGGAATGTCATGCGGGAAAACAACACATGGCGCGCATGACCGGAAGGGGAGACATCAAGTGCCGGTGTGGGGGGGCTGCCAAGGGGCGTCAAGGTGAGGAGTAATGGGGTTTGTGCGCAAAAGGAATGGTTTGCCTGCAAAAGACCGGGACGACACACAATTGGAGCCAAGGAATTGCGCGCAGAGAGGGAACTATGCGCAGGGTTTTGCGCGCATGGTAGGGTATTGCGCGCACGAGGCATGGATTGCACGCAAGACTGGAACATTGGGGAGGGGGGAAATTCACTGAAGCTGGTGGAGTTGCGCGCAAAGGCGAACTCCGGGGAAAGCTTGCGTGAAATGAGGGCTTTACCTGGAAGTCATCTTTCGCGCGGGGGGAGCTAAATTGCGCGCACGAGAGTCACTTTGGATTTCTCAACCCCCAAATTGTTCGGGGTCACCTTCTATTTATAGGCGACCTCTGGCGCGGAATCCAGGCGGCGCACGAAATTCTTCGCACTGAGTGCAGTTGGCGCGCAAAAACTCGCCGCGCGGAACAGGGGCGCGCGAAGATTGCACACCACAATAGCTCAATTCCGTGAAACCAAGTGATTCTATGCGCACAGAACAATTTTTTGCGCGGAGCCTCCTTTATTTCGCGCACCACATCTTGGGCCTCCAGATCGGGCCTCTGATTCTGAATATGACATCGCTTCATCATTTCGGAACTTCCTCCGAGAGTTATGGGATTTTTTCGGTGTCAACAAATGCCCCCCTTGGAATTGGATCGGCGAGAGGTCACAACGATCAGATTCCAAGGGAAACGCCGAAATGCCAAAATGCTAAGTCTCCTAATCATGTTGCGTGCACAAATCTGACGGGGCACGCAAAACTAAAGATGTGTGCGGAATTTTCTTTCCACGCGGAGCGTATCCCTGTCCTCACCTATAAAAAGGGGCGCTGGGACCCAACTCCGTACATCCTCTTTTTTCCGCACGATAAGCTTATCGCTCTCGTGCGCGAAATCACTCCGCGACTGCACGTAATAACGCACTGGAAGCGTGGAATTCCTTCCGAAATTTGGCCGTGATTTCACGCCAGACCGAGATATTCAGCGCTTTGCGTGCCGATTGAACGCTCATCTCCATGATTTCGCGCAACTCCTTCAGACTTCACGCAAAACTCCCCGATTCCGCGCACTCCATCCAGCTTTCGCCCAACTCCCGAAAAATTCGAGATGGCAGCAAACCGAGTTGATGAGGAGGAAGCTGCTGCCTGTAGGACAGAAATGGCGGCAAACAAGGAGGTTTATTGCGCCAAGGTGATTGTATCCAACAATCGGACCTTGTTTAACCTTCTGTCTCCGGAAAAAAAGGCATATCCCTTATCAGACAACCTCCCACTCTGGAATTTTGGAATCCTGGAAGAGGTTCCCCTGCCGGGCTTCGAAGTGGACATGCCGCGGTCCTGGGTGACTCGGGAGGACGAACTTCCTCAGTACAACATCACCAAAAACGTCCATCCTACCATGGAAACTAGACATATGGATGTATATGTCCTGAACCCGAGGACTAGTACCATTACCGGGGATGAGCCAGTTGAAGAGGATTCTCCGGCCCTCTACGCGAGCACGTTCCGTCAGAACATCACAGATGACATGAAGGGTTGGCTGAAGGATTGGGACCTGCGGTCCGGGGGAAACTTCACCAGCGAATGGGCCTGGGCGTTTTGGGTTTGCCATACCTGCGACCAGTTCGGAGATGAACTGTGATATATCGGCATGTTCGAGGCTGTATGGATATCGCAGTTCCATTTCCACCGCCAGCCTGAACTCGGACCGGAGCTCTTCACCCGGTGGTCTCCTGACACCAAAATGTTCCACCTTCATCATGGGAAAGTCGGAATCAGTCTCTGGGACGTCCACTACATCGGAGGTATCCCACTGGAGGGTTACCAATACGACGAGTTCGTTCCTCCAAAGAACACCTGGGGAGACAGGTCGCAGACCGCTATGCTGACGTGGCACCTGCTGCAGCTGGATAAGGAGAGGCTGGGGGTCAAGGACTTCCTGAAGGACGTGGCCTTCAAGGGCTGGTACAGCCTGTTCTTTGAAAAGGATCCCGCCATCAAGATGTAGGGATGGGATAAACGGTTCCCAACCGCGACTCAGAGGAGCAGGGATGGGTCATACTGGAGGACCCTGGAGGCAGGGCAATACCAATCATGGGGCTACCGTGGCATTGAGGCCTGGGACCTGAACGTCAGGTATGCCGCGTTCCTTGCCGCCTTCATGAGCGGGTGGCTCCCGCCGGTCCGGGACGCGAGGATGAGCATCTATCCAACGAGTTTGGTGATGGCGGGCTCCATGGCCGCCAACAAATGGTTCAACTTGGGAACCCTCGTGCTGGCCAAGCTATATACCATCCTGGGGCGCATCTCATGAGTGGGGTTGCCTCGGAGAGTAAGTGGTCCCTTCCAGATCTTCCATGGCTGGGTGGTAGCTCATATCGGCTGGTATACTTTCCCAAACGTCGTTCGTCCTCCGGGAAACGGTCTACGACCGTCCTTGCTAAATATCGCAGGGGTGGTGCCGATGACGCTCAATGAGGAGGGCGTGAGGATCCACATCGGCAACCATGCCAACTTAGATTTCAGCCTGTTCCCCACCTCGGTCGGCCAGCTGGTGGACAATGGTCGAGGCTCTCTGGAACAGCAGGAATACTTCCAGAGCATTCGGGGCGGGGTGCTCATGGCTCAGATCGACGGGGAGGTGATCTGCGAGCCCTACGGGCCGTCCCGATTCGCCAGACAGTTCGGGTGCCTTCAGCGAATGCCGAAGAAAGTATTCATGGTTGTCTAGCTTGAGAAGAATCCATGCGTCCTACGCCAGATGTGCTTGATGTTTACCACTTTCGGCTCTGGCGACGTCATTACTATTCCTCCCACCGGGGTCGATGCCGGCCTAGCAACCGAATATGCCGAAAATTGGACCATTCTGTACCCTGAGGGGATATTAAGCAAGTGTGTCCGGCAACTCGAGGTCACTTGCGCGGAAACCGGGTGACCGGAAAGAAGGAACTGTGCCATCAGAAGGGTGGAACCAAGGGCGCGTCAGGCAGCGAGGCCTGCGCAGGCCAAGACTTCGGTAGTGGGAACATCACATGGTGATGCCACGTCCTCGTTACCCGCAGGGGGGTCACATGAGGCAGCAAGGGAACTGCCTGGGAAGCAGATAAGATATCTGCTCGAACATTCCCAAGACGCATTTCTCCCGGCACTGTGGTTGGCCTGGATGACCCTGCGACAATCACTGAGCGTCGAAGCCATCTGGCAGATGATAATGCAGAACCGGATCCAACTGCCGGTGATCGGGCTCGTTTGAATTACCGACCAAGTGAACTTCCATCGGCGGCATGCTTATCTGAAGGCCATGGACGCATACGCACGCCAAAGGGGGGGGGGGGCGTGCGGAGCCAACTTTCCTAGTGAAAGTGATGCTCGGCCAGGAGCATGATCCGAAAGCGATGCCGCCGGGAGAAGGCGACAGCGACGAGGAGCCAGAGGGGGAGGAGGAAACCAGAGAGGATGAAGGGGAGGGAGAAGATGAAGAAGAGGATCCTGAATGTGAGGGGTCGCAAGGGGCGACCTACCAAGGGAGTCTCCGAGGGAGCGGCGAGATTGCTGACTTTGATCTCGACATAACCGAGATTCTCGAGGTTTGTCTCTGTCTTGATTCATTTCCCCCGTTCATCCATTCTACTCTCCAACTCCTAACTCACTTCCCCATCCTACTCAAGAGCAACTGAGCGGTGTACGGGTATCCCCACCACAGGAGGGAGGAGAGGAACCGGTGAGACATGATGGGAATACGACACCCATCATTAAATTAAACAGCGCAGAGGGGTCTCCCATCATGGCGGCTCCTACAGCGGCCGGAACACTAGGGACCGACACTCTGGATTCCTGTAAGTCTCATGCTTCACTACTGGTGCTTGGTGTCAAAAGATCTCGTCTGACCAGCGTATGCCCCATGCAGTGATCTCAACACTAGAGGCACGTCAGGCTGTGGAGCCCGGGCCACCCGCGAGTGGACCAGCGGCAGAAATACCACCTCGCTCGGAACATGCTCTCTGCACTGAGCCGGCCCCGACAATAGATGAACGGGGGGCGGCGGACATCAATGGCACTGTTCCTGAAACGCGGTCGGAAGCTAGTGGAGGCATCATTGCTACTGGGGTGAGAGAAGGTAGCCCAGATGTCGACGATTCTATTCCTCATGAAGACACCCCTGGGGTGGATCCTGCTGCCGATCTGTTGGCGGCCTTCCCCCTATACCGACCCGCTGAACCTGAGGAGATAGAAGACTCAGACTTAGAGGCTGCTGAGGAGAGCCGGATGACACGACGAAAATGGTGGACGTGTATCCAGCGCTTCCTCAGGTAGCCCCAGTCGGATTGGCTGAGGCAGATGGGATCACTTCAGACCTGGCTGCGCTTCCTGTTCACCGGAGGGGCTGACGCTCAGCGCCTTCATCTAACAGTCTGTGATTACATGGCCGAGAAGATACGCGAGAGCAGCTGGCGTACTGACATTGCCCAGTGCCGAGAAGAATCGGCGAGAGATCAAGCACTGCTGATGGCGGAGCAAGAAGTCTGGCACCTTGAAGGGTAGGCGGCAGATAAAGAGGCCTTCATCGCAACATGCTCTGAGCTCGTGGAGAAACTGACCAACCAGCTGGCTGATGCGCAGGAACAACTGGTGGAGGCGAGTAACCAGATAACCGTACTTCAAACCGAGCGGGCGCATGCACAAGCTAGGGCTGGCGAGCTGCGCTCCATGATGGCCGATGAGGAGAGAGTCTTCAAAGAACGAGAAGTGGTCCTGGAGGCTACCATCCAGAGGGTAGCAGCGCTGGAAATATTGCTTCAGCATGCTGATCCCTAAGGGCTTTGTTTTTGCCATCTCATGAACTTCTTGCTTGTACTGGTCATCGTCTCAATCCAATATAATTCCAAATCCACTCTTTTGTATCCTTGGTATAATGCGCTCAACCATAGTTTTGAAACTAATAACAACTCACCCCTAGGCTCCTGTGGGACGTTTCCAACGCGAGAAGCAGGAGATGCTCATACCATCATTCTGTTCAACTGTGGGGCATTGACCAAGCTTCAGGCGTCCAAAATTGGGCCTGGACATCTGAGGAGACCCTGAGCCGATTGATGTGTCGATTCTCAATGTTCCTTAACACACGAGCGGGGCAATGCCGGGGGCATTGAAATCCATCCGAACACGTGAGGATGGAGAAAAAGGGGTGCATCATGACACCTAGATTCGGAACCCAATGGGGCGCAACTATGGAGGATAACTGTCAACTGTGGCGGAAACACAGCATCCATATCACGTTGGCTTGGAATGGGAGGACAATAAATGAGGGCTGACCGCTGACCATGTTCGCAACACAGGGCCTAACTCAAATATCATTGGTCATTTTTCTGGAACGTTGGCCCATGACAACAGGCGAACCATAGGTCGAGCATCCATACTGTTAGGGGGTCCCGTCAAACATGACCAGTTCTCCCGAACGTTGGCCCAGGACAGTAGGCAGACCATAGGTCGAGCATCTATACTGTTAGGGGGTCCCTTCAAACACGAAATGAAATGAGGGTCCGAACAAGGGGGGATTCAAGGCGTGGAAGGTGGAGTGGTTGTTTGTTCGAACAGAGTCCAACACTCCCGAAATTGTGCCACCATGGCGAAGGCGCATTAGGCGGACGTTCCAACCTGATCACGGGTCGTCCCAATTTCCAAGTAGGACCTCTTTGGCGAGAGAACGACTGCTTCCCATTATTACCATGGGGAATCTTGAACATGCTCGGGGTAGATATCCCGATTACACCACTTCCAATGAAGTCGGGCCGAGTGACCAACAATAAGTAAGGACGGGTTTTACTAATCCCTGGGGCTGGACCCAAGATGAAACGTCCGGGCGGTCCTACGTATCTCATCAGGATGAGAATCAAGCCACACGTAGTTCTGAAAATACAGTTTAACGTCATGCGGGATGAAATACAGTTTAATGTTATGCGGGGCAGAACACAGATCTTAGTTTTAGGTCTTAGAGCTCGGACCGTAAGGATCATAGTTTTAGGTCTTAGAGCTCGGACCGTAAGGATATTAGTTTTAGGTCTTAGAGCTCGGACCGGAAGGATCTTATTTTTAGTTCTTAGAGCCCGGACCATAAGGATCTTAGTTTTAGGTCTTAGAACTCAGACCGTAAGGATCTTAGTTTTAGGTATTAGATCTCGGACTGTGGAAAGGGGAGAAATGGACACATGGCCAGGTGGTTACAAAACCCGACGTGAAGGACCTAATCCCTACATAACATGTGCTCTCCGGGGAAATGCTCGAGTCGAGGGACCGAACACGGAGGTAGGCTGGACCCGCGGGGAAGTGCCCCAGGCGTTCCTACGTATCTCATAAGGATGAGAATCAAGACATACATAGTTCTGAAAGTGACATGGTAAGATACCAGTGCCCAGGGAAAAGGGGAGTGCGGGCATGGCCCTTTCACTAAAAGAAGTGGCATTTGATAAATATTATTTGTCCTTTAAGGTGAGTGTGTTTTTTTTTGTTTTGTGAAGCGACAGACCTAGAGTAGTAGGTCATGGTGTCTCCACAAGCATCAAGCCATGATAGCCGTTGACAAATGGCATGGCATAAAACCAATACCCAACGTGATGTCCTCTACAATGAGGTCACCACAATGCAGTGCCGTTTTTCGTCGTGCGGCCAGGATGATAATGTCACAGTTTAGGGTCATAAGGTTTGGACCAACAAAACAGTTTAAGGTCATAAGGTTTGGACCAACAACACAGTTTAAGGTCAGATGGTTTGGACCAACAGCACATTTTAAGGGCATATGTTTTGGACGGATAACACAGTTTAATGTCATATGGTTTGGACCAAGAGCACAGTTTATGTTTATATGGTTTGGACCAACATCACAGTTTAAGGTCATATGGTTTGGACCAACAGCACAGTTTAAGGTCATATGGTTTGGACAAACAGCATAGTTTAAGGTCATATGGTTTGGTCCAACAACACAGTTTAAGGTCATTTGGTTTGGACCAACAGCACAGTTTAAGGTCATATGGTTTGGACCGACAACACAATTTAAGCTCATATGGTTTGGACCAACACCACAGTTCAGGGTCATATGGTTTGGACCCACAGCACAGTTTACGTTCATATGGTTTGAACCCACAACACAGTTTAAGGTCATATGGTTTGGACCGACATCACAGTTTATGGTCATATGGTTTGGACCGACAGCACAGTTTAAGGTCATATGGTTTGGACCGACTGCATAGTTTAAGGTCATATGGTTTGGACCCACAACACAGTTTAAACGCCTCAATCTGTCCATTCTCCTGCGCATGATAGTGGGAGGTGTGGTTAGAGCGAATGTTGTACTTGGCGTACAATCTCTTCAGCTCGGCCGCTCGGAAGTTGGTTCTGTTATCCGTGAGGATAGCGTGAGGAATTCCAAACCGGTGAATGATATTGGAACTCACGAAGTCGGCGATAGAACCATCATTGACTTCCCTAAGCTGGGATGCCTCTGCCCACTTTGAGAAGAAATCCGTGGGGGTTAAGATGAACCGGCACTGGTGAGCTGTCACTGGAGGGTAAGGCCCTATGACATCCAACCCCCAGACTGCATAGGGCCAACAATACTTAGTAGTATGGAGAGGCTCTGGTGGCCGATGCACAAAGATAGCATGAACATGGCACGCATGACACCTCTTGGAGTACTCGGTGAAGTCATGGATCATGGAGGGCCAGAAGTATCCCAGTCTCCGAATTTGGTGGGACAACTTCGACCCGGCTGGTGGGTGCCACAGGAGCCAGCGTGCACTTCCTGCATAACCTACGAGATCTCAACTCCTTGAAGACAACGGAGGAGAACACCATCAAAACCGCGCCTGTAAAGGAGCTGCTCACGGCTGGGACTACTTTGAAGGGTGAACTACGGCGCGCGACGCCAGATTCGTTCCCGCTCTTCTCGGGCCATCAGAAGATTTCCGTGCTGGAGATATTCAACCAAGGGTGTCCTCCAGTCAAGAACTGTCTCGATCACCTCGCCTGAAGCCCCGGGGGGTCCTGATGTGGGGGAACCATCGGTGAGATGGTTCACTCGTGGGCCACGACCGCCCTCCGGGATAACAAGAGCAATGAATCTTCGGTGTTAGCCACGTGGATGATTAGGTCATCCTGTTCGGGCTCCGCGAGTGATGCGGCCAGGCTGGCCAAAGCATCTGCTCGACTGTTCTGCGACCGGGGAACCTGAACGACATCTGGCCGGGATGGGAACTTAGCCATTAGATGGAGGGTACACTCCAGCAACGACATGAGTTCTGGCTTCCTGATAGCGTAGTCACCGTTATCCTACTTGATGACTATCTCAGAGTCCCCTTTTACATACAGGTCGGGTACGTCAACCTCCAGAGGAAACTCGAGTCTGGTGATGAGGGCATGATATTCTGCCTCATTGTTGGTGCAGCCCTCTGACAACAAGAATGAATATGGAAGAACGGATTACTCCGGGGTGATTAAGACGATACCCAGGCCCACTCTGTTAAGCCTAGTATTGTTGATCCTTCTACCGGTATGGCTTCGGGAGGTGCCATCAATGTGCATCTGCCAGAATGGGGTGGTGTGATCGACTAAGAGGATTTCCTCATCAGGAAATCCCAAATCCAGCGGCTGGTCCACAGAGGTTGGATGAGCAGCTAAGAAGTATGCCAATTCCTATCCTTTTACGAACTTCTGATGTACGAAACTAATGTCAAACTGCTGGAGGATCACTGCCCAGCGTGCCAATCGGCCGGTCAACATAGGCCGACTCAGGATGTATTTCAACGGGTCTACCTGAGAGACCAGCTGTACCTCGTGGTGCTTCAAGTAGTTCCACAATTTCTGTACGGCGAATACAAGCGCCATACAGCTCTTCTCGATGGGAGAGTATCTAACTTCCGCGTCGAGGAGCATGCGGCTGAGGTAGTAGAGGCTATTCTCCGTTCCCTCATTGTTCTTCTGGGCGAGAAGGGAACCGAGGGATCGTTCCAGGGCGGTCACGTAAAGGACCAGAAGCTTTCCGGGAGCTGGTGGCATCAGGACCAGAGGTTGAAGCAGACACTGCTTGATTTCCTCAAAAGAGGTCTAGGACTCTTCATCCCACCCATAGGCGGCACCTTTCTTCATGAGCTGAGAAAAGGGATTACACTTGAAGGCCAGATTCGCAATGAATCAGCGTATATAGGCTAAGTGGCCTTGGAGGCCTCGAAACTCCCGAGTATTACTCGGGGGAGGCATCTGACTGATGGCCTTGATCTTCTCGGGGTCGATCTTGATACCTCGATACCTGACGATGAAGCCAAGAAACATTCCGGAGGTGACCCCGAAGGCACACTTCAACGGGTTCATCTTCAAGTGACGATAACGGAGCAAAACTAACACTTTCTCAAGGTCCTTGAGATGGTCTTGACATTGACGAGATTTGACCACCAGGTCATCTACATATCACTACACCAGCGTCCCGAGGATCGGCTTGAATATGCGGTGCGTAGCCCGTTGATAGGAGGCACACGCGTTCTTCAGGCCGAAGGGCATAACCCGATAGCAGAAAGTGCCCTGAGGGGCCCTGAAGGCAGTGAACTCTTCATCCTCGGGGGCCATCCGGATCTAGTTATACCCGGAGTACCCATCCATGAAGGAGAGGGCTTGGAACACGGCCGTTGCGTCGATCAACCACTCTGTCACGGGAAGGGGAAAGTCATCCTTCGGACAGTGGCGATTAAGATCGCGGATGTCGATGCAGACCCTGATCTTCCCGTTCTTCTTCTTGACGGGAACAATGTTGGCTAGCCACCTGGGGTAATGGACTTCCCTAACGAATTTGGCCTTAATGATCTTATCAACTTCGGCCTCAACCATGGCACCGTGAAAGGGGTGCATTTTTCTAGGAGGCTGCTTGAACCCGCAATGGTTTGCTGGGAGGACAAGGCGGTGGATGGCTACCTGGGGATCTAGTCCTGGCATCTCATCATAACTCCAGGAAAAAACAACACGGTGCTGTCTGAGAAAGTCTATGTACTGTTGCTGTTCCTCGAGAGGCATAGCGGCGCTGACCAATGTGGGTCTCGGGTCCGCCTCACTACAGAGGTTCACTTGTATGAGCTCGTTGACCGTGGCGGATATTCCCTTCTCAAAGGAAATAGGAGCATCTTCCATGTCTTCTTCTCCGCTTGTGGAAGGATCGTCCATGGGGGGAGGCGTTTCGGGGCTGCTCGACCCTGATGGGGAGCTAGCGCCGGCTTGGGCGGAAGAGGTCGTCACGATGGGAGACTCGTGCACCGCAGAGACCGTAGAGACAAAGGCGGTTGATCCAATCCCATTCGGCCTGCCGGCCAAGGGGCCCCGCTTTATGACATCGAAGTAGTGGTGTCGTGTTGGTTTGAGCCGGTCGATCCCGGCTCGGCGAAACAGGCACGTATGACGTACCGCCATTGCCATAAGCCCAACGTCCCGATATCGTACGGGGGTAGGAGGCTCGGGGATCACCTGGGCCTGGATTGTGTAAGAGTACGAGGTGATTTCCCACCGTCGCTTAGACCCGGAAATATGCATTCCTTTGGTACCCGAGACAACAAATCACTCTCCCATATCGGGAGTTGTGGCCTCCAACCGATGGATTGGGAACACATATGAATCATCCAAACCTACTGTAGACCCTGGAAAACGCGTTCTTGAAATTTTCCAAATCCTTCCATACACGATCCAAGATCGTAGAACTTTTCTTTAGCTTCAATTTGGTAGGTCGCAGGGCCCGAACGGAGCTACGGAATAGGAGTTATGGACATTTGAAGTTGGGCTGGAAATCTGGTTCGTGAAGCCCATTCGCGAAGCCCCCTCCGTGATCACGGAGCGCCGCCGCGATGTAATGAGGCGAGAGGCTCCGCGAACCCATTCGACGTTCGTGATGCGCCGCGAAGACCCCTTGCGAAGCACTGATGCGAAGCACAGATGCGAAGCGCAGATGCGAAGCGCAGATGCGAAGCACAGATGCGAAGCACCGATGCGATGCCCCCGAGCATCGCAGTCCCGTGAAGCTCCGGAGGCGATAACTCTCCGCGAACGAATTTGATGTTTGCGAGCCCGCCACGAAGCTCCGGAGGCGGTACCTCTCCGCAAGAGAATTTGACACTCACGAGCGTGCCGCGAAGCTCCTGAGGCGGCGCGGGAGTTCGGATTCGCGGCGCCCCTTGCCTATAAATACCCAGCTCACCCCCCTTCTCCGGACGGACGGCCAAGGCCACTTCGCCCCTTGGGTGGCCAGGCGGAGCTCCACATTGCGGCTCCGCGAAGCCATGCTCCGCAAGCAGCTTCCTTCGCATTGCTGCTCCGCGAGGAGAGGATCCGCGAGTCCATGCTCCGCGAGCCTATGCTCCGCGATGCTGCTCCGTGATGCTGCTCCGCGAGACCGAGCTTCGTGAGATCCCATGATCCGTGATGCTGCTCCACGAGACCCAGCTCCGCGAGAGCCCTTTGCTCCGCGAGCCCATGCTCCGTGATGTTGCTCCACGAGACCAAGCTCTGAGAGACCCCTTTGATCCGCGAGACCCCTTTGCTCCGCAAGGTCATGCTTCGCGAAGCTACTTCACGAAGACCTATCCTTTGCGAGGATCCTACCTTCGCTACCGTCACAGACCCCCATGAAAAATGGAGAGTCGCACCACGACCTTTTCGGGCCAGGATGTCGGGATTTCCCATTGCGCACTTATGCGCTCCCACCTTCCACCTATGGAATACCATGATTTGATACACTCCTCCACACCACCATGAAACACCTTGAGTTGATGTCTTCCTCTTGGATTGTTTCCATGTCGTGAGTTGAGATTCTCATCACCAATTCCCCGAGTACCTTGAGTCGAACCATTCCTCAGGCAACTCCTCCAAACCCTATCACTTGGCTCCTATGCCAGGTTGAATCAGAAAGGGCCTCCCTTGCGTAAGTCCCAACACCAACCATTCCTAGGCACCTTCTGCCAACAGTCCTTTCAACATGACTCTAAACTGTAGTAATCCTTATGTTCCAAACATAGGATGCCTCTTGCCCTATACGAGAGATGCCTTATGCTCCAAGCCTGAGATGCTAATAGTCCTATCTACATGACTTTAAACTGTAGTAATCCCTATGTGCCAAACATAGGATGCCTCTTGCTCCAAATAAGAGATGCCTTATGCTCCAAGGATGAGATGCCAATAGTCCTATCTACATGACTATAAACTGTAGTACACCCTATCTAACAAATGATAGGATGCCTCTTGCCCTATACAAGAGATGCCTTATGCTCCTAGAATGAGATTCCAATAGTCCTACCTACATGACTCTAAACTGTAGTATTATCTCTATCTAACAAATGATAGGATGCCCCTTGCTCCAAGCAAGAGACGCCTTATGCTCCTAGCATGAGATGCCAACAGTCCTACCTACAAGACTATAAACTGTAGTATTCTCACTATGTTCCTAACGTAGTATGCCTCTTGTTCCAAACATGAGATGCCTTATGCTCCAAGCGTAAGTAGCTCAATGCCATGATTACAATGGCCTGATTCCAATGCCCCTTGGCATTTTCCCAATTGTGCACTAGTTCATAAGTGAAGGCCTCAACTCACCAGTGATTTGGGATGCCCTCATGGCCAGACATGAGGAATACAATACGGGCAGCTTCCTAGCGTAAGCCCCAACCACCGTTGCCGCTCCTCAGCAGCACCCGGGCAGCTTCCTAGCGTAAGCCCCATTCACCGTTGCCGCTCCATAGAGGCACCCGGGCAGCATCCTTGCGTAAGCCCCATTCACCATTGCAGCTCCATAGCGGCACCCAGGAAGCTTCCTAGCATAAGCCCCATTCACCAGTGCTGCTCCATAGCGGCACCAGGGTAGCTTCCTAGTGTAAGCCCCATTCACCGTTGCCGCTCCTCAGCAGCATCTGGGCAGCTTCCTAGTGTAAGCCTCATTCACCAGTGCCGCTCCATAGAGGCACCCGGGCAGCTTCCTCGCGTAAGCCCCATCCACTGTTGTGATCCCATACAGCCGTAAGCCATTGACATCCTCATCTAGCGGTAAGCCGTTGCGACGCCATTCAGCGGTAAGCCGTTGACATCCTTATCCAGCGGTAAGCCGTTGTGACCCAATCCAGCGGTAAGCCGTTGCATCCCCATTTAACGGTAAGCCGTTCTGAACCAATCTAGCGGTAAGCCATTGAAACCCCCAATAGGCGGTAAGACGTCATAAGAAGAACTATGTAGACTTTGATTCCCTGCCACGGGGATACGTAGGAAGCCTCCATGAGGCTCAAGCCCAAAACTATCGTCATTCTTTTCTTCGGGCCTCCATCCTGGAGTAAGTCCCAGCACCATGGGCCTCCATCCTGGAGTATGTCCCAACACCATGGGATGCCTAACGCGTAAGCCCCTATTCGCTTCTCACAGACGCATCCTTCGCGACGTGATCGTCAGGTCCTTGCAACCTCTTGTTTCTCACACCGAGCATGACTCATGTGGGCTTAGAGTGAGCACCGACCCTGACCCCCACCCATATCGAACTACGAGGACTTTGATCCATGTTAAGGCATGGTACGTAGGAAGCCTCCATGAGGTTCAAGCCACATTGCTCGGTCGTTCATTCACGTCGAGTTTCGCCCTTATCCAGCATGACGTTAAACTGCATGCCCCGTCCCACATGACGTTAAACTGCATGCCCCTCGTCCAACATGATGTTAAAATGTATTCCCTTGTCCCGCATGACATTAAACTGCACACCCATTCCCACCCGAAATACGAGGTCTTTGATCCATGTGAAGGTATGGTACGTAGGAAGCCTCTCATATGTTCAAGCCCACCACTCATTGGACCAAGGTCCACCTTCACATCGGTTCGCTGACAAATCCCCCATATGAACTACTAGGTCTTTGATCCATGTCAAGGCATGGTACATAGGAAGCCTTCCTGAGGTTCAAGTCCACCCATCATCATTCACGTCGAGTTCTACCTTCGTCCAGCATGACTTTAAACTACATCCTAGTCCGACAGCAAGCCATTGTGACTAACCCGAACTACGAGGTCTTTGATCCATGTCAAGGCATGGTATGTAGGAAGCCTCTACGAGGTTCAAACCCACCAACCAGTCATTCGGACCTCATTCACGCCGGTTCACCCCCGTCCCGCATGACGTTAAACTGTATTCCACAACCTGAACTATGAGGACTTTGATCCGTGTCAAGGGAAGGTACGTTGGAATCCTCCCATAGGTTCAAGCCCATCTTCCATTGGACCAAGGACCCTCATTTACGTTGGTCCGCCGACACCCACCACCCATCGTTTATTCGCGTCAGGGTTCACTACCGTACCGCATGACGTTAAACTGTATTCCATCAATCCTTTGAACTACGAGGACTTTGATCCATGTCAAGGCATGGTACATAGGAAACCTTCCCAAGGTTCAAGCCCACCACTAGTGGACCCACGAGTCTACTTTCACGTCGGTTCACCGATGAAACCCCTTTTAACTACGAGGTCTTTGATCCATGTCAAGGCATGACACGTAGGAAGCCTCCCCGAGGTTCAAGACCATCTCTCATCGGACCAAGGTCCACCTTTACGTTGTTACGCTGACGATGCCCATCGGACCAAGGTCCCAATTCACATCGGTACGCTGACGATGCCCATCAGACCAAGGTCCACCTCCACGTCGGTACGCTAACGATGCCCATCGGACCAAGGTCCACCTTCACGTTGGTTCACTGACGACATTCATCGGGCCAAGGTCCACCTTCACGACGGTCCACCGGCATCACCTGAACTACGCAGACTTTGATTCCCTGCCACGAGGATACGTAGGAGGTCTCTTCGAGACTCAATCCCAACTTCACTGTCGCCCCTGCGATGGTCCCATTTGATTCCCCCTCCGCTTCATTCATCCATCCATCACCCATCCTGATTCTCACTCGGGCCGCCACATCCCAGTGGGATCATGCCATCCCCCTCCTCGCTGCTCCTAGCGGCGCATGGGCCTCTTTCCACGTGTAAGCCCCATCATATCCCCAGGTCATTTTCCTCTGCATACACCCCGATTCATCATCCCTTCGAACTACGTTGGTTTTGATCCCTTTCCTCTACACAGGGTACGTAGGAAACCCCCAAGAGGTTCAATCCCAACCAATGGTAATCCATGGTGTATCCCATCCTGGGGTTCACTTCCCCTGATCCGCCCTTAGTGGTGTTCAGATCAACCATTACGGTGTGACAACTCCCCTCTATGGGGCACACCACCTCAGATCCGTCCTCATTGGGCATTCCGACCCATACCCTTGGTAAAACATCCAGGTGTTCCCTCCTAGGGATGTACCAATCTGATCCGTCTATATGGGACTTTCTGATCACTCTTATTTCGTCTCTATAAGACGTTAAACTCACAGCATAAGTCGTGATAAACATGAGATTCCTGAGGAAAACCTCGGATGACACGCCTTTGGCGTAACCGTATTCGCAAGATGTTAAACATGCTGCATACCCTGTGTTAAACATGGGAAGCTGAGGAAAACCTCAGGTACATGAATATGTCATATGATTCCCCACACTCGACGCGGGATGCCTCGGGTTCTGCACCCTTGAGATCCCTTCTTATGAGAAAGAATACAAGTTCCCCTATGTCTACGCACCCAGAGATGCCCTGACATGCCTGATGTTGCCGTCTACTCCGACCGAAGGTTGCTACCATGTCAGACCACATGGAATGTCTTGACGGAATTAGTGTAATTAACCGGAGTCCATGAAGGTATGGCACCGTGAATGAGATTCACGAACAACGTATTAAATCTATGAGGGAGAACCGGACTAGGTGATGAGTTCTGAGGAGGAATCCATAGAAGGAAGAACCGAAATCCCATCATCTCGTTTCGATCAAGGAACAGACGTCCCTGAATAAGGAACGAATATCGCCCGCCTTTCGAAAGTGGGAATGCGGGGCCACAGCAGCGCGCCCTCCGCGGATGGGTGCGCGCGCCCCGGCGAAAGCGTCGGAAACACCTGCCTAGGGATCGCTTGCGACAGTAGCAGGCTCAACCTCACCTGCCAGGATCTTCTTGTCCTTGCTCTTGTAATAGTCAGCGTCCAGGTAACGAGCATCACAAGAGGCAAACAGGGACGCATCTCCTTGGAGCACACCCACTCGACCCTTAAGGGAGTATTTGAGGCACTGATGGTATGATGAGGGAACCACTACGTGAAGATGGAGCCACTGCCTGCCCATCAACGCGTTGTAGGCAGTGACCTGAGTGAAAACCATGAATTTAGTATTGGCAATTAAGCCGCCGAACTGGGTCTTCAGACGAATCATTCCGAGTGGAGTTTGCTCAGTCCTATCATACCCCTGGATTTTGAGGTCGGAGGGAGTTAAATCATCCTTGGACAAACCCAGTTTTCGCAGTGTCCGAGTTTGATCAAGTTAATCCCAGAACCCGTGTCGACAAGACAGCGACAGACCTCCAAGCCGTTGAACTGGCCGGTGATGTATAGCAGGCGGATGCGCCCCTGTATGGGAGGGTCTTCATCTTCACCAAAGAATGAGATGACCGCCTGAAATTCGGGGTCCTTAGTCACCTCGGTGTGGAAGGCTTCTACGGCCGCTACCTACGTTTCAAACTGGAGGGGGCTCCTTAGAGCCTCGGCGAGCGCCTCACACATTTCAGGCGATAGGCGGAGGGCCTCAAGGATGGAAAGCCTCACCGGAATGCCGGCCAAATTCTTCAGGACATCATACTTTCGCGCCAAACGCGAACTTCTTCTTATAGGAGGTCGATCTGCGATTGGGGTCATGACGGGCCCTTCTGGAAGGACCGGTGACTGACTGGTACTAGGCACGTCCCACTGTTCACCAGCTGATGCCCGGGAGGTGGCTACCATGCTAGGATCGGAAGGATGTAGTCGTCTAGTGGTAGGGCTGGGCTGGTGGCGACGCGGGCAAGGCGATTCTGCCCGATCCAGCAACACAAACGGTTGTGGAAGCGAACCTGTTGTCACTGGATGAGGGAGTCGCGAGTGCTGCTCTCTACACCGGGCCTGCTGCCTGGTCTCGGTGGTGTGCACGACCTGACTGGAGGTGACAACCTTTGTGCCCCGACGATTCACATAGCCATGGATCCATCGATGTTGGAGATAGATGGGGACATTGGGGAGGTTCACCTGGCGCTCCTCATTTTCGGGAGCCACGAAGGGATTTACCAACTCTACGGTGTTAACCGAAGCGTACCTCGGGCTCTCGGGGAGGTTCAACTTGTGCTCCTCGTCGTCGGGGGAAACGAAAGGATTTACCAACACTACAGTGTTAACAGAATCATACCCTGGGCTCTCGGGGAGGTCCAACTGGAGATCCTCTTCGTCGGGAGCCACGAAGGGATTTACCAACTCTACGGTGTTAACCGAAGCATACCCCGGGCTCTCGGGGAGGTTCAACTTGCGCTCCTCGTCGTCGGGAGCCACGAAGGGATTTACCAACTCTACGGTGTTAACCGAAGAGTACCCCGGGATCTCACTCGAGGAGTCATCCATTACCGGATGGGGTCTAGGATGGATCCCCATTCCCGGGGGCATGAAATCGACAAGCGTGCGAGAAGACGATGGAAACGGAAGGGCGCGTTCTTTCTTCTTGCACCGCCGCCTGCTCTTCTGGGAAGAAGTAGGCTGGGACGACGATGCCGAAGTGGCGCTTGCGGATTCCGAGGGCTCTGGATGGTCTAGGAGGGAATGGATGATGCCATGGGAACGAACGACCGTCCTGCGGGCCATCCATTCATTATACTTTCGGGACCCATGGTTGGAAACCTGTTCTCACCCATCCCCATCGTCACTACTGCCATCTGATCCCACGAAGACACCTACCACCTGTGTCGGGCTGGGCCCAACTTGACTATGTTGTTGTCAATCTGGTCTTGGAGCCAGTCCTTGAACACATAGCATTGCTAGATGGTATTTCCCAGGAACCGGTGATAAGGGAAGTAGTTAGGGTGATCCGTGAGACACGCCTGTTCTAGCTTTCGGCACTCAGGCAGTCGCACGATCCTCTGCTCCAAGGTGCTACGGAAATAACCGGGGACCTGTGCCTCGCCAAACGAGTAAGCCCGATCCCTTCTGACTGGAAAGGGGACTCTTGGGGGATGACCATGGCCAGGGGCTAGTGGAGCATGCCGAGGAGGCGGAGCTGGATTACCTTGCATAGGCGGTGGCGGTGCGTTACGCAGAGGCTCCTGCCGATTTTAAGGCAGTCGTTGCTGGGTTGGAGGCTGTGGGGGTGGACCCCAATGAGCCTGCTAAGATGGCCTCACCGGCAGCAACTCTAGCTGTCTGAGGCCTCTATCTGCGCCACAGTAGTGGGCTCGGCTCTGGCGGCTCTCCTTGCAGAGATCACAGGAGGCAGCGGGCGTGCCTGACTGGCCTGTTGCAGGGCTTCTTCGAGGTGCTGGTCCTTGTACGAGAAGTCCCGGAACCCTCCAGGGTAATTCTGCGTGATCAGGGAAGGAACCAACTCCGACTTGACGTTCCCCACACACATCGTCAGTTATTTCTCTTGTGTCAGAGGCATGTCAAGGGAGTACGTGAGCCCCTTCCACCGGGCGACGAAGTCCGCGACTCGCTCGTCAGGCCTTTTTCTTGCACCTGAAGAGGTCTGCAATGTTCATCATCCGGGTTGTGGAACTGAAATGGTATAGGATTTTTCGAAGAAGGTCCTCCCAGCTAGTCACTGATCCAACAAGGAGATGGATGTACCAAACGAATGCTGGTCCTTCCAGTGTCTGAACGAAGCACCGGAGCTTGGCAGCCTCCTGCTGCACCGGAGTCCCTAACATAGGCCCGCACCATGAGTTGAAGTGGGCCAAATGTTTTGGCGGGTCTCTGGTCCCGTTAAAGGGGGCGAAAGTGGGGTTCCCAAATCCCGGAGGGGACGACATGTCATCCACCCATGCGGGGTATGGCTTTCCATCCGGTGGGATTTCCACCTTCCGAGTTTCCAGGGCCTCCAAGCGAGTGATGAGTACTTCCATCAGATCATCCGGATGCAGATTCCTATCCTGACGGGGATCTCTAACCACAAGCGTATTTCCAGACTCTTCGATACGGTAGTCGTTCTCATCGACTCGGGGGGTAGCTGGCGGAGCGACTATCGAAGCGGAGGGAGGAAACCGAACAGGGTCTCCCAGGTGGTCTCTCCGTTCGGGAGGGTTCGGCGAAACATATCGTGCCCTCTTGCCATGGGATCCAGTGTCTCCCCTGTCGGAGAACACGACACGGTCACGGTTGCCCGGGGGGATCTCAGCAAGGGGCATATGCTCATGCCCTGCTGTCTTGGTCTAGGGTTGCCATAGACAGGCCGCCGCTATGCAATGCGTTCGGCCAGGATCTCATCGACCAACCTCTTTTGCTCGGCTAGCTGTTGGTGCAGTGTGGCCTTCTCGGGATCTTCCTTTTCCTTCTACGCTGAGGCATATGGGTCAGCGAGTTTGACAGACCCGACGGGCTCTTTACCCTTGCCGATGTTTCGGCCCAGCGCTAGTGCCTTTGTGGGTACAGGAAGGCCAAGGAGGCTCCTCTGTTGGCGAGTAATCCTCCCAGATGGGTCCAGCATCGGCCTGTCTTCGGGGGGTGAGTCCCCATCGAGGGGCTCCACAGTGTTTCCCTCATCTGAAGGTTCAGCCATGTTGACTAATACTGCCCTTGGTGACGTTCCATCAGGGTCGCCCAGTGGATCGGGCTGCCGGCGGATCGCGCAGAAGAGGAGAGTAGCGCACTGCCCCCACCCACGGACGTGCGCGTGGGGGGTGGCAACCTCAATAACTCTGCGGAGTATTTGAAAAATATGGACGCATTATTGCTGAAGGGCCTCGTGGAGGCCCAGCGACTCGGGGTGCCGGACCACGGAGAGTGCTGCTAGGTCAACCCGGCGGCACTGCTCACCAATCTCCTCAAGATGCGCCTGGCTCCCAGGATAAGGCACTAGCTGATGACGGAGGCGGGAGTGAGTCACCCAAAGAATCTGGCGGAGACATTCAAACTCTCCCGGGGTGAGTGACTCAGGTACATCAAAACCCGATTCCGCGACCAGCCAAAACTTCTCAGGGAAGTGGCCCGCTGCAAGAACGGTCCAGAAGCTCAACGGCTCCGGCTCGTGGTCTGGAACTTGCCGCCCCTTCTCGTACACAGAGGAAAGTCGGGGAATTGGCAATGGGGCCGAGGTAGGCCGTCGGGGCAGTGGGCTGGCCGACGGGGAATACGGCGAACATGCTGATTGGCCGCCGATCCCTGGGTCATCCTCCCGGGGTTGCAGTGCCCTGGCCGCCACGTCACGATAAGATGGGATGGTGGATGGGCCTCCCGTCACAACGTCGGTGCTCGCCGAGGGTGTGTCACCTCGCGATCCTTCCGTCGGTCTCCAGATAAGTTCCTCACCCTCCCTAAAAGGGGAAGGAGGTTCTTCTGAGGAGATCAGCGGCAACTGCGGGCTTGATCCCTGGCGGTATGCCAAGTCCTCATCCTCCTGGATATACCTTTGAAGGGAGGAGGGAATCATAAGGATATTGCATTCGGGGAGTACGAGACTGACGCGCTGCGTTCCCATCCCTTCCCTCAACTCTAAAGGTTGGGGGGAGGTTCTATCGTCGAGTCGTACTCTACCTCAGAATCTGAGAAACGTACTGGTCTGATTCCTATCCGGACTCCCCTGACATTCCTCCTACGGCGACGACGCCCGACCTTCCTGCCCCTGGGTAGCTCCTCAGGGTAAGGACAACTTCCATCATGGGTTCCCCCGACCATAATAGAGCTGGGGCAGAGGGGACCGAAGGGAGGGGTGTGAGAAGCATCAGGACAAGTGTCGAAAGGGACATAGGGAGGACCTCAATGTGAGTGAGCAACTAGATACACAACGGCTCCATGCTCGCGACCGGCGGTAGTGGGAGTGATCTCATACCCCATGAAGTGGGTGCTAGAAGGAGTCATACCCGGAGCATAGTCGTTGCGAAGAGGCTTTTGGCTTCCCAGATCGGTGGCACGGAATGGGTCTTCATGGTGAGAGGCACTACCGCGGATTGGTCCGCAGTGGCCATTGACAGTGTCCGCGACCGGGAGATTCGACCCAACCTGCCTGCAGGGCGGTCGGGGTTTCGATCCCAGTCGGGCACGCGGCTGCCCCTGCTCATCATGTGCAGGGATCTGGGAAGAGGAGTTAGCAGCGGCTGTGGCCACAATGGTTGCTGATGCTGGTGCCCCAGGACGGGCATTCACCCCTACTCGCGCCCGGCGCTGGCATCGAGTCAGATGGGCCGGAACCGGCGGTACGGGCATGAAGATTGCCTGCTCCTCGGCTTGGGGAGTTGGGCGGTGGAGTCGACGCAGCCTGGTGGCTGTTCTGGCCATTAAACCTTGGGATGGATCACCGATCGAGTGGACCCGGACATCCCCCACCTCCTTGGCGTAGGGGAGGGATGTGTCACAGCGCTCCGGGGATAGGCTCCTGAAGTGCTTGAACATCGGCGTGGGGAGTGGTGACTCCCTGTGTGGCCCTCGAGGGCGGCGATGGTGGTGAGGCGCGGCCGCCTCTAGATCCAAGTGGGCCACGCCCCTGGTGGGGATGACCCATTCCTCGTCATAACTACGAACCAGGTTATTGATCACCCGTCTTTGGATGATTTCTGACGGGGAGAGGGGGAACAAGCGCCTGGCTGCTATGGCAGTCGAAGTCGAAGTGACTGTGGGATAGGTGGGACAATACGGGGTAGCCGCGTCGGCACTGCCCCTGCCCCTGCGCTGGAGGGCAGGTGGCGATCGAGCTCCGAATGCAGTGATCTGATTCCTAGAAATAGGGAGACGAACCCATTAGTATCAACAAAAAAAGAGATTCGCAACCAAGGCCCGACATCATTCTGTCTTCCATGGTCGGCGAGAGGGATCCACGCTGACGACGTCATAGAACGGAGTAGTCAACGTCCTGACGGCCTCGACCCCTGGAGGGTTCTCGTCCCGGTGAGGGTTACCCGGACCTGGTGACATGCTATTATTATGATGCTCCAACGGCTATCATTCCCCGTGTTGAGGAGAAGAACTTCACGTCGGGTTCAACATTTTTTGTTTTCGACGCTTTCGACGGGGCGCGCGCGTCCATCCGTCAGGGAGGGCGTGCTGCTTGTTGCCCCGCATTCCCGCTTTCCAAAGGCGGACGAAATCCATTCCTTTCTCAGGGACATCTGCTCCTTGATCGAAACCTAGATGATGGGATGTCGGTTCTTCCCTCCATGGTTTCCTCCTCGGAGCTCATTACCTTGTCCGAGTCTCCATCATAGATTTAAGACGGCTTCATGAAGCTCATTCCTGGTTCCATATCTACATGGACGATATTTAATTATGCTACTTCCGTCAAGACGCTCCAAGGGGTCTTGTCGGGACAGCAACCTGCGGTGAGGAGAATGGTCACGTTGGGGCGTCGGCGGCATGTCTGTCTTTGGTCCCTCATCACAGGGCTTCTCGAGGGCGCGAAAGCCCGAGGCATCCCACATCGAACGCGGGGAACATGTACCATCTAATGATTTTCCCAGCTTCCCATGTTTAACCTGGGGTATGTCGCGAGTTTAACGTCTTGCGAAGACGGATCTGGTTGAAGGATCCCCAGGGGGGAACACCGATGTTGGGGCGAGCATGTGGGCGACTTCCCATATATCATGGAGTGGGAATGGGTGTCATGATCTCACCGGGATGTGGCGGCCTGGGTAAGGATCAGGATGGATGGTGGGGTGAAACATGGGGCTTACATTCTAAGACGGCCCAAGAGGGGGGATATAGTTTAACGTCATGCGGGACGCAATACAGTTTACCGTCATGCGGGACGCGATACAGTTTAACGTCATGCAGGACGGAATACAGAGTAACGTCATGCGGGATGAAGTATTTGGGGCTTACGCTCTAATGTGGACCAAGGTGGTCAAGGAACCGACATGGAGTGGTCGGGATGACTGGGTGGTGGTCTTGAACCTCGTGGAGGCTTCTTACGTACCATGTGTTAGCACGGATAAAAGTCCACGTAGTTCGCTGGGATGGGGCTTATGCTATGGGGCAGCCCATAAGAGGATGTCATGGTCGGTGCATGCTCTAAGCCCACGTGAGTCATGCTCAGTGTGGGAAAGAAGAGGCAGCAGGGACCAGACGATCACGTCGCGAAGGGTGCGTCCGTGAGAAGCGGAATGAGGCTGACGCATTGAGCGGCCCAAAGAGGAAACAGAGGCTTATGCGTGGTTAGCGGCCCTTGGTGTCGGGGCTTACTCCAGGGTGGAGGACCGTGGTGGGACAAAGAGCAGTGGGAAAAGGAGTCCACTGGCATTGGCAGGGGGAAGTACAGAGATGCATGGGTGCAATCATCCAGAAGAAAGGATAGGGGATTACACTCTGAGGCATCCTTTCCCCCGCTGACAAATGGCGCTCCAACAAGGAGGATCTCATTCCATGTGAGGATGAGTCCATTCCCATGGAGACTAGTGGGCGTAAAAAAATGTCCAAGCTGGGGGACCCTGCATGTGAAGCACGGGGTCGGACCACAGTTTAACGTCTTGTGTTAAGGACGAGGTGCTTATTAGTTTAATGTCCTGCAGCTTGGATGAGGTGGGTTTTCTCCACACCCCTAGGGCTTACATGCCCAACGCCCTCTACCCCTAGTGGAAGGGAAGGCATCGGCAATGCCATGGTGAAGGGGGGCCACATGGAAAACCACCGGGGGGTCCACGTTAGCGTGGCTATGCGAAGAAGGAACATCCGTTAGCATGCCTATGCGGAGAATCATAATGCAAATCAACGCAATGGGAAACACGGCCCGAGGGACCTTGAGGTTACTTCACACGAGCCTGGAAGGTCGTGCGGGAAAGCAACGCATGGCGCGCATGCCCGGTAGGGGAGACATCAGGTGCCGGTGCGGGGGGAAGCCAAGGGGCGTCAAGGTGAGGAGTCCTGGGTTTTGCGCGCAAAAGGGAAGGTTTGCGTGCAAAAGACCGGGACGACGCGCAATTAGAGCAAATGAATTGTGCGCGGAGAGGGAACTACGTGAAGGTTTTTGCGCGCATGGAAGGGTATTGCGCACACGAGGCACGAATAGCGCGCAAGACTGGAACACTGGGGAGGGGGAAAATTCACTTAAGCCGGTGGAGTTGCGCGCAAAGGCGAACACCGGGGCAAAGTTGTGCAAAATGAGGGTTTTACCTAGAAGTCATCTTTCGCGCGGGGGGGGGGGGGGGTGGGGGGATGAATTGCGTGCACGAGAGTCGCTTCAGATTCCTCAACCCCCAAATTGTTCGGGGTCACCTTCTATTTATAGGAGACCTCCGGCGCGGAATCCAGGCGGGGCGCGAAATTCTTCGCGCCGAGCGCAGCTGGCGCACAAAAACTCACCGCGCGGAACTGGGGCACGCAAAGATTGCGCACCACAGTAGCTCAATTCCTCGAAACCCGATGATTCTATGCGCACAGAACAATTTTTCACGCAGAGCCTCCTTTATTTCGTGCACCACATCCCGGGCCTCCAGATCGGGCCTCTGATTCTGAATATGACTTTTCTTCGTCATTTCGAAACTTCCACCGAGAGTTACGGGCATTTTTTGGCGTCAACATATACTATTTATGGTTTATGGTTAATGTATTAACATTTATTATGCTTGTTTTAATATTAATGTTTATGTTATGTTTCAACCTTTCATTTGAGAAATGCATTGGACTTAGTAATTGAAGGTTGGAGCCTGCTATAGCTCCTCAATGAATCAGAAGATCTCCTGAGACAAACTACTATCTTGGAAGAAGGCCTTAAAAAATTAATATTTGTAGTCTTGGAACAAGGCCTTGACTATGTGGTTATAATGTCTAGAATTTTTCATTCCATAATTATGAAATTGGCTATTGATATTACATGTGAATATTCGACTAGTAAAATATCCATGTGAATAAGAAAATGTAATTATTTGATTTAAATTTTCCATATTATAATGATGTTTAAGTTTAATCGGATTGTGTTTTATTCTTATACATTTCCTTGAATGATTATTTTTATTTTTGAAAGTCTCCTCTATATTGTTATCCTTACTGAGCATCTGAGCTCACCCATTTCTTATGTTTTTTTATACCTAGATTTTTTAGAAGAGTATTATGATTGATAAGCTTGGTTATGCTAGGTTATTAATGGAGTTCCCAAAGGATCATTTATGTTGTGTTTAATCTTATATCATGTAATGTAACGTTCAGTTATGTAATATATTTTTAAGAATGCTAAACTGATCATACTTTCGGTATATGATTCCTTGTAATCATGCCAATGTATAGAATAATGCACTGACTATGGGATTTTGTTGTCGAGGAAATACAGTTGGTATTAGAGGATGTTTAACAACAAACTAGTAAATAGATTTAGTTAAACTCTAATTAGATGAAATTAAACTAACATAGACATTGAATATTATTAAAGAATAACTTACTAGAATTTTGTTAATTTATAGATTTTTTGTATTTTCCAAGCAATACATCTGTGTTTGGATTCAAGAAGGTAGATGCGGCTCTAGTACAGAAGTACCTAGAAGTGATAACATCGACAATGTGTTTCGGGCTTCACCCGGGGAATCCTGGTACCCGACAAAGGACCTTGATGCACTGTTAGATACAACACAACCATGGGATATACTTAGGATAATGTACATTTTAATTACAATCCATTATTAAAGATTTAAAAAGAAAATACATCGCAAAGAAAAAGAGTTTATGATTATAGATTATATGAATAGTCAATTCAATTTACATTAGGTATTTGACATGATTTGAATTATGTATTGTGATTCATAAACAAACATTGTGTATGCCATTGTTTAGAAATGGTGTCTAGTAGAAGGAATTAAAACTCCTGCAATACACATGATCTAAAGATTAATAAAGATCATATATTTCATGTTATTAAGACATTATTTCGAAAATAAATGATCTCCCACATATTCTCGTTATATGAAAAATAGTATCACGTGTCAATAAGATAAATAAATAATTTATTGAGTCCCATGACACTAAAGGGAAGAAAAAGAAGAAAATTATCAATGAGTGAATGATTTATAAAGAGAATAGAGGAAATAAGAATTTTCCCATATGTGATAATTGTGGAAAGAATCACCTAGGTAAATGATTGAAGGTAATGAGATTTTGTGATAAGTTTAGTGAAAATGGACACTAAGTACATGAATGAAAGGGTAATAAAATTGTGTCAAATTACAATGCTTTATCTGGAAGGAATTGGACACTACATGAATCAATGTCCCCATCATCAAAGTATATCCAAAATGATGCTACTGGATAATAATCAAGATATGATACTACCACAGATAAATAGGAATGATAAATTTTATTATGTTGTTTTTAATAAATTTTGGCATTTGAGTAAAATTTATAAGAATTATAATGTATATAAGAATTGTACTGCAATACTATTTAATTAAGGATTTTAGATTGTATGGTACCAAGTAAATTGACACAGTTTCAGGTTAATGTTTTTGAAAAAACATGGTTAATGGAAAGGTAAACAATAATATGTTCTTAATACTGAGGTAGTAATTGTGTAATATGATATGGTTGATTTGGTTAAATTATACTGGATATTCTTGAATACCATTAAACTAATTAATGGTTTTTTTATTCCATCATTGTTGGAATATTCAATATTTTTTGATATAATGAATATATCTTGTATTCTATATAGAATAATAGAGCATGAATGTAATGAATAAGGTTTTATGGAAATTTATGGTGTTACAATTTATTAAAAGAATACATGATGAAGGTATTTATATATTATTTCATGGAAAAAAGAGACCTTCACTTTGTTTACCTTCCTTAAAAATTTTGGACTGTTAGTTTGGAAAAAGTATTTTGGATAATTTTAAAGTTATGAATGGATTAAGATTGACATTTTATACTATTATTAATTTAATTAATTTATTAATATTTTTTTTGATAGTAATAAAAAGGCAATCCAGAGGTTTGGTGAAAACCTGTCGTGTTTATCAACGTCGCGAGACTTGAACCTGCAACCGAAGGGTGAAGAGGATGCATCAACTACTAATGGCCTACATGTTTTTATGGTTTGTATAATGTAGTTTTTATAAAAATAGTCGAAAAAATGAATTATAAATTCATTATTTTTGGGACCCTATATTATTAGGATAAATATAATATTTTTGAATTCTATTATATTTTGGAGTGAAAGGTGAATTGTTGTAAGAATTAGATGATGGATGAAACTGAATAAGTCATGTATACATTTTTTTCAATTATTCAATGAATAAATTAGTTCTCAAACATTAGGGATGTGATCCTAAAACTAAAAATGTGTTATCCTAAAACCTTATGATTCGTTGAACTAATAATATTTTAAATCATCATAGATTGGAGCCTTCGAGGCCCTCGATTTTACACAGTTTTTTTTATTTATGACCACAATCACCCCTATATATATTTACGTTTTTACTCCAATTATGTGTCTCTAATTTCTACCAATGTTCTTCTTATTGAGATCATAATTTGGTGGTGAATTTTTCATTTTCCCTTGCCCTCTTATTAAGAATAAATTTTATTAACGCAATTTCAAATGTGGGTTTTCCAAAAGGATAGATTTCTATATTTAACATTTTTTTTCGAAGACAAATTTTAAATTGAAGAGAAAAAATTTATTAAAGGAGGTTAGAATGTAACACCCAAAGATTTCATAGTATGTTATTTCGTCAAAGTAATTCAATAACATACACTACACGCAACACCGAGTTCGAGAGCACCACGACTTACCAAACCAGCTACTCAAAAGTGATTATGAATAGTATTATATGTATTCTAAATTTTATATATTCTATATATATTTTTACATCTAAATTATGTGTTTTTTAGGCTTAATAAAATTATAAATTCATTTTTTCAAAAAAAGTATTTTTCCGAAATTGCAATTTTACTGCCTTTTAATGGAGAACCCTTTTGAAATCAAATATTTGACACTTTTATATGTTAAATATTACAGAATGAACATATTATTTAGAATAAAGAGAAAAATAATTAGATTTTATAAAATTTTGGTGTTTTTCTGATAACTTTCAAATTTGGGTGAATAATGAAAACTAATAAATTTTAATTGAAAACAACATTTTTAATCAAAATAAATTATAGTGTTAAATTATACATTTTAATCGTATGGATGTATAATTAGATTATATTTTTATAATTTAATACAATTTAACTCAATATAAGTAATTTCACATTTAAATTTTTCATCAACACATGTCAATCATTTGATAGTTATTACTTTTTAAAAACCAGCTTTTTGGTATTGACAATGGGAATTAATTTTAAATTAATAAATGTAACTTATAAGTTTTTAATTTCTTAAAATAGACTTCATTTTTTAATTCATAATAACTAAATAATCTTTCGGTGATTTTTTTTATTTTTCTGAAATCATTCAATTTTGATGAATAGTGAAAAACATTGTGTTATTGTCTAAAATAAATTTTTTTGGAGTAATTAGTTAATTTATTTTAAATTATATTAGGTAAAAATAGATAAATAATAATTTTATATGTTCAATGTAATTAATTGGAATCGTTTTATAATAATATTAGATGTATAAATTGTTTTTGAACTTTTTAACCTCTTTTACCCACATTCTATGAGCATTTGAAAATTTGCATAAAACATAATTTTACCACTAATGTGAGTTGAATATAAAAACATCAAAAGACATGGTTAACATCATTATATAAATTTTGGTTCAATAAGTTGAAAATAATTTTTAGTTAATAGTAACTTTTGACTATTATTTAACACTGTTAAAAGTAAATACGGTAATATAGGGTAAAATGACATTATAATAACCCTAACACAAGTCCTTATACTATTGGATAAGTTTAATTCGACCCACAAAATCCTTAAGAATAAAATATGATCCATTAGGTCCACTTGGATTGGATTAGGATATTTATTATTGTTTTATTTAATGAATAGTTAAAATTGTTAAATTTAATGTCGAAGAACTAAATCATTTTTAATATTGAGTTACACATAATTTAAATTAGACTATAAATATTAATTTGAAATATAAAATTATTTCCTACATAATTGTTTTTTAATTATTATTTTTAGATTTTAAATATTTAAATTTATTTATCACACAATAATGATGCAATAATTACATTATTAATGAAATATTAAAATAATTCATATTATAAATATCCAAATAAATGTAAATTTATACTTATGATGAATTAAACTAATTTTCTAGGTTAATATGAAATTTTAGTTTAGATTAGATAAATTTTTTTGAGGTTATAATGTTGTTATTTCTTTTACAAATACAAAATAACCAATAGTGTCAAAAATGAGATAAATTAATTTTTCTTAAAAAATATTATATTTTTGGTTGATATAATATTCCAAAAAATATAAGGTTCATCCAAATGGATTAAATAATATCATATGTCTCATTAATGAATCAATTAAAGTTATCTATGTTGTTTAGAGTATGTTTATTAACAATATAGTGTAAGAATACAATGAGAAATGAAAAAAGATAAACTTTTTAACTAAGAGTTTATTCTAAAATATTGGGTTAAAATGGTACCCTAAATAGGTATAAAACCAATTGGTTGAAATGATTTCTGCCCATAACCACCTAAGGCTATACATAAATTCATTTAGAGAAATTAAAATCAGAATATTATTGTATTATAAATCAATATTTTAATCTTTTTCTAAAGTGACTATCACCCCACTTATAAAAGGGCACTACCCCTTATCTCAAAATCACAATTCCAAAGGCATTTTTCATGGCCAAAACCTACCAAAAAATCCTACAAACATTCCTCAAATCAACTTCGAGTCCTTAATTGGATCATAAATACCACTTAAGGATCCCTTTTGGTCAACTAAAAAGGAAACACCCAAGGAAGAGGTAATAATTTCACCACACGCATTCATGTTCATTTCATCTTCCACTTCCTATTTCATTGTTGTTTCCATTAAAAAATAATAAATCAAGAACCTATTATATACTATTATGTTATTATAAATATGGTAGAACAAAATTCGTTATTTTATCCATCTTAAAAATGAAAAAGACACCATATATGTCTACGTACGGCTTACCGTCTCCACGTCTTGGTGCAGTTTGTTACTCAAACACATCATTATTTAGATGGGTATAATAATGGGTATAACTAATGTAAATAATAAATATAACATGTTAGTGATTATTTATATATTATATACCGTCAAATTCAATACTATTTCACCTTCGATATAAAGATATTTTTTCTCGGGTGTACGTTCGGATTACCTTTTCCACAAACGCGATGAAATTCATTTCCCATCGAAATCATTCAAGATTAATTTTTATTTTATGATTTAAAATAATTTTTATGAAATTTATATCATTATATAATTTAATGATGTACATCCAATCCATAAAAAACATGGCTTACATAACCACACAAATAAATAAAAACAGATTAGTTAACACCCGAAACGATGATACTACAAATATATTATTAACAAAGAGATATTAGTATATCATATATGATATCATATTTATGTATATGATTATTGTATTATTTAATAACAATTATTTAAATATTATACAGGAGGATATGCTACCCTCGACAATGGAAAAGTAAAAGGTAAGTGTTAATTCCTCAATCTCATTATTATCTGAGATTGTTTACGAGTAATTTTTTTTTGGAACATATTTATCATCAATGTCCATATTTCCTAAAAATGTTTTTAAAATGAATGTTTTAATATTTTATGGAAGGGTCTATTTAACTATATCATCATTTTAAATGTTTTAAATAAATTTTACCTAAATCTTTTTAATTAATGTCCATGTTTTCAAAAATGGTCTTACACATTTATTTATATTGACATAATTGTTTTAAATGTTAATTATTATCAATGATTCAATGTGGTATGTGACACATTGATTAAAAAATGTCTTTAATTGTATTCCTTTCTATATTATGTGACTTTTAAACTATTTAAAAAAAGTGTTATTTCTCTCAAATAGTTTTTTTTCGTCTATGTCAACATTAATTGAGGATTTTACAGTTTTTTGAATTTGATTCATTATGATATAAATCGTCCATATTATATTGAAGGTTTTGTGATATGTTTGACTGTGGATGTGTTATTTTTGTACCATTCATGTTTTACGGTTAAAATATTTACATTTCGTATGGTACTTTTAATTTGAATTTTATGTTATGTTATAACCATTCATAGGAGGAATGCATTGGGCTTAGTAAGTGATGGGTGGAGCCTAAAATACCACCTCGAAGCATTGGTAGGTCTCATTAGAAAAACTAGTGTCTTGACACAAGGCCTTGAAAAAATCTTATTTGTAGTCTTGGAATAAGGCCTTGACTATGTGGTTATGAAGTTTGGCATTATGCATTCAGTCATTATGAAATTGGCTATTGATATTGATTGTGATTATTCGACTAGTAGAATATCAATTTGAATAAGTAAATGGAATTATTTGATTTATCATTTCCATATTATGATGATTTTTAAGTTTACCATTCTTGTGTTTTAGTCGTATACACTTCCTTAATTGTTTATTTTTATTTATGAATGTTTCTGCAATATTTTTATTCTTACTGAGCATCTGATCTCACCCCTTTATTATGTTTTATTCCCCTAGTATTCGAAGAAGTGTATTTCTATTGATAAGAAGAGATATTCGAGGGTATTAATGGAATTCTCAAAGTATCATTTATTTTGTGTTTTATTTTTTTATGTGTATTGTAACATATATGTATGTAATTAATTTTCCAAGACTGCTAAACTGATTGGTCATTTAGGATTTTATTCCTTGAAATAATTCCACTATATTAAAATAATTCACCTACTCTACGCTTCTTGGGTCAGGGCGTTACAAACTGAGTCTTGGGAATGAGTAGCTATCACCCCAAATAGCCACTAGAGTATGACCAAATCGATTATGGGTCTAGACACAAAGTGTGTTACCATTAAATTTTCAACAAATATAGCTAGAAAAGGGACTCTGTCTACACATAGTTTGTTCATATGGGGTACACAACGAAATGTTGATATTTCCCCACAATCTCATGTTCATTCATGTGGATTCTTGATCCACCTTCTTTTCATGAAATAGTGGTATTTAGCCAATTGAATTAGATTAAGCCATCATAAAAAATCATTATATGGCCTTTGATTGTCTAAAATTAGGAATATGAATTCCCTTTGAGGAGACGTTGCTCCCCTTTTCACACCTCTCATCACCATTCTTGACCCAAATCTATAGGGGCATGCCCCACTACTGTGATGACCAATACCACTGAGTCCTAATCCATGGATCCCCAAACCACCTATGATTGTACTAGGGATGAAGACTATAATTGAGTAGAAATATCACAGACATGGGAGGAATTATCTTAATGTACCTCTATGAATGTTCCCACACACATATCCAGGAAACAGTTCATAGATAAAAGTAAAACTATAGTAAAATGATTTCATACATCATTATCGCAAAATAGTTTACAACTGTATAGGAAGGAGATAAGAAATGAAATATAAAAGACCCTAAAAAGAAAAATATAGATGAGTATGACCTTCTCATAAGGAGTGTACTACTACCATAATCTCAATTAACACAATCCTCAATATATCTTGCACATATCTAATGCTCCACTCATTCTTCTTCCACCAAGTAAATTGATGAATTTTATATGGTCAACCCAAGACATACCATGTGTGGGTAGGGCCCATGTGGGGTGTGTGTAATCATACACAGTAGGAACCCCAAAAATCAAAATTTAAAATGGAGTAATAGATAGGAATTATTTAAACCAAATAAAGAAATAGGAATCCCAAATTAGATAGAAACTCTATCTCGACAGTCCATTTTCTATGAATGAATATTAATCTCATCACCATCACGAATTTCAAGTAAGATGACACATATAACAAGGTCACCCAAAACATAACAAGATATACTTATAACAGACTCCAAAGACTTATAGTCCCAATCATAAATTCTCCCATAGAAACCAACTTAAGGGTCCAACTTATTGTTCCTCTAAGAGTTCTAGCTCCATAAGACTTCTTATCACCTATAGAAGGAAACTGAGATATTCCACACATGTGACCTATAAAAATGATATCAAATTATTTATAACCTAGATGTAACTCAACCGAGAGATGCCACACAATCAAAAAAATGTTGAAAAAATGTCTCAAAAATTCCATCATTGCTGGTACTTGACCATGAGGGAACACTTGTTAGATAACATCATAGAGAAAGTCACCCAGTGACCCCCATGTTAACCAAAACATAGGAAGGGGAAGCCTCCTAGGAATCACTAGGGGACACTACAAACACTAAATGTGACACCAAACTCATCGTGGTGGGGTATTGAACCACAACCATAATATGGAACAACTCACTAAGAATAGGATAAAATCCTTCATAGAATTGGTCACTTAGATTCTAAAAACATCACCATGGAAACAACATGGTAGGAATTATGGAAACTAACAGAACTCATATGATAAAAACACTCTATTATACTAATATATCGTCATATTGAATAAATATCAAAATACAGATATAGGTTCTGCACCCAGTGTACACATGTGTCTCTATCCTTTACTAGAAACATCCTCCAAGGTGTAGGATCAAATCCTAGGTAAAAATGCGTCACATAAATTCAAAAAACCATATAAAGGTGAACATGAATCGATGTATGGATAAATTTATTCCTCTACGTGGGAGATTTTTTCTAATACACTATATTTTTAGTCGAAGAAAATAGAGAATAATCACTCCAATATTCGGGTACAAAACCATAAAACATAAGATTAGGGAATCCATAGAGTGGTCACAATGTTGTGACGAGGATGTGATATTGTAAACCCTCAAAGGTAAATGATAAATGGAACACACCAAACCACCATAGGTCTACATGTCACTAACCAATGTGACCCACAACAACACCTCACATCACATCTTTGAGGCACAAACCATTTCCACCATAACATACTATATGAAAAAATACTGAGGATATGTTACTCATAGGCCACCATATCACCTTAGAAAAAAGTGATTTCTATGGGATGAATTAATATAAGGGAATCAACCTATGTGTTAATCGACACTGATGCCTAGTTGTGTCCCTTTCAGTGAATGGCATGTATAAAATAGGATACATAGTGTGTACCCCATGTATCATGGTATGAGACCTCACCCGAACCCCTAGGCATGTTATTGTTTATACATATCCTCACAACCCATGTGTCACCATGAAATATAATCCCATGGTACATAGTATGTGTTTCATCACCTATCCATTAGACCAAGTTTTTCCCTACATGGGTCGAATAGATAGATATTCCACCCAATGTGTACCCTTGAAACACAACATGTCCCGGTTGAACGACACCTTTGGTTGTGTCCCGAATCCATAACCATGTAGTCATTTTGTGGTCATGCATTTTGGTTATGTATTATCACACATACATTTCATTTGACATGGAAGGACTGGACATGTACCTCATCCACACAACCTGGATCACTAAACAATTTATTTCCCTCATACATAACATGTAGTCACAAAATATGTTCTTATGTGAATAGGAAGAGCACATGGACTGTGACCTTGCACTACTAGTCATCTGGTCTGAAATTCGAGATCGGGATTTTTTTATAAGGCACCCAATACACTTGATGTACAGTTGAAATCAAATGAATGACCTCCATGGGGTCCCTAACATTCATCTAAGATCTCTAAAACCTTAATAATAATCTAATGGTGGTTGGATCATAATGCTCATAAAACCTCCTACCACTTGGTGAAACATCGATGCTTCCGGACCAAAATGATGATTAGAACATGATGATCCATGATATGGTTACGATCGACATCCAGAAAAAAATCATGTAGTAATTCCCCAACAATTTACATCTAGGTTCATCTATCCCTATGTGAATAATGACTCTTATCCATTATTCTGAGAGTGAAACACAAAGGCTAGTGATTAATTAATTCATTTTTATTAAATGAATAAACCTCCTCTCAAATCCATTCTAATTTTTAGTAATTACCGAGAATCAAACATTGATATATGTTATGAAATTACTAATGCAAAACATATGTTTTTAACTCAACTACAGTCTCATATTTATAATCAAATCCTTATCTATGGAGTTATTACACATTCACTAAATAACTATGTGTGTCTGTGTGTTTGTGAAATTATATATTTAATATTTTTACTTGACTACACTAAGGCTCATGGGTCCCTAGAATCCAGCACTGACTAAGAACTGGGAATCATAAATATTTATAAAAAAATAACAAGTTCTTAAATGAAAAAAATTATTTTCAACTATCTCCACACCTAAAATATTTTCATCCTCAAAAATAAAAAGACAAAAAATATCGATAGAAACGAAGAACTGTATACGGGATCCCTCTCCAGCATGCTAATTAGGGGTTCCCATGTTACATATAAGCATTAAATCATGGGGAACCATAATGAACAATGGAAACTAAATGTCCATATCATACTTAGTTGAAATTGAGAAAAAAATAGTTCAAATTTCATATCAACTGTGGACGGTTGAAACCAATCAACACCAAACCATTGGTCACCAATGGTTCTAGTAGTGTGTCACCCTAATAAACCACACATTAGTATAAGGAATTGTTCTTGGACCCTATAGATAGCTAGTCACTATATCCAATGATTTAAACCCTTGATGATGTGAGATCCCACTGATCAAAATTCCTTATTTTTGACCTTCATGGGCCAACATCATCATTCTATAACTAACCTGAATCAAATACTCCTCATCTAACACCAAATTCCCTACACCTTTAAAAAAAACACCAACACCACACCACATTGAAAAACTAGAGAAAATTTTTCTTAAACCCATACTATTCAATTATCTACTGTAACCACCCCTCTCTTGGGTACACCACTAAGGTAAAGAGACCTCCTTCACATTGTATCTCACAATATTACTTGTTTCACCACTATGACTATGAAGGGATTATAATTCCCCACCATTTAAAAATCCCTCCAGATCATGTCAAGTGGATATCATATCTTGTGAGACCTTGCAAAAAAACCATATTATTACACCCTAAAATTATTAAAAAGAGAAGGAAAAACTATCAATTGGATAAATTTTTCACCAACCTCAACAAGAAGGGTCAACAAAAATAATTTTACCACTCTATCACCATTATTTCAAATAGTAGATGGATAAAATGGAATCACATGATATAACCCTTCCTAGTTTCAACCGAGAACTAATCCAAAATTTGTTAGTGATATAGACCATCGGTATCAGAAACTATGAAACTGTTATAACCATCATCTTACCTCTATTACAATATGGAGTGGAATTAATTTTTTTTGTAGTTAACCTTGAAATTCACAAAGGCTACAAAACATCATCAACACCTACACACAGGAAACACCTCAACCATATACGGAACCCATGTCTTCCCATGTGAACACACCAATTCTTAAAACCCTCACAAAACATCCCAAACCTCAAAAACCCCTGTAGAAACCTTTCGACTCAATGGTCCAACAAAAATTCTTCTTTTTCAGTCTATATGAATCTAAAATAGACAAGTCATAAGTGATACTGACCCATGATGTTGAAATTGAAAACTAAAACAATGTAGTCACATTTCATACCTCAAACCACATGTGGTCCTCCAAGAAAAAATAGCCTTCTTCAAAAATATCATCCATTACTATCCCACATGTCATCTCTCACTATATCCCAATAGAAAGCAAAAAAATACTAACTTGAACACATTTATTAAAGGGACTCATCCACCACACATTAAAAATAAACTTTCAACAATATTGACATTACTGTATTGTTTTTGTATCACATCACAATAACGTGACTTAGTGGGGTATGTAACCATCCTTCCTATTAAGTCAAATCCATATCGCAGAACAACACAATAGGTATCAATCGACCCCCTTCCTTAACGTAGAAATGCATAAGAAATACGGTTTCAGGAAGAGGTTCCTCACAACTATATCAAAACATACTACTATATATCTAGAAATGATGTAGACTATACCTCTTATATCTCATGGATCCTATTGTTACAAAACATAAAGCACCTTCAAATACCAATGTCTACATCCCCAAACTCTCTATGACTGTCATGGACCACATAGTGGTGGAAATAGAAAAACTTCCAACCACCCTTTTATGGTATTCAAACACCTATGCTATATCTGACACTTGATGGCCCTGACTAAAACAGATGTTACTGCCTTAGTGGTCACAGAACCACACATATTCATACAACCAGGCAAGTAGTAAGAACTCCCATGATATGTACATACCCCTTAGAAGAGTTACAAATCTTAGGATTCATATATCTCATTTTATATCGAATTCTCTATGATAGATGGTTTATACAATCTCTCATGCTTATTACCTATAGGTCCTGGTCATCCTAGACCTCAAGAAAAGCATACCTCTAAATCTCCTGATATGTTCTTGATCAAAGAATTTCATCTCCCGATGATTGTAGATACATCCAGAGATCAATATCCCAAGCCACATCTACCTAAAATATTTGAGGTTTTTCTGTTTTCTTCTTAATGAGAGGAATATCTACAACCTCTATGTTGGATGAAACACTACCACATGATTAGGCCTCTTTAATGTCACATCATCACTAATCGGGTGAAACCCTTCACCCTTCTGTGTAAACCTCAAAGGCTATCATGGCTTAAACACCCTAAAAAAAATAAAAGATGTGTAATTTTCAAATATTTTATTTGAGGAGGTAACTTAATAGTGATACGATAAACAAAACCTGGCCCTATTTGATTAATGATCTAAAATTTCCAAGAAAAACCTATGCCTAAAAGTTTTGAGTCAACAAGAAGGTTGTGAATGTCAAGTTGAATGAATAAGTTGGCATCCTCAGAAAAACTGGAGTCCTCATACAAAAACACAATCCTGAAACATGATAATATTATTTCCATAATTAACAAAACAATCTCATCGCTATAAAATCTATACACAATGGTTTAAAAGAGGATCCCACATTGATACCACTCTATCATAAAAGTTCCTATCATGGTCCAAACAATGACACGACATGCTGACCTCTATTAGGATGGAGGTTTTCGACAATTGTTTAGTAGACATATCACACACATGATATACAATATTCTATGTTACCTATAAACACACACACACACACCCATATACATATCCATGAAATAGTATAGATATAAAATAGATACTACAAAAAAATCATGCATACATCTATATCCCATAACAAATTACAATAGTTTAGAGACTCGATAAAAAGGGAAATGAAAAATCCCACCAAAAGATAACTCTTGTACAATCATACCTACCATGAATGAGACAACTTCTTCTAAAAGCATAATTTTCACACTCCTTGGCCTATCATTCACTTATCTAATTATCCATTAACTCATGTTCCCCCAGGGAAAGTTCAATAATACTTATAGACAACATAACAAATGACATGTTTGGGAAGAGCCAATGTAGGGGTGAGTATAAACATACCCATTAGGTGACCCAAAAACAAGAAAGGGAGTAAATTAAAGGCATCAAATAACATGACCCATAACATAGGATTCTTAAATGAGAGAGAAACTCTATATTTACTTTCCCATAAAAATGCAAAAAAAATCAGATTATCACCATCCTTCATGTTAATGAAGATGACACATTCTATAGGATCACCCAAAATAAAAACGTGATATATTAACAACAGAAACCAAAGTCTCATGGTCCCAACCATATGGCCATCCACAGAAACTTAATAAGGGTTCCAATGTAGTGCTCATCATGGAGTACTTGGTCCACATTCCAAGCTAAACTAGATGGAACATTACCGAGAGATACCACACATCGGGCATCTCGAAGATAATTTCTCATTACCACCATACATGATAGAACACAACCAATATATTCCAGTTTATTATAAAATTATGAACTTTTTGAACAACTTTTTCATCCATGGAACTACTTATCCACAAGGGAATTCTCTTTATATATTTCCACTATGAAAGTTCCCCAATTACAAAAATTCCCTCCAAATCTCATATAGGTGATCCCTTTTAGGATATAATTTTGGAAACTATAGACCAATCATCAAACACCAAACACATAAGGGGGGTCACACCAAAAAAGAGAATCCAGAACAACTCACTATGCAGAAGATCAACACCTGTCTAAATCTGGTCACATATATTCTAAAAAATCATTCTTCGGAAAACCAAAAGAATTCTAAAGGAAACAGATAGGATTTATCTAAGATACACATTCAATCAGTCTAACTAATTAATATAAAAACTATATATCAATACACATATACAGGTTCTGATCCTTGGGATCACTGGGGGATCCATAAACAAATGGAAACATCCTCCCGGGTACAGGATTGATGCATAGGTAAATATTACTAATGATGATTCAAGAAACCCTACATGGGAATACATGAAACGATATGAGGATCTGTATGAGCCACATAGAGGGATACATGACCCAATGAACTATATCTATAGTCATATAATAATAATTCAACTCACTCCATAAAATGGGAACACACTAGAATTCTAAAATCTAAAGGCAACTATCGTGAGGTCCTAATATTGGGTTAGTGGATTGATATTACGGACCATCAAATGTATAAGACCAATAGAACACACCCAACCACCACTAGTCAATATGTCCCCAGCCAAAGAATCCCACAAGAGCACCATGTGTCACATCTCAAAGGCCCATCTCATCGACACATCATGTCCTTCATAAAAAACAACTGAGTATAGGATAACCACATGCCTCCAACTGAGTCAAGAAGAAGTATAATAATGAGTGAGAGAATATACAAAGGAAAGAACATTACATATACATATAGTAAAAAATTGGTTTCCCAACAACATCCCCTTTTAGTGTCCCCCTATAGTCCTCTGCATGTGAAAAATTTGATAGATGGATCATACCCCAAGTCACACATCATGTGACCTCACCCGAACCCCTGCATGTTTTCTTGCCCATACATGGAATTTATATCCCTAAAAACCACAATATGTTCAATAATAGAACACATCATGTTTATCCTCACCCATGTATCAGCTATCTTTTTTCTCACATGGATCAGTCAGCCTATTACACTACACGAGGTGTCCTAGATAACTAACCTCATTAATTTTCTGTTCAATCCATTCATGCATACTCATCTTCTCCATATATCTTCTATTCATGTATTCCCACATAGCCATATATTTTTACATGGAATGAATTGTTATACCCCTCATCAACTCGACCCATCTCACTACATGGTGTGTAACACTTATGCATTGTGTGTATTCCAAAAGAGTAATCTTCCCAAAATGGGAAGAAAATATGGTGTGTGACACTACACTATATGAATTGTGGTAAGATATTCAAGATGGGAATTTCCACAAAACCAGCAGAAAACCATGATTCTTTCCTTAAAACCACTAAACAACCCCAACTGTGTCCCAAGCAGTCATATATGGGGTATAAAACCATTACAAATTGCATAAAAGGTTGTTGGGATGTAATTATCAAAAAAATTAAAACCTTATAAAAAATATTGATGAATTGGGTCTAAATAAACCATCACAACATATTGATCTCCAATCTGGTGATGATCATCATCAAGAATGGTATCTAGTGGCACCTCCTTACATAGGTTTCTCCACATGTTAGTTGTTGTCCAGGGATAAAATACAACTCTCCCTTATGATGAGAATGCAAATCAATGGGGATGTTTTTATTCAATTAATATTCATAAATGAATAATCATCTACTCAATTCCATGACAATGCCTACCACGGACCTAGAACCCAATGTCGATAAAAATTATGCTGCGCATTGGAAAAAACATATGTTATAAACTCAACTGTAATCTCATTTTTCAAATCCATTACATTACTCTTTATTAAATTTGAATTTAATAAAAACATCCTCTGTGTGACAACAGATATTTAATAATTTTCATATAATAGCACTCATGCTCTCTGATCCCCATAATCATGTTCTTGGATTCAGAAATATTCCATGAAATATTCAAAAGTCTTTTGCGGGATGAACATGAGTTGTGGTATCTAGCATTGATCAATACTAATTCATTGTAAAATAACCATGACATGTATATTTCACAAAACCACCATGATTCTAGAGGTTTGATCACACTCGTACCTTTCCTGGTGATGTCAAACCACAACCATGTTGTCTAATAATGAAAAATGTGAATAACAGAAAGGGAAATGAACATAAAAAAAGGATATCCATAATTATAAAATATTACACAATAAATAATCATATAAATAGGTTATATAGGGTGATAGAATGTTAAACTTTGGAATATAATTAGATCAATAATAGAAATATTTAATAGGGTTCATGTGAGGAACAAATATCAGAGATCAAATCGGGAGATAATATGAAATTTTTACTTATAAAATTGGAACAGGAAAATCCATAAATAAAATTATCTACATTGATTTAGGATCAATTATTGATAGTTAACATATTCACCTACAATGAAGAATACACATTTTGTTACATGCCTCTCCATCCACCACAATCTGATTTCCCCTCAATCTTTGGCCCTTATCCACCAATAATGAACACCCAAGATTCTTTTCAAAATCACCATGAATTTTTTGGTTAATAATAGAAATTTTATATAATTAGATATTTATATAAATTACTAGGATTATCTATTAAAATAATGTAATTAATATATATTATTTATTTTATTTTTACACACCCTTAAATGGTCACCCCCCTCAGAGTGTCCAATTTGGAAAATTTATTGTTCACAACTAAGATAAACCCTACATTCTGAAATCAACCACGGTCTCAGATTTCATATATGGGTTCCCAAACATGGGAAAACAATTTAAAATAAATGTATGCATACACAAGAAATAAAATATATTAATTAAGGGGTTTTAATTCACCAAATTACCACATCTAATCCATTGATAAATCCAGATATTTATATAGAAATATTGAAATGATAAATCCAATGAAACGCGATTCATTGAATTCACCCCGCCTTCAAGTATTTTCACCCTGAATATTCAAAGCTACACAAAATGGTCATAGTACTGAACCTACATATGTATATCATATGATAAGAAGCTCTATCACATGTTCTTTGGCCTCCAAAGAACATGAGCCAAAGGTATAATTTATCCATTCAGTGCCCTCTTCATATCATCCTCAATCTCCACCAGATACTCCATATGGTAACAACATTCATAACTTCCATATCACTATTGTCAATATTGTTTTTAGTATCATTCATGTATCTCCCCATTTTTGACACATTGAATATTCCAAGCACCCTTTCTAAATGTGAGGTTATGGTTAAATGTAGCATCATTTCCATCCCTCCATTCAATATTGAACGGTGCGATAAACATCATGGATATATTGATTACTTTCGAAAATCTATAAAATCTTTATAATGGGGAGAATCTCATAAAAACATGGTCTCCCTCATAAAACTACAAATAACTATTACCTTTATTTTCCAATAATTTGTAACAGCTCTAAAATATCATCATATACTCATGGATTTCCAGAGCCTTCTTTATAATAACACATACCATTTTTTCTAATGATGTGATGTATTTATCATCTCATTATATCATAAGTGTATGCTGTAGGATCTACTATACATGTCCTTGAATGGATTTATACCTATAGTTTAGTTATAACTATTATTACAATGAAACTCTACTAATGGAATATTATACACCTAGATTTCGATGAAGTAAATCATAGAGGCCCTCAACATATCCTCCAACACCTCGATGGTCCTCTCATTCTAACAATCCATAAGGGGTGAAACTCTTTACCAATCCTCATAAATATTTTGAAGGCCTCATGAAATATTCTTCACAACGATGACATGAACTGAGAATCACATTCTTTGAAAAACTCCATGTGTACCCCAAGATGTCTTGCAGTCTTACACATTAATAACAACCAAAAACATAGAACTAAACACTTATCCTTCATGGAATGGATGTGTGATGTATTTTTGAGACATTAAACTCTCACACATATTACATCATGGACCCTCAATTTCTATGAAATCCGCATAAATAAATCTATATATATGCCATCCCACATCCACATTCCAATTTGAGGAGGATTTTTAAAATCTATAGTAACAATATTATCAATGTTTTCCATCTAACACGTCAGAAACTGATTGATGAAATAAGAAATAATCAACCTCATTCCAGATCTCCAAAACTACTAATAATTTTCGGTGATCATCTTTGACACATTGGAATATATAGCCAATGTGAATGTGTGAAACTCCCTTAATCCCACACCTAGGAAATGAAATAAACCTCCGCCCATCTATAGAAAAGTATGGTGTTCTCCCCACCTTTAGAGAATCCTTCAAGTGAATCTCTTGAGGATATCATGTCACATATAATCTCACATTCATTGTCTCCCAAATAATCCTCCCTTAAACAGTTTATAACCAATGTAGTCAACATCATCGAGTGAAAAAATAATTACACCCCTCCCCGCTACTAGTTTCAGCTTCATCAATGCCAACTATTCAAAATCCTCCCCTATTTGGAAAAATTATGATTTTCTTCTAAGATAGTATGCCTCCACTTTTCCCTTCATAGGATTATAGAATATCCTGAATTTATATTTCTTAAAGAACCCAAAACATAACCTCCATATCATGTTTTAATTTCATAGGGATAATATATCTAAGAAAATTATGGTACATGTAAACAAAAAAACTCCCACCATGAATATAGTTCCCCCACATTATTAGAGTGTATATTATCAAAAATAACTCTTGTTCATGGTTCATGTTTTATTTTTATAGAATTTTAATTTTCTATATCCAAATGTGGTCACTTACTTCCATTCATAAACTCAAAAATATTTCCATACCAAACAATATGTACTAAACATCCTCCTTTGGTTGTCTCAACATAGTATAATTTATCTACCACATCCTCAACTCCTCAAATTTTCTTAGACATATGTCATCCCTTGAAAACATCTTATGATTAGTCATTAGATAATTAAAAGGGGATATAATCATATAAAATTATTCCAAAAATATACTATAAAACTATTCCATATCAAGAATCATTACACCTCTATCACACACTATTGTGGCCCCAATGAAAGAACCTTATAATAATTTTTTTTGCTAATACCAAACCTATGTCTATGAATACATATAACATCATGTAGATTACCATGAATTAAACATGCCTGAATTAATGTTCCCCATAAATAAATTACTCTAATAGTATATCTAGAACCTTCCACATGTGTCTCACATAGTGTACATATTACATTTAATAAAATAAGATTCCATTGTGGGAAACCATCATGAACTAGTCCAAGGAGTGTTAAGGATCCTTGTCCATAAGAAAAATAACCAACAATAGGGGGATAAACAAAACATTTAGTATCCCCATGATCTCAAATAAACCATAGATTCCATGGAATTAAACTTTTGGTTCAACCTCCTTGAGAACCTGGAGTTAGTTATAACCAATAGTGAGGTCAACCTCCAAGAACCACTTAACCCCTAACTACATGTCAAATATGTCATTGATTCAATGGGGTGGATACTCTATCCTAATAGATACTTGGTTCTATTAAAATAAATACATATGTAAACTCATTCTCAAAATTACCAATTAGAAAACAAACTGATATCCTAGGAAAACACACTTTGTCTTACAAAGCCCCACATATATAGACCTTGAAACTAATCCATTATCTCTCATATTACTATGGAATCATCCATTATGTCGATGAAAATTGTGGTTCATACTTCAGTGTTGGTCCAAAGATAAAACAACAATCATAAGTATAGCTATTACTAGCCCCTAATTGGGGAGGATTTTTAAATAATTTTCTAACTTCTGAAGGAAATAAAAGATAATAGTATTAACTTCATGAAGGGTCATATAAAAAAACTACTATGAAATCAGATGTATCATGTTGAACCTATGTTCACCATTATCTTCTTAAGAATACATATCAGAAAATAAAGTAGACTAAATCCAAAAAAATGGAAAATTTTAAACCTCGCCATTAATTATTTTATGGCCATGGATGAAAGAAAACCATTCCATACTGAGGAAAACATCATAGGTCCCCACTGTTACTATAGAATGATTCCATGCGGGTCTCCATTTTCTCACAGAGTCATGACACACTTCCGATAAGAGTGTGTGACAACTTATCCTCTATATCTATGTCTCCAACATAAGGATATATATAAAATGGATTCATTATAACTACATGGCCTCACACAAGAGATGCATTCAGGGATAAGGCTTGATATTATGCACTAAATCTGCAATTGGGGTAGAGAAGACATATGTCACACATCAAAACATTCCAAGAACCCCCATGCCACAATCCCATACTACATGAATAAATCCTTCCCTTGTTCCACCTATACTCCTAACCCAATAAAAGATTTTACACATCATAAAAATAAAAGGAACTCAAGCACACATGTTAGAGGAAATGACTCACCACACCTCGAGATTATCCTTTTTGGGAGGGTCCAACTCACCCATATGGTCTGTGATTATTCCAAAATAACTGGTATAGATTGGGAAAGATAAGGTATTTCTTTTCTTGTGGAAATACACATACAAATCAACGATATAGGGCTCCACATATTTAATAAATCTCCCAAGAGGAGTCTCCCTACTATGACCACCACTAATAAGGATCTTATTCGTGTGGGACATTCACCGAAAATGTTTGTGCTAGTCCTCTACCACTTGAGAAGGGGATATATCTCACCATTAATCGTACAAATTATATATCTTAGTAATCATAGATGCGTAATTAGAAAAATTTAATCATCTACCAATAATTCCATAGCCTACAACTACTCTATGATGATGGTAAAATCCATCACAACAATATGATCACTCACAGTATTCTCAAGAAAAAAACACGGGCCAATATCTTGACCGATAAGAAAATTCATGTGGTTTTGGATCACAATGACTCCTCAGAAGTATCTTTCATTAAAACTCACATAACATGTTGTCTAATGAAGTCATTTTCATGTATTACTTGACCCATCCACTTCACAACATGCAGACGGTCAACACCATAGACCACTAGAGGTGTGTAATGAATATATTTTTACCATTTCATGCATCAGAATGTTTCTAAGTGTATTTCAATATTTAGGAATTGAGTAAACATGTAATTTAAATATCTAGAGAGACATACTATAGTGATAATAAAACTATTAAATATACTAATATCAATGTAATATCTCTAGTAATTAATGAATAATTATTTAGCAATTATTAATATTTATGATTTAGATAGTTATTTTACAATAAATGGTTCACTGTGTCCAATAACTTACACAACATGCAATATTGAGTTTAATTTAAATATTCTGATGAACGCAATATGTTGTTATATGAAACAAAAATATACTATTAGAATTATTATTTAATATAGAACTTATCACCAAGCCGTTTTATCTATGGTAATGAGTATTACTAACTGCATTATTTTTACATATGTTTAGGAAATATTTTTACATTTATCTAATAAATTTTATTCACATAAAAAAAGAATAAATCGTGTTTTACACATAAAATCTCCATTTTTCTAAAAAGTAGTTTAACGAATATTAATGGATCACCTAGGTTAAAAATAATGTTTTTAACATTTATAATTTTTTAATGAAAAAATATAATTCATTTTTTATATTGTTATATAAAAATTAATTACGGTATAATTTTTAATATTTTTATGAGTTGTTTATTATTTTGATAAATATTGTAAAACGATGATTTTTAATTGAAAAAACATTTCCATATAATAAATTTATTTCATAAAAATACATTTTCATTTGTATTTAAGGTGTAATAAATTCATTTTTATTTCATTTAATTAAAGCTAGTCATTTTTAATCCAATTCACATTTAATTTAGATACAAAACATTGTATGATTTTGAATATATTCACGTGGAAGACCTGTTTTTTCTTCCTTTCTGTGGGGATATTTTTAAATTAAATTATTCCAAATCTATAATTTTTATATTCAAAAAATGGATTCCATATTTGGAATAAAAATAATATCTAATTTATTATATTTTTATAATATTTTTTTAAAATACTATTAGTGAAATCAATTAATATTAATCATAGTGATTTTGTTGAAAGGTTTTTTACTTAGTGGTTAAAATTAAATATTAAGCATCCAAATGACTGATAATAATATTAAAATTCCATTTTATGTAAATTATTATACCATATCCAATATTTTCCCAAATTCCTATCATTATTGGATTCAGATGATGTAAGGTAAGCAATCCAATAGTGGTTGTATTTTTATATTTATAATAATTCCAGTCCTCCTCCTCTATAAAAAGGAACTAACCCTACCACATTTCCTTACACATATTAATCCATTTGTATCATTCAATAAAGGAGAAAATAAGCTCCATTCATCCATCCTCTCATCTTATAAGATTATTATTTTGTATAAATCTAACAATGGAAGCCCTTTGGTGAAAACCAAAAGGAGTTACCTAAAATAGATGTAACTATCATAAACATACATATTTATTTATTTACATATCATCTAATTAATTTTAATATTATATGATTATATAATTACATAATAATGTTAAATAAATTTATATTTTTTTATTTTAAAGATTCTACCTACACCTACACACAATTTCATTAAATAATAAACAGAATTATTCTTCGCCTGCATAGAGGAGTACATCCCCACCAAACGATTTTTTTTTGTTTAAGGCCTTTAATGATTTGTTGTTTTTATGTAAATAATATATATATATATATATATTATGTGATATTTACAATGTATTAATAATTTTTAATTATTATATTATAGGTACCTTCATGCTTTCTATTTTTTGGGATTACGATAGTATCGTTTGTGGACGTGTGGACTACCACCTCCTCAAAGTGATGTGATATGTTAACACATTACATGAAATTTATTAAGGATAGGATTTGTAAAAATATGTCACATAAAGAACATATATAGGATATTTATAACATAATTCACTTTCTATAAGTATTATATATCATTTTCTTTATTACCCTTTCTACACACTTAAAAAAGTGACTATCCCATTTGTGAAATTGTGGACTACCGCCTCCTTGATGATATGTGATTACTTTTACATCAAAATAATTATATATATAATTATATATGATTAAATAAAAAATTATTTACTATATAATTATAATTCTGGAAGAATATATGTTACTTAACTTCCTTTCATAATTATCATTGAGAAATCAAAGCATTACTCATGCGTACGTGCACCCTAAAATATCCATGACTGTAACGCTGGTTAATTTTTCATAGCTATCATTATTGATTGCTTTTAAACGTATAATTTATTTAATAATATTATAATTATTTCATTATTATTAGACTTTATATGTATTAATAATGACCCCTTTGATAATATTTGACCCACCAAAGACTTTTTGGAAACATATATTGAATACGGCCAAAATACAAAAAGTGAACATAATTGTTTATATATTTATATAAAATGATATAATAAGTAAAATAAAAGTTATGAAAAAATTGGGAACGGTTATGAATTATTTAAATATTTAACCTTAGTTTATTATATAAGAATATAAAGACACATGTGACAATTTTTACTAATGGTTGGGGATTTCATATCAATCACCTTTAATTGAGGCATATTTTGATGTTATAAACACATTTTATTTTATGAGGTGTATATACAACCAAATTTTATATATTATATAATGAATTTAATTATTCTATTGTAATTTAGTTTTTTTGGTTATTCAATATTATTTTATGGGGATTATTATTTAAATTTTAAAAGTGGTAATTTAAAATTTAAATGCTTGAAGATTTAGATTAAAAATAAGTTATCTATCTCAAAATTCTTATTATTCTTTTTAATATTGATGTATATTGATAAAAAAAATTATAAAGGAAATTTTATGGCTATTTTGATATTTGGATTCCCCTATAAGAGGTAACTTTTTATATTTAAAGGAAAACTAAATACCTATTTTCCATTTTGTGTATTTTGAGATTGAAAATGATTTTTGAAAAAGAATTGATTATTTAGAAAACATGAAATGATTTTTAAGAGTGAGAATGAAATATAGAGAGATTAATGTTTAAATTTAATTAGTATATTTGTTATGATTATATAATGGTACTCTAACATTTGACTTGTGGTTTTGTGATAAACCAATGACTGGTGGCTCTGTGATAAACAAATGATTGGTGGTTACATGATAATCCAATGATGGGTGGATCCATGATAAACCAATAATGGGTGGGTCTATGATATTCATTCGATTAATTCGGTATATAAGTTGATTATATTAATATTCTCTTTGTAATAGTGGAATTTATGGAAGTAAACAACATGCTTCTTCCATTTATAATTGTGACAACTATAATTATGTTTGAAGATACCATTATGTGTTTTCCATGGTTTCTATGGGTTTTATTGTAATATTTTAATTAAAAAAGGGAAATAAATGAGATTATCATCTTGTTAAAGTATTTAATACTTCATAATGGTAAAAATTATTACTTTGAGATAAATATTTCATGGGTTTTGTTATATATCAATGGACTAATGATTTTATTCTATTTATATCCCTTGTTGACATTTTTATGCTAATATAATGTTTTTTTCTTCTTTACCATGACATAAGTATGATTAATGGATAGGAATAATCCATGTTAAAATTCCTGAGGATTTTTCAAAATTTATATCACGGTTTATTTATTAATTTTTTATTATTGGAAAAATTGATATTGTTTGAAGGTTTACACTTGTATTGTGTGGTTTTGTTTGGTACGAGTAATAGACTAAATCTATAAAACTCAAAACCTAAAAATATGATCAATGTAAAGAAAATATTTCTTAACTAAAACTAAATATTTGGTAAATTTTAATGTCTTTCCTTATATTTTGTATCATAGTAATGTTTTAGAAAAATTAATAGGTTATGATAGTGTTAATAACATTCCCATAGAAGATTATAATTTTCAGTTGAGATGAAATGATATTGAATTTTAAGATGTCCTTGTTTCTATATATACAATATATTCTAGAACTTTTTTGGTAGAATAAATAAGGAATCAATTGAGGGAAGTAATGGAGATGAAAATATCCTTCTGAATCAACATTATGATATGGTCAGAATTGAAACTAATTAGTTTGTTACAGTGACATATCATTTTAAACATGCTATAAATGGTAGTGGCTTCCATTAAATAGAGAAACCAGGTCATTCATTGAAGAACTTGATGATAGTGGAATATTTTATGATACAACCTCCCCCATCATTCATAAGACCATCTTAACTTATTATAGATGAAGAACATATGTGTTCTCTAGAAATGATATTTGTTTTCATGGGTTATTCAAATCACCAAAATGTTACTCTTTAAATTTATCATTTAGAAGATGAAGTAGTATAGTGGTAGCTAATGGTTTTGAATATTAGAGAAAGTGAAAATATATATTCCACATAATGGGATGAAATTATGAATATTTTCCTTCATAAATATTTTCTAAAACCTATTTGACTTCAAATGAAAACTTTTTTTTAGAATTAAATGAAAATGATGAATATTTCGTGGCTATATAGGAATAAAATTCCACTCTACTAGGGCGGTACATCCAATTTGTTTAGAAATTAATGGTAATATAAAATAGTTTTACTCAAGAATAAATCTAATATATCAAAGGGAATTGGATTCCCATGTGTTTTGAGGATATGATGAACTTGTTTAATGTGATGAAAAAGTCTAAATAGAGATTTATGATGATCATGTGTTGAATTAAAATAATAAAACTAATAGGTATATTAGTTTGGATATGGGAATGGATTCATAAATTACATATATATGTAAAAACCAAATTATTACCCTGTGGTAAGTGTGGTAAAATGAATTTAAGACAATGTATTTAAAATTCAATGAATATATTCTAATTTGGTATGTTAGGTTATATAGTTCATGACTATACTGAATATAATCAATCAACCAATTAAAATCTAGTGGAAATATTATTTAGTTAAATTGGGTTAGTAAAAAAACCCATTATGTGTCCAATTTTGATAACTCATGCTGGAGACCATAATGATCGAATGGAAAAGGGGCTGGAAATATATTTTTCTACTACTTCGATGATTTTGGACCATCAATTTAAGTATTAAAATGTATGTTTCTGGTTTATCCAAATTATGAAAATAATCCATTTGACTCTAGATCTTCACATTATATCATTTATGAGAAAGTGTCTATGAAATTTTTAATATCACCATAAACTTTTAGTTAAAAAATCTGGCAGGATTATTAAAAAAATCAAGATATTTAATAATATTACAATTTTCATTAGTGGAACATTATTTCAAATAAATCTTATTGATAATCCCATAATAGTGCATGATATCATTGGGGGTATGTATTTTCATTCAATTTATCATGCTAATATAGATCTTAAAACCAGTAAAATTTTATTAAATGATTACATTCCAATATAACATACCAATAAGGTGATAAATTTATTAACCATGAGACTTATATTTATCTAGATATTGTGGTTGAATGAAATGAAATAGATTTTATTTAGGACAACTTTATAGTAAATGAATTCATAGAAGTTTATCCTGATACTATTTTTGGTGTTGTTCAAGGTCGAGAATATGAATTCATTAGTGACATAGTGTCTGATGATAAGTCTGGTTCGAAATAACCTTATTTAATTTCTCATGAATATCTTATGGAATAGAAACACCAATTACAGGCATTTAATTATTAAGGTTTCATTTGACATATCACATCACCATTAGGTGCCCCTATTTTATTTGGGAAAAGTCAATATTGTTCAATGAGACTTTTCATTGATTATAGATCCTTGAATACCATTAATATTAAGAAAATTTATCATTTTCTTTATGTAGAAGATCTTTTTTATTAGCTCCTGGGTGATTTTTGTTTTTCAAAGATTGATATCGGCTTGGGAACCATCATCAGATGGGGAATAAGGTTGAAATTATGAAGACCAAATTTTAGATGTGATATTTGAATTATTTGTATTTAGTTATTCCATTTGGTTTGTATAATGAACATTTTGAATATATGAATCTTATGAATTGAGTCTTCCATAAGATTATGGATCAGTTGTTGGTTGTGTTTATCGATGATATTTTTGTATTTTTTAAAATCCTTATGGAACATAAAAGGAAAATACACATTTTTTTGTAAACATTTTATGAAAATAAACAATATGGAAAGCCTCTGAATATTGAATTTCTGTTTCAATAAATTTACTTCCATGGAAATATATTTTACATGTATGGAATAACTACATACCCTACTAAAAAATTTTGTTGAAGATTGGCTAAGACCTACAAATGTCATATCTATTAACTGTTTCTTGGATTAACATATTATTACTGACAGTTTGGTTAAAACCATTATGGGTTATCCAGTGCACTAACTATGTGAACACAAAAGGAGATAGGTTTGTGTAGATGGGATAATATGATGTTTTTTATTAATTAAAATAAATATAGGTAAATCCTTTAGTCTTTTACCATCCTTCTTGAAATCGTTATTTACTTATATACAATGATGCTTCATTAAAAGGACATGGTTGTGTCATGAGGCATAACGAAATGGTAATTGCTTACGCTACATGTTAGTTGAATCACATGATATAATTTGCCTACCCATGATTTATAATTTCCATTTTATTAAAAATATTTAGAGGCATCATTTTTAAAGAGTAATGTGTGAAATATATGCAAATTATAATATGTTTATGTATATATTCACTTTGAAAGTGGTGAACATACAAAAAAGATGTTTCATGGAACTGATAATGGATTATTATTTCATGATTCATTATCAAAATAGAAAAGTAAAATACCATGCTAATGATTTCAATTGAAAAAGTAACGATACATTAATGATGATACTTTTAGAATTTTATCCTACTGTCTGTGATTTCTGGAATTATGTCCTAGAATTTGTATATATAGTTACATTCTCTTTTTTGTTTTAGTTATCTGTGTAGTTGAATTTGTAAGATAAAATTATGAAATCTCAAATGGTGGATCAGTATTTACATAAAATGATATAAAAGATTTTGAATGGCATGGTTATTTATAATAATATTGATTAAGAAGGTGATTTATGATTTGGAAAAGATAATATGAACCTTGTGTTTCACATTTGATGATATTTTTGTTCACTTAGGCTCATAGATATCCATATTAAGTTGATCACCATGATGTAGAGAGACCATCAAGAGTATTGTTGGTAGGATGGAATAAAAATTTATATTTCTGAATTTATCACGAAGTGTTTGAATTTTTAATAGGTTAAGGTTCAGTAATAGTTACTGAACCAAATGCATCAACAATTCCTAATTCCAGAGGTGAAATGTTTGAATATATATATTAATTTAATCATTATATTTCTAGACAATTCTCATTTTAATAATTATGTTTGGGTTATTGTGGATCAATTAACTAAGTATTCACATTAACATCTAATTCAAGATATAATGTCTTTAGATCAGATTACTAGACTGTGTCTAAAATTTATTATTGGGTTACATTGAGGGCCATTATCCATTGTATCGGGCAATGATTTGAGGTTCACATATAAATTTTTGAAAGGACATTCAGAGTCATTGAGTTCCTATTTAAATAATATTTTATCATTCATTACCAACCTGATTAATTGTTTGAGGGGACGATACAGACATTTGAATATATGATTATTTCATTCTCAATATATTACCTAGGAATATTGGATCGAAATATTTTTTTACTAGAGTTTATTTATAAATTTTTTTTATCAATCTAGTATATATATGCATTCTTTAATGGAATTAGATATAAATTGTCTCTAAAAAATTAATTTGGGGTTGATATAGGAGAAGGAAAGTTGATGGGACTAATGTTGGTAGAGGAAAAAACATTTAAAGTGTAATTTATTTGGTGACATGTGAGGATATCTCATAGTTAGATGAAATGTTATGTAGATTACTGGAGGAAATATATTTATTTTAATATATTTCATCAATTATTTATAAAAGTTTCTACACTGAAAAATTTTATGCAATTTGGTAATATGGTTAATCAAATCACATGGTTTGTTGAACCATATGAAATAAATAGTAAAGTTGGATCATTTTCCTAACAAGTTATGTTACCTCTATGTTTATCCCATTTATACAATAAATTTCATTTGTCAATGTTATGTAATTATGCATTAGATTCATCTTATTTTTTATTCCCTGATGTATATCAGATGGAAATAACATTTCTTAAGAGGAACAACTAGATCAGGTTTCTGACATCATATGGAACTTTTTTGGAATAGGGTCATTCCCAATGATAAGGTTTTCTGGGAAAACCACATGCGTGAAGAGGAAATATGTGTATCATAAAATTATATGAAGGAAAAATTTCCACACTTTTAAGATAAGTGAATCAAATTGTGAGGATGCAATTTTAAAAAGGGGTAAAGCATGTAACATCCATTATAATGATAGAATACACTTTTCCATATTAATGAATATTTATTATTCAGATGATAATTTTACAATAAAATGAATTTTATGTATAATTTTGTACATGACCCACAAAAAATAATTTCAATGAAATCTTGTGATACCATAATATCGAGTTATACCAAACAACAACATACTATTCATGTTATTATTTAATATAGAAGATATCACGAATAAATTATATCTGTTGGAATGAATATTAGTAACAATATTATGTTTAAAATTAGTAATTTTTTTACATTTATATAATATATTTTATAATCATAATATAATAATACTTTATGTTTTATGCTAACAATAACTATTTTTCTAAAAATATTTTTTATCACCATTTAATGGAGAATCTATTTTAAAACTAAATATCAAAACATATATTAGTTTTGTATAAAAAATTATATATTAAATAGTAAATCCAATATTAACTTGTCCTAATATGTTGATATTTTCTAGATGTTTCATATTTTGATGAATTGTGAAAAACAATTATTTTTAGTCGGGAACTATATTCTCATATAATTTATTTATTTGTTTAAATAAAAATTTAAATTAAATTTATGTTATAATTTTTTCAATTGTGTATATTTTAATAAAATTCAGGTCTTTTAAATCAATTCAACATTTAATGTAGATGTAAAATCATAGTATTCTTGTAAATATATTTTATTTAAAAACTCTGTTTTCCATCCCACAAATTGGATTAATTTTAAATTAATTTCTGCCACATCTATGATTTTAATTTTAAAAAATGGATTACGTATTAGAAATATGAATAATATAATATTTATAATATGTTCAAATTATTTTTTTACAAAATATATTTGTGCAATCAATAAAAATATGTTATGGTGATTAAGGTAAAAGTTGTTTTACTTAATGGTTAATATTTAATCATAATAGACCAAATGACCTATAAACATGTCAAAACAAATTTCATATAGATTATTATAAATTATACCCTACTTTATATAATTTTAATCATTACATGAGGCATACTATTTGAGGTAGACCTCTCAATAGTGTTTAGTTGTTTATATTTACATGAATACCATTGCTCCTCCGCTATAAAGAGGCATTAAACCTCACCCATTTCATGACACATAATGATATATGATACATAACAAAACATTCAAAAACTAATCTCCAGAAATCCATAACCCTATCCTATAATCCTCACATTGGTCATAAATCAAACCATGTAATCCGTTTGGTTCAAAATAAAAAAGAGTTTCTTGAAAAAGAATTGGCATTCTTCAACATAGTTTTATGTTTTATTTAATTATACACTCATTCAATTATTATTATTCCATGATTATATAAAAACATAAATATCGTTAATATACAGAGATTTTTCTATGTTTATGGTTTGGAATACACAAACACACACATTCATTCAATGGTTAATGAAATTATTTTATGTCTGTATGGTAGACTATTGCCTCACAAATCGATGTCATTTGTTTTTCCTTTACCACCTATAATTTTCAGAAATGAAGATGAAATTATTTTTTTAAATCTTATATATTAATTTTATTAGTTATTAATACATATTTATTTATTATATAACATATACCTTCATACATTAAATTTTGTGTGAATATGATAACATCATTTTTGGACATGTGGACTACAGACTCCTCAATGTGATGTGATACATCCACACTTTACATGGAATGTATTAATGATATGAAAAATAAAAATAGAAGACAAAACTAACACACTTATGATATTCATTACATAATTATTTTTCTGTAAATATAATATATGATTTTTTTTATTACCATTTCCACACATTTAAAAATTTCTGATGTCATTCGTGGACATGTAGACTATAAAGTCTTTGATGAAATATGATTTATTTTAATTAATAATAATTCTATATAGAAGTATACATGATTAAATAAAAATTTATTTATGATATATTTATGAATACTAATAGTTAAATTGTACTTATCTTATTTTCATAATGGTAATTGAGAAATGGGAAAGTTACTAATTCATATATATGTACAACCATCATTATGTCTGTAACCTTGGTCCCTTTTTCATAAACTTCATTCATTATTGTTTGTAAAATTATGAATTATCGATAAATATGAAATTCTTTTAATGATTATTATTTTAGATTTTGAATAATAATGACCTCATTGACCACCGTTTACCCAGTACAGTTGTTTTTGACACATAAACTGAATATTTGTCAAAACACATGACATAAACATAATTTTTTATGTATTTGTATAAAAAATTAAATACGATAAATAAAAGTAATTATAAAAAAACGGTTTTGAATCATGTAAATAATTAACATCAGCTTATTATTATATAAGAAAAATACAGACACGACAAGTCAGACTCATGTTATGGGCATTTACCTTAACTGCTTTCATTAAAGGATGTTCTCATATATTACACCGAACATCCTTTAAGAGGAGTATAAATGATCCCTTTGACATATAATATAATGAATTTAATTTTTATTATGTGATTTAAATTTTTATTTAAATTTTATTCTTTTATGGGGCTTATAATTTAAATGTTCAATGTGGATTGGGACACATGGAATTTTAAATGATTTTATTTAAAAATATTTTCTCTAGATCAATTTTATTGTTATTATTTTCCATATTTATTTATAGGGATATAAATAGATTATAAATGAAAAATTATATCTATTTTTATTTTTATTTTCTTCCTCCAGAAGACTTCTTGTATTTAAAGTAATATAAAAAACCCAAATATTATTTTATGTTTAGTTTTTTATTGATAATGATTTTCTATATTAGATTTATTATTTCACTAACATGAATTTTTGTATAATTGTTTAACAATAAAAAATATGAGTGACATGTTGGGAATTGTATGCTACTGTGTGTTATGGATATATAATGGTAAATGGAAATTTTAAGGGTGATTCCATAAAAAACCAATGATAGGTGGTTCCGTGATAAACCAATGAAGGGTGGTTCTATGATAAACTAATGATGTGTGGGACAATGATTTCCCTCTAATTAATTAGATATGGAACTCAGCCGTATGAATATTCTATTTGTAAGTGTGACATATATGGATGTTGACTACATGGTTATTACATTTATAAGTGTGAAAAAGTATAATTATTTCCATCGACACATTTATGAGTTGTAACTACTTTATATGGGTTTTATGGTAATCAAGTGATTATAAAAAATGTAATTAATGAGATTTTTTTCAATGAAAATTATTTAATAATTCATTAGGGATAAAATTTTTACTTTATTATAATTTTTTAATGGGTTTTACTTTTGATCAATGGAATAACAATGTCCTTATTTATATATCTCTTACTAAACATTTTTTAATAATCCCATGTTTAATTATTATTTTTCTAGCACTTAAGGATGAGTAAGGGATTGGAAAAAATCATTTTGAATGTCTTGAAGTGTATTCATAAAAGATATCACGATTAATTTTAATATATTGAGATAATGGGAAAAGGGATATTGTTCGAAATTTTCCACATTATAATTTATATTTCTCATATATATTATTTACAAACTAATTCTCTAAAGAAATAAAACTAAAATGATACTCAATGTTAATGAAATAATTATCTTCACTAAAACACATGATTATGTAATATTTTAGTTAAGGTCCTAACAATAAAATATTCTCATTTTAAATGATATAGAAGAATAAATCCTAAAAGAATCTTGGAATGGTAATTGAAGACCACCACTATGTTTGAGAAATGGGTTTTACCCCTGGTCCAACATAATTATTATATAGGTGTGGAATTTATTATTGTGAAATCATTTTAGAAATTAATAATTAAATAAATTATATAACTATTTTAATTATTATTTAATTAATGGAGATAATTATACTCTATAAGACATGGTTTTGTGAAAATGGTATTGTTATCCACATATCCTTGGGATTTTGAGATATACCATTGGAGGATATCACAATAAATGTCAATGTGTAGAGGATTGACTTCATTAACTATGTTTGTAGACCGTATTAATGATGATAATGTGAAATAATTATTCATTATAAATTTTTTCATAAATTAAGTATGATGTTCTTTTGTGAATTTCATATTGCCTTTGATTATCTATAAAACAACAAAAATATATTATTACAATAGACTTATTTAAGGGAGGATAGATGAATTAAGAATGATTTTTATCTTCTTAGAAATAGGTATTTGATAATTTGATTATTATTTTGTTGGAATTATTTATCCTATAATAATAGATTGAGGTGACTATGAACATTGTAAAAGTTATATTCCTCTTGATTTTTCTTCTTCTGTTTCCATATAAATTCTACATGTGATCAATAATGGAGTTATTTTTTCACAAAAATATTGACGAATACATTGAAAATAATCTTTTTAATTGATATCTGGAGAATTGGATTTTTTATATAGATCCATGTTTAGGAATGGTTCTGTTGTCATAGTACACTATGATGAAGGATTATCAGGTGTGTATTTAGTGATCTTGGTTTAGGGGGTTTGGCGAGCTTTGATTTATGGTGTTAAAAGATTAGTTTACATCAAGGGGATGCAACATCGATCTAGGCACCGATATTAGATCGATCCGTGTTTAGTGGATCATGATGATAGTGATATGGTGAGCATTGATGAAAGTGTGACCCCCACCTTCAATGGAAACTTGGGGTTTCGAAAGACGCTAGAACATTTTGATGGTTAATAGCATCAAGAAGGTGGTCATTAGTTCAAAATATAAGTGGTGTATAAGGTAAAAGACATGAAAAATAATGGTGGTGAATTAAAAAGGGGTGACTAGTGAGGCAGTGGCATACAAAGAATAAGTGTCTATTACTAAACCCTAACACAACCCAACAATTCATGTGATAAGGGATGTATGGGGGGAGGATAATAATAATAATATTAGTATTACTATTATTATCAGATATATCTCCACCATCTAAAAATATTTTGACATACAATATATTGAATGGTGAACATGATATTGATGCTGTAATTTCATCACATATATCTTGTGTTTATTTCAGACAAACAAATTTGTCCCATGAAGGGTTGTTTGTGCATTTTATGGTGAAACAATTTTTTTACCATTTTATCATTTTGAAAATATAAATATGCTATACACAGTGTTATTATCTATTTATTTTAATGTTTTGTTCCCTTTGGAATGTCAGTGTTGCTTTTAGTAATATATTATTGGATTTAATTTTCATCTCATCAGGCCAACAACGAGCCTAATGTTCTTGTTAGAATTTTTTTAATAAAATTTTAGCCTATGACAAGCCAGTCATGGGTATTTCTTTATGTATTGTGTGATTATTTCCTTCAAATGGTTTATAATGACATGATGGGAGGTGATTAAAGTGTGAATCGTCTTTCGTTAATGCATTTCCAGTGTCTATAGCATGTGTTTCGTTAGTATATACCCACAGTGGTACAATATGAAAATATTTTCTCATCATAGGATTGTGATCCCTCATGTTGATTTTATATCTGATAAAATTTAATGTATCCCACTATGTGACTAGGGTGGGCTAATATATCATTCTTTATTTATCCTATGAATTTTTTGTGGTAATATCTTGGAAACTATACATATGGGGATGATCCCCTATCTAGAAGGACACTCTAGTAGAGATTTTGTTGTCACTTAGTGTCTTTGGGTTTGATCCCCAACCATGATGAAATGATATTCAGATATACAGTTAATAATTCTACAAAAAAATATACAAGCATAACCTCTTGTATGAGAAATATCAGTGAGAGAATATCTCATCATGTGTATTCTCCCAAATGAGAGTTACAATGACTCTGCATGCTATATACTAAGGTTGGTAGTGGTTATGACCTTTCAGACTCAAATTAATTTATAATTATATCTTGGTTGTTAATATATATCATTATATCTATTATCTTGATTGAAATACTTGTGTATTGATGATATTACTACGCTATTAATGGTTTATGTTTTATATATTAGTGTACCCTACTTCGCATTGTTATACTCTCTCATGCATGCGTTCTTCCCACATTTGTCATGTCTTATGTAGATGCTATGAATTTTTACATAGACCTATGAGGTCTGATATCATTTAATGTAATGTGATCTAGAAAGACCATGGTGTATGCTGATGTTGAATTCTATAGTAGTCCCCTCCCTCTGAGTAGGTTAGACATTAATTTTATAGTTTTATAGGGGTTTTATTTTTTTCATTTGTATCTTCATATACTATTTACAGGCTTTGGTGTGGAGTTTATGTTATGAATACATTTTTGAATAAATTTATTTACATTACAACATTGTATAATATTTGAATATGTTCATGTGTGTAGCTATCATAGTTCAAGTCCTCCCTTGATTGTGATATTCCTACTTGTTTCCAGTTACCATACCATGTCAAAATAAAGTTGGGTTTGGGGTATTCACACTTTTCATGTCAATAACTAGGATGGCCTTGGTGGTTCCGGTCATGATACAGTTGTATTAATGAAGTTCTATCCAAGGACCGAACATTAGTGTTTTCTTTAGCTTCGAGGATTTTTTAGGAAATAGGGAAGTACTGTAAAAGTGATTTCAGTTCATACATTGGTTCAGGGAATATAGAGTTGGTGTAGGAACTGATGTATCAACACACCAAGAATATGAAAATCTTATTTTCTTCTAGGTATATGGAAGAATTTTTTTAATGGGAATCATTTGTACATGAATGATATATGAATGGGTTATGGTTTCCATATCATTCATAATTCATCTCCCTAGATATAATAATTCACCGTGGCGTGTCTAATTTATTTTCAATTTTTTATATTCAAAAAACATTCTTGGATTCCATTGTGGGATCATATTCTTGATCCATAATGTGTTGATAATTTAGTATACGGTCTTGTTTAGTTGGTGGTACATATAGATTGTTAGTATTTCCACAGAATATCATGTTCATTAAAATGGATTAAAAATTTACCATATCCACTAAAAAAACTATAATTTCAGCAAAAACATTCAGTGGGTTTGCCACTGCATATCGATCTAGGGAACCCGATTGGTGAAAATATGAAATCTGAACGCTCTCTAATGAGTTTTCATTCCTTCAGTCGTACCTTATATCATTATTCGGGAGATAGATACATGGATTCATCACCAATACAATAAATTAAAACCAATCCATCTAAAATCACTATCTTATAAATCAATGTCACAACCTCCAATGGATCTGGGGGAACAATTGCACTCAAAACCAACCCAATAATGGATTCCTATAACCATATATGCCAATATATATGAACACAAAGAATGATAATGGTAATTCATATAAACAATGTGAATTCATCATTATCTGCGAATAATCATCCAACTATCCTATAAATATGGTATACATGGTGATAGAAAGACTAAAAATGTTATTTAATGGAATCAATAATAAGAAAAATGTTGTGGGGATAATATGTATAAAAACTATATCCAATTAAATAAGAATAAAATTATAAATCCATTATTTAGAAATTATAAATTTATAAAATAAATAATTTAAATTAACTTCCTCAATTTTGGGTCGATCATTGGTGAAGAACTCAATCACCATTGATGAAGATATCCAATTGTGTTTTGTACCTATGGATCCACCTTATTTCTATTTTTGGTAGTCTTCTAGTCCCAATCCACTAATTAATAATGACCAATCCTCCACTCAAATTATCCATGGGTTTTGAAACTAACCATATATATTAGCTATACTGATTTATTTATATAGAGTATATTGAATAAAATAAAATAAATTATCAATTTATTTTATAAAACACACCCAACAATGGTCATCCCCTACAAAATGTCCATTTTAGTCCAACCTTAGGTCACTATTAGTGTATAACAAAATTTTTGGAATTAGTTATGGTCTTGGATTTCCTATTAAGGTCCCAGAGTACAAGGAAACAATATAAAAAAATGATGTCTGTGTATGGAAAAATATATATTATTTTTTGGGTCTCGATACACCCAAACAAAATGAAAATTTCTAGGATAAATCATAATATAGGATTAAAAATTTTCAAATGAAAAATCTAAAATAAAACAAGAGTTGTTTCACTAACAATAATAAACTATAGAACATTATAAAATATTGTACGATTTATATTTTATGCTCATTATAGTTCTCATTTTTCTAATGAACTTTTAGTATACTATTCATCAGAACTTTTTCATCACCAGATTTATCTCTCCAATAAGCTGCATTCAATAGTTTTTGGTTGACAACATACATATCTATCTAGTGAAATAGTAACCATATATATCTAGTAACTTTCATAGAATTGTTATTCTACTAAAGATATATTGTTTATATGAAACTATCCTTTGTTAAATGGTCATGTTATGATAATCGTCATATATATTCATTCAATAATTAATTGTAACTCCATCAATTTATATCTTGACCATTCAATAAATTTAATTATATATTGTAATTTCCATCATTATACATTTTTTAATTTTATCTCATTATAACATGAAATTCATTCAAATATATTTAATCTAGAAAATTCATAATTAAACAATAAAAAAATTTAGCAATAATTATGTGAAGAATATAATGTATCAGTAAAGTATCTTCTAACTTCAATATTTATATAGATAAAAAAATTTCTATTAATGATAGTATGTTCTCCATCATGAGAATCTTATTAGGGGTGTTTCACTTCATGATTTTGATAATTTTATGGTATAAACACTTAATTTAAGTTAAAGATCACATTATATTTCACAATAATGAATCATAATAACTTCATCAATACTTGTGGGTTATTTTTTCACCATATAATTTGTTTTATTGTAATTTTTTTTGATGGATTTTCTATTGGTCTTATATTCATTAATAGATGATCAATATTAATTTGAGTCTTCAATATCAATATCAGTGATCACTTACTTACGTAACACATAATTTCATAGATAAAACTTATTGAAATTTATAACATTCTACTTTATCCATAATTCAAATTATACTCAACTTATCTTTCAAAACATTGAATCACTAACTATATGAATATATATTAATCATCCACAATGATCCTTCTTCGATAGGTCTATCCTTTCAGAATTAGTCATTCTAATAAAATACTTGGAAAACAAGAAGTTAAAATTATTCTCATTAATCATACTCATTAATCTTCCACAAACTCTTTTCTACAAAATATTGGCAAGAAAGTAAATATAACATCATCATCATCTAGTAGGATATATAATTGTCACCTTTAGAGTTTTTATCAACACCAAATTATTGTTGATGTCAATAATAGTTCTATCACCCAAATTAAAAAAATTCAATATATCTTTTATTTTATTCATTTATAAAATTATATTGAGTGAATATTTGTATATCCCATTTAATTATCCAAATTTGAAACATCCATTACATGCATCATTGGGTGAGGGGGTAACTTTCTTCGATCATTTTCTTCTTCTATTTATTCGTCTGTTGAATAAAATAAATATAATTAAATAAATAAGAAAATGATATAATTTATTTTATTAAAAACATATTTAACATATCAAGTAACTCTAAATCTACATGATTAATGATTGGTTTAGAAAACTAGGCTAATTAACTAAGATATTACATTTTTATATATACTTTACACTATGATGCCAACTATTAATAAATATTATTTTATTAACAAGAGTATTATATTTGGAAAAAAATAAATTCCCACATCTATTTAAATAAATATATCAAAAAATCATGTATAAATAGAGATGGTTTCTCCCACTTGGTATGGGAATGCTTACTCTTTAATCAATAAATCAGTTTTTTCATTTTAATTCACAATTTAATTTTTATATAAAAATTTACGTATGTAAATAATAACATGATAATGATACTAGACTTCAATTATCAATTTAATATATATCCACAATAGAGTTTTCATTATACAATGTTTCATTTACCAAATATATAAATGTATACTCTAGTGGACATTTATAATATAGATTCAAAAACCATGGTTATCTTGAATTTGTGCCTTTATTTTACATGTATTGATTTCATATAGTCACTAGTGTCCATATTATTTCAAGGCTCCCCTAAATAAAATCCCATTAATTCCATTTATAATGATTTTTTTTGAAACCGATAAGAGAATAAGTTTGGCCTTATCTTTTTTAATTTAATAGATCAATTGTGGAGTGAAAATTTTCTCAACCAAGAGGATCATATTTTTATCTTCAATTTTCATTATTCCTTCACCCTTATCTTTCCAAGAAGTAATATTCATGTGGGGAATGGGTTTATTCTTCATAAAGTTTCAACTATCATTATCTGGTCATTTATTACTAACATTAGATTACTAAGAATATTCATTTTTCAAATTTTCCACTACTTCCCACTTCCTTACATCATCAAACATTCATCCCATACAACCATACAACACTTATATATATATATTCATCATTATTCATGTGTGGAGGATTATTTATAGCAACAAAAATTTATCACCATTTTTTTCTTTTATCAAAATACTTTTTTTATCCTTGTAACATTGTGGTATAATTTTGTTTAGTTTGGTGGTAAACATAAATATTCTATAAAATATATTGTATATTGGTAAGTAAATCTTATATGGTAACTTCTATTGTGATTCTACATCTTTTTCAAAAAAACCCAACTCCATTTCATTACACTTATGTATTTATTGGATATATTTAAATTTCTTAACATTCATTCCATTAACATAAATATTCAACGAGAGATTATCATTTTCATTGAAGTGGTCTTCTCATCCAATGAAGTAGTATCCTTTCATAGATGTGTATCCTTTTAGAACATTCTTCAAACGTTTAACCATTGTATTTTGTTACAAATTTTTTCTTCTGAGGGTAGAATAATAGTTTATCTTCCATTCAAATTATTCTAGAATTTTCATCCTCCTTCAATTAGACATCATTATGTTGTTCTTATTAATTATTATACCATCACTCATCATGAATACCACTTCTACAAATTCTACAAAAAATTTGTTCGTATCAATATCTGTTAGTCATCAATTGATTATTTTTAGTTATTTATGGTTGGTTATACTTAAATTTGATTCTATTTACTATAATTTTTCTTCAACATAATTTAATCCCTATTTTTTCTTCATACATTCAAATATTGATCCAGTAGTTGATATCCATGTATCTGAACATTCCAAAACACTAATTATTTCTAATAAGCCTCATATTCTTCCATTGTGTTGTGTTTTGGATGGTGATGACTTCTTCAAAAACATATTACTTATATATAAATACATTTTGTTTCTAGAAATATTGGTGTAACTTCTTCCATTTTGATTTCTAACTTCTAACATTTAAAAGGAGGTGGGATTCACAGTTATATTCATTATTGTTTTTCAAGAACTGTAACATGCTCTAAAAATTATGCGAAATATTGATAATATAATTATATTAATTTGGTGTTACTTTTTAAATTATATTATTAGATGATGAAACTTTTTATTTTTCTGTAATTTTTACAAAATTGGGTTTGTCCTTTCCAAAAGTAAGACATTCCACAAAATCTTCTTTGGATATGCATTTCTCAGTTTCATTTGAAGAATCATATATATTATGTTCCATGCTTATTAATATTACCAATTTATAGAGGAATATAAAATTTAAATAATTGTTCATATTTTCAGGACATGTCACTATATTTTAAAATTCATCTTTGACCTTTTCTATCTTTTCTTCATGAAAATTACTCAATTATTTAAAAAAATGATCATGTTTCTGAATTGTTTTCTCCAGATCCATTTTATTTGTTCAAAACATTAATAATTAAATTGGTAATAATTTTTGGTTCACATAAATTATCATTAACATATAAAAAAACATCTTCTCAAAATATCATCTGTAAAAATTCATTCATGAAGGAAAATTTATCTTTACAAGATGTTACTAATTGATCTTTAATACCATTATCTTTAGTGAATATGTCACAAATGTGTTCCTTCTTATTTTTTCCCTCACAAACTTCACTCTATTATGTAATTATTCTATAATATATTTTATTATTAATTATTTATCATTGAATTTAGTGTTATTGACATAAATTAATGTTTTTAATGCAAAAAATATTTCCTTAAAATCATCATTTATAAGAGAATTCCCACAAAAACATATTTAAAATACTAATTATGATTGAATTTTAATTTATCAATAACATAATACAATTTATTACATTACGTCAATTAGTTTGTTTATAGTTTTAAACTCTAATAACATCTTTCCTAAAACATAATCTATATCATCATGTTTTTTTTAATCTGTGAGATTTTATCTTCTTTACAATTAATATATGTAAATATATTTTTAAGAAATTAAACATGAAAATTTAAAATTTAAGATATGATTTTATGGTAAAAATACTAAATAGTTTCCATAAAATAATACTCTGTATAGCTTAAGCATGATTCTTTTAGAAGATTAATTTTATGTTATTCAGATAATTTCTTTCCACAAACATTATCTTCTGGTATTGATCAATCATCCTTTTTTAATTTTTATTGGTTGAATTAGATAATATATTTTATTATTTATAGATTTTTTTGTTTTATTTTTTTGGTTGAGACCTCCATTTTTCATTAACTTAATATAATTTATGTTTTTATCATCTTGAGATAATTATTCTTGTCCTCTAAAGAAATAATTTCTTTCAAATATGAAAAGATGCACTTTATAAAAATTACATAAATGAAACTAAGGATGAAAAATTGTTGATTAAAATAGATGTAATTGTGGCTCTAATTACAGTTGATATTATTATGTGGAACATTTTACCACCTCAATATTTAATTTTATTCCTTATTGGAAAAATTTTCTAGATTAGGTTTATCATTGACTACTCCTTGATTTATGTTGATCAATAGTCTATGACCAGCTCGAATGTATAGATTATTAATAAATTTACATCACCAGATTACCTATATGTTATATACATAATTTTATGTAAACATCAAATGTATTTTTTATAGGGATTATATAAAACAAATTGTTTACTTGTAACATTTGTTTCCTAAATAAATGTGTATTATATTATATAGTATAACATATATGGAATCTAAAAACATATTATTTCATTAGGGAATAATGTTACATTAATTAGAAACTAAACCAATGAAAATTGGATTCATTAAATGTAAAAAAATTAATACTAAAATACAATGTGTTGGATCCTTCCAATATAAAACTATAAATTCCCCCATTTAAAAACACTATATAAAATATTAATTTTAGTAAATCAATCAAAATAAGAGAAAATAATAACATATAACCCGTATTACAGTTTTATTACATTTTTATAGATGATATTAAGTGGTATTTTTAGGATATAATAAAACATTTAGAATTGTAATGTGCCTATTGGAATAGTAACATGCTAGTGGGAAAAGAAACCTGACCATTATGAATAGTAATTTGACTCCAAAATAACGAAATGTAATAGTAATTATATTTATCATGAGTATGTTTATAGATAGTAATTATTAAAATAATATTAACTTAATATGAAAATTAAAAACTCAATGAAATTATATTCACTTTTTTAATAAACATTATTTTAATGTATTCCATAAATATAACTAGTTTTATATTAAAAAATAAAATTACCCATGATTGAAAACCATTTTTGTTAAAATCTAAAACATTTATATATATATCATATCAATATTTTTTGTGGGTTATTTATAGTATTTTTCTAAAATACATGATTTTTTTGGTGAATATTAAAAATACCATTTCTCGAATACCGCATGGGTTATGATATATTTATGATAAAATATAGAATTTTTAAATATTAAAAATGTCATTTTGGAACATGATATACTTAATATACTGAATTATTCTTTTAAAATCAATAAAAATAATTCATACACCTAAAAAACATTATAATGTCGAAATTCAAATTTATTCCCAAAAAATAACTAATTTTCTATTTTTCCACATTAATTTTACCAACTAAAAAATTTAGTATATAAATTGTTTTTAAGTCATCAATATATTTTATTTTATTTATGTATGATTAAAAAGGTTAAAATTATCTCTATTACTTGTTTTACCTTGGATATAGTATTTTTTTAATATTTTATCTAAAAACCCTCTCAATAAATAACTCCCTCCCATCAATTAAAGAACCAATCATCCCTCACTAACCCAATAAAGTGTGTTATTTCCTAAAAGATTTACCTTATTATTATTGGAATCCAAAAGGTTATATATTACTGTATAATTTATAAATGATTTATTAAACATATTACATTCCTTGGGTATATATCATGTCTATGATTGTTTTACTTTCTGTATGGAAAACATTATTTTGATAATTTTAAGGCTTGAAAAGGGGGACATAAATTATATAGCTATCAATTTCATTGGGTAATGTGATATATATCATTATGGTTTGTGCATTATGACTAATGATAATTAAATATCTGTTCACATTAATGATTTTATGATGTATGTACATATTATATATGTGAACATGATGTAATCATTGTTCAAAACTATGGGTATTATTTTTAGACATTGTTATTATGTTTCATTATTACTAATATTCCACATCCCAATACTTTATAAATTTTTTGTTAATGATTATGATTAACACAATTTTCTTATTTTAATGGTCTGATAGGGCCAAGAATGTTATAATAGAATGGGGTAAATACCATTGATTAAAATTTCTAAAAGTAATAAATTATTTATTAATTTTATTTATCATATTTAATTGGAATATGAATAAAATAAATAAGGCAAGGATGTTTTTAGAGTAGTTTAGTCTATATTGATCCATGTCTACCTTCATTATTCTATACTGGGTGGGTGATATTTTTTTGACTAATCCAATTTTTAGAGGGTAATCATAACACGATAGGAGATTCATTTTCGAAAATGTGGATGGATGACCACACTAACACACTGATTTTTTTATGGTGAGTCACAAATTAGTTATAAAAAACTATTTAATAAAATATGTGTATCAACGAGATCATTACTGATATTAAAATCCATGAGTCACAAATCCATGAAATAATATAAGATTTATTTTATTTATAAAAGAATCGAGAAAAATTAAGTCGAAATGAAAAATGTGAATGTCTAATAGCGATGTAAAAAACTAGATGAAGTATAGCATAAATAAAAAAATCTATAGGTTTTTAAGAAATTTATCATGAAATCTCATCATGTAGTCGAAGTCAAAGAATATATGGTTCAGTCTTTCATAGATATTCCTATAAATGGAAACAACATCACATGAGATTTGTATTATACAGAACATCACATTTCAATGTAAAGTTATTTTTAGTCATGATATGTCATGTTTGTATAACTATTGTAATTCCATTAAATTAATAAAAATTTCCATAAACATGATCTATTAAAAATATCCAACCAATCTTCAACTCTGTAAAAAAATTCAAATTAAAAAATACATAATTTTTCATGAGAGATAAAGTTATCATCTAGAATGATCATACCAAATATCATTTGAATTTAAAATATAAAAACTAATTCCAAACTATATTAACTAATAATTAAATATTTTAAATAGTCACCATAATAATAGATCAAATAAATATAATTAAAATTATAAAATAATTTCAATATTTAAATTTCAATAATCATTAAATTTCATACAGCGAGTGATTATTAAATGATTTAATTTTGATACATTCAATACTATGAAATAATTTTTAATTATTTAAATGTCACGAAGTATTATTTTATTAATGAAAAACATAAATAAATCAGTACAAAATATAATAAAATAAATATTCAAAAATATGTTATATGACTAAGTGTGAATAATGAGTAATTTAAATATTATATTAAAAATAGATAGAATGTCTTATAAAAAATTCACATGGAATTAATATATTATATATAATATAATAAAACAATAAAAGACATAAATATTGAAAATAAACATATAGATTTTAATATTATCATAAATTATGAACAATATAGAGTGGGTAAAAATTCATATTTAAGATAAAATAATTAATAAAATGGAATGATAGTGTGTGTCAAGTAGTCTTGTAGTTGGTATACATAATATTCCCATAACATGATGTTTGTTCTGTCATGGTCAGTATACTGACCATGAGAATATTATATGTTGTCACTTTAAATAACATGGTTTCACAACAATGATCATCTCGATTACTTTTGGCCATGTAAATATAACTTAATATAGACATGGTTATGATGATGCATGATTAGTGGATAATATCATAATATTGTAACTCTAATTTATGTTATATTTTGAATTGGGTATTGTTGGTCAGAGTGGATACTCAAGAGGGGGGTGAATTGAGTTCCAATTAAAAAATTCCGTTAAAAATATTTCTCTTAAAACCCCCCTATTTAAAAACAAGTGAAACTGTAGTGAATTTATACATATTGTTAGTGTTCAATCAGTTTCTCAAAGATTGATTAAGTCTCAGTTAATTTAATCAGAAGATTAAATTAAGTTTTGAAACTAACTTACGGATTCACAATAAAAATAAACACTTTATAATTTCACTATAAAAGTAAGTTTAAAACAAATTGTATTTCAATGTAATTTGTAGAAGAATATGAAATATATATATATAGTATACTTTTAAACATAAACAAAGATGCAAAACAGATGTAACCAAGAGGTTCGGTCTCAAGACGAGACTTAGTCCTCTCAAACAAGTTATATAAATTTGATCCACACCCTCGATCGGGGTAAAAAATAGTGAAACCACTGTCCCGGTAGAAATAACTCTACCACAGTTCTATGTGGGAAAACAAACAACAGCTTACAGGCTGTCCATGTCTTACTTGACCTCTACCACTATCCACAGTGTGGTACAATGAACTTATAGAGTTTGAATGAGGATTTAGAAATCATACAACTTGGCACATGAGACAGTGTATATATATAAAATATATAGAGTATACACAATGCTCAAAATGTAAATAAAATAATCACTAAAAGAGTAAATAAGAGTTTAGAATGCTCTATTGATGTGAAGTGCAGCTCTGGACTCTCTTGATTAATCAGAAATGCTTTTGAGTCCTTCACTGGTTTTTGTCTGAAAAACATAGTGTCATTTTCTTCCTTGATTTTCATGTTAAGCTTTATCAGCTTGAGTGCATGAAGAGATCGTTGTAGTTCTTCACTCAAGATGCAGCTTATGTTCTCCTCTATAATGAATAGCTTCGTGTATGTCCAGTGCTCTTCCAGTATGAGTGCAGCTTTTTCTTTTTGTTTGAATGAACCATGGTTTCTATGCTGTTCATCCCTTGATTTTTAAACAATTCGAGTGCCTTCTTAGTTATTGATTTATCTCTCTCTTCCTGGTCTTTTTTCCTTACTTTTATATCTATTAGATCTGGTAAAAAAAATGATTACCTTTTTCATGGGTACTAGGTACGGTTCCCTGACATGCCAATTACTATCATTAAATAGTATTAATTGCATTAAAATCATAAAATATAACATTTGCTTTAATAAATAAATAGTATTGAGAGTATGGAGTTCGATTGGTCAATCTTTTTTCAGTAGCTTCGGTTGGTAGAATTTATGTATCAGCGACTTATCAATAGCTCTTTGATCATGTACAAGTAGCTCCTTTTATCGGTAGCTATTTGATCTTGTATTAGTAGCTCCTTGTATCAGTAGATTATTGATCTTGTATCGGTAGCACTTTAATCATGTATCGGTAGCTCCATAGAGGTAGAATGTTTCATATCAGCAGACTTACTCTATCGGTAACTCTAGTGTAATAGTATCTTGTATTAGTAGACTTTTAGTCTGTGCATATCGGTAGCTCTGTTTGATTCTAGTGAACTATATATATCGGTAGACTTATGCATACCGGTAGACTTGTTCTATCAGTAGCTCAGTTTCTGTCGATAGCTGTCTGTATCAGTTGACATGATCTATTAGAGACATGTGCTTACCGATAGAATTATACATATCAGTAGCTCTTTGTATCAGTGACCTTTTCCTATTGGTGACTATGTCTATAGGTAGACTAATTCTATTGGTAGCTATAGGCATATCCATGACTTAACACTTCTGTTTTTTGAAAAACACATCTGATTGAGTTGGAATTAATTCAAAACTCATATAAGCATAGTTAAACATTGATTTAAAAATTTCAAGGACTATGTTAATATAATTATCAACATGATAATAGAATATCATAGATTTAAAGAATTAATATATTGATGATTATTAATTGAGATTATCAAAGTAGGTGAGGTCAAAAATATACCCCTTTTTGATAATAAAAACTTATTATATTATAGTCTCTAAATAATATGTAATATATCAGAGGATATATCATTAAATTCAATTTTATCAGAGAAAACAATGCAAGATGTGAAATATTCAATGTACCAGAGGTAGAATTAAATTCAATGGAATCAAAGGTACAAATAATAATATCTCTCCATTTGATAATATTTCTCCTCCTTTCGAATAAAAGTTATTATTATTAGATGTAATTGTTCTCCCCTTATAATATTTATCCCCCTTTGTGATAATCAAAAAATGGGAGACAATAAATAGAAAAGGAACAAAATGAGAAAGAAAAGCAAGCCTTTTGTATTTCATGTCGCAAAAAGTTACACGGAAAGAAAGAAAAATACAAGGAATTCCTATCAAATATACTGCATAGATAGTTAATCCATGTCCTCAATGTGAGATTTTCCCTTGGGATCAGAAGAGGATTCAGGTTGTGTGGATGCAGGTGAGGGCATAGGAATTCCAGAATTGATCACAGGCGGCTGAGTCACTGAAACGGTTCTTGTCCTGTACTGAGTAGTTATCTAAGTGATCATAGGAGTAAGGCTCTGAATGGCTTGTTCTAGAGTCATCTGAACAGGAGAAGCAGTAGAGGTATAGTCAGGTAAATCTGGATGTATAATAACTAGTCTAGCATCGATATGAAATAAAGGCAACAAGAGATTTATGAAATCTATAATTATTCCTCCTCCTATCTCCATCGCAGATATTAAATCATCCTTGTTCTCCAAGAATTTTTCCAAGGCTGGAGTCAATTCCCTTAGCTTGCTGACATGACCTCTGAAAGCATCATTAACATGAGGTAACATTATGTTTTCTAATAGAAGTTTGAAGTTGTTGTTGAGTTGGTGTTTGGTATAAATCCTTTAAAAATAGTAGTCTGACTTTTCATTCACTTCTTTCTGATAGGAAGAAGCCTCTCTCATATAGTCTTGGACTATCTTCATTATTTATCTACCTGAATCTCTAGTAGAAATCACCACTTTTCTCAGATCAGATGAGTCCACAGAGCCACTGGTTGATGCTGAACCAAGATCCTCCTTCATCACAGCTCTAATATGATCCAAATCCACTGAAGGTCTGGAGGCAAGAGAACCAATAGAGAAAGTTACTGTTTCTTTTAAATTTTTGTTCAACCCACTGATAATATTTTTGACTTCGGAATCCTCGGTGCTGGCATGATCTTTCATTGGGGTTTTAAATCCTACAAACAATGATACCATCTGGTTCGAAACACCTTTGACATAAGCTAAATCTTTATCTGCTTGGGATTTATAACTCATATAAGATTCTAAATAGATAACATATTTCATTATAGCGTCAACATCCTCTTCCAGTCTAGAAAACTAATTTTGGAAAGCTATAAATTCATCCACTATTTATGCCACAAAGGTTGACATATTACAGCCGAGAGAGAGAGTTAAAAAGACTTTTCTAAATTACTCATCTCTTCAACAAATCAGTTATTTAACTCGGAAACAGAGGCACTATAATATTGTTTCAGCTCATTCTTTAAGGATTTAAGGTCAACCCTAGTGATCATACCAGCAGGTGCAACCACAAATGGTGATGTTTCAGATACTATACTATTTATTGAGTCATTCATAATCAATTGAATTGATGACGCCAGTGAAGCTCCCATTTTCCTTATTTCTTCCAAAAAAATGATTTTGAGATTAGACTATATCTTCTCTAGATCATGCATTTTGACCACATCTTAAGGTAAAAATTTAGCATGTACATCATAATTGTTTTTTTGTCTATTTAGGGATGCCTCAGTATCAGAATCGGGATAATCCAAACCACAAACCACAAAAACTGGGTCTTCTTCCCAGTCCTCAATTTCAATAGACACTGAAACACTGCCAAACCTAGTTTGATTCTCCCCCTAAATTTGTGCATTATCTTGTACATAAATTTCATTCTCAGCAGGTATTTATTCCTCAAAATAATCTTCTACAATCAACTCCATCTCTTCAATAGCTACAACCGTAGGAGGCACCTCTAGATTAAGAACACGTCCTTCCATCTCATCCACTACTTCCTTAACTGGAACAACTGAGCTTCCAATCAATGGACACAAAATTAAGAAAACAGAATTAGAGGCTTCAGATTCATTCTCCCTTTCTTTTTCGTTCTCAGGGACTGGCTAGTCTTCCTCATTACCCGGAGTTTCTTCTTCTTCTAATAAAGTCCCCTTTCAGGAATATACAGTTTTAGCAGCAGGACTTGGGGGCATGTCCGGATCCCTTCTATCTTCCATGGAAGTCTCTTCTTCATCAGTCTCATAATTGTACTCTGGTTCTTCTTCATCAGGTCCTAGACATGGATCCCTCACATCCTTAAGCCTTGAAGGTTGATTCACATGATTGAATTTATCATAAACCTTCTTCCCATCATTAATCCACTCTCCTCTCCAAGGGTTCAAGTTTATCATCGTATATTTGCAAACTGTGTCTGTAATGCAGAAATTATTCCTTACTACCACTGTCTCATATTGAGACTCTGCTACTCCTTTCACTTTGATCATCACTTAGATCAATATGGCAATGAATAGGGCATTAGTATTTGATTTTTTCCAGTTCATTTCCTCCATTTGTAATATTAGAAATATACATAGAATCACATTCACACAATGTCTCAAGAGATGTAGGAGATAGATATTTTGATATCATAAATTAGCAATGTCCCCTCTCCTTGGTATTAAGACATGGTGAACAAATTTGAACATCAAAATGTTCTTTACATCCATTTCAGCTGCCACCACTTGTCTTTGATTTCCACTACCGGTGAGCTCTTCCAAGGAAGTATCATAATCGAATATATCACTTTTAGGTGGTATTTCTTTCATGGAATATCCAATAAAACCTTCATGTGGAACTTTCAGGCATTCATCCCACTCAGCAGATGAAAAGGATATCTCCTTTCCATTCACAAAAGAAATCACTCGATTCTCATCTTCTGATTTCTCAAAGTTCATAAACTCAAAAAATTGTTTCACTAGCTTCGGATAGTAGGGTACACTGTTGTTCAAAAATAAATCTACTCATTTCTGATCTTCCATCACCTCGAGCACTAACAACTTTCTAGCTAACAACCATTCCACGTACAACTCTTTTTCGATCACAATAAATCTATTTGGAAAACGAGGGTTCACTGGTCGCCTCCCCGACCTTGTTCTACCAAAACTACCACTTTCATCAGGCTTGGACTTCTTCTCCATTTCATCAGGCTCATCAATGTCATCTCTGATGGTAGGGATTTTGGTTTTTTCCATCTCTAGTTCGAGGAACTTAGGATTTTCGAGAAATTCAGGAGTAAGGCTTGAGGGTAAAGGGTTTGAGGTTCGGTGGATTGAGAAGTAACTAAGACTTTTTTTGATTTATGAATCATAAAATAAATAATTAATATATATGTATAAACAATTTAGATTCTAGCGGCACAAAAGTTTAAAACAGCGAGTACTCATCGATAGGGTTTGTCGGTGAGAATTCCTATCAGTGAGATTCATCGGTGAGGTATCACATTAGTGAGGTTTTCACATCGGTGAGGTATTCAAATCTATGAGGTATTCACATCGGTGAGGTATTCACATTGGTGGGGTATTCACATCGATGAAGTATTCACATCGGTGAGGTATTCACATCGGTGAGGTATTCACATTGGTGAGGTTTTCACATCAGTGAGGAATTTACCGATCAAGGTTAATCATACCTAACTCATGTCTAATGTAACATAACCTATCTGAACTTAAATTTTTTGTGAAAATGTCAGCTAATTGATGTTCAGTACCTATAAATTCAAGCATAATATCACTTTTTTGTAATGATCTCTCAAAAATTTGTTCCTTATATCAATGTGTTTGGACCTAGATTGAGATACAAGGTTGTATGAAATATTTATTGCACTAGTGTTATCATAGTTAATTGAAACATGCTTAAAATAATATCCATAGTCCAAAAGAGTGTGTTTCATCCACAGAATTTGTGCACAGCAACTACCAGCAGCTATGTACTCTGCTTCAGCAGTAGATAAAGCTACAAAATTCTGCATTTTACTACACCAAGATAATAAGGACTTACCTAGAAAATGGCATGTTCATTATGTGCTATTTCTATCAAACTTGAAACCATCAAATTCAGCATCTGAATAACTCATTAATTCAAAATATTTTCCTTTTGGATAGAAAAAAACTAAATTTTACAGTATGTTTAAGATACATAAAAATTCTTTTAACAGCAATTATGGGAGATTTTTTTGGATTTGCGTGAGATATTTCACACATACACACACTAAACATAATATCTGGTCGACTGGAAGTAAGTTAATGTAAGCTTCCAATCATACCTCTGTAATTGTTTTGATCCACTAGTTTCCCAGTTTCCTCTGCATCCAATTTACAGACAGTACTCATAGGAGTATCATTTTTTTAATACTATTCAAACCAAAACGTTTTAAAAGATTCTTTTTATATTTACTCTGATTCAAAATAATACCATTTTCATTTTGAAAAACATTAAATACATGAAATTATTTGAGTTCTCCAATTAAACTCATTTCAAATTCATTTTGCATACTCTTTGAAAAATCATTACATAAAGAATGTTTAGAATAATCAAAAATAATATCATCAACATAGATTTATACTACTATAAAAACATTAGAAATTCATTTATTAAAAATAGTTGGATCAGAAATCCCTTAAGTAAAACTTTTTGATATAAGAAAATTACTAAGTCTATCATACCAAGCTATTGGATCTTGTTTTGAACCATATAAAGATTTATATAGCTTGAAAACTTTATTTGGAAAATGAGTAATATTAAATCCAGGTGGTTGTTAAAAAACATCTTCAATTATAAAACCATTTAGAAAATCACTATTGACATCCATTTGATTCAACATGAAATTCAGATGAGAATCGTAGGCATGTAGGATCCTAATAGCTTCTAATATAGATATAGGTGAAAAGGTTTCCTCAGAGTCTATACCTTCCTCTTGACTATATCCTTGTGCAACTAACCTATCTTTCTTTCTAACTATATTTCCAGACTCATAAACTTTGTTTCTAAAAACCCATTTAGTGCCCATTGTCAAAGTGTATTTAGGTTTGTCAACCAATTCCATGACATTGTTTCATTAAAATTTATTTAACTCTTCTTGCATATGCATTAGCCACAATTCATCATTGATTGAATCATTGTCATTTTTAGGTTCTAGTTTTGAATGAAAGGCTTGATGTTCAACCTGTTTTCTTAGAGAATCTCGAGTCTGTGTCCCACTATCAAGACTACCAACAACAGCATCCAAAGGATGATTCTTTGGAATCCAAGATGATCTAGTAATGGTATGACTAGAATTTTCAGGATCTTCTCGGAGTTCGGGATATATGGAAGTAGATTCTGGAATATGTCCAGAACTGGATGTTTTCATAGCAGGTTCTTTAGTTTTATCATTAAGGTCCAGAACAGTCAAATCATCTTCAAGATTTTCCAGTGAAGACTTAGGTTCATGTGGATCAGTTTCATAAAACTTAATGTGAATAGATTCTTCCACACATTTGGTTCTTTTGTTAAAGTCCCTATTGGATTTTCTAGTTAAAAAATAACCAATAAAAATTCCTTCATCACTTTTGGATGCAAACTTGTCAAGATTATCCTTGGTAATGAGGATAAAGACTTTGCAGCCAAAGACTCTGAAGTAATTAACATTGGGTTTTCTATTGTTCCACAGTTTATAAGGTGTCTTCTTAAGAACATGTCTAATCAAGACTCTATTGATAATATAACAAGCTGTATTCACACCTTCAACCCAAAAAAAATAGGTAAGTCATAATCATTAAGAATAGTTCTAGAAATTTCTTGCAAGGTTAGATTTCTTCTTTCTACTACACCATTGTGATGAGGTGTTCTATGGGTAGAAAAGTTATGACTATAGCCATTATGTGAGCAGTAAGATTCGAACTCAGGATTTTCAAACTCATGACCATGATCCCTTATTAGGGTTTTAATCTTAAGTCCACTATGATTTTCTACAGACTTCAAGTATTTTTTAAGTTAGGAACAAGCTTCACTTTTGTGAGCTAAGAAGTAAAACCAATTATATCTAGAAAATTAATCTACTAGGACATAGACAATGTGCTTACCGTATAAACTAGAAACTCTAGAAGGTCCAAACAGGTCCCTGTGAACCAACTCGAGAGGTTGAGAAGTTGAGACTTCTTTCTTTGATTTAAATGAAATGTTATGTTGCTTTCCCTTTTGACAGGGATTACAAACATTATCTGATGGGAATTAAAGCTTAGGTAGGTCTCTAACTATGTTCTTCTTAGTAAGTTTTCTAAGTGAATGAATGTTGAAGTGTCCTAATCTTCTGTGCCACAGAGAAAATTCTTTATGAAAAGCATTTAAACAAGTAACATTTGGCTTGGCTGAAGAATTCAAATCAACAGCATAAACATTTTCATTTCTTAAGGCAGAAAATAATAAATCATTTTTAGAATCAAAAAAATTACAAGAATCATTTTCAAACTTTACATTGAAACCATCATCACATAACTAAGAAATAATTAACAGATTATATTTAAGTCCATCAACAAATAAAACTTTAGAAATTAAAACTGAATTAATGTTACCAATCTATCCTAGGCCAATGATCTTTAATTTAGAGTTATAACCAAAGGTGACATAGCCTCCATCAACCATTATTAAGCTTTGAAAGAATGAGTAGTCTCCAGATATGTGCCTTGAACATCCACTTTCCAAGTTCTACATCTTCTTGTTTGAACTATTCATGCAAGTCTCCTTCAAAACAGGTTTAAACAAAAAATTATTTTGGTACCCAGATCATCATGGGTTTAGATAGGTTAGAAATCATATATTTAGGTACACAAACATGTCTTATGGGTCTCATATAATTAATATATTCAACAGATTTTGACATATAAACTTTTTTTATCTATAACAATGTGAATAACTAGTTGAAGCATATGAATTTCTAGAACTGTAAGTAGCATAATTTTTTCCAGATTTAGGAATAAATATATTTTTTCCAAACAAGTAGTGTACTTTGGGGAAACTAGTTTACATAGAATTTTTGTAAGTGTATATTTTCCATTTGTGAATTTTTCTCTGTCCTTTCTTAATTAATAATTACTCAATTTTAGTTCAGTATTTACCTTAAGCAATTGAGCATTCTTTTCCTTTTCAATCTCAAGGGAAGATTTAACAGTGCCGGATAAAGCATGATGTTTCATTAAGGCTTTGTACTTGTCCTTAAGTACATTAAAGGTTTCTTCTATCATATTACAGTATTAAAATAGTTCTTCACTAGACATGTTTTCATATTCAGAATCAGATTTAGAATCAACTCCAGAATAATATGAATTTGATATAGGTGTATCCAGTGTTACCTCAGATGTTTTTGTCATAAAAGACATGTTAACTTTATGAGAATATTCAACCATAGCAGAATCAGTATCACTTGAAGTGTCCTCTGTAGCACTCCATGTTTCTTTCTTTTCTTTCTTATAATTGTTTTCCTTGTAGTCATGTTTCTTCTTGAACTTCAACTTTGGACAGTCTTCTCTAACATGTCCTTTCCTTTTACATTCGTAGTATATAACTTCATCACTCTTATCATGATTCATCTGGACCTTTTTTCAATGACCTTTGTTGTCATATTTACCTTTTTAGTTTGATTTTATGAATAATTTCTTCTTCGTATAATTTTTTTTAAATCTTATGGATATCTGATCCATCTCAGAATCACTGTCAGAATTTTGAACTTTCTCTTGTTGAGCATTCAGTTTGTATGTGAACATTCTTCTTATTTTTTTCTCTTTGAGGCAGTAGACGTAAATTCCACTGACTTCCTTTTAGGTTCATCATCTAATTCCTTATTTACCATGATTTCTTCCTCATAAATCATTAGTATACCAATTAATTCTTTAAAGAAAACTTTTCTAATGTCGCACGATTCTCTAATAGAAATAGATGTGCCTCTCCATCTTTCTGGAAAACATATTAATATCCTCATAATTTGTTCCTTTTCTAGAAAAGCCTTACCAAGAGAGCTCATGGTGTTGAAAATCTCATTAAACTTGAGATACATGTAAAAAATAGGCTTATCAGACTTCATTTTAAAATTATCATATTTAATAGTATAGGTATTCGGCCTCATTTCTTTCACATTGGTTGTTCCCTCATAAGAAATAGCCAAAGTGTCCCCAATTTCATAAGCAGTTTTACAGGTAGATATTATATTAAACTCTTCATCTCTTAAAGCAAAGTACATGGAATTCATAGCATTACAATTATTATTGTAAACTCTTTTAGTAGGTTCATCCAAAGTAGTTCTATCAATTTCATGAATTTTATATTGAGATTCTATAGCAGTCAAGTTAACAAATCCCATTCTATCTAAGTGAATTTTCTTCTTAAGTTTCCACTGAGCATAATTTTTACCATTAAAGAATGGTGGCCTATTGGTAGCAGCACCTTATATTCTACTATCCATAAATAGATTTTAGAAAATATATTTAAATAGATAAAATTTAGAATTAACATAAATTTAATATCTTTAAAGATGTAACTAAAATCACAGTTGAAAAAATAGAGTATTTTGAAAACATTGATAAACAAAAACAATCCTCTAATTCCAAATGTTGGTCGAGTTGATACTAAAGAGGGGGGTGAATTTAGTTCCAATTTAAAAATTCTACTAAAAAAATATTTCTATTAAAATTCCCCTATTTAAAAACAAGTTAAACTGTAGTGAATTTATAAAGATTGTGAGTGTTAAATTAGTTTCTCAAATATTGATTAAGTCTCAGTTAATTTAATCATATGATTAAATTAACTTTTGAATCTAACTTACTGATTCACAATAAATATAAACACTTGATAATTTAACTATCAACGTAACATTAAAAACAAATTGTATTTCAAAGTAATTAGCAGTGGAATATGAAATATATATAGTATACTTTTAATCTTAAACAAATATGCACCGAAGATGTAACCAATAGGTTTAGTCTCAAGCCGTGACTTAGTCCTCCCAAAAAAGTTATATAAATTTGATCCACACCTTGGATCGGGGAAAACCAGAGTGAAACCACTTTCCAGGTACAAAGAACTCTACCACAATTCTATGTGGGAAAACAAACTATAGCTCACAGGCTGTCCAGGTCTTACTTGACCTCTACCACTATCCACAGTGGGGTACAAGGAAGTTATAGAGTTTGAATGAGGATTTAGAAATCCTCCATCTTGGAACAAGAGAGAGTGTCTATATATAAAATATACAGAGTATACACACTGCTCGAAATGTAAATAATAGAATCACTAAAACAGTATATAATAGTTTATAATGCTCTACTGATGTGAAGTGCAGCTCTAGACTCTTTTGATTAATCAGAAATGCCTCTGAGTCCTTCTCTAAGTTTTGTCTGAAAAACAGAGTGTCGTTTTCTTCCATTATTTTCAGGTTCAGCTTTATCAGCTTGAGTGCATGAAGAGTTCGTTTTAGTTATTCAATCATGATGCATCTTTTGTTCTCCTATAGAATGAATGACTTCGTGCATGTCCAGTGGTCTAACAGTATGAGTCTAGATTTTTCTTTTCGTTTGAATGCACCACGTTTTAAATGTTGTTCAGCCCTTTCTTTTTACACCCTTCTCATGGATTCTAAGTTCTTGATTCATCTCTCTCTACCCGGTCATTTTCCTTCCTTTTATAGCTGTCAGTTTTGGTAAAAAGAATGATTACCTTTTTCATGGGTACTAGGTACGGTTCCTTGACATGCCAAAAACTATCATTAAATAGTATTAATTTCATTAAAATCATAAAATATAAACGTTGGTTTAATAAATAAATAGTTTTGAGAGTATAGAGTTTGACTGATCAAGCTTTTGTCAGTATCTTCTGTTGGTATCTGTTATTTAGCAGTGACCTATCAGTATCTCTTTGATCATGTACAGGTAGATCCTTGTGTCGGTAGTTGTTTGATCTTGTATCAGTATCTCTTTTATCATGTATAGGTAGCTCCTTGTATCGGTAGCTATTTGATATTGTATCGGTATATCCTTGTATCAGTAGTTATTTGGTCTTGTATCGGAAGCTCTTTGATCATGTATTGGTAGCTCCATAGAGGTGGACTTGTTCATATCAGCATATATACTCTTTCGGTAACTCTGGTGTAACAATAGCTTAAATCAGTAGACTTTTAGTTTTTGCATATCGGTAGCTCCGTTTGATTCCAGTGACGTATATATATCGGTAGAATTTTACATACCGGTAGTCTTGTTCTATCGGTAGCTCAGTTTCTTTCGGTATCTGTATGTATCGGTGGACTTGATCTATTAGAGACATGTGATTATCGGTGGACATATACATATCGGTAGCTCTGCGTATCAGTGACCTTTTCCTATCAGTGACTATGTCTATCGGTAGACTAAGTCTATCGATAGCTATAGGAATATCCATGACTTAACACTTCTGTTTTATGCAGAACACATCCGATTGAGTTAGAAATAACTCAAAACTCATATAAGCATAGTTAAACATCGATTAACATATTTCAAGGACAATGTTATTATAATTATCAACTTCATAATAGAATATAATAGATTGAAAGAATTAATATATAGATTATCATTAATTGGGATTATCAAAAGAGGTGAGGCCAACAGGTATCATAAATATCATCTTAAAGTTATAATGAAGATTTATATGATATTTTTTAGCTTTCACGAAGATCATAGATAATGTAAATTAGAAATTATTTGACGTACGAAATATAGATTATATTATAGTAGGATTTTCATGTGATATTGAGATGATGAGAAAGACTACAAGAATGGAAATTTACCCAAAGAAATTGTTCTAATATTATCTTCCTCACTTAAATTTTGAACAAGGAGAAATTTATAAGTTTAGAGACACATGTTCACACTTATAGACTATTCGATTTCCCTTAATAACATTTCTATATGTTGATTCTTACTATAGTAACAGGTGAAAAACATTGTGATGTATTTTATATTGAATTCAAATATTTTCATGATTTAGTTTTCAAAAGGCCTTAATTACGTTTTTGATAAAATTATTCCACATAGGATGGAATATTTGTTCACTACTTGTTGGAAGGAGATCCAGACACATAAGAAAGAATACTCGTGTTAGGTAGTTTATAACATGGGGTATTAAGATAAAATAAAATATCCTGAAATCTTATCCATTTTAAAAATATAATAATCTAAAGGCCTAGTTTAATTCAATATAAAAAATAAATATTTTTCAATGTGATTAGATAATTCCTTAATCCAACATTCATATCATGGTATATCGTATAAAAACTGTGAAATAATTAACCTAAATGTTTTACAATAAATGACTAGATTTTTTTATAACTTCAATACTTTTTATGGTATATAATGGTATTTATTGCCAATATTTTATTTTAATTTTCTTATTTTTTTGTTCCCAAGACCCAATTAAAAATTAATTATTTTTAACATATATTTTATACAATTAGATATCGATGATTTTTTCACACCATTATTGGGTAGAATTTTCTACATCTAGTATTGAAAATGGTATTTTCCATAGATTAAATATCATATGAAAATGTTATAGAAAAACCCATGGGTAAATGAGAACCTTGAGATAACATTGCCTTAATATTAAACAATGGACTTATGGTCTAGATTTATATTACTGTCTAGAATTGTAAATGTTTAATTTTTAGGTGTTGAGGGATCATAGGCATTTATACATCATCACATGAATTCTGAATGTGGTGATCTCTAGTATTGAGATTTTAGGGAGAGACCTTCCAATAGGAACACCATATGGTTCAGGTTTCATTCTGTTTTCCTATCTATAAACATGTGTATTGGTCTTATAACATGAGATAACAAACAATTTGTTCCATTTTATTGCATACATTTATTTAAGAAAAAATCCATGATATTGAAATTGTACCAAGTTAGCTTGTGTTTGGTGTTTCATAAGTTGTATGATACTAGTTGAATGGTCATTGAATGTTTTTTATCTTCCGTTTTGATGATGTTATATCTCCAGATTGATTGATCAGGTTGAATGAATATTTATAAATCATAAGATAAGGTAGATGAAGGCTAAATCCATTTAGTTAGATAAAAAAATAATAAATAATGAAAATGGCGATGACCCAAGTGTGTATCCAACATTTTGATATATCTAAATAAAAATAGATCAAATTACAGAGTACATTTTCAGAGGATTGTTTTTTTTACTATCATTATCTCTTTAGGGTCCGTGACGGGATTTTTGAATCGTCAGTTATTATGTGAATATTGTTCACTTTTCTCGAGATAAGGACCTATTGAATCATACAAAATAGAATATTCAATAATCTATCGTATTAGGTTGAATAGTTATATTGGAAATGGTGGGTGCCTTTTGGGGTCAAAGTATTAACCAACTTCTCGATCACTGAGAAATAAGTAATTTCATCATTCATCAACATTTGAATAATTCATTTGAATTTATATAATATATATATATATATGTGTGTGTGTGTCAATTAAATATGATGATTACTATTGACCAAATGAATTTTATTTTAATATTCCAGGCACGTTTAATACTAAGTGATAATTATTGGTCAAGTTAATGACTTTGTTTTATCACATAATATATTAAATATATATTACAGATATATGATAAAATAATAAATTATATTTATGATGTAGTTTATTTCTATATAATTACTTATTTTTTTGATCGTTAAATAAAATGGTGTAAAGGAACCCATCTAGGAATTCTAAGAATACACTATAAATAGAAAGAGGGGCTCTCAGAAAACAAACTATTAATTATGAAATCTCGATAACACTCTTGCTTCATAGGGAGAGAAGAAGTAAATCCAGGTGATCAGATTCAGCTCTCCATCCCACATCAAGGGAACATAGATTTCATCATTATCCGGATATCAATTTCATTATCGAATCCCCCACACTAGCACTATGAATTTGACAATTAATACACCTGCATATTTTTGATGCATGTGTAGAATATCTAGATGGATCCTTATATGGATCCTTCAAGAAATAAATGATGGAAACAAGAATATTCCACATGCATATTTTGTTCAAAACTTTTATGTTTTCACATTAGGTTTCTGTGCTCAATTTAATTTTTGCGAGATCCCCAGATCGTATTGAGGCTCATATCATCATGATTTCAAGACTCATGTTCATGATGATTGAAAAAATTTAAAATCTTAGACTGATCGGCTTCCGCTATGACCATGGTACCTACAATTTTAATCAAATGTATGGCATAAATTTTTTGATCCATGAAAACTAAATTTTATTTATATTAATTTAGGGAGCATTGATTCAGTCCCAAAAATAATAGATCATGCATAGATATTATAAAAAATATCTATATTTTGACAAATTGATTTTTTAATATGGATAATTTATATTATTTAGTGTACTAAAAATTCAAATAACAGGATATACAAATGTTCAGGTTATTTTTTTAATGTTTTTTTATGTATTGTTTCTCCAATCAGGTTCCAGTTAGATTCTGGTCGATATAATTTCTCTAGCCGGTGACTGGAAATTTCACATTATATGTTGAATAAAAAAGTAATAATATAACAATACTAATAATAATAATTATTATTATCATGTTATAATAATATTGTTTTAATTGTGACTAAATGGTAATTGAATAGCCATTTCAAAACTTAAAATCATGTGTAGAAAAGAAAAAAATTTACAAATAGATGGGGAATACCCATTTAACATATGAGTAAGAAATCAAAAAAAAGGAATAATTTGGGGGAAGTGGTGGGTCAGTCTCCCAATCCATATTGTCGCAGTATCCATGACCACCGTCCCTGACCAACATGAAGATCCTCCCTCACCAGATCACACAACTCCAATATCGGGGACTTCACCTTTGGCATGTCCTTCTCGATGGTGCTGCCATGGCCTCTCCTACATGGATATTCAATTATCATCCTACTAGAATACTTTGGCACTCTTCTAGCCACACCATATACTACCTCGATGCTGGCATGAACCTCTCCCTACTGCCATCACTAGCCAGCTCCATCCAATTCACTAGACCCATGCCGTCATAGAGATCCTGACAATGTTGTGTATGAACTCCTCTTATATTTCCTCACATGATGTTATGACACATACGTCTCGTCATATTCCTCTTTCGGTGCGGCACTCACACCCTGTAGGAGTCTATTATCACGTGACCTGCCTCCCTCAATGACCTCCTCAATTCTAAAATCCCACCATGGTAGATCAGAAGCCTATGTTGTTCCCCACCATCCTATGGTTCTACCCAATTCTTGTATTCCCACTGACAACTCCACCATGTTTGAACCTCATATACCCGACCACCAACTTATGTCATCCACACCGAAGCCCGATGACTTCCTTGTGGTTGTTAATCCCTCAAAATAGCGATTTCCACAACTTTTCTATTCCATGCTAATATAATCTTTCTAGATTTTTATTTCTTACATGATTAGGAAAACTCAGGTCATTTCTTAGTCCTCTAAGCATATAGGTAATCCCCAACTAAGGGTTTCAAGTCTTCATAGTGGGTTGGGGTGATTTTGACTGACCTAGAAGTAGTTTGGAAGGATTGGTCTACCATATAAAAACCCAACTCTGTCATTTCATGACTTTAAATAGGTCTATGCAGGTTTGGTGAAATCGTCATTGGGTCTACATGGAGTTGTGAGGCATGGCCAAATATTTTTAATAAAAAAATTATTTAAATTAATTCTAGCAAGAAATAAAAGTAATTTAAATAATAAATTTGGTCTAAAATTTTAGTTTAAATTCTTGGTGATAAATTTATTTAATATGGGTCTAAATTAAATTTATTGTTTAATTTTACTTTTGGTCAATGAAATAACCTAATAGTGGATTGATACATAATTAATTTAATTTAATTTTTTAATTAAATAAATTTAATTGATGACATCACATTTTATTTATTGGTATTTAGTTTTAATATGATATTTAATTTACTCTAAATATGTCAATATAATAATCCTAACCAGTGTATGTATACAATAATTTATTTAATTTTTTATCTATGTGTTATGTTTTTAATATAATTAATTTATTTAGATGGTCTTTGCATCGTATTCTTTGTTCAATTTGTTTAAGGGTCTATACAACCCAATTTATTTCATGGTACATTGCTCCCTTAGTTTATCTCTCCCTCGCATTAGTATATTTGTTCATTAGACACTGACAATGTATGATGTGGACCCCTCCAAGATGAGGCGGTACAATTTGATGAATATAATTCATATGTAGACTCCAACAGGACAAGGAAAAATCCTTACAGGTAGTGGACATACTAGATGGCAGTGAGTTGCATCACAAGAAAATCCATGACACAGTTAGGGTACCCCCTATGTTGTAGTAGATCCACTATGATTTAATGAATCGACCAATATTAGATGCCCATGACTAGTCAAGTTGTTTATTTATTTTATTCAATTATTTATTACTCAATTCATTTTATAATACCAGGAAAATACACTAAATAAATAATAATTAACTTCATGAAAAATAAGGGAATGGTTCATAAATTAATTTTCATTTTTGTTCCTAAAAACATCTATGAACAATATTAATAGAAATAGTTTACATTTCTCAAGATAAGAAACACAAAAACCACTCAAGAAAAGTTTACGTAGTAATTCCTTCAAACATTTGAATTTGAACACGACCATATATTCGGGGAGCTCATTCAGCCATTATTGAGGGTACCTATTACAACTGTGCAATTATTATGATAATAATGATTTGAATTAACTAAAATGGTAATAAGAATTATCCATAGCTAACTCTATAGCTCTTTATGGGAAATCATTCATGGAATCAAGGCTACAATTCTGAGATATTGGGACTTCACTCAATGGATCAAGGTGCCACGAGTTAATACGGTTGGTTACTCTAAATCCAACCTTGAATTGTATGAGTAGATGTGTACCCATAACATGTATATGATGAGTGTATATTCAAGGATATTTTCCAGAATAAAAATCAACTAATATAGTATTCTGATTATAGTATAGAGGGTTTCTAGAATTAGATAAAATAATGTGAGACATTTATTGATTTAATCAATAATTTTAAATTCAGAAATCAACATGAAATTACTACCTTATATAATTTTATTATTGTATAAAATATAATGTAATGAAACAAGTAAAAATCTAATAATTATGGAAAAACTATTTTTCTAGACTAGTAATATTTCCTATTGTTGTATAGACACTTGGATAGACCACAATTATATCATAAAATCAATGTTCTAGTGTCTGTGTACTTGGTAATCCACAGTAGGAAGTGAGGGTGTATAATTTCTTATAGTAGACACGTGTTTGATGCATATGATGGATATTTCATAAAGGTATCGCCAATGTCTAATTTATGTGGTCAGTACAACATCTAGACATGGATGATTATAGATGTTTTCTAAATTTTAAAACAAATCAGGGAGAAGGTGAAGAAATATCTGAATGAGTGATAACTGCAATGATCATGTGTAAATTCAATGATGGATCACGATATTTCTATGGATCCATTTCAAATATAATATTTAACAATTTTTCTAGAATCTTTTTAGGATACAAAATGAATATGATGGATTAAACAATTCATTTACCTTTTAGGGAAATGATCTCTTTTTAAATAAGAACATTAAAAAAGGAATATATTTATTTATTATGGTGAATAAAATAAAAGAAAATGTGATAAGGTCAGTAGAAATATCGACTCCAATGGAACATTTTCATCATCATTAAATGAAAATAGATTGGTTAATGAATATTTTGTTTATACATTGCATGAAATGAAATAATTCTTTGGAAGTTTAAATTAATTGAACTAAATTAAAAAATAGAATTTACTTGCTTCTTCTTCAGGAATATTCATAAATATAAAATATAATGTTTTGAAAATAGTTCTTGGGTTTTAAATGAAATATGTATTTTTCATTTTTGTGTTGTAATAATGTTTTAATGTAATTGAAATATTATAAAATGTTGGGTGTATTCTTCATGCAGCTGAGAAAGGGTGATTCCTACGTCAGTAGTGAGAAACAAATAACATCTAATTACCATGTGATTTATTCTAGAAGAATATTTGTTGAGTATAACACTAATTATTACCTCACATGTCTTTTGGACAATAGGATACATTATTCCATGTATTGAAATAAATGTTTCCTTGGGTGTCTCATAATCAACTAATTGTTCTATGATACGTGAATCATAAGCAATTCATGATGAATATAAAATGTAAGACCCAAATACCCAGTTTTTGAAAGATAATTTTTTTCAAGTAAAAATAAATGTTTACATCAAGGATATAGCCAGTTTTCAATTTATAATCCCTATAGATAATAAAATTTGGAATTATCGATGGTTTTAGTTTGAACAATGAAACATTACAAAATTAACGTATGCCAAAAAGCTTTCGAGATTGGTTTAGAAAGAGATAATAATCTATTCCAAGCACAATCTAGTGTAAAATATACATCATTAGATTATTTTATGTTTTTTAAGGAATCATAAAGTAAATTATGAAGTACACATGGTTATAGAAAATAAGGTGCTTTGGGCTGTTATGTGAAAGAAAATATTGACAGAGCATTCAAAGATCATGATAATATATCATAGAGTAATTCCTAAAATCACATTACCTTATCCCCGGGAGAGTGAAAAAATTCAATAAGGATGATCTATTATTATTCTTACATATACGAATTGATCAAAAAATATATTTTGTGGACAAATTCCTAATCCGAAATTTCATATATCAGTGATATAATGTAAGTAGTATCAATGTTTCAACATATAGAAACATCCATTATATTTCATGACATGCTTTGTGAATAACGGTGATAGCCTATGAAAATATGCCAACTATAAAGAAAATTATATATAATATGAGTTATAGTAAAATTGAAATACATTTCCAAAATAAAGATTTCATACGAATATACTTTATTATGATGAAAACAAACTTGTATCAAGATAAACAAAATATGCAGCAATATAATTATACTAACAGTTTATTAGGATGTTACATAAATACCTAATATAGAAGAGATGTTGGAAATTGGATGAATATATTTCTATATAACGGTTCATATCCATACATGACATAGTGGTGTAAAGATTGGATTGGGTTTTGTAAATATTAGATATGCACTTGTAGTTCCCATAAAATGTTGTTCCACAAGATCATTTGGAACATGAATGTTCTATGGGATCATATAATAGTAGATGGATATAATCTTATATGTGATTTTGAATTCACCTTAGATTTTGAGACATTATTCATTGAGAATAATAATTCTTATGAGTAGGAAATAAATGGAATCAACAAAAAATAGACAAGGTCAATTAGAATTCAAAAATAGATTCTATATATCAAAGTGATAAGGGGTTATTAGTTTGAATAAGGTAGTGGGTGATCTACTGAGATAATACATGGACGGTATATGTCTGGTACAACTAATGCTCAGTTTGTTATACCATGTCATTCTTCCCAAACATATTAGATTTTTTATTTTTATAGCTACTTTCTAGGATCATTTTATTAAGAATTATATGTCATGAAAACAGATAATTTAAGTTGTTTATATGATGCATCCAGAAAGGGATGTTCCAATATCATAATGATAATAATGGTTGAAAGTAACTAAAATCTAGTTTAGGAATGAATTAAAAATATAGATCATAGAATATTTATGTTCAATTAGTCTTTACATGTATCAACTAGTGGTTAGTGGGAGCATTATTTTCTTCCAATTAAATTATGATTAATAACATATGCCAACCAAATATATTTGTAATATTTAGTTAAGAATAGTATTAATGTAATTATCCAGTTATTGAGTTAAATTATTAAAATATGTTCTAGTTAACATGACATACTATGTTCTATCTAATTGTTTAATGAACATAGTCTGTCATACATATACTTACACTGTATTGATAAATAAAAATTCAAAAAATTCAATAGAAGAAATGTTCTTAGTCACACATGTAATATATCTGTCCAATTATACATGAAAAATCATAGGATGAAAATAAGTTGTGAATTAAGCACCATAAGATCCTGTGATGGATCAATAACATATTCTATGATATGTACATGATATGATATTTCCAATATAAGAATTATAGTTGGAAAATATCATTTTTTTTCATGTGAACTAAAAGGTAAGTAGTCCAATCTACCTGATTGTACACTGAAATGTATAAAAGAAATGTACATGGTATGTTGATATGAAATGAAAAAAGCATTGAGGGTACACAAACTAGTCTTAAATAGATCAATTTGATCAATTATCAGAGTGTGGAAAAGGTGATGAGTGAGAAAATGTCATATTATTTAGTTATTTTCATAACTAAAAAAACTGAGTACATTGAAGTCTATGAGGAAGCTGAGACATAGTTGTTTAATGAAATGATTTGTTCCAATTCATGTAAATATTCCATCCAAGCAACGTTTTATCGTTATGATGATTATTTTACTGGTACTAGAAAAGATGTTTTTTTACAATGGAGAAAATGTATATACTCAAGGATACCATCTGTTAAGAATATTTAATCATGTATAAAAGGACACATATAATGAAATACCCAAATGGTTGAAATATAGAAGACCCAAAATATAAAGTCATTATTAATTAGAAACTAGATATTTTTAATGTGAGGGATAATAAGGGATTTTGGCAAGTTAACTTTAGTGAAGTGGGAGTGTTGTAATAAGGGGTTCCCTAGACACAACTAAATAGTAAATTTGATTACCATTTCATGTACACAGATAGATATAAATTATGTTCTCCTAACATTACAATGTTAGATTATATACATCGACAATTTAAATTTTAATATTCATATAATAAATATCATTTCAAAAGCTTATTATAGATCCCAGGCTATAATGAGAACCTCGATATTCCATTACATTAATCATAAAAAAATATTGTATGGTATATATACATATTTTTGATTAGATATAATATATTTTATACTATCATGTGTTGTGGATCATAAGAAATGTTAATTATTCTCACCATGTTCTCACATGGTAATCTATAGAAGTGAGGTAATAATGATTGAATCTTTAATGGAAACACCACATTTTTAGGTGTAATTAGTTATTCCTATCTACAGACATGAGTATGGTTCTTCTAACTTGAGATAATTATCAATGTGTTCCATTTTATTTCACACAATTATGTAAGAAAAAAACCATGATATTTAAATCATTGTCAGGTATATTTTTTTGGGCGTGTTGTTTGTGGTATGGCATTGGTTTAACTGCCATGAAAGGAATTGTCTCTGATGGGTTGAGGAAGTTATATCTCATTACTCATTGATCAGGATATTGGTACCATTAAAAATAATTAACCATGATATTACAAAGGTAAATACATCCAGTTAGATCATTAAATAGTAAATAAAAAAAGTGTGATGACACAAATGTATGTTTTTATTTATGATATATCTAATGAAAAATCTATTATATTACATATTATGTGTATGTAGGTTTGGTTTAATTGTTAAGACTATACATATCACTTTTTGAACCATGATGGATTTCTAGTCTATACTATTGGTTTAATATTAGTATTAACTACTATCTACATAATGGTCAATTGGATTAAAAAAACAGAGTATTCAAAAATCTACCCTATTCTGTTGAGTATGATTCATGGACTAGGTGGGCTTTCCACTGGGTCCAAGTGTTGTCCATGTTATTGAGCACTAATAAATAAATAATTTTAATATAATTAATGTTATGAATAATTTGATTGAATTTATTTAACGTATTTATATGTAATTTAAATTTGAGGAGCGTTATTATTTGAATGAATATTTTCTTAATATTCATGGTTCATTTGTTATTAAGTGGGAATTACAAGTCAAGATAATGACTCAAGTTTATCACAAAATATATTTTATATATTGTATAGGAATGTGAATAAATAATAAATAATATTTATGATTTAGTTTAGTTCGTCATATTTATATATTTCTTAGATGTTATATATATGGGGGTGTGGTCCCCTAACAAGTATTTTAAACGTCCACAATAAATAGAGAGAAGCTCTCACACAATGGAATATTCATTATGATCTTCCCAGATGCTCTTTATCCTCTTCCCCTTCTTATAAGCATAATCTCTAAATCAAGGTGATAATATTGAGTTATAACTCTCACATCGATTGGTTGTGGTTGCTCTGATCATTAGGACATCGAATGCAACATTAGATCCCTACACTACCACCCAGAATTTTATGATTGATTCAACTATAGATTTTTTAATGGAATGTGGAAAATATATAGGGATCCTGATTTGGATCCTTCAAACAGAGATCACCGGTGATAATAATATTTCAAGCATGACATCATATCGAAAAGAGTATCCTTTTAGATTTTTTTCTACTTAATTGATACGAGATATGCGAACCAAATTGGTTCTTAGATCATCATGAAGACAAGTCACATCATCCCAATGATGGAAAAAACATAAAATGACCATCCAATTAGTTCCCACTACAAATAATGTACAAACATATATAAATGTTTATTATATTATTATATTTTCATTAAAATAAATTGCATGTGATTTTGATGTGTATCTTCAGTGTTATCATAAAAAACAAAAGAAATTATATTCTAGAAATTAATGAATTTCAAAAAAATCATACACATTGGGAAAAAATTTTACCTCTAAAATGATAAATTCATATTTCTTCATATATTAGTTAAATGTAAAAAAATATATTGTATTTATAAAAACAAGTCTATAGATTATCTAAGCTCTCTAACTCATGTTACATATGAATAAATAAGGAAAAGTTTAAAACACAATAATATAAAAAATAGTGTTCACAACATAAGATTGTTGTATGTTCAAATTAAATTATTAAAATAATATAGAGTAATTTTAAATTTTTTTTGTTTACCAAATTTTTGATCATGTTATTGTGTTTCATGTAAAATAATATTTATTAGAATCCAATCACTATAACACAAGATATTAAAAACTTTAGTGTGCTAGTAAAAACTGATTTCCACATAAGGTATTTTGAGTGTTTGTAAAATTTGATAAAATAAAATATTAATAAAGATAAAAAACAACACCTTTTTGAAAATTATAAAATAGAGACATGATTTAATAAAATTATAACAATTTTTAAAATTTTCTAAAAAGATGCTATTATGAAATATATAAGTAAACAAGGTTTTTGAAAAATAGTGAAACCCCAACTACCAAAATAAGTCCATAGATATAATTATTAATCATCTAAAAAGTTATGATAAAATTCCATTTTATTCAATTTTTACTTATTATATATTCTTAGTAAACTTTTAACAAATAGGATTATCAGTATAAATAATTCCAAAAATCCATTATCCTTATTAACAATATCTATAATAATAAAAATAAGATCAATATTATATATTTTAGAATATTTTAATGTATTTTTTCAAGTAGAAATTTTAGTTGTGTTATAAAGGAAATTACACACCTTCTCATGATAAATACCAAAAACACATGAAGTATACGTAACCCATAAACATGGAGAAAAAAACTACCAATAGAGTTATACTCAGCTTCTAAACTGGATTGTAAAACATATAACAATATGGTTCATCCTTGTATTTTCATACCAAAATACATTATATAATAATTTATTATAAAATAAATGGGTCATCCGCAACTATCCATCATCATCCTTTATAATTCACATTCAATGTACATTTACTGAGTTTGTTTCACATTCTATGGCCATCACTGTCATCCTGCATCTCACGATTGTTCTTATCATGACTGCATGATCCCTCTATAATTTTAATTGTGTCCTAATTTCCATACCCAATATCAAGAAGTCATCACTTCATCACCATCCATCACTCAAAAAACCCATCATTATCTTGGGATGAAATAATTTTCCCATATGATTCTAAATAATAGCTGTTGAAATCCATCCCGATCATCAGGTGGAGCACCTGACATCCATCTGAAGTCATATCTTTCCAACACCATGTATCTTTTATACAAAATTCTATATCCATCTCGATTATTAGGGAACATATCCTTCATCATCTTCATGACGTGTGTACCTTCCATCACCACCAGTACCATCACATGGATGTTCCCCCATAAGTAAATCTTCATTTTTCACATAGAATATTCTATCACCTACCCCTCCAATAGATTTTTTATCCATCCACTGGCCATGTGAATCATGACACCTTTACAATCTCCTCCACTAACCACACCACTTGCACGGTACCAAATCCATCACCCTATAGCTCTATGGACTCTATGTTAGTCATCATACTAAATTCTATCTCATCTAACTATAGAGGTCCCATGAACTATCCACCATCACACATACTCTAATATAACAACACTATGCACACTGACATACATCGCTGATGGGGTTTGGTTTGAAATCATGACACCAAAATCTAAAAATATGATCAATTTTTTCCCTACACTTTCTCCTAATCAACACCACAATACCTAAGGTTATCACATTTTCTTCTAATTCTAGAGAAGAAGAAAACATTTCCATCACTATTAATCAAATCTCTCTATTTAGTAGTATAATTCTTGATACCACACGATGAAAATGTCTCATTGTGTAAAAAATATCAATTCATCAAATGTTTCAACTAAGATGTGTGACATCAAATAATGATCATTAATGGGGTAGAAATAGAGTTTTGGAGAGATAATGTCTTCATATTGGAGAGAAAACATCATTATCAATTATAGAGAAACGATAAATTATTTTATGAAAGAGTAATAAATTATAATTTTCCCAGGAAATCTATACATATCAAATGTTCCGTTTCTATCAATTTTACATCCTCTAAAGTCCTTTTAATAATAATATTATAAATAAAAAATATAATATTTTGGATAAATTAAAAATAAATAAGAGTTATTTTATCTTGTAAAATTACTAATTTTGAAACATTAATATGACACTAATTAGGATTATAAAAACATTTCATATAAATAAGCAGAGAATGTGATATCAGTTCTAGAGGAAATTAAATGAAGAGTTATACTTATAATTACTCAAAGAACATTGATATCAATTTATTTAATAGATGCATAAAAATCTAATTTACAACTAGTATTCATATAATATTTTGTATATTTACAAGAATTGATACCAAACCTATAATCCATCTCTTTAGCTTACATATATTGATTAAGAATGACCACATATTTCGGTTGAAAATTTTCATGTCCATGAAAAAACCTAAATTATCCCACTAACCTAATTTAAACCTAATATTACATCAAATTTTAAAAAACATTACAATGAAAATCATTAGAAGAACCAAAAATATATCATCAAAATATATTTTTTCAATCAACACATCCTTGTAAATTATTATAATAAAATTTTTTGGATTAATATTAAAATTCGTGAAAACATTAATAAATAGAAACAAATAATTGTATTAAAAAATATTATGTTTTTTTGATACCATATAAATATTTTGATGATCTAAAAACATGAATAAGAAATTTCCAATTATGAAAAAATATCGATTAAGAAAAATAAACTTATTCACTATTAAAACCATTTATGAAATTTTATAAAACATATATTTGATATAATTTTCAACCTTGATATTAGGAAAATGATAATAATATTCTAATATCCTAATATTTTAAAATAGGTGATAATGAATATTTAAATTCTAATTATTTTTATTAAGAGTATCATTTGGTTAAATGTTATGACTTATTTTTTGAAATCAATCAAAGGTCATCCATATTTTTTATAATGATCCATTTAGTTCCATTTTTCAACTAATCCACAAAAAATTATACGATATACCATGCATTATTTATAAGAATAATGTTATTCATCATATTTAATGATGCAATCTTGATATCATCATTAAAAGAATAAAATATATTATTAGGAACATGTTTATAAATAAAAGTATAATACACACAAAGAATAAAAATTGAAATTTTTGATCTAGTACTAGAATCAGTATTATCAATAAAATTTCAACGTGAGGATCACAATGAATCATTCAATGTCATGGATTAGGTTGAGAAACACTATAACCTTCCTCAATTGATTCATCCTTATCATATTTTTTTCTTCACTAATGATATACTCTCTAAACACTTCATAATAAACATCCTAATAATAATTTAATTAAAATTATTTTCATAAAAAATTCTATGAAAAAAGAATCAATAATTTTTTTATTTTTTTATAATATCTAAAAAATTATATTATTATAATAACCATGAACTATATATTCATCAATTTTAGTATAAAAGTTTCTAAACAATTCTTTGAATTTAAAATAAAAACATTGCAACCCAAAAAAACCAATTTAACCATTTATTGGATTTTTTATTTTAATCAATTCATAAAACAATTCCATCATAATAGGTCCAAATAGAAATTTATTTAAAATATAATATGTTAAAAAAATTTCTTGATCCAAAAAATATATATGAAAATTATAATCACATGGCATATTATTATCCATTTAAATGAGAGTTCATTTTTTTCTAAGATCTCAAATTGTTGTTGTGTTTTATGCAAAAACAATTATTAATATAATAATTATTTTAATAAAAACACCCAAATTATTAATTATAAAAATCATTTAACCTAAACCTATTATTTGAATCAATATTTCAAACATTTTCATTTTCGAAATAAATTATAAAAAATTAATAAATCTTGATAAAGTATAATTTTTATGTAAAAAAATGTAAAACAATGTAAGTCTACAAAAATCATCTATAATAAATAATGTATAATTTTACACCATGGATTGAAATTTCAATATAACTATATAAATAAACATACTAATTATAATATACTATTAGTAAATATCTAATTTATATGTCTAAATGGAACATAATATTGTTTCCCTTTCATGATATCATCACAAACATGAAGATTTTATTTCTTCAATGTAGTTAACTATAACCCATTAAAATATTTATAGAGTGTTTGTAACATCGTAATATTATCATTACGTATTAATTGATAGAAAATATTTCTATCACAACGTAATTTATTTAGATACTTAACATGTTGAATACTTAATTTAGTAAAATCTAGAGTATATATAATTTGTTAATCATATAATTGAATAAAAAATAATCATCTTAAAAAAACAAACACATATGACTTTGAAATTAAGTTCCATTCCATCATCAAAAAATTGAGATACACAAATTAAATTATTTCTAATTTCATTTACATATAAAAATATAGAAATTAAATTTTAATATAAAATACATATACTACCTGAACCATTTACATTGAATTTGAAATTATATCTGAATGTAATAATCCAACAATCACATTTGATGTATGTGATATAAATTGATTGGGATCTAGTTATATTCATAGGGTGTATAATTTTTATTTACCATTTGTCGTTCTTGTTCAATTTCAGTATTTTTTATCATTCAATGATTGCATAAAACTTATGCTAGTGTAATAATTTTCGTTTTTAGATGGGTTCAATAGATTAATATTATTTTTCATGACTCGAATTAGTTTTCAATGCTTTTTTTCCTTGTTTTTTATTCTTCATTGATTAGTTTTTCGGATTTTAGATTGATATTCCCTTTCATCATGCCAAAAAAGTAACATCAAAAGAATTATAAATATTATTATATTTCTAATCTCCCTTTTGTTTTTCATTTGGGTTGTTTTTTATAAATATAATCCTGAATCATTTATTTTTTTATCAATTTTTAATCTCTCATCACAATCTGATCCATATATTACATTATACAATACTATAGTATATAATTAGTATAGTCATTTAGAAAAAATTCACATATTTAAAATCTACATCTATTTTTATGATTTTATTCTCATGGGTTATCTACCTTAATAAAAGTTTATAAAGAAGAAGTGATCTATTCAATTCAAAAAAAGTGCAATAATTTCTTTCAGTTTCTTATTAAATTTATTCATTCATTGTGAGACATTTCTTTAGTAATTATCCTAGTACGTGTTAGAAAAACATGATTTTCCAATTTCTATCCACAAGAATTCATTCCATTCACAATGCTTTGGAATCAATGAAACATATTGTTTAGAGTTTCTTCTTCACTAATCATGAATAATAATACTCAATGTGATGAATCATAATCTTAGTTTGAATCATTTTTTCTATGAAATAATGTGTATTATATTGTATCTTATACATCTAATGAGACATATTTAAAGGATACACATGACTAATCCCATTTATGTTAACAATTAATTATAAAATAATAACAATATTGTAAATTAAAACAGATCTCGTAGCATATTTTTTGATAAGAATACCAATTTCAGAATTAGGTAGGGTTCTAGATTTATTCATTAATTACCAGTGTTATATTATTGAATACAAAATAAAATTCTCATGGGAATTTTTTTGGATGTAATGACAATTTTCTAGAGAATACATTCCAAATTGGACAAAATCCATCTAAGGGATTATATCATTAATCTCACCACCTTTGCAAATGACCAACACTCACGAAGTCCCCTACCAAGTAGATTCTTGACAGTGATGTATGTGAAAAGTCAATTTCGAGTTGTAGATCATGTATTGTCTATCTGAAGACCTTTCTCTATATTTTCTACAGCATCATTCAGGTTTCTCGATCCTCTTCCCACACAAATCTCATAATAATTTTTGAAAGCCTTCAATCATAGTGAATAAAAAAACCTTAAAAATACCCCCTTACGTCGGACCTATTAGGGGATGAAAAACCTTTGACCTACCAAGAGACACTCTCGGTTCATGATAGACCTAAACATCACAAGTGAAGGAGAAAATGGATCCCACAAGGTATAGAGACTTTCTAAAACCGTAATTTTTAATGTTTTTAGAACCTCCACCGAATTTGAAATCCATTTCATGATGTCCCACACTATACATGGAAGAATAATTCCTTATGCTGAACTAATGTATCCATGATGAACCTACCCTTCAGAATGACCATTACATGATAATAATCACCTTACCCCAAGGTAGGCTCTCTCTGTTTCATGAAGAATTTACATTTCTGAAACACATGAACACTATGAGGAATTTGATCTTTATATGAAACCTCTCTATGAGGATCATACTATACATAACCCCTATTTTTATCCCATAAATAGTTCATCCATTATAATTACATCATTTCTTATTTTTTGAGTGTACGACCCCCATACCAAATCAGGACAGCTTCGACTGCACGTCATGTCTTTTGTGATAAATGTTTCCCATTCTGATGTCCACCAACAATAATTTAATTGAGTATAAAGCCATCAACCGTAATATTTCATATAATCATAGGAATCCTAATTATTATCTCTTCTAATCATAGGTAACCTATCTTCAGACCTTATAATTTACACTCTTCTGTGGAAATACAAATATAATATCCCACCCAATTGATCATGAGTTATAGTGACATCAGACCTATTAGTGGAATCATCAAGGGAAAATGTTGACCTATGTTTGTTGAGGGTCCCTATGATGTTTCTTCCTCTTACATTGACACGGTTTCCCATGAAGAGTGAATTTATTCATGTATAATATACTCAAAACAAAATTGCCTATGTTGATATCGTGGACATATGATGTAAAAATACTTGTAAATTTCTACATAACATGATGTAAAACAATATCCTATCCTTTTGAAATGCACACATGATTTCTCATGTATGACTCTCAGGGGATGGAATCCCCTCTCCCACTATGGGATGATCCCCCCTAATGGGATTAATCTATGTGTAATCCCCACACCATTCCCCCTATGAGTGATCAACTTGAAAATGGTAGAATCCATGTGTAAGCCCCAAACCATATCTCATAGACATTCTTTCCATGATATGAGCATGAAAATTACATGATGATAAACAACATAGATTGGTCATGTCAAAAGTCCATAAAATGCTTCATAAAACTGTGTGGTTTTTTATCCTTATCTCTTAAATATGTTATGTATGATTTCTTACTATTATTCAATCAAAAAATATATAAACCCATGCATGAAATATTTCTTCCTAGTGATGCACCACCGAATCTGTCTCAATAGGACGTTCTTAACCATCCATCAAGGTGGGAAATCATTCACTTTATAGACACGCCTCAAGATCTATCATAGTAGTGAATATTAATCTGTCCATTCCGGTGTAACATATTCCGTCCTATAGACACACATCCAAATCTACCTCAACATGGAATTTTGGTCTAGTCTTCTATGTTTGAAAATATTCAGTCCTAGATAAACACCACTATAATCAAACTCAATAGGGAATCATAAGAAACCACCCTACGATCCCAGACAATCGGGAATCAGGAACAATCCATCAATGTGTGACATCTTCTCTCTTAGGGACACACCGTTGAATATTTCTCAATAATTTTTTTTGATCCATCAACCTATGTCTGAAATATTCTCTACTGGGGACACACCTCTTTGATACACCGTATCAGGGAATCCTAATCAACCTCCTCTAGTTCATCTGCAATAGAAAATTTTGATCCATCCATCCAATTGTTACATATTCTGTCCAAAGGAAAACATAACCACTCATTCTTACTTAATAGAATTTTTAGACAATTTCTTCATTAGTCATTAAAACCATGTACATCTTATGTTGTCAAGATGTTAAACATATGCTTTTCTCGACAAATTATCAAGTTCTCATGTCCATAATACCTAGCCCATGTAATAAATATGACATTCCTAAGCTAAAAAATATTGAACGACATACTACCCTTGAATTAATTACCTCATGATAAACATGGTATGTCTTGTGTTTTCTCCTTAACTTTCCTCATATGAGATTCCCCTAAATAGAAAGATTTATCGATCACCAGTGATCACTATATATTGAAATTCCCATAGATTCCCAACCTGGATACTCTCTAAACTGAAGGAAAATACATTGTTGATATATAAGAATCATAATTAGCTGATGTCCACATTGATATGGAACATGGAATTAGTTCTACGAACATGACTCAATCATCAAGGGAGACCATACTAGACAATGAGATTTGAGGAGGAATTCATTGACAGAGGAACATATTTCTTTTTATTCTATTTTGATCATGGAGAACACGTCAATGATGACTGTGATTAAATCTACTATCCTTTAGAATGGTAGATTTTAGGGAAATTAATTATTCCACATGTCACGCAGGTACCATAAATAATTCATCAAAAGATAAAACGGTGAACTAAATGTGATAATCGTAATCTCATCTATGCAGACTAATAGAATCTAGAGAGACATAGTTTTATAATGTCATTATTTTATGACATTCTTCCCGGGGTCCCACCAATAAATGATTAGACTAGGTATGAGACTCACCTATGAATTTGGGTAGTAAGAGTTAAGAAAACATTTCTTTGGAATCTTTGACATAGAATCCATACTATATTCAAATGATTGGATGGGTTTTGGGAATTGAGAATCATTTTACTTATACTTTTAATAACATATAAATCCCTGTTCCTTGAAGGAATAATTCCATAGGAAGCCAGAAACTAGGCACTCATAGGTATTAGGATAGGAGAAACCTTGAGGTTGCAGTCCTTCTCAATTATAGTTATACCTCACCTTCATCTACCATGAGAATAATCCCCATATAACACTTTGATATAATCTATAGGAGGGTGATTGAATCACTAGTACTAAATTTTAGAAAAGTGGGTTTATTTCCCTCTTTTTATATGGCCCTCCATGACCTAAATTCATTGGTTTGTTGTCGACAATTCTGACACGAGGTATGAGTAGGGGAAATAACCCATCAATATGGGAAAAAATATTTTAGAGCCTTTTTGAAGAGTGATATGATGATTTGATCCCCAACATGAAAGACATATGGGATTATTGGGTATTGACTACAGTGACCAACACCAATGATTAGCCAATAAAGGATCCAACCAGGCCTTATCAACTCGATCACCGAGGGCTTCCATAGGAAATAATATGGGTAGATTGTATCCCTACTCAAATATCCACAGTACTAATCACTTAACAAAAATTTTGGAGGTTGGCTCTGAATATCTCTTGACAAGGGGAATATTAAAAGGCACTTACAACCCCCAGAACCACTAGAATATCTTGTCATATCTTTTTAATGTGTGAACAATGATCCTTCTTTTCTCAATTTTGATCAACCTTCATGCTATCTCATGGGTAGGATTAGTTGACTAAGTCAATCAATGGAACCCTTGATATCAATTCTCGTATATAATATGATGAGGTGAATTACTGTGATGGTCCTCACCAAGACATCACCAACCAGATAGTTGGTCCTCCATGAATCTTCAATTTCCACTATGGAGGTCCTCCCCATACTCCCACCATCTTGCATAAAGGTCCTTCCCATGATGCTATGAGCCATATTGTGGTTTATCTCCACTCTGTTACCATTTATTATAGAGGTCCTACCCATGATATCATCTACTAATATATAGTTCCTCCATGATCCATTGATATCCAATACATATTTCCTCCCTAGACTCCAATTTTTCGACATTGATATCCCCCCATAGTTCCCAGCAATGAACATAGAGGTTCTCCCTAAGCCACTACAAATAAAATCAGAGGTCCTCCCCACTTCAACATTAATTAATGTTTGTGTACCTCCTCTTCAAACATTAGTAAATGTGTATTTCATCCTTTCTCAAACACAAATCATTTTGAAGGTCCACCACACTCCAATACCTGAGGTAGAGGTCCTACCCATGAAAAAAAACTTCCTTGCCAAAAAATAACTATCCTGGAGAGTAATGGATAAAACTCTACATCATAGATGAAAAACCGTATGATTATAGGTCCTCATTTACCTCTTAGATTCAATGTTTATGGGTTAATTGATTATGGAGATTCCACCCAAAAATAAAACATCTAGGGCCAAAATAATCTAATGGAGATTCATGATTCTAGAAGATAGGATCCATTGGATTCTTAGATCCCTCTATGTGTACTTGAAGGTGGAGGATGTTCTGGACCTCTCCAAGGGTTTTGTAGTGTAGTAATCTTCATCATCACCAATTTCATTCCCCTATAAATCCTACCAAGAATTTGAGGAGATATCTAGGTCTAGGATGATTCTTGTAGATAGTGATAATTACACTAATATTAAAATGTACACAACTAACCTCAAACATGAGGTGATGGTGTGAAATATATACAAAAAGGATGTGATGATAAGGTTTGAACCACCCATGAGAGACCCCATTACATGAATTGTAATTTTGACACACATAGTGACTACTACCCTGGTAAAATAGTAGTATAACTTGTCTACATTGGTGTGGCCACCCGTATCCAGACCAGTGCCAATCATGGCCTTGGCCAACCAAGACCAGTACCCTTGTTCTATGTAAGAGGGGATATGGGATACCTTATCCACCAACCAGTTTTCATTCGTGTCCTATCTTACAGAAACACCAAACTATGTCATTTTGTTTTCCTTTATAAGGGACCATGAAATGATTTTCCACAAATTTTTTTGGTAACATGTCACTATTTCTAGGATCGATAGCAGACCTACCCAAGAAGTTAGTAACACCTCAACACTGTTGAGTAGCAGTCCAAGAGGGTCAAAGTCAAGGAACCCTCAGTGGCTCAACACCACCCTCATATAGTTTCCACCATACCCTTAAATATACCTGTGTCAATAGACTCATATTAATCCATTGATTTATGTAAGATATGTCCCCAAATTTACAAATCCAATGTTGGGGAGAGTACGATACCCACTATATTTTCTCTATATTTTGGTGCCCTGGCCTATATGTTGATGAAGAATGTTCTACTCCACCTACTATTATAGAAAAAATTTGCATCGAAAACCTCAAAGAGGATCATTTGTTTCAGGATAAAGTATGAAATTATTAGAATGATCCACCTCAAGGTGTGGAATAATAATAGAAAGATCCCCATGTAGGAATCTTCACTCAGTATTACAGGAAGGTACTTATCCTAGGAGGTACATAAAATGAGGCACTGCTACCAACCCCATAGCATTTGGATAATTGAAAGGGACATATTGATCCCATTAATCTATTTGAGGTTGCACCAAGGAAAAAGATGAATCCCATGGTTGCATCCTTGTACAAGTATTTTTATGAATGACAATGTTATACAATCAAACTCATCATTGATTAGTTGTCAAATTGTGAAAATTCTCTAACGGATTTGATCTCACATCTAATGGGGAGAACATTCCTCCCTGTCTAGATGACCTATTTAGAACATGGTGGCATCACACATCTATTCAGGGTATAATATCGTAGATATATCATGATCTAGGTAATAGCTTCCAAATCCACCTGTGCATCATGATTATACACCATGAGATCCATGTGGTCATTCTATCCGAGTTAATGAGTTGGATCCATGAGTTAATGATCCATTCAATGAATTTGTGGACAATGAACATTTCCATGATGAGTTGATAGCTATTATCAACTCACACCTCGAGTCCTTGGAAATACGACACATAGAAATACTATATGATAGAAAATCATACACAAAATGGGTAGACAATATCCATGCACCATGTAATATGGAACTCATCAATTTTTTCCATCTAAGTGGGACCTGTGACCCACTACAACACATGTCCCATTTATTTCTAGTCGTGGACCTATGTTGGGAAACCCATAATAGTAAGATGACACCATTATACAACGATACATTTGGACACTAGAAGTACATGTGTTTTTCTTTTATAGATAGCTTACCATAGATTCAATTTCCCTTTGGGATAATACTTGAATGAAATTTCACTATTAGTAGAGCACCACCACTTCCAATACAAGTATTTCTGAATACTTAATGTGCAAGGAGTGGCCTGATGATAGGTTCACATAATTGTCACATGGTGGAAAAGACTCATCTATTAACTCAACATGTCATTGTCCTATGAACAATGTCTTACAACATGTGTGGGGAACATTATAAGTGAGCTGGTCCCTAACCTCACAACCAATAACTATATATGTGGATTCTGAGTGTTTTTCTGAGAAGGAATAATTTCTAGATCAATATTTATTGTATGATACATAATAGTATTGCATGTTGAATCATCCAACTCCATCGAGAAGAAATAAAAAAGGAGAGACTATCGCTGTCATTTATGTCGAGGATCCCAAGATGATATAGTTATCAGAACGTTTTTCTAACAGCCCTCTCCAAGTGGAAACATATCAAGAGAATCCTTACCTAGGACATCCATATAAGGAATCACCACCCCATGTGAAGACGCGTCAATGATAGAATGATTCTCTTCCCCCACCATGTCTTTTCACCTATATCACCTTTCCATGATATATGAAATCTGAAATATTCCTTTAATAATTCATAGGTCTCAAGATATTTCATCACTTCTCAAGATAAGGGAATTCTAATTCATCAAGAATAAAAGAGGCCCTTGGAGGCTGAATTGACTAGATTCCCCGATCATTTTTCATAACTGAGGATCCTTAGATACACCATAATGAAATGTTATGTGTTAAATAAATGGATCCAGAACTAAGAGAATGGTTGTTTGTTCATGTTGGGGGACATTCCGGTATTAGGGGAAAAAGTCTCCACTAAATCTAATTGTAGAATTAAATGCTCTTTTGAAGAGAAATAGACTTCCACCCCTAAGATGTGTATTTTTTATGACTCTTTGGATAGTAAGGTAGTTTCTCACACTCAAGTTATCATCTTTAATCATTTGAGAAAGCACATATCTATTTTAATTATTGTTCTTACCCTTGAAATTGCATCCACATTTTCATCATAACCATCATTGTCTCGAAAGAACAAGCTCTGAAGATGTATGAGAATTCATTGTCTCCTTCATGTGACAAATAAATTTCACACTCTTGATGAAATCATGAATCCTGAGTTGGGAGTTCCTTCCAAAATACATCATGTTATTGAAAATTGAATAAATAATGAGAGGGAGTATACATCCATGAATCTTCTTGATCTATTAGAGCACTTCTGGATGACTGAAAGTCAGTAATTTTTCAAAAAACCAATCTGGTTCCTCCAAGAAATGTTGTCAAATAATATTACAAAGATATGTGATCCATCAAAATTCTCAGGACAATTTCTCAAACAATTTCACACAAGCTATTAAAGACGTGATAAAATTTTTTAAATAGATATCAATATGTATGGTCCTAATAGTTTTCTCTATTAGTTATGCCTCCAATACCAACAATGTAGGAGACCGTGTTGGTTTATACAGTAGCTCATCTGTGACTACATGATGATCAGGTACGTCCAGCTGTGGACCATCCATATCCAAACGACAGTTAGGTTGATATTGTATAGTGTACATTAGATATTTAGTAGCATAATATTTCTAGAACTATTTTTACCCCAATACTTCAAATAGTTACATCTGTTTCATCGCATCCATGGAGAGATAGCTCAATGGAAAAAATATTCCCTTGGAGTGGATGTATGATGTGTTGATACACCTTGATAGAATGAATGTGTGGATTTAAATCCTCTAATCCCTATACTTTTCAAATGAAATGTGTGAGGCCCTTATAGAGGCATTGAAAATACCCCTCCGGTTCAACACACAAGTCACTTCAAATGAGGCCTCCTACATAAATGAGGCCAGCAAAGATGACTGTAAAGGCATCATATCATTCTCTCGAGAAGATAAGGGTGTCATCATATAGGGGACATATAATTTTTTATACATCACTTTTTAGTTAAATGGTATTGATATCTACCACTTCCTTGTGGACACTAGTTCAAGGATCACCCTCATCCCAAATCGATCACTCTACAATATGGGATAGATAGAGAAATATATGACACTATGTGACCCAAAAATTGATTTTTATAATAAGATAAAGACGTAACAATGTGGAAATGTTTGGATAATGACCATGTTTTATGGATTGATATTGATAACTAAATTTCTAGTAGTCTCATAGGATACCACTTACAACATGTTGTTTGGAAGGCCATAGATTCATTTTCAAAAATTTTCCCCTTTTTTATAATCGTTTCCTAAATTACACCCTTATTGGTTGGACAATCTGGGGTGATGTATCCCCTTTTCACTATTTTAGGCACACTCTCTAGATAATGGATACTACATGAGATAATGGAATATAGTTCAAAAAGATTGGGTTAAGAACACCAATGCTCCCAATAATCTAACATACACCACAACCATTCTGTTGTTATAATTTTATTATGCCATTATTATCCTGATTTATGGAATAATGATTTCAATTTTTTTATCAATTTTGTAAGGAGCATCAGAATGAGAAATATTCATTCATATGGATCATTGAATCTAAATGAGAAACTATTGTTGTTATAACATCAGTCAATGGATTTGGAAAAATGAAATGATAAATCAATTTCCATCATCATAATGAGGAAATGAGAATGTAAATCTAATTCGGACATTAGAATGATTAAAAGACAGGATTTGATATGATGTTATGGAAACATTCAAGAGGGTTTGAGATGAAGAACGAAGAGTTAAAAATTATTTTGGATGTAAAATATGGATTTTATATTTAAGGTAAAATAGATGATTTGTGAAATTTTGTTAAGGGGAAAATTTTTCAGAATCCTACCTAAATAATATTTACAGTTCCATACATTGTAATTTCTGACAAAATTATTATTCATGATTGTGGAGAGAAGTCAGAGTGATGAAAATTTATACTGAGAAGAAGTTTTACAAATTGATAATTCCTATATAATTTCTTCATACATAAAAAGAATGGAATTAAATATCATATTCTGAGTTTCATCGAATGGACTAGGTCATAATACGGGAAATTTAGACTAAGGTATACACAGTTCTAATTTACTTTAGTTGTACAGTTGTAGAGTTATATTATTGGACTAGGAAATCAGAATGTAAATTGTATTGGGCATCAGACTGAGTATCTTTAAGAAGTCCATTAAAATTATTACCTACAGATGTGTAAGAATGTGCTGAATTTTTTTCAATATTAAATTTATGAATATTGACAAGGAATAAAAGTAACATTTTTTGAAACAACTTATGATTGTTTACTATATTTTTTTAATAAATTATATTACTTCATATTGTATCACTACAATCACATTCATATCTGTATTGATCATATCTATGGAACAAATTATGGAAATATACAACTTATTTCATCAAGAAAAAAGGATTGTTTTATAGTTGATTAAGTGTTTCTAGATTTTTTCCAAACCATACTAGGGATATAGATACACTTTTTGAGTTTTGAGCATTGTAAATTATAATGTCCATGTGGATGTATGATTGGTTTTTTCAATAATGAAAAAACTCTTTAGTAAGAGATGAAGGATCTTTCCAACGAAAGGAAATATTAATGAAAAGGATGTCAATAATTCACCCCTCAACCTATCAGTGATACAATGACTCTTGTTGGTAAATCTCAAAATGTACAAACAACATGACATAAAAATTTCATTTTTATCATTACCATTTCATGATAGAAATATATGTTTTTTCTTAGGACCTTTCATAACAACCCATATTCTTCGGTGTTTTTAACTAACCACATAGTTCATATTTTATGAGGGTCGCTCAGCATCAAAGATGATTCTCCATCTAAAAGAATATTTTCACATTTCCTCAGACTGATACACCTAAATCAATGTGATCAAATCAGTGTTGAAATAATTCCAATAGGGTATAAATCAATTCAAACATTTCATCACTCCATCTTGATTATTCATGTGTCCCATTATTTGGATTATTATCCACCTTTTGGTCTGAATGGGTCCTACTTGAATGCTTGGTACCTTGCCAAAATGGAAAACCTATTTTCCTGGGAACAAGCACTATATGACATTAGATATAATTTTGTGATAGGATTCATGTTTCTAACATGTTCAATAGTCATTCAAAAGTTTCCCACATCCTCCAAAAAATGATAATGGGTGTTTTGTTTTAATCATGTTCAGTAACTATTCTCAGTTCTCATGCCACACCCGTTGTTGTTTTTGATATTTGGTATTATGATTCATTCCATAAATTCCCCTTTATTCATGAATAATTAATTACCATTGTGTTTCTCCATTAACCGAATAGTGAACATAAGAAAAGTAATTTGGCTATTTCGGGAGCATCATTCTCCATCCATGTCTTCTCTCATATCAAACACTCCCAGGGGATAGTTAGAAAATGGGAACCCCGAGTGCTCGATGATTTTACAACACACTCATATCAATAAACTATCACATGTTACTTATTTTTTTCTCTCAATGACCATGACTCTCCTATGATTTAGGACTAGAAATGTTTTGTTTCACTAGTACAGTTGAAACGTGATAACAATGCATATTAAAAAAACATGTCAAGAATGAGTTATTTTAGAGTGAATAGACTGAGGTTTGTAAGGGTTACCCACAATTTGGATACTCTCCTTTATAAGATCCCCTATGAGTTCAACCCCTTTAATCAAGAATTCATGTTTATTTGTCCTCTATTGAGTACCCTCCAGAGTCTAATTAAACTATTCCTGGTTGGAAACCTCTTCTCAAGATTTAAAATAGACTTATTTGGCCCTGATACACATCTGTTTCTGCTCATCCCAATATTATTACACCAAGGATTTTTCCACCAATTCCTTAGCTACAACCTCCACTAGTAGATCCTTCATATGCACAATGATATTAGATTTCAAAGTTTACATGGTCATATTCTATTAAAAAATACATTTTTGGTGGGTGATCACCTCTTCAGATACCTGAACCACCTATCATCCAATAGATTTTTTTATATTTCGAATAATTGTCAAAGACCATTTATTCATCACATGCCCACTTTCTGATGATGTCCCACGATATTCTGTGAAGGTCACTAAATTCCACACCCATGTCAATTGGATATCATGCTAGTGGAAAGGTGACCCCACCTTAGTTGGAAGGTCTATATTGGCGTGTGTGTGGTGAAGTTACACACATACCATCATGCATTCCAAGGAATAACATGGTCATAATTTATATAATACATTTTAGAATAATAAAATTACAATGGTGGAGCATGATCGTATGGTGGAAACACTATCAACATATCAATGGTTGAATAATTTTTGAGAATTTTATCGACCATGGGATGCCTGGAATCCATTCCCAAAAAAATCTCCTCTGCAACCCCCTCACCTATTGTAGAAGCCTCTATATTATCATTTAAAAACTAAAGATGAAAAAGAAACATCCCCACCTCGAAATCATCCCCTATTGGTTCTATTATATTTTCCTAATCACTTATAGCCACCACAAAAGGAATGTTTTAGGCAACTGAATCTAGCATAGATTCTGTGGTTTCTCTTGGATATTTTACAATTTTCATCTCCTCTATGTCTATATCATCTACTATATCCACCTCTAGTGTTTCCCCATTAAATGAATCATCCTTTACAACCCCTTCATCCATCACGATAATGGTAAAATCTTAACCCCCTTTATTAAGGGCATGGTCCCAATTGTCCCTTCTCGTAGATCCTTTTTAGTAGATTAAACATCCAAATTCTCCATTCCCATTTCCACCTAAATAATATCCCTCATTTTTTCATCCTTACCCTCCTAATCCACAGACTTGGATGATGAAATTCTAAACTGATCCCCAAACATTGTTTTATCAAACATTTAAATAAGACTTAGTGAAACCCAAAAAATGAAAGGCATGGGAAGAAATAGTGAAAGTTGGAATAGGTTTACAAGAATTATATAGCATAGTTATGATATCATATATGATCACATGAACATTACTCGAAAGAGTCATCCCACTAGTGGTCACTGCCTCTATGACATGCACTACTTTGGAAAATGATGAGTTTCCCTTATCCCGAACATTAGGGATAACCCCCATGCTCTTCCCTTCGAAGATTAATCATACCTATCCCTTTTAATCTAGTTTAACATGATCCTCTACCACTTTAATTATCATTGACACTTATACATGTACTAGAAGAGTCAGAAAAAAATCATAATAGTCAGATAGTATCCAAAGAATTTCTGATCAGAGTATTAACCTGGTTGACAGAAGGGAAATATTCAATGGGAGAGTATTAATAGGGTTCTCACCCCTGGGACACTTTTGAATATAACTATAGAGGGTCCTAAGTATCTAAATAATTTTATGATATATTTTTAGAGGATCCCATACCAGATAACAACTTTACCTGAGTAGTCATAGGGTTCACAGTACATCCATTGTGGACCAAATCATCTAGCTCTCTTATATACTATATCTCCTCATCTAGGGTCACTCCAAAGCTATTTCTATCATAACAATGCTCGTTGAGGATTATTCCTATTTTGTTTATATCCTTCCGCATCCAATGAAGAGGGTTGATAAATATAAAACAATCATTGATGTATCAAGTAGAGTTTCATTACCAGGGTTATCTAAAAAGTGAAGCATCTTTTATGGACCATGTAAAAACAACCTAATGAACTCCATAGAAGGATCTCATTCTTCTTGAAAAAACATTCTTTTAAGATATGATAATATTTTTTCTCCTCTTACTATGGTCCCCACCTATGTCAAGCCTAGGATTTCCAACTATACATATTCTTCCATATCCTCTTGGAAATCGTGCCCCCATATCATGCTCTAAATAATTCTCATCCTTTGAAATATAGTTTTAGGGCCTCTTATTAATCATCATTAGTGGTTTTGTCCTTATAATATTCCCTAGATATGTGCTATCCCATATTATAAAATAATTGTGGGACATACCATAGGAATCAGTAGTCAATGGAGTTTTTTACAGGCCTTTCTCTTCCTCGTGAGTGAACAATCCCCAGGTTTTCTTTAATAATAACAGTTGATTCTCATGGGTATCCTCTTTGTAAAACTTCAGTGCTAGACACTAAAGGAACCAGAATATCCTTGTGATATTTTTTATGTTTCATGGATCATAGATCGCATTGTAGTAGAATACTTCCACCAATACCCCACATCATATATTCAGACTATAAAATTATTTCTCAATAGTCTTCATTCAATTGAAAGTCAATGTACCTATCGGAAGGGGAAAGGGGTGAAACATGAAGCACTATTCTATCCCAACCCTTTCTAGCATATCAACAGGGCTCAACCTAATTGGATGATTCCTTGTGATGATTGTAATATCATAACAATGTTTTATAGTGATATGGGATATGGGATTTGGGTATTCATATCCTCCATGTTCATGGTGACCAAACTTTAAATTAATCATATGGTCTTACACACATAGATTGGGTCATCCAATGGATTAAATAATAGAGCACCATGTATAAAATCACTAATATAGGAGAAAATTGATTTATTTGATACCATGTCACTAGAATCACCATTGTTATGATGGTTCTCGATCACAAACACATGTGTGCATAACTATCTAGGATCATCCAACATGAGATAAGCATGGAGGTAATCTCCACTAGCCTGACCACATGAGCCTCATGATTAATGATTTATGAAAAAATCATTGATTGAGTCACCTACATTACCATACATTATGAGATATCTTTTCTCTGATGAAACTAACCATGAAATGTATGTGGACATCCATGTTTACAATCCATTATCTTATTCATAAAATAGTTAGACCACTATATGAATGGGATATCCTTCATCCCCCACTATAATTAACTATTCTCTAACATGATGGTTGGAATCACCCTTACAAGAGCTCATATTTTCTCATGGTCCTCTAATACATTCTATGTGAGGAGAAACACATCATAAACGGATCATTTATTGGGATCCTATTGATCTGGTGAAATTAAAACAATATGATGAAAAACACCACATGATTTATATGGGAATTATATGCACCACATGACCACCTTCTCAGTAGTTCTGGTGTGTTGTCTAGGTGGTACTATTAAAGAAACTATGAGGCCTATTCCACCTCAAAATTCACTACATTATACATAACATAATAAAATTTATTTCTATACATGAATTCTAGATAAGTCTAATCCCATTCATATTTAAAATTTTAAATTTAGTGAAGATCCAAAAAATCCACCTTGACAATTGTATCATACTATAGGGGTGTATTTACCATCCACCAACCACTCCCTATTCATGTTGATTACATGTTTCTAGAGTGTGTACACCTTGAGTGACACATGATTTTTTAGGATGTTCCCCCCAACAACCATATATCACTAGTACTATCTGGGATACTCTTGAGAAATAATGATATATCTTCCTTGCATTCCTCATTAATAAATACATATTGCCTTTTCCTATTGACAAAAAAGTAAAGGTTTTTGAAAAGTGGGTACTCTTTATTTGCTCTTATCAGTCTCATAGTGATTGAATCATGGAGTAATGAACATTAGAAGCTCTTCCTAATCAATATGTTCACAAAAATACCCTCCTAAGATATCTAAGTAGTGATGGTAGCTTCAGAACTTATTTGGTTCAAGAAATAATAGTTTTTTAATCTAGTTAGTATATCCTTGTTTAAATGAGATGTGTTCATGGAGGTGTTGAGCTTTGTGATAAATGTTTATTGAACTCACAAAGAACATATTATTATTATGAGTTTCTTGAAAATTGATCTTGTAATTTTTGACATAAAATGATCATTGTCCCTTTAAGGTTCCCCCTATCTATAGTTCTACAGCCACCCATGATTCATGAGACATCTTCACACGCAGGCATCATGAACAATATTTCTGAATTCACATTCTGGAAGGGGGTTAATTTCCAATTTGTTTGTAATTTTTCTATATAATATGACACTCCATTTTCCATCAGCAGCAATTCTGCTGGTTTTTATTTATTGACACTAAAATAAGCATGTCATGGGAATGTTCAATGATGAGATGATCAGTTTGGAATGAATTTGGGCCAAAATTAACCGGAATCTCATCTAAGGGATTGTTTTTCAAATATCACCACCTAATGAAATAGTTAATTCACATGAAATATAAATATATGGAAAGGCCTTATGATAACCTCTTTGATGCATCAATCCCATTTTGTGGGGCCATTCACGACTATGTGGAGGCCTTAAAATAACTTGCATGAAGTGTCAATCATGTTCTCGGATCTCCATCCCCTCATAAAGATCATAAATCATTGTGAATGCATCCAATTATAATAAAACTGACACCCCAATAAATACCCTCTTATGTATGACTTTTTATGGTATGTGTGACCTTTGAGCTTCTCCGAAATTCTCCTCGTTCATGATAAATCTAAACTTCACAAGTTAATGAGAAAATAGATATCATAAGGTACCAACCATTGAGGAACCACCTATTAAAGGTTTATGAGAATCTCTACCTAATGTGTAGATTGATTTTTTGATGTCCAATTTCCTTTGTGGAATAAAATTACCCATTAACAAGATTAAGACTCCATGAGTAACCAACCCTTAATGAAACCCACTCCATGAGAATAATGACCATACCCAAATGTAGGGTCACTCGATTTCATGAAGGATACCCATTTTTTAAACCCCTAACCATCGTGTGTTTCTCGATCATCATGTGAAATCTCTATATGAGTATCTAATATTTTCAAAACTCCTCTACTAAGAAACTTCCATGATACTTATTTCAACTGAAACCCTTTTTCGATGGTCAAGTGATTGGGTTCCCTAAACCAATTCAGAATTGGTTCAACTACACCATGGGTCCCTCTATAGGCACTTTCACCCATTCATGTGTCCCATTACATCACATCATGTTTGGAAAGTGACTTCATCCTACTATTTATCTCTAACCATAGTTACCCTAATGTCATTCAATTCTAATAAGAGGTACCCTAATGGATGACATATTAATTTCCACTTCTCTATGTAAGTTCCAACACCATGTGTCATCCAATAGTTCATGAGTGGTGTTCATTAAAAGAAATAAAGGTGGATTATTAAAGGAAACAATTAAACTACCTTTTTTGAGGTTCCCTATAATTGATCTTACTTTTCCATGACATGGTACCCCTTAAAAAGTAAATATCTCAATGTCTGATCAAAATGTTGTAAAACTGCATATTTTTGCATCCTACACATTAAACATTAAACATCAGGAAAAAATCATCATTACATGATTTAATTTTTTTTCCTTACAATGAATATTTTACAAAGTATTCTTTGTGTATGACTCAAATTGGTTGAAACCCTCTCTCTAACAATAGGATGATCCTTCTACAAATTGAAGCTTAGATACAAAAGCAGCAAACCGTATCCTCATGAGTGATACTCTTAAAAATATTACATTCCCTAAAAAATACCCACACCATCCCTTAGTGAAACTCCTTTCACAATTAGAGCATCTTTAACCCACAACATCAGAAAATATGGAATTTCCCTATCACTTTACTTTCAACTATGACATCAAACATCATGAGCTTTGAATTTTGACTCTTAAATGGGGTACATGTGTTGCCTCCATGAATTTCAATTCAGACATCCATAAACCCATGTTTGATATATTATCTCATAGGTATGAACCTATAGATCTATATCAATATGTCATTTTGACCCACCTATCATTGTGTGACATCTTCCCTCTAAGGGACACATATCCATATTCACCTCAATAGGGAATCATAATCCATACATCCATGTGTGATATCATCCAATAAATATGCACACCTACAGATCAACTTCAATATAGAATTATGATCCATCCATAATGTTGTTACATCATCCTTCATTGGGACAAACCTCCTTATGCTTCCTCAATAGGGATTCCTAATCTACCACCTTTATATCCACCTAAATAGTAAATTTTGTTCCATCCATCAATGTTTCATGTATTCACTCATAGAGACGCAACTATGTATATTCCTTAATTTGTAATTCTAATCCATCAACAATAGTGTGACATTTTCCCTCTAAGGTACATTCCTCCATGATCCTCCTCAGTAGGGCATCTTGGTAAACTACCTCTAGATAAACCTCAATAGGTTGTCAGGATCCATCCATTAAAGTGTGGAATATTCCATACAATTGGAACAATTAACCAATCATTAATTCTCAAATGGGTGTTTAGAAACAATACAAATATTACATTAATCATACATCCTCCTATCCCTATGAGAATATAACCATGTTATTGTCCCTTAAATACATTAAAATCATTTCCCAATACATAATACCGACCTTGTGCAAAAACCATGGGATGTGTGAGGTTAGAATCTTTGCAGGGCATACATACCAAGTGTTAATTACCTTATGTCAACATGGGATTTCTTGGTCTATTTTTTTAATATTCCACATATGAAATTCCATCCAAAAAAAGATTTACAGGTGACCACTACTCCCAATGTCCACAGATTCCCATAGATTCCCAATGTGACTAATTTTCTAAGTGATGGATGTTTTCCATTCAAGAGGGAAGATATGTAATTAACTAGAATCCATATTGAGATTACACTGAGATTATGTTATGAAAACATGACTAAATCATTAATGGTGACCCATACTAGGGAATGATTTCCAAGGAGGATTCCACGAAAGTAGGAAACTACATCTTAAAATCTAGTTTTTTTATCGTGGATAATACATCACTATCAAATGTGATAAAAGTTTTCTATTTTTTTCAATTTTGAATGTGGGGAGACATAAGTAACTATTATTCCACACTGGTTGCTATAAAAAAGTGTAAAAAACATTTATTCATAAATTTTTGAGACTTGACTCGATTCCAGATTTATATTATCTATAAACGTTTTCATCAATTTTAGGTGGATTTTAAGGAATCTAAGAGAACTTTAAATTTATTCATACTATCATAAAAATATTTTTCTCTAAATGTGAGGTATAGGAATATGATATAATATAAAAACATTAATAATAGAGACAACATAATGATTTTATAATAATCTAAAATAAAACACCATTAAAACCAATTGTTTGTATCGAAATATCGTAGATAGATCTAGACTAAAAAAATCAGAAAATTGTCACCCACTCTTATCGATTGATTAGTTTAAACAAAAATTTTTATAGGGATAAATTATACTTATGAAAGTTTCACAATTTGATACTAATTTTTAGTCCAAAAAAGGATAATCCATGTGGTCTTGACGGGTGAATAGACAACATTAAAATTTATTAAATAAATAGATTAATTATTAATGTAAATACGCTGACTGAATGTGATTTGGAGTAAAACAAATAACATAATGATCATTGTATGGTAGTTAGAACACAATTTGACCTAGTCAACCATTATATATATCTACTCTCTAAAATATTAATTGTGTATTAGAATTTTTTTTGGGGAATCATTACCTAGTTACAAATACGTTTTCTACAAAGTAGAGTGATAAAAACACTAAAACATAATCTTTTTACCTGAAATCACATTCTAATTACAGCACTACCTTTAGACTATGGGAGTCACTACCCAAATAGTTCGAACATTATAATTTATGGGTCATAACACAAGTAAATATAAAAATAATTGTTTTTTATAAAAAACAATAATTAGAATATTTAGTGTACATGAATGATGGGATGGAGTGTTTGATAAATAAGAAACTATAAGAAGAAAATGATTGTTAAAGAAATAAGATATAATTTTACATGTGAAATGTAATGGATCATATCTTAAAAGAAGTAGAAGATGAAAAATATTTTGACTGATCATTACCACATAAAGTCAAAAAAATGGAATGGCCCTCTTATAAATAGCATATTCATTATATAATCCCCACAACATCCCTTATTGACACTACTTTCACAATTCAAGAATCCTCACAATATAACGTCAAAAAATAGGGAATGTACATATCACATGAATTCATACTATGAAATCAAACTACTTATGTTTTGATGCTTGTATCTTAAATGGGGTTAATGGGAGACCTCCATGAGTTTCAATTGGGACGTCTATAACACCTATTGTGACATCTTCTTACATATGGATGCACTTATATATCTATATCAATATGGTATTCTTATCCCTCTATACATGTGTGACATCATTCCTCCTAAGGACAGACCTTCGTATTCACCTCAATAAGGAATCATAATCCATCCATCCATGTGTGACATATTCAAATAAAGGGACACAACAATGATTCCTCTTCAATATGGAATTATGATCCCTATATAATGGTGTGAAATCATCCTTCATAAGGACTCACATTCTTGAGCCACCTCTATATAAAATCCAAATAAACCACCTTTAGGTCCACCAAAATAGGGAATTATGATCCATCAATCCATGTGTCGTGCCTTCCCTCGTAGAGACACACCTCTAGATCTTCGTCAATTGGGGATTCTAATCCATCAACACAAGTGTGACATCTTCCATCCTTGGGACACACCTCCTAGATCTCCTTGATTGGGGATTCTAGCGAACTACCTCTATATCCACCTCAAGAGGGTTTTCGGATCCATCCATAAATGTGTGGAATATTCCATTAGAATTGGGACACTTAACCACTAATTCACTCTCAAAATGATTTTTAGACCTTGAACCCATTTAATATTAAACCAACATCCTTTTATCTCTATAAGACTTTAACCATGTTATTGACTCAAAATTACATTATTATCAATCCCCAATCCATAATACCTACCCCGTGAAATAAATATGGGATGGATTGGGTAAAAATCATTGGATGTCATACATACATGGTGAATTTAACTTGTGATCATCATGGGATTCCATGGTTTCCGTGAATAAGACTCCACATATGAGATTCCGTCTAGATAAAGTATTTATTGGTTACCAATTCTCCCAATTACAATAGATTCCAATAGATTCCCAATGTGACTACTCTATTAATTGAAGTATGTTTCCATTTCAAGATAGATGCTATGTAATTAAATAGAATCCAAATTGAGATTACTATTTGATTGTTTTCTCCAAACGTGACTAAAAATTTCATGGAGACCCATACTTGGGAATGACCTCCAAGGAGGAATTAGTGGATGTTAGAACTAATATCCCATCATCTGGTTTTGTATCTTGGATAAGACATCGCTATCAAATGTGATAAAGGTTTCATGCCTTTTGAATATTAGAATTTGGGGAAACCTAAGTCACTCTCATGCCATGCCTATGCCCTAGTCAAATTTCCGAAAACGTATATGCTTAAATTTTTGAGATATGACTATATTTTTTATTTCTAGTATGAATAATCTTTTTCATCAATGTGAGGTGGATATTGTGGAATCTGAGAATCATTTACATTTATTCCTACAATCATAAAATGTTTTCCTCAAATGGTGTGGTATATAAATATGTCAGAATATAAAAACATAAATATTAGAGTCAACATAATTATTTTATAGTAATCCTTAATGATCAACTATTTAATAAATTGTTCGTATCAAAAACTTGAAATAGATATAAAATAAAAATTAATAACATTTTCACTCACAAATATTGATGGTTTGTTGTTAAAAAAAAAGAATGACTGGGATACATTATACTTTTCAAACATCCAACCTTTTACACTAATATTTAATCTAGACAGGGTAAAGTCATATGGTCTAGAGGGGTGAATAGTCCAAATTGAAATTTACAAAAAAAATAGGTTAATTATTAATGTAAATTTTTTGAGCTAATGTGTAGTGGAGTAAAAGGGACGACATAATGATATTTTAATGGCATTTTTAAAAAATATAACCTAGACTACCCTTTTACCTCCCTAATGTTCAAGGGATAAATTTTTTATTAATATTATTTTTGTTGGGGAATCCTAACCTGTATACATAATCCTTTTCTACAAGGATGTGGGATAACTACACTAAAATATTGACTTTTTATGGAATGTCACAACCTAATTACAACACTACCTTAAGAATATGGGTTTCATAACCCAAATAGTATAGACATTATTATTTATGGGTCGTAACCAACGCAATTAAAAGAATAATTCATTTCAATGTAAATTAATAAATAAAAAATTGATTTAACAGGAATGATGGGATAAAGAGTCAGATAAATAAAAAATATTTGAAAAATAATATAAATAATGTAATTATATTTAATAGTTTAGGGGAAATGTATTGGATCTTCTCTTAAAATAAGTAAAAGTTGAAAAATATTAGGTTTCGTCCTTGAATGAGCTTCCATTTGATGGATATAATATTACACAAGCCAGGCATTATGAAACACATCAATATTTAGAGTGAATCTGTTTTGATTCATGAAACTTCATGTTATCTCTTGTGTTTGGTGCCCATTTAATGCATCCACAATCCATTAAATATGATCTGTGTAAACTTGTAAACCAATCTCTAATAGGGTAATGATATACAAAATAAAAATTGCATAATTATCCATGTGGGAAAAAATTAACATTCATAATAATCATTACAATTATCATTTGAATTTAAAACAAAAAGATCATTTTAAACCAATTTTTAATACTTATTAAAAAATTAGAATATTCTCCATAATAATAGGTTAGATAAATCACATGAATATAATATTAGGATGTGATGGTTTTAATTTTAAAGGGATATCTAATTTTATGTCACAGATAATTATGGAAAGATCTAATTACGATGTATTAAATACTCTAAAGTAGATTTTCAAAAATTTTATTACTATAAATGTTAATTCAGAAAATAATAACATTATTAAATCAACTCAAAATATATAAACATAAATATTTAAAAAATATTTTTTATAATTCAACGTGAATAAAAGAAAATTTTAATAATATTCTAAAATTAATTAAATATTTTAAAAAAACATCACATTGCATTTATATTATATATATTAATTTTATAAGTCAATAAATAAAATTAAAAAATTTAAAAAATTGTGAATGTTGTTAATTATATTATCATAAATGAATAAAAAAGGATCATGCCTAAAAATTCTGATTAAAAAAAATTCAAAAAAACTGACTATTCATGCCAATTGGTCATGCGGTTTGATTACTTGCCGTTCCAATAATGTGATATCATTTTTCGTATGGTTGGTATACTAACAAGGAGAATATAATGTGCGACCTCTTTAAATAACATGTGGTATTTTAACTTATCATATTAATGCCATGCGATCAATTAAATATAGTTTATGTTAGCAATAGTTATGATAGTGCATAGTCAGTAGAATATATAATAATATAGTAACTCAACATGCTATGAAGATGATAAAGGTGTAGTTTCAATGATACTCATAAATCATAGATTCACATTTAATTTAAACTAAATGTATGAGCCATTCATTCTACAAGATTGTGGTATAAACATTAATCCATCTCACCATTAATAAAACCAGGTGAATATGTTGTGCATGTAGTGTATATTATGAGTTATTAGGTGTGTTAGGTGATATGGATGTGTTTTATCAGATTAAATGAATACATAAAATTAAATAAAACCATCATTCAAGATATTTATCCCTTATATTATGGAAAAATACTAATTTCTACAATAAAAAAACATGTGTTCTTACATGTACACAGTTTGAGTTCTTACATTTCAATGTGTTGATGCTTCATGTGGAGGGAGATGGAAAACATGCTGATTTATTTCATATTATATTGAAATGTTCTTCATGTGGAAGGTTTATAAATGACTTCATGTAGTAATTATATAAATCCATCATGTTAGGTAGGAATATAGGTTTATGATAGGTTTGATAGTGTTCATTGTAAAACACAAAGGACATTAATAATAGAATTTGTTTAATAGGTGGTGTCATGAAAAAATTATATTTGTTAAATTTTCATTACATTTAAATAATAGAAACCATAAAAGTCCCCTTTGAATTAAATTTTTTAGAAATAAAAAGATTTACAAATGATAAAATAAATATTCAATCCTAGCTATATAAAATAAGATATCATTGAAAAATAGTTTATGATATAAACTAAAAGATGAATAATAAATAACACGAATGTTTCATAAATTCAACCATTTTTATAAAGTATATAAATGTAATTTTAATAATTTCAAACAATTTATTGAGATATAGTTTATTTTTTGATTTATTCAATTCAATAAATAGAATTTGATTCTAATTTATATCATCTGTGTAATTATTTTAAAAGTAAAGATATTATATATTAAAAATTCTAGATTTATATAAACATTTCATTGACATTGGCCAAATTTTAGACACCTTAAACCCTAAAATTCATAGTTCACCAATTATTAATTAAATTTAAATAGATAAAATTTATTTCAAAAAAACATTTCATCATTAGATCCAAGATATATAAACTTAAATATAAATTAAAAACAAAAGAAAAATCTAATACACTATAAACTAACAAATATATTTCAAATCAAAATCATACACTATGTTCTGATAAAAAATCAAACATTCCAGAGATTGAAATAGATTATTTCATAGTTGAAAATTTTCTATTTAGAAATATATATTTCATATTAAAGATTATTTATAAAAATATATTAAATATTAATCAATATATATTAAAAATATAATGATATTTTAAAAATTGAAATCCATATAAAGTATTGAGTGACTTCGCAATATTAAAAAATGTAAAATATTAACAATGAAAAACCCAATCATTACTTATTTTATAAGGATGTTGAATATTATCACCCACATACTATTAATTAATTTTCTTTATTCATCCCATTAATAGGTTTTTATATCACCCATTTCAATGATATATTTTCTCAGGAGATTACTTTTAGTAAGGATAATGAAAGATTTGTTAAAATGATAAATAATAAAGATATAAGTAATGTTTAAGTTAGATTATATAATAGTAATGTATGTGACTAAATTCTCCAAGATACTAAACCATCTGATCATTGATTTTTTTTTCTATTATCTTATTTATCTTGAAACTTATATAATAGAAACATAATAAAATGTTGGTCTAAATAGTTTGTATAAGATAAAAAATTAGTTAAATTGGCAATTAGGATCAGAATATAATAGTGAAAACATTATGGATATGTATTAATATAGGTACGTGTCATATTTTTTGGAAAATTATATGTCTGTGGTTTATGATCAATGAAATTCCTATCAATAAATTACATTTAGATGTGAATATAAAATAGTTTCACCTTGGATTAGTGTCCCTAAAAAGATTATATGGGGAATTGACATAATCATCACTTAGTGCAGAACAAGGTGTCCTTGGCACACACATGGTTTGATACTCAGAAGTGATATCCTTTAGTTGGTAAAAATATATATACAAAACATTATAAAATATAAATAAATAATGTAAATATTCTTATTAATGTAATAATATAATTTATGTAAGTGGTCTTAGAAGGTTCATTTTGTAAAAAATACTAGACATAAGGATCTCATAATATGTAAACATTGAATTAATTTTTTCATAAAAATAAATTATTCATGATTTGTTCACATAAGGTTGTTAAATTTTTTTTTATTTTAAAAACTAGTGTGAACTAGGAGAAGTCATACCAGAAACACATGTGCGGTACAATGAAATGATTATCTAAATGACATCCCTAGTTAAATGGGATGTGGAGTTCACAATGTCATGGTAATTTTTACCCAACAATCTTGGGATATTAAAAATTAAAAAAACATAAAATTTCTTCCCATACCCATGAAGGAGAAACTAGTTATCCATAAATGTATGCAGAATTTTCCACTGACATTCAGTTGTTATTCTGATCCACATATCGTTGAATAGTGGGATAACTCAATGGAGAATATATATTTAGTGGTCAACTGTTTGTATAATGAGAATATGAATTTGGTTATCTATCAATTTTATGGGGAGAATAATCAATGATGGGAGTGGATGAATAATAAAAATTGAAGGATGAAAATGAAGTAATAGAGTGGGAAGACATTAATAATTCATTTCTTATTAATTATTTCTTATAAACCATTGAAAAACATATAGCGGTATAAGACCTATATATCAAGAACAATGATGATAAGATTCCAATAAATTTTGATGATAATTTCTTCGGTCTTTCAAGATATTCCTTAGGTTTTGTTTTCAAAAATTATCGAAAAATAGATATAATATTTAGTTGTTTAAGATCACTCATTCCAAAGGCTCTAGAAATGTAATATTTTTATAGATACTAATAAGTATTTCAATGTTCTATCAAATTACAGAAATAGAAAGAAGAATGGTCCCCTGGTTAATAATCTAAGAATCAAAATATGGCATTTAAATCTAAGGGGTTGAATGAAAAATATGGATAGTTGATCCAACCACACATATGCCATGAATTTAGGAAGAAGAAACATGGGAATATCCTCAAATTTACAATAAAATGATTAAATTATGGGATCTAGGCCCATCAAACTAATTAATGTCTAAGAATGTATAAAAGATATCAAACATGATTGTTGAGGGATGTAACCTCCAAATTAACTATCTTAGGTACAATGCTTCAACTATAGTGATCACGTAAAATATAAAATCCATTGAAATAAACAATGGACCATTGAGGGAAATTAGTCTCAGAAAGCACTAAAGATGAAGGAGTATAGGAAAAATTATAATGTCACCACCACTGTTGTGGAGTATGAAAATCATGTCATATAAGGAACTCATAATATTCACTTAATAATGTAAATTGGTTTATTTAATTTTAGTTATATTCATTTCAATTTTATCATTAAACTTATCATGAACTGTTAAATTACAACCTAGATAACTTGAAGTTGAGATATTCTAAAAAACACCTAGTGGTGTGATCAATGAAACAAAACTGTTGAAATAATCTCCTAATAACATAATTTGATGGTTCATTTATTGAATCATGTAATCCTTCCCCTAATTTAATTTAATACTATAGTGGGATTTGTTTTCCTTTAATTATAGGGATCCCACTTAAATTTTTAGAACAAGAAAATATATTTATTTATTCCAAACCATCCATGATCCTTTAAAATTAATAGGAAGATCTGGAATCTCTTTCGAAAAATAACATAATGGTCTGGGTGTCGATATCCAGTGAAGAACCATACATTTCCTAAAAGTTTATGTCTATGTAATGTACAAAACATGAGAAAATGTTCGTTTTATGTCAAATATACAGAACTATTTCATATATAATATTCGACACTTCCTCAATATTTTTATATAATATTACCAATAGATGATATAAATATTGAAACTCATATAACTAAATTCATCAATAGGACATCCCTGATCGAACTAGAGGAGTTAAGGGAACATCATCAAGAGAATTTGGAAAAGGGGTCCATACACACTAGTGAATCACCATGTGGTGTCTCAATGAAATTTGAAATGAAAAATTATGTATCATTGAATTGTTGTATCTATTATTAGGAAATCAAAAAGACTACCATATTTAAAAAAGGATCACCTTCAAAATATTTATGAATTTTTCGATCATCATTGATGATATTTTTATGTCTCAAAGGAGGAACAACATGCTACATATTATAAATTTAAGGTGAATAAGGAATATATTTAGTCTTTATTTATTTCATTGAGATATGGACACTATGAGTTTATATTTATGCCTTTCAGATTCTATAACTCCTATATAATCATCATAGACAAAATGAGTAGAGTCTTTAGAGAAAATCTCTAACAATTTATGGTAGTATTTACTGTTTATTTTATCATTTCTTCCAAGAGAATGTGGGTCCATTAAGAACATCTATAAGTTGTGTTGGAAACATTAAAAGAGGATAAAATGTATGACAAGTTGAAATTTGTTTAATTTTTTTTAGAGAATTACTTTTTCTGTTGAACATGATCATTTGTGAGGTAATTTCATAGGACCATTCAATGACCAAGGAAGTTGAAAATGGTATATCCCCTCATGTTTAATATAAATATATAGTTTTTTAAGATTAGTTGTCTATTGTAAATGTTTTATGATAAATTTATCATGGTTTTATATCCTACTAACTAAATTAACACATAAATGGGGAAAGTATGTTTAGATAGAATAATTTTAGGAATGATTTGTGGATATCAAGAATTGTCTAATCGATACAATTTTACTCACTCTTCCATATAGTTGAGAAGTTTTTTGATATATGATTATTCATAAAAAAATGCCTTTAGTTACATACTCATGTAATATGATAATGTTATAGCTCTTTTCTTATCACAATTGAAGATCCTTGAGAAAAAATATCTAAATCATGATTCGGAGTTAGCTGTTATGATCTGAACCATGAATATTTAGTGAAACTACAACTATGGTACATAGTGTGACATATATACAAATTACAAGAGTTGATAGTATATATTAATATATAAATATCTCAACATTAATCAATAAATATGGATAGAGATGATAAAATATTATGATTACTCTAGTAACTATAATCCTGTAATGGAAACAAGGTTGCTAGTACTATTTGTTGGAGATTTCTTATGAACTACTCAGTGAATTGGATTGATAAATACCCAATCATCATGGATACTAATTAGATGAAATTATCAATCCAAATGATAGTTAAAACAACATATATTTCAAAAATTATTTCCCAACCATCTATCCCATAGAATATAAAGGAGTCACAATGGAATGTAATTTAGCTTCAAATGAATGAGGAAGCAATAATGGTGTGGAGGATTCAAGAATTTTACATCAATGAAGATGGTCTCATTTATATTAGTAATATACTTTGTGTGCCTACTTCACCTGAGATAAGAAATTATCTATTAGATAATCCATAGAGCTCATTTTTCTCCATCCATCTAGTAAGTATAAAGGTGTTCTATGATCATAGAAAGTACTTGTGGTGGAAAAAAATATTGAAAGAGATAATTGAGTACATCTAATTTTTTTGGTATGTCAGTAATTATAATTAGTGGAACAATAGTCAATGGGAATAATGTAACCATTCCTATTCCCCATGGAAATATGATAACATCACTATGTTTATTTTCACTAGTATTCCATTGACATAAAGATGAACTAATATTACCTATGTTATAATGTATCGACTCAACAAAACAACCCACTTACTCACTATTCATGAATATTTTCCTCCTAAACAACTATCCATGTTATATTTAAAGGATGTTGTGAGGATACATGGTGAACCACTACTAATCACCTATAATAATTACAAATGTTTTATATCTAAATTCATAATATGTATTCAACATGCTCTGAATATTAAATTGAATTTCAGTAAGACCTATCACTGCTAACTAATGGAAAATTTGATAGGAACATCTAGGAAATAGTGGACATGCTGAGAGCCTACACAATGTTAGTTAATGGATAATGGGATAAAAATATCCCATCATTTGAGTTATAATATATAAAAAATTCCACTCATGAATTCAAATGTATCCATATGAGGCTCTATATATAAATAAATGAGGATCTCAAACATGTTGGGATAAATTTGGTGGATGGAAGATAATTCGACCAGATCTTGGGTGCGGGATGAAAAAAAAGGTTAAATCCATACAATATCATATAAAAGGTACTCCATGTTTTAATAAGATATCTAAAAAAATTGATTGAGGTGATTGGAATTTGAAGTGGGAGATAGAATTATCATTCAAATATCTCTATGGAATGGGTTTTAGGGGATTGGAATGAAATGGAATCATATAATAGATATATTATACCCTTTGAGATCCTAGATCACATATTTCTTATAGCCTATTATCTAGATTCAACAATACCCTAATAAATTTCATGTTGTGTTTCACATATCTCTTCGAGTAAAGTAAATACCTAACACTTCACATCTATTAAATCTAGAGGATTTAAAATTAGATAATGACATCCCTTATAATGTGAATCCATTAATGAGCATAGAATATATAGAAACATATATACACAACAAAACATCAGACATTGTAAATGTACATTAGAAGATCAATATATATAAAGAGGTGATTTGGGAATCAGAGGAAATAATGAAATAGAATTACCCTCATCTATTCTCATGTAAGATTAGGATTTGAAATTTAAGGTATAAAATTTATAAATGGGGAAGAATATAACAACCCTATGTTTATTAGTAATATTTGTTTCTAGAAATAATATGTGATATTTCATATTATATTGTACTACACATAGATGAAAACAAAATATTATTTCATTAATAATTTTTATTAAATTATTCATTAATAAAACCCACAAGAACACAGAATATATCAATGGAAAAATATAAAATAGGAAACAAAATTGAAAATTTGTATCCTTCTAATCTGCACGAATCATTTCCCCCATGAATAAAATTACAGTAATGAAAGAGAATATCATTAAACCCATAAAAATCCAATAAAATGAAAATGTATAACCATGATTGTTGTTTTAATGAATTTTTAATGAAATAGTTATGATGTATTTATATGATTTAATATAACTATTATAATTTAAATGTAATCATTGGAATAGTAACATGACCATTATAATAGTAACATAGATAATAAGGATTGTATATAAACATCAAAATAACAAAATATAATTTAATTTATTGTATAATTTATGATATAATATAACATTAATGTTCCATAAAATAAATATAAAAAATGTATAAATAAAAAAAATTATGTGCACTTATTTAATAAACAAAATTTTAAAGTAATTTTTAAAAATATTTATTTTTTTTAATAATAATTAAAAGATTCAATGCTAGAAAATTATATTGATAAAAAGAAATTTATTTTTAGATTCATCATGTTGAAAATTTTCAAGGCGAATTTTTTGAAATTTTTTAAAAGATATAAATTTTTATGTGAATAATAAAAAAATAAACATTAAAATACCACATATTTTATGAAAAACTTATAATTAAATATTGACTTATTAAATGTTGAATTTGGTTTTAAGCCCTTTATATATTTAATATGATATATGGGACAATTGAATAAAAAATATTAATTCTTAAAGATATAAAATAATTCCTATAATAAAAAGTATACCCATAAAATAGAAATTTTTCATTTTTCCCAATTTATAGTTTAATAATAAAATTAATTATTTGTTATAATGTTATTTGAATTAATAATTCCATTTTATCTTATTTATAAATGATTCATAATGTTGAAATATTCACAATTATTATTTTTACCATTTATATATTAATTTTCTCAATATTGTTTCTTAAAAATACTATTATACTCAAGAATAAATAACCCCTCTCCCTCCACATGGAAAGACACTACACCATCACATAATGAAGAAAAATATATACTAAATAATACATTTATCCCTTTATCATACATAGTGACATTATGAAGTATACCAACTCCACTAAAAAATTTATTATTGTGTAATACGAGAGAAACAACAATGAGAAAATAATATGTTTTTATGAAATATTCTCTCATTATACTCATCTCTTAATTTTTGCAAAAAATTCAAAATAAAATCATTGATGATTCATTAATAATCATGTTAAAATTGTATTAATTTTGTTAACCTAGTAAAAAAATTATTTTTATGAAGTATTTTTATTTCATAATTACCATTTGTATTCTTTAGGACAGTGTCTTGTTAAAGGTTGGTTAACTGCCAATGAGAACCTTACCAAATCTTTTCTAATCACCACACATACGAATTGTTATCATAAATTCATTATCATATAAAAAATTAAAAATATATATTCTTAGATTTTAAATTATTTCTACTTATGTATTAATATCATTTGAATGAATAGCTAATTATAAATATTTGTGATATATATAATGATAATTTTATATTAAAACATGTAATCATTAAAAATGAGAATTATTAAATAAAATGAAAATATTATAACTGAAAATTGTTTAAATAAAAAAATGTAATTCACTTCTAATTCCATGTTTTAGTTAATGGATTTTTAGTATTATGTAGGAAGGAATGTGATCAAATAAAGGAGGATTTATTGTAAGGGGTTACTTGAACCCACCTTATTCTTTTTGGTTTTCACCTCTTTCAAATCATTTTAATAATGAATATTCGTCCAAAATCTCTAAAATGAAATTGCAGTATACATTGAAATGTATTATCGTTATATACATGTTATTACCCTAATGATATGATTTTTAAACTAAATACAATGATACATAAAAAATACATTATTCCCCTAAAACGTTTCATTGAATCATCTTGAGTTCTTATTAACCAGTAAATAATAATAAAGATTTAATCCAAAAAATGATTTATATTATTCAATTGGAAAACAAAAAGGTTATTCGTAAATCTAGGCCTTACAAATCATTTATGAAAATAGTTCCTTTCCAAATGTTTATTTATAGAATATGATTATTTTATGTTCCATGTGTGAAGAAATATTATGAGAATTTAATGATTTGGCTGGCAGTCAAGGAATTATAAATCCTAAATATTCATAAGAAATATGATATATCTCATTATATTATGACTATTATGTTGAGTCAATAAGGATTCCTTATTACTTTTCCTTTCCTCTATGTTTTGATAATCACAAACACTCTATCTTAAGGAAAATTATATTTTCCCTATTTTTTTATAAGGAACTTTTCTCCTTACCCCGATTTTCATTAATAAATAAAACTTTCCTTCCCCAAGGAAAATTTAACCTTTCCTATTTTTCATTATTCATATTTTAGTTTCTATGAATCTAACTCTTTTTTTTCTTAGTGAAAAAAATTTATTCACATATAAAACATCTGAATTTTATAAATACTTAGATATAGAGAATTCAGTTTTTAGGATCCAAATTCAGGTTTTGAATTCCTCTGAATTTAGGTTCCAAATTCTCTATAATTCAGACTCGGAAATCTAATAAATTCAGACTCTGAAATCTCTAAAACTCAGAATTATCTGAAATTCAGACTAAAAAATTCTCTAAAATTCCGACTCCGAATTCTTTGAAATTCAGATTCTGAATTCTCTAAAATTCAGACTCCGAATTCCTTGAAATTAAGACTCTCAGTTCTTTGAAATTCAGACTTCAAATTCCTTAGAATTCCGGTTCTGAATTCCTAATAAATAAAATTCTTAATTCCTTATAATATTGACTAATAATTTTTTTAATTACGATTTTTAATTCTTCATTATTCCGACTCTAAATTCCTTATAATTCATGTTCTAAATTCCATAGAATTTATGTTCCTAATTTACTTGGTATTTAGACTCCAAAGTCTACAGAATTATGATTTGGATTTCCATGAAAAATAAAATCCAAATATCCAGGTAATATAGACTCTTAATTATTACATACTTAGACTCTGATATTTATTATCACTTAGACTCCAAAAAATGAATTGGATTAAGAAACCATATTTTTCATACACTTGTTATAGTTATGAGACGATGTTGTACATTCTATTTCTAACTAATATTTGGTTGAGTGACACGTGTACAGGTCCCTATGAGATTCAAGGAAAAATATGACCATTGGAGGAGGGATCCGACCATTGGAGAGGTGCCTATAAATATGAGCTCATTTGAATAAGCTCAGGACTTTTGAAAAAAAGTTGATAACTCCAGAGACCACATGCTTTTGAAGTGATTTCATTCGAGAGAGATACTCTAATGATTAGTGCCTACAGGACACCTTGTTGAGCTTGCATCATGCATCTACGAATGTGGCTGTGTACATTCGATGGCTTCCGAGGATAGGTAGACAGAGGTGCAGACTAACTTAATGTTCTATGACTTCATTGATAAAGAAGATAGTGGTTCCATATTCTTTAAAGTTCAAGGGCTTGCAAGGATTTCATGATAGACTCTAATATTTCTATCGATGGCCTACACTTTTGTGGGTAAGACACATATTCTTGAAATTATAAATCAAGGGACCATTATCCAAGGTTGTTGGATACCTTACTCTTTTGGTTTAAAAGATTCTATACATGTTACTTGTATTATTTCATGTTTTTTTTCTGCTGCATTTTGATTATGAAGGAATTTATAACTATCTTTTACTTTCATATATTTTTAAACACTGATTAATAAAATTCTATACGCTTTAATGTATAACCATTTCCCTTTTAAACACCTCATATGTTTCATTTCTGGGACCATATTTCTGGAACCCAGAAGGTTTTTAAAAATAATAGGTTTTGTGAATTTACCTGGTTTAACACGTTTAAATATAGATTTCCATAAGGTTAAAAAAGGATAGTTTTATACCAACTTTAAATGTTCTAATGGAATTTTGAAAGTATACAATTCACCCCCTCTTGTATATTAAGCATATACATTCTTATTTTGATCCTAAAATTGGTATCAGAGAAGGTATCTAAAATACTTAAATTCACATATAAGTTTTCATTCTCATGTTTTCATTGTTCATAATATTTTCCTTGCGTGGGAATTTTTATCCTTGTTTACAAACTTCAATTATTCACATTATTTGTGTGGATTGATATTTTCTTTTAGATGGAAGGGATTAATGTGGGTTCAATAGAAAATATTAATCCAACTAAACCACATATATTTGATGGGAATGATTATGAATATTTCAGATATCGTATGAAGAATTTTGTTTTTAACACTAGAGTAGACAATTTTTTCATGCTTACTGGAGGATATAAAATCCCTCACAAAGAAGACAGTACATTCACCAACCAAGAAAAGCATGAATATCAATTAAAATTACAAGGTACGTAATAATTGTATTTGTTCTATGAATTGATATATATATATATAGCCAGATTTCATCTTATGAAGTATCAAATTGTATTTGGAAGAAGAATTAAGTAACTCAACATGGAATGTCAAAGGTTATTGAAACTAAGAGAGCTATTCTAAGAGATGAATATCATGGTTTCTTATTTCTTTATAGGTAACCCATATGTAAGGTAAAAAAATTATTCGTGACTATTGGTAATATCTTACAGTCTATGGGTGATAAAGGATTAGATGATGAACCTCTTGTAGACAAAATCATAGAAATCATGCCTAAAGAATGGGAATCTAGGAGGACAGTTATAGATAAAAATAAAAAAGTTACCCAGATTTCTCCTGATGACGTTTTTGGAACACTTATTCAACATGAGACTAGAACGAAGTGAGATGCTGATATGAATACGAAAAAGAATGGAAATGGAAGTGTTGATTTTACAAGAACATTAAATCATATGAATACTAGGACTCCTGAGAGAGTTACAAGATCCAAATCTAAGAGGACTGTTATTCAATCCGAATCTAGTTGAAGTGAATCTTTAGAAAAATAGTTATCCAATATTTCCCGAAGGATGAACAAGACTGTTGTACAGAAGAACATTCAATCTACATTCAAGAATAAAGATTCAAAAGACAATAAATATTCTTAAGTCACTTTCTATTAAACCAAAATAGCATGGAATTTAGGGTCATATTGTCCTATTATTAAGAGAAATGATAGAAATGAAATACATTCTGAGAGGAATAGAAATAAGTAATACGAGGTAAAATCTAAGAATGTTTTGAAAGCCAATGACATTTGGAGTTCCAGTAATGGTGACTCTTCTAAAGAATCCTCAGAGTATGAATCTTATAGACAGAAGAATCGTAGTCTATTAGCGAAGCTACCTATTGAAAATCAAATTCTACTGACTAAGGTACACAATTCTTAATAATTCACCAATGTATCCTAGAATGAAAATTATAGTGATTGTAAATATTATGAATCCTCAAATGAAGAATCTTTTTTTGATGAAGATAATACTTTACCTACTTATGAAGAAGTGTATAGGATTGCTAAGATCATTGATAATGAATATTCAAAAGTCAAAAAAACAGATTGATAAGGAATATTCTAGAATTACTACTCTTACTAAGGAATTATTAGATCTTTCTAGCGATCTTGATACGAAAACCCTTGATTTTGAAAGTATTACAAAAAATATTTAGGAAGTTAATTCTGAGAAGGATAAACATTCTAAGGATCATGAAAAATTAATTTCTATGAAAATTATTTTAGAGACTAACTCTAGTTCTAAAACTAATTTTTTTGAGGATAAAATCATAGTTATTAATCTGAATTCAGAAATATTTTCCTTGAGGATGTTTTTGTGAAACTTTACCTTATGTAATGAAAAATTTGATAAGATGTATTCCCAAATTCGATCACTAAGGAATAATTCTGGTTTTGGTTATACCCGTTCAAACCCAATATTTGGAAATAACTATTTTATTCCTCAAAGTGCTGCATTCTTCAATAAATTAGAGTTTGTTGGACATTGAGAAAAAGAATTCCTTGAAAAAACTCAGTCTTAAGGTTTTTATAAAGCATATTTTTCTAAGAAAATGTGGATACATTAAATTTTGCTTTCTGATATATACAGATCCAATAATGTTTGGGTTCAGAATGTCTAACACTATTATTTTCAAGAAAATAAAGAATGTACCAACAAAAATACATGGTACATGGATAGTGGATGGTCCCGACATATGACTGGTAACAAAAACTTCTTTGAAAATATTATCAAAAAGAAAAGAGGAAAAGTATCATTCAGAGATAATGCTCAGAGTGAAATTATTAGTAGATGTAACATTTTTCATCTTGTAAAAACATTGATTTCCAATTTTTTATTTATTAAAAGTCTCAAAAAAACCTCATTAGAAAAAGTCAATTCAGTGATGAAGGATTCCTTGTGAATTTTTTTAATGAAAAGTGCCTAGTACACAATTCCAAGGATGATTTAATTCATTCTACCAATAGGAAAGAGAATGTATACAAACTAAACATATAATACCATAGGAGACATGATCTATCTTGTCTAAGTGCAATGGAAGATCAATCTTGGTTATGAAAAAGAAGGTTAGTACACTTTTACTTTAGTATCCTATGTAAAATTTCTATGAAAAGACTAGTTAAGGATCTACCAAATCATAGATTTTAATCTTCAAAAGTCTACGACCCTTGTCAATATGCAAAGAAACATAAAACATGTTTTAAATCAATAGGTGATGTCCCAACTACTGATGCATTACAGTTAGTGCATATGGATCTTTTTGGTTAAAAAAAAACTAGAATCCATGCAAGATGAGAAAAATGAGTTCGTAAGAAATAAATTATGTACCATGGTTTAAAGACTTAAAAAAACCAATATTATTAGAGTAAAATAGTGTTTTAGAAACAAATGTGATGAAAATTGAGTCATAAAAAGAAATATATCGAGATTAGTTGATATTTGATATAATCAACATGAATGAATAGACTATAAAGAAACCAATTCTCTAGTAGCTACACTTGAATCTATTCATATCCTACTTACCTTTTCAGAATTCATCAATTTCAATGTTTTTCAAAAACATGTTAAATGTGCTTTACTTAATTGTTATGTTCAAGAGTATGATTTTGTTGAGCAACCACCTGATTTTGATGATTCAAAACACACTGAACATTTTTTCAGACTCACCAAAGCATTGTATGGCATTAAACAAGATCTTAGATCCTGGTATGATAGACTTACATGTTTTTTTTCTTCAAAACATTAATGTTAAAAGAAATGATGATCAAAAACTTTTATAAAATAAAGATATGAAAAAAGTTATGATTGTTCAAATTTATGTTGATGAAGTTATATTTGGATCAACTCAGAAATCATTAACTGATTCTTTTTCAGATCTAATGAAATCTGAGTTTAAAATGCATATTATGTGTGAGTTAATTTTTTCCCTAGGATTTGAAATTTCTAAAAAAAACAGAAGGAACTTATATATCTCAACATATGAATATTAAATATCATCTTTAAAATTATGTATATGACAACACTAATATTATTAGTCATCCTATTGGAACCTCAAATCGAAGTGTTCTTGATGAATCTGTGAAACAAGTGGATCAAACATCATTCAGAGGTATGCTTATGTGCAAGACATGAATCCAATACTATTGAATCTCATTTAAAGGAAGTGAAAATAATTTTTTGCTACATAAAGGGAACTGTTGATTAAGGACACTTTTATACCTTTCGAAATGATTTTGTTTTAAAAATATTTTCGGATGTTGATTTTGGTGGATGCAGAATAGATAAGAAAGGTATATCCAGAACATGTCATTTCATAGGAGATTCAGTAGTTTCTTGGTAATGCAAAAAGAAACACTCAGTATCACTTTCCACTGTGAAGCTGAATATGATGAGGCTGGAAGATGTTGTGATCAAGTGTTGTTGATGCAACACACACTCACATACTATGGTATGAGTTTTCCCAAAAAAATTATTTTGTGATAATACTACTTCCATTTCCTTATGAAAAAAGCATCCACATCAATATCGTGTAAAATACTTAAGTTTTAGGAATCACGTGTTGAGTCAATAATGTTTTCCTTATGACATTTCTATTCCTTCTTGTTGTGAAAATCACAAACACCTTACACTTAAGAAAATATATATTTTACCTCCATAAGGAAAATTTTCTTCTTTAAGGAAATTTACCCTAACCTAGATTTTCTTATACATAGCAATATTTTTCTTAAGTATAAATATCAGATTCATACCCAAAACCCCGAAATCATATAAGGTCAAGAATTGGATTATTCTATTTTTAGGATCCGAATTCTGTATGTGAACTTTCATGTGTTCGACTACGAACACTTATGAAGTTCGACTTCAAACTTTCATGAGTTTGACCCCGAACTCTTATGAAGTTCGACTCTGAACTTTCATGAGTTAGACTCCGAACTCTTATGATTTTTAACTCCGAAAAATCATGAGTTTGACTTGGAACTCTTATGATGTTCGTCTCTGAACATTCAAGAGTTCGACTACTAACTCTAATGAAGTTCGAATCCGAACTTTCATGAGTTCGACTTCGAACTCTTATGATGTTCGACTCTGAACTTTCATGAGTTGGACTCTGAACTCTTATGAAGTTTGACTCCGAACTTTCATGAGTTTAACTCCGAACTCTTATGATGTTCGACTCCGAACATTCATGAGTTCCACTCTGAACTCTTATGAAGTTAGACTCCGAACATTCAAGAGTTCGACTCCAAAATCTTATGAAGTTCGACTACGAACTTTTACTAGTTCGACTTCGATCTCTGTAAGTTCAGATTCTGAACTCTGGTGAAACCAGACTCCGAATTTCCATAGAAATTCAGACTCTGGACTTCTATAGATTTCAGGTTCCAAATTCCCTAAAATAGAATCCGAACATATTTTTGATATAGACTCCGAATTCTATATTGATTGGACTCCGAACATATAATTTTCTTACAATTCGAATTTTTTTATTGATTTTTCTTACATATGCTCCATTACAAAACGTTTTAATGCATTCAATTAAACATAATTTTTTATTAAACGATGTCCTTCATTCTGTTTATAACTATCCATTGGTTTAGTGACACGGGTACATGTCCCTCCGAATTTTAAGGAAAATATAACCATTACAGAGGGAGCGGGCCGAGACTATAAATAGGAGCTCATTTGAAAGAGCTCGATACTGAACAAGTTGATCAATCTACAGACCACATGCTGTTAAGGGGATTTCTAGAGAGAGAATTTTTTCATGACTTCTGCGTACTGAACTGCTCATTCAGATTGCTTCGTACGACTCAGAATGTTGGTGATTACATTTGAGGACTTCCGGGGATAGGAAGACAGAGGTACCGACTACCTTGATGTTCAAGGGCTTCCTTGCTGAGGAAGACAGATGATCTAACTACCATGATGTTGATATCCTGCGGGGATAGCAAGACAAAGATTCCGATCTTTGTTTCGAGGGCTTACCCTATTGTGGGTAAGACAGACTTGCGTGAATGTATAAATCAAGGGACATTTATCCAAGGTTATTGGACACCCTTCTCTTTGGGATAAAATACTTATACCTCGTTACTTGTAGTTTTACTACTTGTGTTTTCCGCTACATTGTGTATTATAAAGAATGTATAACCTTCTTATATCTCCTTACGCTTGTACTCTGATTAGTTTATATTCTATACGCTTTGAGGTAGAATCTCATATTGTAAACTTTAGTTCCAATTTTCCAATTGGTATTAGAGGTGTTGTGAATTTCCATAGTTTAAATTTTTTAAACATAGATTTTTCCTTGTCTATGGAACTTTTTTAAGTGTACAATTCACCCCCCCCCTCTTATATATTGAGCATCTAAATCAACATTTCGATCATACAATTGGGATCAGATAAGGTCTATGAAATAAATATACTCACATATAAGTTTCTCTTGCTCACTTTTTCATTATCCATATTCCTTGATTAGAATGAATATTTCATTCCGAAATCTGTCATTCTAAATTATAATTCTGATTTGTTTATTCTGAACTTTGTGGTTACGAAATTTTCCTGCTAACAATTTGGTTTCCAATGTTTTTTTAAGAATGGAAGGTTTAAACGTTAGTTATATTGATAATCTAAACCCTACAAGACCACCAATCTTTGATGGTAATGACTATGAGTATTGGAGATATTGTATGAAGACTTTCGTTATCAATACTAGAGTGGATAATTTCTTTATTTTTACTGGTGATTATAAAATTATTGAAAAGGATATTAGAACATTCACTAACCTGGAAAAGAAAGAGTGTCAACTCAATTATAAGGTATGCAATTCTTACTATGTTCAATACTAGAAATATATATAGCCAATTTTCTTCTTGTGAATCAGCTAATTGTATCTGGAAGAAGTTAGAGGTTACACACTTTGGCACTTCTAAAGTGATTCAAACTAGGAGAGTTATGCTTAGAGCTGAATACCATGGATTCAATTTTCGGTATGGAGAACCAATCTGTAAAGTTCAACAGAGATTTGTGACTATAGTCAATAGATTATAGTCTATTGGAGAAAAAGGTATGGATGATGAAGCTCTAGTTGATAATATTATTGATATTATGCTCAATGAGTGGGAATCAAGGAGAACAGCAATTGATGAGAACAGGAAGGTCACTCAAATCTCATTAGATGAGCTATTTGGAACTCTTCTTCAACATGAAACCATAATGAAGAGAGATGCTGACAATATCAAGAAGAAGAATGGGAATGGTACTGTTACTTTTACCACAACTTCAAATCATATAAAAGCTAAGACTCCTAAGAGTGTAACTAGATCCAAGTCTTTGAAGATTACTATTCAATCAGAATCTAGTGATAGTGACGTCTCAAAGAATGAGTTAGCAAATCATTCTCGAAGGATGAACAATATAGCTGGACAGAGAAATTTCCAATCCAAGTATAAGAAAAAGGAAAGGAAATATAAGAAAGATGCAGAAGGTACATGTTATGAATGCAAGAGAGCTGGACATATTAGACCAGATTGTCCTTTGCTCAAAAATAAAGAAAGAAAAGAGAGGAATTTTGAAAGGAACAGAATGAATTATTACAAAGCCAATGCTAAGAAAGTTCTGAAAGCTAATGAGACCTGAAGTGCCAGTGGTGGTGACTCTTCAGATGAATCTCTTGATTATGAATCTTCAGGACAGAAGAATCTTGGTCTTATAGCCAGACTACCTATTAATAAACATTGCTTCATGGCTAAGGTAAACAACACTGAATCACTGACTAATGTTTCTTTAAATTATAATAATAGTATGAATTACAACTCTTCAGATGAATAATACTCTTCTGATGAAGAAAATACTTCACCAACCTATGAAGAGGTTTCTAGGTTTGCTGAACTTCTTGATATTAAGAATTCCAAACTCAATAAAAAAATGATAAGGAAAACACTAGGAATAATATTCTCACAAAAGAAATATCAGATCTTTCTAAAGATCATGATATAAAATATTCTGATATTATTAGTATTTCAAAAAATCTTGAGGTAGTAAGCTCTGAGATAAACAAACTTTCTAAAGAGTTAGAAAAAGTAATTTCTATGAAAAGTGTTTTGGAGCCTAGCTCTAGTTCTAAATATAATGATTTTGAAGATAAAAACATGGTTGTAAAACTAAAGTCTGATATTTTTTCCTTAAATAAGTGTTTATCAAACATTACCCATGGTAAAGAAAATTTTTAAACAATGTATTCAGAAATACGAACTTTAAGAAACAAATCCGGATTTTGTTATACCCATGCAAAACCAACTTTTAGTAACAACTACTTTGTTCCAAAAAGTTCCCCATTTTGTACCTAGTGTCAATGTGGAGATCACTGGGCAAAGAATTGTTTCATAAATAAAACCCAATCTCTAGGTTTTCAAAAAGACTATTTTTCTATGAAGTTGTGGGTGACTAAAATTTTGTTATCTGGAAATCTAGGATCCAAACAATTTTGGATTCTGAATGTATAATTCTTTTCTTGTTTTTAGGAAGATAAAAGAAGTACCAACAACAATACATGGTACATGGATAGTGGATGTTCCCAGAACATGACTGGTAAAAAATACTATTTTGAAAAGATAATCAAGATAAAAGGAGATATCATTCTTCAGTTTATTGGAACGCAAGATCAAATTACTGATATTTTCACAAAATCATTACCCTCTGATAGATTTCAATACATTAAACAAAAGTTAGGAATGATAACCGTGAGGTAATTATTCTTTATTAAATTCTTGTTGAGAAATTCTAATAACAGTAATACACTCCTTTTTATCGTGGGGGTACATTTAGTTGTTAGAATAAATAATTTTTTCGAAATATATTTTTCAAAATATGTTAACTAAATTTTTCGTAATCTGTTTTTCAAACTTTTTGTAACTAAATTTTTCGTAATCTGTTTTTCAAACATTTTGTGACTAAAATTTTTCGTAATATGTTTTTCAAAAAAATTTTATCTAAAATTTTTCGTAGTCAGTTTTTCAAACTTTTCGGAACAAAAATTTCCAGAACTGCAATATCTGGAATGGAAATTTCCGGAACTAAAATTTTCGGGATGGAAATTCTTGGAATGATAACATTCGGAATGGAGATTTTCGTACTGAAAATTATTTTAATGAAAATTTACAATACTGATATTTTCATACTGGAACATTCGTAATGAGTTTTTTGTACTGGAACTTTCGTAATGAGTTTTCTTTTAAATTCATTTCTTCAAGAAGAATATTACCAATTACAAACACTCTTTCTAGCCAATCCGAAAGGTATGATTTTCTTAATTAAAGTTTTGTAATTATATTTTTCTTGCGGGTATTTTCCTGAGTTTTAAAATAATTTGGAATCTAGTTTTCCTTAAATCCGAATGTTTTCCTTAAAACCTCAAAAGATCGGAGTCATGTTTTCCTTGCGGGAATGTTCTCAACCGTCAGATCAGATCAAAAAAAAATTCAACCATTAGATAGCTTTTGGAAGACCAAAGGTCACATCAATTACATATATAAAGGGGACCCCAAGACTCGTCCCTCATAGTTTCTTCATTGATTTCACGTCTCGAAGCCCAGATGCTCTTCTTAAGACCAGTTCTGATCTTTACAAAGCCGTTCCGAATCATTCAGCTCTCTCTGTTCTGAATGTATGTTGAAGCAACATCTCAAGATATGTCAACTTCAAAGCCAATCTCAAAGTGGTTAGTCTTCAGGGAAAGTTTGGTGCATCCGGATTTTTACAAGCTTGATTCTATTTTAACCAAGAATATCAGATTGAATAGGTGGGAAGATATATTCTTGTTCAAGTCAGAGAAATAGGATCTAGTTTAAAACAATTTTCTTATCGAGTTCTATGAGTATTTTTCCTTCCATATGGAAGATATCAGAGAGTGGTTTGGGTTTAAATCTTATGGGAAGACATACAAGTTATCCTACACCAAGGCCGAAAGCTTGGTTGGTTTATCCTATGATGGGGTAGCCGAGTTTTTCTCAAATATGCTTCCAGATGATCAAGGAAGTTTCAACAAGGTGAAGGCTTTAAAATGTATTCAACTTAAGGATTCTATGACTGCTAAGATTCCTCATCTGACTCCAAACAATAAGATTCTACAGCTCTGGGTACAAGGTTTTCTCGTACCAAGAATAGGTGACAAGGATAATCTGAAAAATAGTGATATCTATGTTGTAGATTTCTTGGTAAATCAAAGAAAGATAAATTTGATGAGGCATGTCTTGATTATGATCAAGAACATCAAAGGGGTAACTTGAGAGATAAAATAATTATGTACCCTACCTTAATATCTAAGATGATAATTCGGTGTTTAGAATCCTTCAAGGTTTCATTCAAATCAATAGTCCGGAATTGTAATCTTATGCTGGTAAGTGATGATACTTTGAAGAGGATGAAGATGGTTTATTCTAGTGAATCCTGAGAATTCTACCCTCTTTCTATTGAAGAGGTTGAGGCAGCTCAGAAAGGTACACATACTCCAGAACCATCCAAAAAGGAAAGAAATAAGAGGAAGCTTAAGGAAGTTGTTGTTGATCAAGAAAATCCCATGTCTATGGAAACTCAGTCTGCTCCCCCAAACCGAAGAAACAAAAAGCTTTTCCTGATGAAGTTGCTGTGAAGTGGAGGGAAAAAAGGAGAAGAGGAAAGAAGGGGATCTACAATTCAGATTGGACCCTGCAGAGGCTGAAGCCTTAAAAGAAAGAGCTGTAGAAGAGTTAGAGAAGCAAGAGAAAGAGAAGAAGATGAAAAAGAAAGTATATGATGCTGAAGTGGTCCAATCATTTCTGAAATATACAGAGTTAGCTTCTAAAATGCTTCCCATTCTGGAAACCTTCCTTATAGAACCTTCTTTACCAGAAACTGTAGCTAATAACTATATCACTCTGGAAAAATCCAAGGGTAACGAAGTAGTTGATGAAGCTGAAAAAAGAAGCTGCTGAATAATTAGAGGAAGAGGTTGAACAATAAGAAGAAGAAGAAGAAGAGGGAAATGATGATTTGGATGCCTTGATCATGAAAGTAGAGGTTTATAATGATAAGGAAGAATCCTAAAAGTTAGTAACTCCATGAAAGGGAGGTGAGAATGGTATTAAGAATGATGATAAGAAACATCAAGAAGAAGAAAATGTTTTGTATGATGAGGAATAATCATATGAGAAGAATTTTTTTGAGGAAGGACAAGAAAAGGAGAAACCAGATGAAGACAAGATTATTCATGTTTCTGAATTCGAGGAAGTATCTCCTGATGAGGAACCAATTCCGAAATCTGATAAGGGTAGGAAAACTCTCATGAATAATCCTACAAAAGAAGTCTTCAGGAAGAAGGAGGTTTGTGGTTCATCTAAGAGGAAACTGGTGCAAATTGAAGAAGAAAAATATCCAAGAAAAATATCTAATTCGGAGTCATCATCTCATGGGCATGATTTTGTGGTCGAATCTCTGAAGAAGTTAGTAGAAACCATTCCGATTTTTCCAACTATAACTTCCTGATTCCAGATGTTGCAACAGAGTATGAATCAGAAATCGGATTCCTTATCCATGGTCATGGATAAGTGTATAAAGATTGAGGCCGACCATAAAAGTTTTCATATTAATTATAATGTGCATAGAAAGTCTTTCAGCAAAATAACTCTGTGTTCTAAGAGAGTGGAATAAGACTTGGTTGTGTTTGATAATTTTCAGAATGAATTAGAGGATTATTTTCACACCAAGTATAAAATGATTAAGAATATTCAAGATTAGCTGATTGATGAGAAGAGGTCTCGAAGTCAAAAAGAGAAGGTACTAAATGATAAGGCTAATTCTCTAGCTCAAAATTTTATAAGTGATATAAATCTCCGGATCAATCTTGAGAAAAGACTGGTAAACCAAGATGAGTTGGTGAAGATGCAAAAGGTTGCCTTGAAGGCTCAGGTAGAAGATTTAAAAGTGAAAGGGGAAAGGATCTCTTCTTTAGAGAGGCAAGAAGAGGAAGACCAAAGGGATTTTAAGAAACTCAAAACTTTTCTGAAGAAGCTGATCCCAAAGGAAAAAAAGAAAAATAAACCAACTCTGATCTTTTGTTGTATTTGTCTTTCCTTTTAAAAGTTTTTCCCAACTCTAATGAAAATTTGGGTGGTTGTATTTTGTTATATACTAATGTTTCAGGTATCATATTTTTTTTCTATTCCCTTCAATTCTTTTTGAAAATCACAAAGGGGGAGAAGGAAAAAAGAACCACTCCTAATGGGGAGAAGGAAAAAGAACCACTAAGAAGAGGAGAAAGAAAATTTTAAATTGAAGAAGAAAACTTTCTAAGTGAAGATATCCTTAATGTAAGGGGGAGTTTCTCACAACGATGTTTTTCATTCCCACGATAATGAAAACTCCACTCCGGAAATTCAGAATACAATCCTTAGAGTTTCAAAGCCTAAGGGGGAGTTAGTTGTAGTTACATTTATCCATGAACAAAGGGAGTTATGTTTTAAATTCAAAGTCTAATGAAACGTTTCAAAGTCTTTATATTATTTTTTGTAAGGATTTTTTTGCTTTTCAAAAAGGGGGAGATTGTTGAGTCAATAAGGTTTTCCTTATGACTTTTCCATTCCTTCTTGTTTTGAAAATCACAAACACCTTATACATAAGTAAATATATATTTTACCTCAATAAGGAAAATTTTCTTCTTTATGGAAATTTACCCTAACCAAGATTTTCTTATACATAGAAATATTTTTCATAAGAATAAAAATTGGATTCATACCCAAAACCCAGAAATCATATAATGTCAAGAATTGGAGTATTCTGTTTTTAGGATCCGAATTATGGATGTTAACTTTCATGAGTTCGACTTCGAACTCTTATGAAGTTTGACTCTGAACATTTTATGAGTTCGACTCCAAAATCTTATGATGTTCGACTCCAAACATTCAAGAGTTCGACTCCGAACTCTTATGAAGTTCGACTCCGAACTTTCATGAGTTCAACTCTAAAATCTTATAAAGTTCGACTCCGAACTTTAATGAGTTCGAATCCGAAATCTGATGAAGTTCGACTCCAAAAATTCATGTGTTTGACTCCGAACTCTTATGAAGTTCAACTCCGAACTTTCATGAGTTCGACTCCAAACTCTTATAAGGTTCAAATCCAAACTTTCAGGAGTTCAACTCCATACTCTTATGAAGTTTGACTTCAAACTTTCATGAGTTCGACTCCGAACTCTTATGAAGTTCGACTCTGAACTTTTACTAGTTCGAATTTGAACTCTGTAAGTTCTGATTCTGAACATTGGTGAAACTAGACTCCGAATATCCTTAGAAATTATGACTCTGAACTTCTTCAAATTTCAGGTCTTGAATTCCCTAAAACAGAATCCGAACATCTATTTGATATAGACTCCGAATTCTATTTTTATTAGACTCTGAACTTTTAATTTTCCTACACTCCGAATTTTAGTATGGATTTTCCTTACATATGAACCATTACAAAACGATGTCGTGCATTTAGTTACACATGGTTTGTTATTAAATGATGTCATCCATTCTGTTTCTAACTAACTGTTGGTTTAGTGACACGTGTATAGTTCCCTCCGGATTTTAAGGAAAATATGACCATTGTAGAGGGAGAAGAATGAGCCTATAAATATGAGCTCATTTGAAAAAGCTCGATAATGAACATGTTGATCAATCTAGAGACCACACCCTGTTAAGGTGATTTCTAGGGATAGAATCTTTTCATGCCTTGTGTGTACCGAACTGCTCGTTCAGATTTCTTCCTATGACTCCGAATGTTGGTGATTACATTCATGGACTTCCGGGGATAGGAAGATAGAGGTGCCGACTATCTTGAAGTTCCAGGGCTTCCTTGCTGAGGAAGATAGAGGTTCCAACTACCTTGAAGATGAGGGCTTGCGGGGATAACAAGACAGAGATTCCGATCTTCGTATCGAGGGCTTACCCTGGTGTGGATAAGACAGACTTTCTTAAATGTATAAATCAAGGGACCTTTATCCTAGGTGGTTGGATAACCTTCTCTTTGGGTTAAAAGACTTATACCTTGTTACTTGTAGTTTTACTACTTGTGTTTTCCACTGTATTGTGTATTGTAAGTAAAGTATAACATTTTTATATTTCCTTACACTTGTACTCTGATTAGTTTAGATTCTATACGCTTTTTAGGTAGAATCTCATATTGTAAACTTTAGTTCCAATTTTCCAATTGGTATTATAGGTGTTGTGAATTTTCATAGTTTAACTTCGTTAAACATATATTTTTCCTTGTATAATGAAAATTTTAAAGTGTACAATTCACCCCCCTCTTGTATATTGAGCATCTACATCATCATTTTGATCCTACATCACTTTATTAGGGATCACACACAAAAAGGAGATATCATTATTCAATTTATTTGAATGCTTGATCAATGTGATGAAATTTTAAAAAAATCTTTACTATCAGAAAGATTTGAATACATTGAACAGAAGTTATGAATGATAACTATAAGGTAATATTCCTTATTAAATTTTTGTTGAAACCAATCTCCATACAGTAACAAAATCCTTTTCATTGGGGGGGGGGTTTACATGTTCTTGTAAGTTATACTATTTGTAATCAAAATTCACATAATAAAAATTTTCAAATTTAAAATTTATGTAGATGAAAATTTCATATGTAAATTTATCGTATTCAAAAAGTTTCGTAATCTAAAAATTTTCTTAATCATTCTTTTCAGAATATAAAGTTCATCAAAAATAATTATCCTTTTTATGAAGAATATTCCTAGAAATTCAAAATGTGTGTTTCCTTTCATAAATTTTTATAATCGCCTTTTAAATTTTTCGAATCCTCATTTGGATTTCAAAATATTCAGATTCACTTTTCCTAAAATATAAATGTTTTTCTTAAAAACCTCAAAAGATCAGATTAATTCAAAATATTTCTTTGGTTTTTATCTCAACCATCAGATATTCTTAAGAAGTTATCAATCATTGTATCAACCGGGGATATTGAATCGTCACTTCAATTTTTCATTTAATGGACCCCAAATAGTTTCCCCACAAGGAATCTCAAGCTCTTTCATGCTAAAGCTCTTCCCTTCTTACATAAGACCGTTCTAAATTTATCAGGTCTTCTATTGTTCCGAATATCTAAAGAATCCACTCCTCAGTATGTAATGTCTAATGTAAGGGAAATATATTAATGGAAGACTTAATTTAAATGGTAGGTAGACCCGTAATTCTTTAATAAGAATGATTCAATCATCTTAAAGAACATCATGTTAAATTAATGGGAGAGTATAACTATATCTAAACCCATGGAAGAGGATTCAATGATTCCAGTGTTTCTAGTATAGTTATATGAATCTGTATCTTTTTCAATCAAGGAGGCTAAGTAAAATTTTGTTTCAATAGTTATGGTAAGAATTACTATCATACTTATTATAAGGAAACGAGTCTAATTAGATTACCCTATGAAGGTGAAGCTGAATTTTGTTCGCATAAGTTACTTGATGTTGAACGAAGTGTTGATAAGGAGAAGGCCATAGAGATACCCGGTTTGGTTGGAGTCATGAATCCAAATATTTTTCATCATTCAATAAATTTCTGTATTCTAGAACTCTGGGTTCAAGGCTTTATCATTATGAGGAAAGGAGATAAAGATACTCTTAAGAAAGGTGATATATATGTTCTGGATTTCATAGTGATCCTACAGAAACTGAATGTTGTGAAGTATATTTTGGTTATGATTGAGAATATCATGAATAGAAATCTCAAGTATCAGAATATCATGTATCTAGAAATTATATCAAAGATCATTGTTTCTTGTTTAGAATCAATAAATATTTCATACGAATAGATGTCATGAATGTTCTGGGTAATGTTGCTAAGCGATGACACTCTAAGGGGAATGAAAATTTAATTTTCGGATGAATTCAAATAGTTTTCTTATTTATCACATGAAGAAGTTGAATCTTTATCAACGAAACTAGTTGTAGCTGAAACATCCATGAAATGTGGAAGGAATAAAAAAGTGAAGGAAATTCAAGAGGTATAAAAGGTTTCTTTTTCCAAATAAATTCAATATACACCACCAATGTCAAAGAAGAAAAAATCTTATCCTGATTATGTTGTCACAAAATGAAGAGAGTATAAGAATAATTAAAAATACGGGGAGCGTAAATTATTCGTGGACCATACAGTGGAAAAATCCTTGAAGATAAAGGCTGTTGAGAATCTTGATAGAAAATAGAAAGATAATAAGTAAAATAAAAATATATATGTGGCTGTGATAGTATAATATCTTCTTAATGATGATGATAAATATTTTGAGAAAATTATGGTACCAGAATCCTTTTTAATAAAATAAATCCAAAAGACTCCAGGAAAGATGTAGGTGATTCTAGAATGAGATCAAGAAGAAGAAATAGTGCAAGAAGAAGAAGTGGAAGAAGAAGAATAAGGGAGAGGAGATAGCGAATATATATTAAAGGATGTAAAATATTATCGTAAGAAGGAGAGTACTTTTAAGAAGTTATAAATCTGAACTTATGAATCTGAATCTTCAAAACTTGATACCCTAAGAAAATATGAGAAGCGTGAGGAAGAAGTAAACACATTGTCTGAAGAAGAATGTAGCAATCTGGATTTCATAATTCTAGAGGGTGTTGAGGTAGGAGCTGAGAAGGAACATGTTTATGAGGATAAGATTGTTCAACTATCAGATAGTGAAAATGAATAACCTAAACAAGATGAAATAATTTCATGAATAGATAAGGTAAATTGGGTGTTGGTTGAAACTCTTACCAAGTCTTTGGTCAGTATGAAAGATGCTGGTGATTCATCAAAGAGGAATGATGATGTGCTTGAAAAATAAAACTTCATCAACACAGAATTTAAATTCATAATCATCTTCTCTTGGCCATGAAATTGCTGTTCATCAATTTTAAAAGATTATAGGTATTATTCCATTATTTCTCAGAATAGATTAAAGATTTCAAATTAATAATCATTCATTAAACTAGAAAATAGATTCAGCATCCATGGTGATGGATAAGTGTGTCAAACATGAGGCATATTACATAACATTTTTCATTAATTATAAGGCCCGAAAAATATCTTGAAGGAAGAGGTCTATTTGGTCAAAGATAACTATTGAAGAAATGATAATTATCAATGAGTTTAAAGATAATTTCAAGGATTCCTTTGAAACAGAAGATTGTTAGCTCAAAGATCTCACAAGGTCTTTTGAAGAAAATCTATTTAATTAAGAAACTACTCGGAAGCATGCGATTAATGATATGAGTGGAAAATTTTATTCAGTTTCTCGGAGTTGGAAGAGGGAAAGGAATCAAAGAATCAAACATGTGGAAAAACAAGATTAACAATAAAAATCGATAAAGGGTCATCCTGATATGATTAAGGATCAGGATGAAAAATTAAAGCCTTAGAAACGAAAAGTGAAGATCAAGATCAACTACTCAAGCACATGGATGATGATCACAAAGAACTCAAGAATCTCAAGACTATTGTGATGAAGTTATTATCAAAGGATATATATGGATAATTATTCTGAACTCTGATCTTTTGTTATATTTCCCTATTGTACAAATTCATTCAATCTCAGTGAAATTTTTATTGCACTTTATATTTTTGGTTGTTTAGTACACATATTTCAAGTACTATATTTTTTGTTTTCCATTCCATATATTCATTTTTGAAAATAAATATGGGGGGAATGGAATGAAAAATAATAATACTATGTAAAGTAGCAATTTACCAAAGTGAGGGGAAGTTAATATATGGTGGAGTTTTTAACCTGGAGATTTTCGTATGATATAAAATGAAAAATCTCATTCAAGAAATCAAGAATATGATCCTTAGGTATTTCAAAGCCTAAGGGGGAGTTAGTTTTATTAATAATGATCCATAACTAAAGAAAGACAAATTTTTATATTCATGTTTAAAATATTTTTATGTCCTTCCATTCTTTTTTGTAAAGATGTTTGTGAATTCAAAAAAGGTGAAGATGGTTGTGTCAATAAGGTTTCTTTATGACTTCTCTATTCTTCTTTTTTTTAAAAATCACAAAAACTATATGTCACGGGAAATTTTATATTCCCTATTTTTTTGTAAGGAAATTTTCTCTTTACCCAGATTTCCCTTAATATGGAAAATTTTTCATTCATCAAGGAAAATTTAACCTTACCTATTTTTCATTGTTCATTTTTTAGTTTCACTGAATCTAACTCTTTTTATTCTTATGTGAAAATTTTTGTTTCAAATATAAAACCTCAGAAATCATTAAATATATAGATATAGAGTATTCTTTCTTCAAGATCCGAAATTAGGTTCCAAATTCTAATGAATTCAGGTTATTAATTATATTAAATTTAGACTCTAAATTCTCAAAAATATAGACTCTGAAATCTCTAAAATTAAAACTCTAAATTCTGTGAAATTCAGACACCAAATTCTCTGATATTGAGACTCTGAATTCTCTGTAATTCAGACTCTGAATTCAATGAAATTCATACTCTGAATTCTCTGTTATTCGGAAATTGATCTCTATGAAATTTAGACTTTGAATTCTCTAAAATTTGGACATCGAATTCCTCATAAATTAGAAATCGAATTTAATAAAATTCTGGTTTCTATTTCTTCAAAATTATGACTCTAAATTCCATTGACTTCGGGATCTGAATTCCATAGAATTTTGGTTCCGAATTTCCTTGGAATTCAGAATCCGAAGCCTACATAATAATGATTTTGAATACCATGAAAAAAATATCCAATATCCATCTAATATAGACTATGAAGGATTACTTTATTTGAATATAAAAATTATTTTTCCTTATACTCTGAAAAATGAATTTGATTAAGCAACCATATTATTCTTATGCTTTTTATAGTTATTAAATGATGTCATACAATTTTTTTCTAACTAATCATTGTTTATAGGACATGTGTATAGGCCCCTCTGAGATTCAAGAACAAATAAGACAGTTGGATGACGGAGTCGACCATTGGAGAAGTGCCTTTAAATTGGATCTCATTTGAGTGATCTCATTACTTTAAAAAATGTTTATAACCTTAGAGACTGCATGCTTTTGAAATGATTTCTAGAGACATATATACTCTCATTCTTTGTGTGTATTAAACAACTTGATCAGCTTGATTCATGAGACAATGAATGTTCCTCAGGATATTTGAGGGCTTCTAGGTATTGGAAGGCATAGGTGCCAACTACCATAACGTTTAAGGAATTATATGATAAGGAAGACAAATTTTCCGACTATCTTGATTTTTGAGGGCTTTAGGGGATATCAAGATAGACTCTGATATTCATATCGAGGGCTTACCCTAGTGTGGGTAAGACATACTTTCTTGAAATTATAAATCAAGGTAACTTTATCCAAGGTTGTTGGATGCCCTACTATTTGGGTAAAAATATTCTATACTTGTTACTTGTACTGTATCATGTTTGTTTTCCACTGCATTTTGATTATTATGGGAAGTATAAAAACAATATACTTTCTTATAATTGTATAATTTGATTAGTGAGATTCAATACTCTTTACAGTAGAATCTTTGTCCTTATATACTTCTTATAACATTCCTTTATAGAACAAAATTTCTGGAACCAAGCAAGTTTTTAGAACTAAGAGGTTTTTTGAATTTTCCATGTTTAACCTTGTTAAATATAGTTTTCTATAAGGATAAAAATGGATAGTTTTATACCAACATTAAAGGATCCAAAGGAATTTTTAAACTATACAATTCACACCACTATTTTTTATTGGGGATGTACATCATATTTAGATCCTACATATTATTCATGAACATGATCTGATATTTCACTATAATGATGATGTTATGATTATTTAACGAATGTTATGAGTGAACATGATGTTAGCATTGTCCATTACTAAGTGTTATATTTTCAAATATTTTTTGATGTTTCATTATTATTAATGATAAAAATTCCATTACATTATCAAAATTTCCCTCATGATTATTTTGATGATTCTATTCTTATGATATGATGATTTTTATTATGATAACCCTGGTACATTTGATTAATTCCCATTTTTCCTCTCCTAATTGTTATTTTAGCTCACCCTATATAATTATTTATATCCTCTGGTGATTACATATACTAAGGAGATAATGATATCAATTAAATTCATAATTAATAATTATTTTACTAATTTTTATGATTTATTATCTACTACTAATGTATGAGAATAATTTTTCCATTATATTAATCTTTTATAAATTATAATGTATTAATATTATGTTGTTTATGTTAAAAATGATTTAGTAAATATGTATGAAAAATTTGGGACTATATAATCTGGCCTCAATGTGAGAAATTACTATTTCTAATGTAGATCCCCATTTATTTTCGGGTTCTTACACTTATATATCAAACATATTTTAAAAGGGTCATCTAATGTAATCAACCTTAACATAAATACAGTAATATATTACCCAAGTGAATGATCTTTATACTGTATCCCATTGTTAATATGTTTCCTAAAATTTTTTTCTTATATCGTGGAATGAAAATTGGTATTATTTATTTTGGAACCAAGAATACTCATAAGTATTTCATGAACTCCCTCGTAGGTGTAACATCAGTTATCAAGAGATATAATAGTTTACTCAACATGCATGTTTTCATGTCCTCCATAAAGAAGAATCATCGTGTAAATCTATAACATTATTGGAATGGAATTTCGGTACTAATCAATATGGTATATTATTTATATTACCCTTTAGTCTATTACACCTAATTTTTGTAAACCTATTTTCTAATTCTCCACTATTTTATGTTCATGTTTATGGGATATTTTGTATTTTATACCTCTATTTGGTTCATCTATATATAGATCCTCTCAATCTGTAACTTCTTATCTAATAACTATTCCATATGATTCTTTTTATTAAATACTATATATCTTCCTTCGATGAATACATACTCTATAAATACACAATAACTTCATCAAAACACTCTCTCTCGCTATTATAGAATAAATAAACTAATGATGATCCACCACTGATTTATTTATGAGTAATTTATCCAAAATTTATAGAAGAAGCATGGGATCTTTTTGTAGTTTCCTATTCCACTCAAATGTTGTATAACTTCATTCAAAACTTCTTAAGACATCATAGTAAACATTATTTATTATATTTTTTCCTAAATATAACTGTAAATTATTTATTTAAAAAATCCTTAAATCTCAGCTAGAATTACAAATATTGAATGAATATTTCAGAATCATCAAAATTATAGAATTTAAAATATTTATATAAACATTCAAAAGGATCTATTGGGTGTATATACATGAATATGGACCTGTCTAATTTCCCACAAGAATGATCATCTATATTTTATTTATAAAATAAACACTATCCAAAAACTAATGGTACATTGTAACATTTTTTGACTCACCTCACACCAGAATCTACTTTCCATTAAAATAAGGATTTTATATTACTAATAGTTATTGACATGATTTCATTAAGAAAATAATACACAATATAAATCACCATACTAACTTATTATAGTAAAATCAACTACCTTCATTTGAATCGTTACGTAGTTTTTCTCTATTTAGCGAGCTCGCAAATGATCATCGTGTTTGATATATCTGATTAGTTTCTACATCTCGACATGATAATCAGGTGTCCACTATAGACTCATTTAGAGATCGGTCCACTAAACATATTCTAAGGAATATATAAAAACCTCACCTAATAGAAAAAATTTTATCTATCCAATTCTTTTATATTCGGTGATATATAACTGTATTTTAAATTTTATATTTACAGATCCCCATCTTTTTCTATCTTTTAGTATTCATTTATATCTTTTTTATGGAATTCATAAATATATTTCTAATAAAATATTGTTCATGTCTATCTGATAACCATTGGAAAATTCTGCAACTAATAGAGTTGATATTCTTCTTTGAAATTTACCCATTTTTAATGGAAAAATTTCGATAATATTTTTTCTTCTTCATCTGATCATTAGATATAAATTCATCATTTACTAACTTGAACATTGTACATCAATATCTCCAATATTGTATCTTAAAAAATTATACAGTTTGAAACATTATCACATTATAACATACCATTCATATAAACTGTATCAATCAGAAAACATCATGACTGATCCACAAGGACCATTTGTAACTATGGTTTTAGGAACATTTGAGATCAGCAATGAATTTTATGAATTCATTCATTGTACACATACAAATTCATTTATTTATACTTTCATTTTCTACTTTCTCTGCCTCATTGTGGTAGTTATATACTTCATTCTGTTTCTAAATTTATAGTATAAACTCTTAATATAAGGTGTCCTATACCTTATACACCATAAAAATGTCCACAATAAAACCATTAACTCATTAATTCTCTATTCTACATCTGATCATCCAGGTTCCCACAACATTTCTTCTAATGGGTTTACATTATAATTATCAATCTCCCTATCTTATATAACCAACATATTGAACTCAAAATTTCATAGATATTGAATCTTCATTTTTTCACATTCTCCATTATATTTCATCAATAATATCATCAAATTATCTTTTATAATTTCCATTATCTTCCAAAGGCCTATATATCATGTATTTTTGGTGCTCCATTATCAATTGGTTTGTCCTTCGGGAATAATTTTTTCCTATAATATTCTTTTACATTATCCCTAATAATGTTCATACTTATCAAATTACTACTTGTATTTTCTATAATAATATTAATAAAAATATATTATTTACATAATATTGATAACAAATTAAATATAACATCATCAACATCCCCTTGAAGCTGTGATTTCTTAAATATTTTTGGTGGAAATTATTTTTATGTGGTTTTTAATATATAATCATGATCTTAATCTATCCCATGGGAATCCAGAATTCTATTTGGTACATATCACGAGATATCTTAGGTTTCAAATAGAGGGTCTTCTTATGTTTGGTTCATGAAATAATGGAATCAAAGAAAGGTTTGTTCATAAGTGGACCTCGATGTTTAACTAGAACATAATGTTTTTTATGTTTGGTAAATATTACCTACTATTGTTATACATCAGGAAAAAATTCATAGATTAGTTCCCAATCACCACCTCACATTAATAGGAAAGAGTTACCAATGGATGTCTGGATTTATGAATTTAATTAGTGGATTACTTCGATTATTTTTATGGATATACCTTTTGAATTGATTTTATTATGATTTTATTAGTTGTTTAATGGTTTTATTTGATATTTTTGTTTTTTGATTTTGGGTGAAAATGACGTGGATATAAAATCACAGGTAGCTCTCATTTCTTAAGAACCCATGTGGAACCCATGTGGATGGTTCCAAGAAAATTTCCATGTTAGTTTCATGATTAGGATACGGTATGTAAAACCTGGTGGTCCATGAGTATTCAACCACTAACACCTTTGTAATTTTATTTTCATTTATCTTATATTTGTAATTATCACAAACATAATATTTATAATATTTCATGTGAGTACTATGATTTTTTAAAATAGAAATAGTTTTTAAATGGAAAAAGTTCATTTCATAATGGTTGATAATAATTTTCTATTAAAAAACTAAAATGTAAATTTTATTTAAAGTCTATGTATGTTTTTTGAAAATGAACTTATAATCCATTAAAATGGTCATAAATAGTGATTTAACATATTTCTAATGAAGGTATATAATTTTAAAATTTTATTTATAGGAAATTAATCTTCTGAAATGTAAGGGTATTTATAATAATTAATTTGATAATGTTTCATGAATATTATATTCAAAGTTATGGGTTTGATATAGTTATTAAAGCGAAATTCAGTACTTTTACTGGTATGTGATTAATTTGGGATGTTATTTTGATTTTAACTTATGGATATTCATTTTTAAATCTGTATTACAATGGTTTTGGTTTTTTGAATTGTGTTTTGGTTATATAAATTACTTGGAATTATATTTTTATAAAATTGATAATTCTTACAAAAATATATCATTTGAAAGATATGATTTTTTTCATTAATTTTCTTTTATCATGGTTATATTATTATTATTTTTTGTATTTTAACATCATGTTTTTTGAATATGGTCAAAAAATATCATGACTATTTTTACACTTGAGATATTTCCTATAATGTTTTATTGATCAAGTGAGTTTTTTCTAATGTCCCTGCTTGAGTGTGTTCCTTAATCTCCATGTTTTTTTATTAAAGATTTATGAGATTATATTTTTTAATGTATTTAAATCAAAAATATATTAAGTTATTTTGGAGGATCTTCTGGGAAGAGAGTTCATGTGAGGTTTTCCATTGATGGAATAGACATAAGAAACCATCGATGTGTATTTCAGGTGACAAAATAAATTATTATATTTGGGATTCAAATTTGATGAAAACTAGTTTAAATTTTGATGTAGTATCCATTGTTAGATAATTGAGGTTGTGGTCCTATGTCAGTCACCCTTTAATATAATTAAAATTTTTGAATGCTTCTATTTTGTGAGAGGTGTGTTTGTGAAATATGTATCTTTCTATTCCGATACTAGTTTAAAAAGGTGATATGTAACGCCCCGACCCCAGCTACCCAGAGTCGGTGCATTAATTACATAACATTGGCATGATCACAAGAAAGATCAAATCTCGAAAGACCGATTGGTTTAGTAGCCTTGGAAACACTAGATATATTCATAAGTTTTACATTACATCATAAAATGAAAAACTACTACAACAACATAATGTCTCCATAATCCACACTACTATCCCCTCATAATATCCCTACAGGTCATTCATAATTTACTTCTTCACATCCTGGGGAAAAAAAATAAAACATAGAAAAGGGGTGAGCTCAAATGCCCAGTAAGGATAACAATAAAGCGGAAACTTTCATAAATAAGAATAAACATTTAAGGAAATGCATTACTAAAACAAAAGCCTTTTAAAATTGAACTTCAACATGGTATGGCAAAAGTAAAATGAAATAATGCCATTTACTTATTCACATGGATATTCTACTAATCGAATAATCACATGCAAAAATCAATAACCACTTTCATAATGTTGGAATGCATAACGCAGACTATCATAACCACATAGCCAAGGCCTCGTGCCAAGACTACAAATAAGATTTTGTCAAGGCCTTGTGCCAAGACACTAGTTTGTCTCATGAGACCTACCGATGCATCGAGGAGCTATAGCGGGCTCCACCCGTCACTTATTAAGTCCAATGCATTCCCATATGAAAAGGTTTAAACATAACATAAACATTCGTATTAAAACTAGCATACGAAATGTCAATAATTTCACCATAAACTATGAATGGTATAAAAATAGCACATCCACAGTCAAACATATCACAAAACCTTCAATACAATATAGAAGTTTTGTATCATAATAAATCAACTTCAAATAATCTTAAAATCCATCAAAGGATGTTGACATAGATGAAATCAAAATTCTTTTTAAAGAAGTATCTCTTTTTATTTTGAAATCATTTAAGATCCATATAAAATAAAACATTTTCTTTGAAAATATTCTTATAAGCTTGTATGTAAAGCTTCGACAATTTTATAACGGCGGAAAATAACCGCACCCGCCGTATAAGTTAAAAAAATCATTCTTACCTCAATTCCGTCGAAAAGGTTAAAAAGGACCTTGTTTTGAAAACGACGGAAAGATTCCTTTATAAAACTCTTATAAAAAGTCAAACAAGGGTATAAATGACTTTAACCCATATTCTTGTAAATAGTAAAAATGTTTTGAAATACATTTTTAAGAAACATGGATGTGGATGATAAAGAGATCCCAGTAGATTATTACATATAAACAACCTCGGATAATGAAGAGATTGTGAAATAACCCTTACCTTGTACTTTTCCTTGGTTGGGGTAGGTTAACCTCCTGTATAATGGTGAAATAGTTGTTATTAAATTATACAAGAATCATATATATTAATATGATATCATATATGATCTTTTAACATTGATTTGTTAATAATATCTTAGAATTATCGTCGTTTCGGGAGTTAACTTACTCATTTTCTTTTATATGTTTTGTTACATAAGCCATGGTTGTTGTATCTTATTCATATCCAGAATGATATACAGTCCTTAAACATCATTTTTAAATCATCAAATGATAATTATACTTGAATGGATACGATGGAGAATGAATCTCATCGCGTTCGTGGAGACGGTAGTCCGTACGTACGCACGAGCGACAATATCATTCTTTTGATATTAAAATAATATATAAATGGATGGTATATCATATATACAGAATCATTAACATGTTATATTTATTATTTACATGAGTTACACATCATTATTATACCCATACAAATAATATTATATTGAATAACAATTACACCACGACGTGGAGACGGTAAGCCGTACGTACGCACGTATGGTGACATGTTATTCAAAGGGTGGATAGAATACTGAATATGATTGTACCATATTTATAATAACATCACAGTATATGTGAGATACTGGAGTTATTATTTCATAATGGTAAGAACAAAGGAAGAAGAAGTGGAAGAAGAAATGAACTGAGAAAAGGGTGGTGAAATCATTACCTCTTCTTCGGGTTCTTCCTTTTGATTTGATCAAAAGGGCTCCTTAGGTTGGCTTTCTGATCAAACTAAGGCCTCTAGGTTGTATTGAGGGATGTTGGGAGAGTATTTGGGCAGAGTTTGGCCGAACCAAAAGGCTTTGAAGGTGTGAAGAAATGAGAAGGAGGAGTGCCCTTTTATAAGAGGGGTGAGGGGCACCTTTGGAAAAGTTAGAAATATTAATTTATAATAAATTCATATTCGGTTTACAAAGGCTCCAAAGTTGACTATTCAAAGGATGAGGTGTGGATAGGTCGAAAACAACTCATACAATATAATTTAGACAGGTTTGGGTACTTATATTAACCTTATCTTTAAGTATTAACTCTAAGTTAATTAGTTTCACTTTTACAATGTCTCTTTGTATTTTTATATAATATGATTAATAAACTTACTATATACATCCAAGCGACCCCCAAGTGGTCCATTAATGAGGAACCTATCATAATATAAGTCTCTTGGCCGAACCTTAGATTTTTAGGAATTTAATATCAATTAATAATATAATATTTGTTTTAAGAACTCTTTTATGTCAATTTTGACACTATTCAATAGTTGATTTTTGTGAAACTCCTAACAGATTGATTACTTCGAACAAAGTCAATTAAATCAATCCTAATATATCATATTATCATAGAAAATTAGTTTAATTCATTAAAAGTTTCATATTATAATTATTTGGGTATTTATAAGATCAATTATTTTTATTTTTCACTATTTTAGTAATTACTGCATCATCATTGTGTCATAAATAAAATAAATTATATAATGTCTAAAAATTATAAATAAAATATCATTATGTAGGAAATCTTTTTAGCTTTCTAATGAATATTTATAATCGAATATCCAACATGTATAACCCTATGTAAAAATTGTGCTTCTAAAAGATATATGCTTGTGTCATTTTTGTATTCATTTTAACTTAATTAAAATAAAGTGTCATTATCACTTACAAGTGGATCCATGGGGTCCCAAAATAGACCCAAAGATGCCCATGGTCGACCATGTATCAACCAATAGGGTTAAGACACGTTTTAGGGTAATTTAGTATTATTATAATATTATTTTTTTTTAACCCTTATTTACCGGATTTACCCTTTAACCATGGTAAATAAAATATTTACCGCAGTAATTATTCAAAATGTGTAAAAATAAAAGTTACCTATTTACACAATTTGAACATCCTGATTCCAAATATGGAATCCATTTTCCTAAATTCAAAACACAGAAGTGGCAGAAATTAATTTAAAATTAATTCCCGCTGTCAAAACAAAAAGCGTGTTTTTAAGAGATAATAACTATCAAAAGATTGACACTTGTTTATGTTCGGTTTAATTGTAAAATTATGTCCAATGATAAACATTAAATTGAATGGTAAAAATATATTCTAAATATACTTTAAAACCACTCAAATTCATAATTTATCACTATTAATTATTTTGATTAAAAAAGTTGTTTTTAATTAAAATTTAGAAATTTTCACTATTCATCAAAATATGAAAGTTATCCGAAATGTACCAAAATTTCACCCTAGGCTAATTTTGATATTCCGAATCCAAAAATGAAGTCCATTTTGAAATATAGAATATATATGATTTCAAAAAGTAGGTATTACTATTCACAACGGCTAGTTTAATTAGTTGTGGTGTGTGTTAGAACTCGAGGTTGCGTACAACACACGCTATCGCATTATTCGAAGGGAAACGTACCGTAGAAGCTTGGGGTGTTACATTCTCCCCTCCTTCAAATAATTGCGTCCTCGCAATTTCTAGGGTATTACTGCATAAAAAGACTCGGGTGGTTCTTCATCATAAGTTCCTCGGGTTCACACGTTGCCTCTTCCATCTTATGATTTCTCCACAAAACTTTTACCAGACGCGTCGTCCGGTTTCTCAGTACTTGTTCTCTTGTATCAAGAATCCTGACGGGCTCTTCACAATAAGACAGATCCGGTTCCAGTTCTAATTCCTCATAGGTGAGTACATGCGTTGGGTCAGGCATGTATTTTCTCAACAGAGATACGTGGAACACATCGTGAACTTTGGAGAGACTTGGCGGCATTGCCAATCGGTAAGTTACAGCCCCAATTCGTTCTAGAATTTCGAAAGGTCCGATGTACCTGGGACTCAATTTACCTTTCTTACCAAAACGTATGACTCCCTTCCACGGAGATACGTTCAGGAAAACATTATCACCGACTTGAAATTCCAAATCCTTCCTTCGATTATCAGCATAGCTCTTCTGCCTACTTTGAGCTGCTTTGATGTGATTTTGGATTACTTTCACCTTTTCCACCGTTTCCTCCACCAGTTCTGGGCCTACAAGTTTTCTTTCACCAACGTCATCCCAACAGGTTGGTGTACGACATCTCTTTCCGTATAACGCTTCATATGGTGCCATCTGAATACTCGAATGGAAGCTATTGTTATAGGAAAATTCTACCAGAGGTAAATATTGATCCCACATACCCTGAAAATCAAGTGAGCAAGATCTCAACATGTCTTCTAAGGTTTGAATAGTCCGTTCTGATTGTCCGTCTGTCTGAGGGTGGTAAGCAGTGCTCAAATGAAGTTCAGTATCCAGGGATTTCTGAAGACTTTTCCAGAATCTTGAAGTAAAACAGGGATCACGATCAGAAACAATCGATAGGGGTACACCATGAAGTCTCACAACTTCATTAATGTATAGTCTTGCTAGACGTTCCAGGGGTAGATCTTCTCTTATAGCAAGAAAATGTGCTGACTTGGTAAGACGATCAACAATAACCCATATTGCATCGTTCCTTCTAGAAGTCTTTGGTAGCCCCATGACAAAGTCCATCGTAATATTGTCCCATTTCCACTCCGGTATGGGAAGAGGTTGCATGACTCCTCCAGGCTGTTGCCTTCCAGCTTTCACTTGTTGACAAACCATACATCTTGATACAAAATCAGCAATCTCCCTCTTCATGTTGTCCCACCAAAAATGTTCCTTCAAATATCTATACATTTTGGTGCTCCCAGGGTGTATAGAGAAATTGGAACTATGAGCATCATCCAGCAATTCCCTTTTTAGATCAGGTATATTGGGAACACAAAGTCTCTTTCCAAATTTCAAAGTTCCATCTTCATACACAAAGTCTCTCAATCTCCCATCATTCACAGCTTTAATCTTCTTCTGAAATTCTTCATCATCGGTCTGAGAACTCTTAATCCTTTCTAGTAAAGATGGTTTGGCAACCATTTGAAAAAGCATTGATGTTTCACCTTCCCTGGTTATTCCCATGTCCATTTTCACTAGATCCATGAAAATTGGATCCCTTTCAATTCTCATATTGTTCAAAACTCCATGGTCTTTTCTACTCAAAGCATCTGCCACCTTGTTTGCCTTCTCCGGGTGGTAGTGTATCGTACAATCATAATCCTTGAGTAATTCAAGCCATCTCCTTTGCCTCATGTTGAGTTCTTTTTGTGAGAAAATATACTTCAAACTCTTGTGATCAGTATAAATCTCACATTTTTCACCATAGAGGTAGTGCCTCCATATCTTCAAAGCAAAGATCACAGCTGCTAACTCAAGATCATGAGTAGGATAGTTTTGTTCATGAATTTTCAACTGTCGTGATGCATAGGCAATAACTCTATCATTCTGCATAAGGACACGGCCAAGTCCTTTCTTTGATGCATCACTATAAATAACGAACCCATCATTCCCCGATGGTAGAGTCAATATAGGAGAATTGACTAATCTTCTCTTCAGTTCTTCGAAATATTCTTCACACTCTTTTGTCCAAACAAATTTAACCCCTTTACGTGTGAGCTTCGTTAATGGGTTAGCCAATCGGGCAAAATTCTGGACGAAACGTCGATAATAACCTGCCAAGCCAATAAAACTACGTACCTCAGTTATACTCGTAGGTGCTGGCCATTCTTGGATTGCCTTGGTCTTAGAAGGATCAACAGAGATTCCATCTTTAGAGACAATATGGCCAAGAAAAGAAATCTCCTGAAGCCAGAATTCACACTTGCTAAACTTTCCATATAATTCATGCCTCCTCAGAGTCTTCAAGATAATGCGCAAGTGATTTTCATGATCTTCGTAGGTTTTGGAGTATACCAAGATATCATCAATAAATACCACCACAAATTCATCGAGATACTCCTTGAAAACTCTATTCATCAGATCCATGAATACAGAGGGTGCATTAGTCAATCCAAACGGCATTACAGTAAACTCGTAATGCCCGTACCTGGTTCGAAATGCTGTCTTCGGAATGTCTTCCTTCTTTACACACAACTGATGGTATCCAGATCGAAGGTCAATCTTTGAAAAGTATTGAGCTCCATGCAGTTGGTCAAATAAATCATCAATACGAGGTAGGGGATACTTGTTCTTTATCGTTATAGCATTGATCTCCCTGTAGTCGATACATAACCTCATAGATCCATCTTTCTTTTTAACAAAAAGAACAGGGGCTCCCCATGGAGAAACACTAGGGCGAATAAATCCCTTATTACTCAATTCCTCTAGTTGTTTCTTTAGTTCGACTAACTCTACAGTGGCCATTCTATAAGGGGTCTTCGATATAGGCCTTGATCCAGGAATCAAATCAATAGAAAACTCAACTTCTCGTTCTGGAGGATGTCCAGGTAAATCTTCCGGAAATACATCTACAAATTCTTTCACAACAGGTACATCCTCTATTTGAACATTCCTTTCCTCACCGACAGTTATTTCATTCTCTTCCTCCCCAATAATTGAATTAAGTTGAGCTACTGGGGGTGGGTCTAAATAAGAATTAGGTGGTGACGATTCTGCTCTAAAAATAAGGTGTTCCTTATCATTATCATCAAGAATCGTAACCTCTTTCTTCTTACAATAAATCTTCGCATCATAGTCCGAAAGCCAGTCCATACCGAGGATTATATCAAACTCAATCATAGGTATGATGATGAAATCAGCAGATAAAGAAAATTTATGTGCTCTAATGGGGACTGATTCACAAAACTTTGTTGCAACGATACTTCCCTTAGGAGTTTTAACTGACAACTCCCTTATTAAATCAAATTGGAAATATCTAATTTTCTTAGCAAACTGGGAAGATATGAAACAATGCGATGATCCAGAATCAAATAATGCATTTGCTAAACTTGAGGAAACCATTAAATTACCTGCCACCACGTCTTTCGGAGTTTCTACCTCAGCAGTAGTGATAGCATAAGCCTGGCCTTGATCCCTTGGCCTTTTCTGAGGTAAGTTCTCCTGACGCTTAGGACATGCATTTGCATAATGCCCCATCTCCCTGCAATTGTAGCACTGAACGTTGGTAGCTTCCTTCTTCCCCTTGCAATCATGAGCTTGGTGGCCTTTTTCACTACACTTGTAACAGACTCCCATTCCCTTCAGGCAAGCACCGGGGTGTTTCTTCCCGCACTTACCACAAGATGGATATTCAACCTTTCCCTTCTTCCCCTTATTTCCATTCCCAGATTGATCAGCAGGTCTCTTCTTCTCTTGCTTTGCTTTAAAGTCATAAGACTTAGAGAATTCCTTTTCGGTCTTGATAGCACATGAGACAATGTCTTCGTACGATGAAAAGGATTGTGAGACTAATGCTCGACGGAGAAATGGTTTTAACCCATCAAAGAAACGATCAATCTTACTTCTTGGGTTGCGAATATAATCACCAGCGTACCTCGCTAACCTTGTAAAGTTAGCCTCATACTTTGTGACATTATCATCCTCCTTTTGTCTCAGACTCAGAAATTGCCTTTCCATATCTGCTCGATGGTCGCGAGGAAAGTATTTTTCTAAAAAAAGATCTTTGAACTCGCTCCATTCCATGTTTGATACTTCATCATCTTCCTTCATGTTTTGAATCAATGACCACCATTGATCAGCATCTCCAGTGAGGCGGTAAACTGCCATGGTAACTTTTTCCCTTTCACTACTCCCCAAAGCCTGAAATATTTTCTCTAGGGAAAATATCCATTGCTCAGCTACTAAGGGATTTGTACTTCCATTGAACGTTGGTGGTTGTTGTCTCATGAATCGATCTAACATTGATCCTCCACGCTGCGGATCAGGGTGCTCCATACGGGTAAGGTTATTATTCATAACCTGAGTAAGTTGTCCCAGTACGGTGATTAGCTGATCAGCACCAGTTGCATCACCAGCCCCACTATAATTATCTTGAGCAGGAGGGCAATCCCTACATGGAGTGCGTGCATTGATACAGTTTCCATTTCTTCCACTAGGCGCCATTTCTAAACAATGGCATAAACTAGATCAGTTTATGAATCAAAATACATAATCCCATACTTATAAAACACTTAACATAAATTGAACTATCTATGGATATAATCCATAATCATAAATATGTTTTCTTTGAGGAAGTATATACTCATAAACCCTTCATAATGATTTGTAAAGAAAGTGAGAGTTATCCTAAGCATATCCCCCGGGAGTGTCGTAACCAAGAGTGCAGCAAGGCCCGTTGTCGTGCACCAGTTCCCGTTCGAGTCTAGCTCAAAGCGGTGTTTTCGGGTTTTACCCCTAGGTACATCTGTGCCAGAGCCGCCTCTACCTGCTCGTATCCAGACAGGGATGTATTGCTCGCAAAACTCACAAAGTCTCTACAATACCAAAATTCTAGGAAGTTCTTCTATACTAATCCTCAAAGTTCATCTTAGGTCTACGTGCTCTAATCAGAGTTTATCTAAATCTAGCTTCCAAGGTTTGTACTAAACTTCCTCTGATACCAACTGTAACGCCCCGACCCCAGCTACCCAGAGTCGGTGCATTAATTACATAACATTGGCATGATCACAAGAAAGATCAAATCTCGAAAGACCGATTGGTTTAGTAGCCTTGGAAACACTAGATATATTCATAAGTTTTACATTACATCATAAAATGAAAAACTACTACAACAACATAATGTCTCCATAATCCACACTACTATCCCCTCATAATATCCATGCAGGTCATTCATAATTTACTTCTTCACATCCTGGGGAAAAAAAATAAAACATAGAAAAGGGGTGAGCTCAAATGCCCAGTAAGGATAACAATAAAGCGGAAACTTTCATAAATAAGAATAAACATTTAAGGAAATGCATTACTAAAACAAAAGCCTTTTAAAATTGAACTTCAACATGGTATGGAAAAAGTAAAATGAAATAATGCCATTTACTTATTCACATGGATATTCTACTAATCGAATAATCACATGCAAAAATCAATAACCACTTTCATAATGTTGGAATGCATAACGCAGACTATCATAACCACATAGCCAAGGCCTCGTGCCAAGACTACAAATAAGATTTTGTCAAGGCCTTGTGCCAAGACACTAGTTTGTCTCATGAGACCTACCGATGCATCGAGGAGCTATAGCGGGCTCCACCCGTCACTTATTAAGTCCAATGCATTCCCATATGAAAAGGTTTAAACATAACATAAACATTCGTATTAAAACTAGCATACGAAATGTCAATAATTTCACCATAAACTATGAATGGTATAAAAATAGCACATCCACAGTCAAACATATCACAAAACCTTCAATACAATATAGAAGTTTTGTATCATAATAAATCAACTTCAAATAATCTTAAAATCCATCAAAGGATGTTGACATAGATGAAATCAAAATTCTTTTTAAAGAAGTATCTCCTTTTATTTTGAAATCATTTAAGATCCATATAAAATAAAACATTTTCTTTGAAAATATTCTTATAAGCTTGTATGTAAAGCTTCGACAATTTTATAACGGCGGAAAATAACCGCACCCGCCGTATAAGTTAAAAAAATCATTCTTACCTCAATTCCGTCGAAAAGGTTAAAAAGGACCTTGTTTTGAAAACGACGGAAAGATTCCTTTATAAAACTCTTATAAAAAGTCAAACAAGGGTATAAATGACTTTAACCCATATTCTTGTAAATAGTAAAAATGTTTTGAAATACATTTTTAAGAAACATGGATGTGGATGATAAAGAGATCCCAGTAGATTATTACATATAAACAACCTCGGATAATGAAGAGATTGTGAAATAACCCTTACCTTGTACTTTTCCTTGGTTGGGGTAGGTTAACCTCCTGTATAATGGTGAAATAGTTGTTATTAAATTATACAAGAATCATATATATTAATATGATATCATATATGATCTTTTAACATTGATTTGTTAATAATATCTTAGAATTATCGTCGTTTCGGGAGTTAACTTACTCATTTTCTTTTATATGTTTTGTTACATAAGCCATGGTTGTTGTATCTTATTCATATCCAGAATGATATACAGTCCTTAAACATCATTTTTAAATCATCAAATGATAATTATACTTGAATGGATACGATGGAGAATGAATCTCATCGCGTTCGTGGAGACGGTAGTCCGTACGTACGCACGAGCGACAATATCATTCTTTTGATATTAAAATAATATATAAATGGATGGTATATCATATATACAGAATCATTAACATGTTATATTTATTATTTACATGAGTTACACATCATTATTATACCCATCCAAATAATATTATATTGAATAACAATTACACCACGACGTGGAGACGGTAAGCCGTACGTACGCACGTATGGTGACATGTTATTCAAAGGGTGGATAGAATACTGAATATGATTGTACCATATTTATAATAACATCACAGTATATGTGAGATACTGGAGTTATTATTTCAGAATGGTAAGAACAAAGGAAGAAGAAGTGGAAGAAGAAATGAACTGAGAAAAGGGTGGTGAAATCATTACCTCTTCTTCGGGTTCTTCCTTTTGATTTGATCAAAAGGGCTCCTTAGGTTGGCTTTCTGATCAAACTAAGGCCTCTAGGTTGTATTGAGGGATGTTGGGAGAGTATTTGGGCAGAGTTTGGCCGAACCAAAAGGCTTTGAAGGTGTGAAGAAATGAGAAGGAGGAGTGCCCTTTTATAAGAGGGGTGAGGGGCACCTTTGGAAAAGTTAGAAATATTAATTTATAATAAATTCATATTCGGTTTACAAAGGCTCCAAAGTTGACTATTAAAAGGATGAGGTGTGGATAGGTCGAAAACAACTCATCCAATAGAATTTAGACAGGTTTGGGTACTTATATTAACCTTATCTTTAAGTATTAACTCTAAGTTAATTAGTTTCACTTTTACAATGTCTCTTTGTATTTTTATATAATATGATTAATAAACTTACTATATACATCCAAGCGACCCCCAAGTGGTCCATTAATGAGGAACCTATCATAATATAAGTCTCTTGGCCGAACCTTAGTTTTTTAGGAATTTAATATCAATTAATAATATAATATTTGTTTTAAGAACTCTTTTATGTCAATTTTGACACTATTCAATAGTTGATTTTTGTGAAACTCCTAAAAGATTGATTACTTCGAAAAAAGTCAATTAAATCAATCCTAATATATCATATTATCATAGAAAATTAGTTTAATTCATTAAAAGTTTCATATTATAATTATTTGGGTATTTATAAGATCAATTATTTTTATTTTTCACTATTTTAGTAATTACTGCATCATCATTGTGTCATAAATAAAATAAATTATATAATGTCTAAAAATTATAAATAAAATATCATTATGTAGGAAATCGTTTTAGATTTCTAATGAATATTTATAATCGAAAATCCAACATGTATAACCCTATGTAAAAATTGTTCTTCTAAAAGATATATGCTTGTGTCATTTTTGTATTCATTTTAACTTAATTAAAATAAAGTGTCATTATCACTTACAAGTGGATCCATGGGGTCCCAAAATAGACCCAAAGATGCCCATGGTCGACCATGTATCAACCAATAGGGTTAAGACACGTTTTAGGGTAATTTAGTATTATTATAATATTATTTTTTTTAACCCTTATTTACCGGATTTACCCTTTAACCATGGTAAATAAAATATTTACCGCAGTAGTTATTCAAAATGTGTAAAAATAAAAGTTACCTATTTACACAATTTGAACATCCTGATTCCAAATATGGAATCCATTTTCCTAAATTCAAAACACAGAAGTGGCAGAAATTAATTTAAAATTAATTCCCGCTGTCAAAACAAAAAGCGTGTTTTTAAGAGATAATAACTATCAAAAGATTGACACTTGTTTATGTTCGGTTTAATTGTAAAATTATGTCCAATGATTAACATTAAATTGAATGGTAAAAATATATTCTAAATATACTTTAAAACCACTCAAATTCATAATTTATCACTATTAATTATTTTGATTAAAAAAGTTGTTTTTAATTAAAATTTAGAAATTTTCACTATTCATCAAAATATGAAAGTTATCCGAAATGTACCAAAATTTCACCCTAGGCTAATTTTGATATTCCGAATCCAAAAATGAAGTCCATTTTGAAATATAGAATATATATGATTTCAAAAAGTAGTTATTACTATTCACAACGGCTAGTTTAATTAGTTGTGGTGTGTGTTAGAACTCGAGGTTGCGTACAACACACGCTATCGCATTATTCGAAGGGAAATGTACCGTAGAAGCTTGGGGTGTTACATGATAAGTGTGGTAGTATCCTTAATTTTGGGTAGTCATTAGAGGGACTTTTAGGTTGAACTATTTTGAGAGATTTTTGGTCAGTATTTTGTGTTATTATTTTTAATTCCCCATTCTTATAGATTTTTTGGGATAAGATTTAAAATGATTATTATTGATTTTACTTACATTAGTGAACCATCATTCTGAAGATATACATAAAGGGTGGGTGAATAGAGTTTGTGTCCCCTTACCATATCCCCTTTTAATAAAATTAGATATGAATATATACTGAATTTGAGAACATGGTGTGTCTGAGTTATGATATGGAGGTGAATTTAATTTTTTGGGTGGAATGTATTTGTACAGTTTATTCCTTTGTTATGTATTCATTTGTGAGTTCAATGAAAATTTAATATATGGTGGTGTCTTGGAGGTAATAATTACCACACCTAACATAAATATTTTTAATTATTATTTTTAAATTCTTGATTTCGAGCATTAGTTATTTTAATTAAGAGATTAATGAAATGTTTTATCTATTTTTATGCTTCTGGGTATTGCTGAATAGTTAGTCAAATCATGATATAGTTATATTGGAATGTATATAATTTAAATTGAATGGATTTTAATTTCCAATGTAGATTCTATTAATCATTGTGACCAACCCATCTAGGTTATTAGGTTTTGCTATTAAGGGGTGCACAGTTGTTTCACTATTAGTTAAACAAAGGTCCTAAACTGGATGAACATTCTTATCTTTTAAACATTTCTTCATTCATTTTTCCAATTATAAATTAAACCCTCTTTAATACACACTTCTTACCCCTATCCCATTCATGATCAGCCAACAACTAAGAAACCCATTGGGTTTATGAGCCCATTTCTATCGACCTCCTCTCTCTATCAAATTGTCATTATATTTGATGAAACTTTTTCATAGATCGGCATTTAAAAATATTTATCATCTTATAATACTTATTTACTCAACATTATTTTCCCTTTCCTAATAATGAGTATTCCAAACCCATGTGTGTAGGGGTGAAAATTTTCTAATGTTTTCTTTACATCATGCATTTTTAGCGTGTTTGATCTCTTTTTAATGACACCCTAAACCGATATTCAAGGGTTTCATCCTATTTTGTTTGGTAGGTTTTCAAAAAAAAATCAAATCTAATTTTCATGACAATGAATTTTTTTTCTCATTCTTCAAATTTTATTTGACGAATGTCTATATGATATATATATTTATATATATATCTCATTATGAAAGGTAAAACAAGTATCCATTTGTTTACATTGAATGTAAAAGACTTTTTGATTTATATTATGTGTTTAAAATTTATTTTAAAACATCCATCTATACAGGTTTTGTAATAAAATGGTTTGATGTCATTTATTTGAGTGTCTCGATATTTTAATAAGGGTATTTGGTTTTTTAATGTAAATTTTTAAATACTTCTTGACCTTCTATATGTAATAATGAAATGTTTTAAAATATTATTTTCAAAAAATTTTGAATAACACCCTGATTGTTTAAAAAAATATATCCAAGTTTCATAACATATAAAACATGAAAAACCTTGTCTAAACATATATTGAAATATTATTATTTAAATACGACCATTATGACTATGATTCTAAAATGGAAATTATTAAAAAGAATAATTGATTTATAATATATATATAAATCTAAAAATCAATATAAATGTATTTATGAACTCTTATTACTCAATAACTCAATTTTTAGAGGTCATTTTACTCGTCCAAAAAATATATTTACTTCAAAAATGGTTTTTATTGTTTTTTGGGTGAAAATATTATAAACAAATTTTACAAATTTGTAAATTATATTTGAAAAATGAAAATCATATTGAAAAATATCATACCAATATTGGATTATTTATAAATTTTTATATTTTCCATTCATGTTTTATTTATTAAATGAATTGTAAAAAATAATTATTTTTACTGAAAATTGAATTTTATATAATGTTTTTGAAAATTAAAATTCTATTTTTCATTACATTTAAATTTTCATTGGATTATTTTGATTAAAAATAATCTAATTATTTTCATTGTACTAAATTTATTCTTGAATTTGATAAAAAACAGTTTATTTCTTAAAAATGCATTTTCAATGAAATTAATGATTTTGTCATTTTACACTACTGGAAAACTAACATATACCAACGGATTGGAACTGTTGGTATATGCCTCCAAACCGTTGGTATAGCCTATACCAATGGTTTGGAGAACCTTGGCCAAGTAAGCCGTTGGGATAGGTCTATACCAACGGCTTTCCCAAAACCGTTGGTATAGACCTATCCCAATAGTTTTGGAAACCATTGGTATAATTAATATGAAAATATTTACAAACGGTTGTGGAACCGTTGGTATATGTATTTCAAAAAAAAAACATTCACTGGGATTTGATACCAGCACCCCTAGTTTATTATTGAATGACTTAAACACTTACCTAACATGACATTTGTGTATATAATTACATAAATATATATATTTATTCTCATAATTATATTAAATTTTTATTTATATAATGTTCTGGGTAAGAATAAATGATAAAAAATCAAAGGATCTGTACCAACGGTTGTCAAAACCGTTGGTATAGTCCTATACCAACGGTTTTGGCAAACCGTTGGGAAAGATTTTGAGCCTTGATTTGATTCTGGGTGAAGGTTGATTCGTGGGGGAACATTCCCAACGGTTCTGGCAAACCGTTGGGAAAGGTCCCCACAACACATCTTTCCCAACGGTTTGGCCAAAACCTTTGGGAAAGGTCACCACAATGTGGGATTTCCCAACGGTTTTCCCAAACCGTTGGGAAAGGTGGCCTCAAAGTGGGATTTCCCAACGGTTTGGCCAAACCGTTGAGAAAGGGAATCTATACCAACGGTTTTTATGAACCGTTGGTATAGAAGCGTTGGGAAAGGTCAGATTTCCAGTAGTGTTAATATTAAACTAATATATAAAAATTATATAAATTGAATCATGAAAAATTGATTCCATATTTGGAATCAAAATGCCTAAATTTGGAAAATAGTTACCTTTTGTAAATACCCGTAAATTTCAAAGAAATTTTTTTCCTAATTTCTTTAGGATTTTACGAGAATGCAGTTTCTGACGACGCCTGATTCCGAGGCCCGGTGTGCCCAGAATCAATTTCTGAAGTTTAACTCAGGTACGCTTAGTGAGTGAATGAGCGGGTTTTTTTTATCTTTTTAACCGGTGCTCGGAATAGAAATCTGAGGGCACCGATGGAACCACAGCGCCGATAATTACATAAAAAGACCTTTTCCAGAGTTGTGTTTTCTCGGGAAGAGTTGTTTAGTTTTGTGGATAAAGACTTCCGAGAAATAAATTTTTTGCAAATAATTTTATTTCTTTAAAGTGGTTAAAACCTAAGGATGGAGGTTGGGTGAACCTAACTACCTAAGTGAGGTTAAATGTGAGGTGGGGCCCACACGAACCCCACCCCTTCACATTCCTTAAACCTACACTAACTCGCCCATTAAGTGGGTGACCTCTCATATTCCTTAACTCATTAACCTCCCTCTTAATGGAAACTTTTAATAAAGTGGTTTAATTCAATTTTTGAATTTTAAAACATAAGTCATGATAATAAAATAAGTGAAGCACTTATTTTATATTTGGGTTAGACTTGTTATGTTGAGATGGGATTGGGAGAAAAAGGGGAGGCTTGAAGATCTTCATCTTCTTCGTCTAAGAACGCGAAGAACGCGAAGATCGAGAAGAACGCACCGATCTCCGACGAAGAACGTCGAATCCTCAGAGATCGACTACGCGACGCCGTGTACCGCGACGCCAACGACCCTCTCCTTCCGCGACGCCTTCTTCCGCGATGATAAATTCAACGACTAACCCTCGCTCAACGAATGCGACGAGGTTGGGGAATATTGTATATTTATAATTTATGTGGATTATATCCTGGGCCTTTGATTATTTTTTTGATAGTTGTTGAGCTTCATGTTATCGTCATGACGGGAGGACGTCAGACCGTACAAACACGGCTGACCCTCCTCCCCCTTTTTATGATTTCTCTTGTTGCGGCACGAGGAAAAGCGGTGCAGTGCAGCAGCACCGCGTGGAAACAATGAAGAAGCGCAGCACCATCGTGTCGCGCCGTTGTGGCATTTCGAAGGCTCTGCAGATCATTAATTGACAGCGGATCATCGGACATTTTCGGAATGGGCCGCAATGGTGTTTTGAAGTCTCTGTAGTGATGTTCGGGTCCTGGGAGTACCTTTGGCGAAGGTGGCGAGCAAACGGACCACCGGAGCGCGTCCAGTGGTCCGCGGAAGGCGGCGGCGGCGGTGCGCCGCCGGAACAGAACCGCCGCGGCTGAACCGCGGCGGCGTGCTGAACATGAATGGCTTAGCCATTCTAGATGCGGAGCGGCGCGGCTCAAAGCCGCGCCGGTTACGCCGACCTCGTGGGTTTGTAACCCCCGCACCCACTGGCCACGCGGGCGCCGCGCCGTGCCAGAGCCTGCGCCAGGCCGGGCCGTGCCATCTAGGCTGGGCCGCACCCAAGCGGCCTGGACCCAGACTCGGTTCAGGTCGACCCGGTTTGGGCCGACCCAGGGGGTCTCGGGCCGGGTCGGACCGGGCCCAAACCCCCTATTTTCGGGTAGTTTCTGTTCGAACGACCATATCTTGGGCCACGGACCTCCGATCGACGCAACGTCAGTTGCAATGTTATCCTTGGATTGAGATGGACGTTTCAGTATATTACACTCAAGGTTTCGGAGAACTCTGATTACGACCTGGTTGGTTCGGATACGAAACCAACCGGGCCCTCGGAGCGGAAACGTTTATATCTTGAGCTCAGGATGTCTGATTGACGTGTCGTCGACATTGATGGATTCCTCGTGATGAGACGGAACATTTGGCATGCTTCGCCTGAGTTTTGGATGCAGTTGGATAGTGTCTGGGTTGGATAGTACCCGAAATCCAACCGGGCCCCTGGAACAGAAAGGCTGATAACTTTCAGACCGGACATCTGTTTGATGAACCGTCAACGGCATTGGTGAACACGTTAAGAAAAAAGGTCCCTATGAGTATACCCTATTAGAGTTTGGGGGTACAGTCAAGAAACAGCTAGGTTTGTTCGCACACGAAACCAACCGGGCCATTTGGATGAAAAAGGCTAGTAACTCACAGACCGGGCGTCCAACTGACGAGTCGTCTATTGCGTTGAGACCCCTATGACGAGGCGGTACTTTCAGATACATCTATGTGGAACATTGTGATACATGGATTATCGACCAATATCTCGTAGAGTGGACCCTCCGAGTGATGAGCTAGAAGATTGCAGAGACCTAGTAGCTGGCTGAGACTTGGCGACTGCTAATCTATTGTCTCGGTGTGTTTCAGATAGCCCAGTGGAGAGTTCTTGGTTGTAGGGGCAGACCCATGGCGGAGGAGTGCTTGGTTGTAGCAGCCAACCCGCGGTAATCAACAGAAGGAGTACCTCTGGAGGCTTTGAGGGTGAGCGCTTGGTTGTAGCGGCAGACCCACGTCGGAGGAGCACTTGGATGTAGCGGCAGACTTGCGGTACTCAACAGAAGGAGTACCTCTGGAGTCTATGGGGGGGAGCGTTTGGTTGTAGCGGCAGACCCATGGTGGGAAGCGCTTGGTTGTGGCAGCAGGACCACAGTACACGACAAGAGGAGTACTACAGTAGTCCAAGGTTAGTGGGGCACACTTGGTTGTAGCGGCAGGCCAACCATACTCGACAGAGGAGGAGTTCTCCAGTAGCCGTGGTTTCGACATCATGAATAAAATCATGGGTGAGCTGAGTCTATGATCTTTGTGTTTACCTAATGATTGAGAAGGGTCACTTATTAACTTATATATATGTATGGGAATATACCTGGGTAGTGGTTATCCATTGATTTCATAATCTTGTGTTTCCTCATGATTGAGATGAGTTACTTGATAACATAGGTATATGTATGGGTATATACCTAAGTAGAGGTTATCTGTTGAGATCTTTCTTTGTGGTTATCCTTGTTGGATTTATTGAGACCTTCAGGGTCTCAGGGTTCCTACTGAGTATCGTTATACTCAACCCTACACGGGCTATACCCGGACCTCGTTGTGTTGGTTGCAGACGATTGGCAGCGCAGACAGAGGTCGAGTGTTCGAGGACTGGACGGTACCCAGAGGTGGACCTCACGACGAGACAGTATCTGGAGGTGGATTTCATGACGAGATGACACACGGAGGAGGTTGATGGGCAAGAGAGTTGTGGAGGCTATATGTACCTACCCATCAGGTAGGATCCGTGGTGGACTATCCAAGAGTTGCGCTATCTGTACCTACCCTTCAGGTAGGATCCGAGGAGGACGACCCAGGAGCTGCTTGTCACCTTCCGGCAATTTTATCTTTTTCCTTGTACTTTACAGTTGGGCTTGTATTTCCGGCCGCTTTACTTTCTGCACTGCTTGTTTTAGGTTTACTTAGTGTTTTACTTCCGCTTGTACTCTGTGGTGTTTTGTTTACTTTTATAAAGTCAATGTATTCCTAATTATCGGGATTTACGCCTTGGTGCTAGTCGCCAGCCCCTGGCCTATGGAAGGAGGGCTTGGAGTAGTCAGGGCATGGGCCCCGAGGACGGGTCGTGAAAAATTTGTATTAGAGGAGATCGGTTCTACCACAAAACCCAGGACTCTGATCTTTTTCTATGTGAAGCAATAGTGTTAAGAGTACCGAGTGTGTTCTTCAGTATAGGGAGTCCAGTGTTGGTGCGGCGGCCGACGTATCCGTACACCAGGACCCTGACTACTGAGTTTCGACTTTGTGCATGAAAACACCGATTGTGTGTGTGTTTCCAAAAGATTAAAAGTCAGATGAATCCATGTCAGCTAACCAGGTATATATCATTTGACCGTGTCGCATCTATTCAGGATTTCTCCATGCAGATAGTCAGTTGGAGATTCCAATAGAGTACTCGATGATGGCCCACCGAGCGGCGAGGCTACGGTGCGGGGCCCTTTTTACTATTTTGGCACCCCCGGGTGGTGTACCCGGAGCACCACCACATGCTGGGCAGCAGATGCCACCAGCCATACTAGCGAACTGTGCACGCTGGCAGAGCGCATTGCACGAGTTCCAGCAGTAGAGGCTTCCGACGATACGAGGCGAGGCAGATTCCCAGACACTAGAGCACTGGCTGGAGGCGATTGCTATAGTTTTCTTCCTAGCAGAGACATCAATAGAGTGGATGGTGGACTTGGATACTAGTGTTTTATAGTGAATGACCATGATGATGGTCCGCCTAGTGATGATGCTTCGGTATGTAGACCGATGCCTGAGATAGTGCCTTCAGGTAGTGTGTCAGCTATACATCACTACCTGTTGGTCAGCAGTTACAACTGTCGGTACCAATAGGTGACACATGTAGGCTTACTACATTACACGTGTTCCAACATAAGATACCCTCATGTTTCGAGGTGAGCTCGACTCACAGGAGGCTGAGGAATGGCTTGAAGAAGTGGATGAGAGTTTCTAGAGCTTATACAGCTTCAACAGGACGACATGTTTGCAGCTGAGAATTCATCGGGGCATACCAATCGTTCATGGTACTTGATGACTACAATATTATCAGTGCCATAGAGCTCGGATCTTAGAGCGAGGTGTAACATCCCAAGTAAGTAATGAATAATAGATATTTTTATCTATGTTTATTAATGATTAAGATAGTGTTTTAGAGGCTTAAAATGAAAATAAATACAATCTTATGCATGGAATACACTAATATTCTTAAAAGATTGTTTTACTGCCGTTTGATGGCAAACCATTTTTAAATCTATCTTTTGACAATTTTATAATCAATGGTTGTCAAAATGAAATTATTATTTATGATTGGGACATAAAAATTTACATTGTGTGAATTTTTGGTATTTTTCCGATAAAGTTCATTTTTTAATGAATAGTGAAAAATGTTGTATTTTAATTCAAAACCACTTTTCAATCTAATTTATTTATATGATTAGATTATCTTTTTAATTGGTTTTGAAGTGAAATGAGAATATATTTTTACCATTTTATCCAATGGTGGTCATTGGAATCAATTTCACTTTGAAATTGGACTTAAACTAGTGTCAATCTTTTGATATTTATTTTTTCATAAAAACACTCTATTTGTCATGACAACGGGAATTAATTATTAATTTAATTAATTTGACTTATATGTTTTGAATTTTGTAAAATAGACTTCATTTTTGAATTAGGATATCAAATATAGCTTAGGGTGAATTTTTGGTAATTTTCGGAAAAACATCAATTTTTTATGAATAGTGAAACCACTAAGTGGTACTTATAAAAACTGATTTTTCGTTTAAATGAAAATTTTCCATCTTTGTGTTTTGAATTTGAAAAATCCGACATACATGTTTGTCATTAAGAAGAAAAATTTGGTTCAATGAGATTATAATAAATTTTTTTGGTGAATAGTAACTTATTAAGTTTTTAATCGCGATTAGAGATAATTAGTGTAGTTTAAGGTAAGAATAATGTTTTCATAAAATTAAATGACATAGACACATGTCCTACCATTATTGGATGTGTCATGGCCGACCAAGAAAAGCCATGGGTCAACTTGGGGACCCCATGGAGCCACTTTGGTTGGGAAATGACATAAATAACTTTTATTTAATGTTAAAGTAAAAATGACACAAACATGAGTTATTTTACTAAAACTATTTTTACATGGGGTTATACAAGTCATAATTTTGACTATAAATATTAATTAGAAAGATAAAAAGATTTAATACATCATGGTAGTTTTTTTTTTAATTTTTAAACATTATATAAATTAAATTATTTATGACATCATGATGATGCAGCGATGACCTCATTATTTAACGATTTACATAAAATGGAAGGATAATGGAACATCTAAAACCTACACATGTCCAAAACCAATTGTATGAGTGGATTTCGAACCCTTATCACCTTATACTAGAATTATATCAATTTGGAGCCTTTTGAATCTGAAACGCATTTTAAAATAAAGTAACTTATCTTTACTTTCCAAAAGTGCCCCTCCTCTCCTCTTATAAAAGGCCCCCACCTCTACCTCCTTACCCAAACTCCCAAAGCCTTTGGCTCGGCCAAACCCTGCCCATTTTATTTCTCCACTTCCATATCTTACTCCTTGAAGCCTCACTTTGGGCAGAAGTCTTCCCAAGGGAGCCTTTGAGCTCAAACCAAAGGGAGTTACCCGATTTTAAGGTAATGTCTTCTTTTGAGTCCTTTTGTTTTATTTTGCTTCTCCAACCCACTAAACTCTTTTTATTCTTTTCTTTTGTAACAACAACAGTATCCTAAATATACTAGGATGTTGTTATAATAAGTATTCGAGCTACACATACACACACCTACATCTAATGGTTAAAGGACATACTGTTTCCGTGGATGGTGAATTTATGCCTCCCGAAACGATGATTGTTCAACATTATTTTAACACCTTCAAAGGTGGCCATTATGATGTAAATATATTTATATATGATATATAATATGTTTATGTTTTCCTTAAACTTCTGTATTTCTCATTTTGGGCATACCTTTATGGTTTCCATTATGGGTAAACGCAATATCTTCATTTAAGGAAGTGCGGACTACCGCCCCCTCAAAGTGATTTGATTCGTTAAATACCATATGTGGGACATATAAAGGATGGAACTATGATATTATATATGATATTATACTATTATTATAATATATCTTTATATAATTATGATTCCATTCTATAAAATACGAAATAGAAATGAAAGTAGCGTTCATGCGTACGTACGGCTTACCGTCTCCATGAACGGTGCATTTCATTTCTTACCTCTAAATGATTATGTAATATTATAAATGCATGTATATAATGGATATACATGACATATATGATATCTACATCATGAATACCATTATGGATATAATGGATACATGAACAACTTGTAATTATAAAGGGATTATTTTTTACTCAAGTACCAATGACCGTTAAAACGACCGTTATTAACATAAATAATTATATAGTGTCCATGACATTGAAATAAGTGATATAAAAGTAATAATGAAATTGAAAAAGGTTATTAAACAATTATAAATTAACTCAAGTTTATTATTCAGGGGATTAAAGAATGACCGAGTCAAGTCGGACCCGAGGTATGGGACTTCGTCTCAATCTCCTTTCATTGAGGTATATTTTGTTTTATACACAACCTTCTTTTATACGGTGTATAAACCCCTTTGACTTTTATGTTTATTCAAAAGGAATCTTTTTTATACGAAGCGTTTTACTAAACGACAAAAGGGAATGTTCTTTTCATATGTATGCGGCGACAATGACTTCTCCGCCGCCGTGAACGTTATTTGAGTTTTGGCTTCTTCTACAAGCCATACCATGTTTTTAAAAGAAAAATAAATGCAAGGTTTTAATTTTATTTTATTTTGGTATTGAAAATCATTTTCATAATGTTTTTATATCAATGTGTTGTATTGATATCTTGTGATTGAAAGGTGGAAATGTTATGTTTCCTTTATGCATGTTTTAGGTGATACGATTATGTTGAGGTTCTTGGGCATTATTATGAAGACGTGTGGTTCCGTGATAAACTAAGGGCGGGTGAGCCCGATATAGCTCTCCAATGCATTGGGTAACGTGAAGGAGTGAAACGTTAAGGTTTCTCTGAAGAGATTTAGGGAATATACTGTGATGGGTATTCCAAACGTAACCAAGAGGGCTACTCCCTACGTAAGAATGTTATGAATGCCTCAAGTTACCATTATGTCTTATGATTTCTATGATTTATTCATGATTTGATGAGGTATGTTAAAGTGCTTATGTTTTATGGGTAAAGTATGATTTAATTCTTATGTATATATGTACCCATGTTTCCTTTACATGTTTTTATATCCCTTACTGAGCTTTTTATGCTCATCCCAAGTTTTTTTGAAATGTTTTTCACAGGTCAAGGGAAAGGTGCATGATATGATGATAGTGTCAAGGAAATGTCAAGAAAGAATCCGTGTTTTATTTTAAATATTTTTCCAATGATGGGAAATAAGAATACTATCTTTATGTAACCACTTTGTTTATATGTGGAATGTAATTCATGTTTTATGTTCTAATTCTCTAAAACTCTAAACCCGAAAATATCCTCAATGTGAAATCTTGTAATAACTCAAGATAAAGTACGGTTTAAGGCTGGGGCCTTATAGTTGGTATCATATGCCGGTTTAGATAACATTAGGAGTTAGAATTCTATTAAATAATTATCCAAAAATATTTTTTTTTGAAATGATATAGCATTTGAAGATTACCATGTTGCTTCATCTAAAACATGTTTGTTCAGAATGGTTTTCTGCAGAGGAAATAGGGAAGCAGTGCTAGGAAGGCATACAAAAGGAAATAACCTTCTGAATCAGCATCCTGAGATGGTCGGAATTGGAACTGAACAGTTTTTTGCAGTGATGGCACAGTTGACTCAGGCTATAAATGGTGGTGGTATCCATGCACGAGATCAGCCAGATCAACCGTAGAGGAACATGTTATTGGTGGAACATTTCATGAGGAAACATCCCCCATAATTCAGAGGATCATATAACCATGTGCTAGTTGAAGGGTGGATTAAAGCATTTGAGAAGATTTTCGATGTCATGGGGTGTTCAGACAATCAAAAGGTTAGTCTTGCTATTTACCGTTTGGAGGGTGAGGTAGATCATTGGTGGTCTATGGTTAAAAATATCAGGGACGCCGATGAGATTGATGCTCTTGACTGGGATGAATTCAAAGGTATGTTTCTTGTGAAGTATTTTCATAAGGCTGTTCGACTTAGGATGGAAAAGAAATTCTTGGAATTGAGGCAAGAGGAAGACTTAGTGGCGACCTATGAAGAAAGGTTCACTCGATTGGAAAGGTATGCTCCAAATTTTATCCTAGACCATGATAGTAAAATCAATCATTTTTACTCAGGATTAAAGCCAAAATATCGAAGGGAATTAGCTTTTCGTGAGTTTAAAAGTTATGAAAAGCTTGTTCGATGTGTTGAGAAGGTGGAAATGGAGTTTGCCGATGATCAAGTGTTCTATAACAACCAACAGAGGAAGAGACCGAGGTGACAAGAGAAAGGTAAGAATTCTTCAAAAAAGTCTGATGGTAAGAAAAATAAGTTTCCAGTTTGTGATAAATGTGAAAAAAGGAATGCTGGGGAATGTCTTCTGAATTCTGGAATGTGCTACCGATGTGGTAAGATGGGACATAAGAATCGTGATTGCACTGAAAAGGATCAAGGTGAAGGTAAGACCAAATTTGATTTACAGTTAGTGAAATGTTATAAGTGCATTGAGATGGGTCACTATGCAAATGAGTGTCCGACAAAGAGCTTGAGTGATGGGAAGCAGTTATACTACAAGCAGAAAGGGGTGGTGAAATCCTTTGCAACTACTTCAGCAGATGTCGGGCCACCAAATGAAGTTGTATCAGGTACTTTGTTTGTTTTTTCAGATTATGCCAGTGTATTGTTTGATTCGGGGTCTACACATTCTTTCATCTCTGAAAAGTTTTCTAGTAAAATGGGAAAACCATCTCAAGAAATGACTCCTGAACTTTTGGTAAAAACACCTGGGGGGAGTGTTGAGGAAAAGAGAATTTATAAGAATCTTCCAATCCTTATCTATGGAAAAAACCTACTTGCAAACCTTATTGTTCTACCTCTAGTAGAGTTTGATGTAATCCTGTGTATGGATTGGCTCTCTATTTACCATGCTAAGATTGACTATAGAGCTAAAGAGGTTTCTTTTCAGAAAGACTTTCAGTTTGTTTACAAGAAGGAACCCTTACTTTTGATAACATATCAAGAGGCCGAGAAACTTGTAAAAGATGGAAATGAATGTTACCTTGCACACATCGTTGAAAATAAAGGAACTGTTCAGATTAATGATGTGCCAGTGGTAAATGAGTATCCTGATGTTTTTCCTGATGAGTTTCTTGGAATAATACTAGATCGGGAAGTTGAGTTTACTGTTGGCTTAGTTCCTGATGCTAAGCCAATTTCAAAACCCCCTTATCGAATGGATCAAATTGAACTTTTAGAGTTGAAGGAGAAATTGCAAGATTTATTAGAGAAAGGTTTCATTCGACCTAGCACATCACCATGGGGTTCTCCTGTCTTGTTTGTTAAAATGAAAGATGGTTCAATGAGACTTTGCATTGATTATAGCGCCTTGAATAATATCACTGTTAAGAACAAATATCCTTTTCCTCATATCGATGATTTGTTTGATCAGCTCTAGGGAGCTCAGTATTTTTCAAAGATTGACATTAGATCGGGGTACCATCAGCTGAAGGTAAAGGAAGAAGATGTTCCGAAGACCGCGTTCCGTACAAGATATGGCCATTATGAATTTGTAGTAATGCCTTTTGGGCTAACCAATGCACCAATTGTATTCATGGACTTAATGAATAGAATTTTCCATGATTTCTTGGATAAGTTTGTGGTGGTTTTTATTGATGATATTTTGTTGTTTTCTAAAAGTAAAGAAGAGAATGAAAGACATTTAAGGGATATCTTGCAAACCTTAAAAGAAAATAAATTTTATGGGAAATTCAAAAAGTGTGAGTTTTGGTTGCAACAAATTTGTTTCCTTGGTCACATTGTTTCTAAAGATGGGATAACAGTTGATCCTGCAAAAACAAAAGTTGTGGAAGACTGGCCAAGACCCACAAATGTAACTGAGATTCATAGCTTCCTTGGTTTGGTAGGCTATTACCGAAGGTTTGTTAGAAATTATTCACGGTTATCTAGTCCAATGACTAAGCTAACTCGAAACGGTGTTATGTTTATCTGGTCAAAAGAATGTGATGATTGTTTTCAGGAATTGAAAAGAATATTGGTGAATGATCCAGTTTTGGAACTACCTTCCAGGAATGGTGAGTTTGTTATATACAGTGATGCTTCATTGAAAGGACTTGGTTGCGTCCTAATGCAGAATGATCAGGTAATTTCTTATGCTTCACGGCAGTTGAAAACTCATGAGGTAAATTACCCTACACATGATTTGGAATTAGCTGTTGTTGTTTTTTATTTAAAAATTTGGAGGGATCATTTGTATGGAGTAAAGTGTGAAATATATACCGATCACAAAAGTTTAAAGTATATATTCACTCAGAAAGAATTGAACATGAGACAAAGGATATGGCTAGAATTAATCAAGGATTATGATTGTACAATTCATTACCATCCGGGAAAATCAAATAAAGTGGCTGATGCTTTGAGTCGAAAAAGTAATGCTTCATTAGAAATGTTGCGTTTGGAACGTGATCCTTTGGTTAAGGATTTGATGAACTTTGGCATAGATGTTGTTGGTGCAGGAAGTTCTTCTGTTTTGTTTCAGGTATCAGTGAGATCATCTCTATCAGATAGAATCAAGAAAGCACAGAAGCAAGACAGTGAGTTGCAGAAAAAGGTAGAGCTGGTTCAGAAAGGTAAGTTGCCTGAAATTAACATTGATAATGATTGCGTTTTGAGATTTGGGAAGAGATTATGTGTGCCGTGTGATCCACAGTTGAAGATAGAGTTGTTATGTGAAGCTCATAGTTCTCCGTTTTCAGTTCATCCTGGAAGTACTAAGATGTATAGAGATCTGCGGGAGTATTACTGGTGGGATGGAATGAAAAGAGATATTGCTGATTTTACTGTAAAGTGTTTGACTTGTCAGCAGGTTAAAGCTGAGCGCAGTTACTGAAAGGGATGCTTCATCCTTTGCCAGTGCCAGAGTGGAAATGGGAGAATATATCCATGGACTTTGTTGTGGGATTACCGAGGACATCTCGAGATAATAATGCAATCTGGGTTATTATTGATCGCTTGACTAAATCTGCTAATTGCCTTTCTATACGAGATACTTTTTCCCTAGATCAACATTACCGTTTGTATCTTAAAGCGATAGTCAGGTTACATAGAGTTCCTCTCTCCATTGTATCTGATCGTGATCCCATGTTCACTTCTAACTTATGGAAAGGCCTTCAGAAGTCGTTGGGTAATGAATTAAATTTTAGTACAGCTTTTCATCCTCAATCAGATGGGTAGTCAGAACGAACAATTCAGACGTTGGAGGATATTCTACGAGCTTGTTCGATGGATTATCAGGGAAGTTGGGACCAACATCTTTCCTTGGTTGAATTTTCAGATAATAACAGTTTTCATTCCAGTATACAGATGGCACCATTTCAGGCATTATATGGGAAGCGGTGTCGAACTCCAGCTTTCTGGGATTAAGTGGGTGAAAGGATGGAGATGGGACCAGAATTGGTAGAAGAGTTGGCAGAAAAATTTTAGCTGATACAGAAACACATGAGAACAGCGCAGAGTAGGCAGAAGAGTTATGTGGACAACAGGAGAAAGGATCTCTCTTTTGAGGTAGGTGATCATGTTTTTCTCAAAGTATCACCATGGAAAAGTGTGATGCGATTTTGTAAGAAAGGAAAGCTGAGTCCAAGTTTCATTGGACCATATGAAATTATGGAGAGAGTTGGATCCGTTGCTTACTGAGTGGCTTTACCTCCCAGTTTATCTCAGGTAAACAATGTTTTTAACGTTTCGATGTTGAGAAAATACATGCCAGATCCATCTCATGTTTTGAGTCCAAAGGTAGTTCAACTCGAAGAGAACCTATCTTATGAGGAACAACCGGTCCAGATTCTTGACCACAAGGAGTAAGTGTTACGGAATAAGCTGATTAATCCGGTAAAGGTTTTTTGGAAAAACCACATGATGGAAGAGGCAACATGGGAATCTGAAAATGCAATGAGGGATATGTACCCCCATTTATTCGATAAGTAAATAAATTGTGGGGATGCAATTTTCTAAAGGGGAAGGATGTAACATCCCAAGTAAGTAATGAATAATAGATATTTTTATCTATGTCTATTAATGATTAAGATAGTTTTTTAGAGGCTTAAAATGAAAATAAATACAATCTTATGCATGGAATACACTAATTTTCTTAAAAGATTATTTTACTGCCATTTGATGGGAAACCCTTTTTAAATCTATCTTTTGACAATTTTATAAGCTATGTTTGTCAAAATAAAATTATTATTTATGATTGGGACATCAAAATTTACTTTGAGTGAATTTTTGGTATTTTTCTGTTAAAGTTCATTTTTTAATGAATAGTGAAAAATGTTGTATTTTAATTCAAAACCTCTCTTTAATCTAATTTATTTATATGATTATATTATCTTTTTAATTGGTTTTGAAGTGAAATTAGAATATATTTTTACCATTTTATCCAATGGTGGTCATTGTAATCAATTTCACTTTGAAATTGGACTTAAACTAGTGTCAATCTTTTGATACTTATTGTTTAATAAAAACACGCTATTTGTCATGACAACATGAATTAATTATTAGATTAATTAATGTGAATTATATGTTTTGAATTTTTTAAAATAGAATTCATTTTTGAATTCGGAATATCAAATATAGCTTAGGGTGAATTTTTGGTAATTTTCTGAAAAACTTCAATTTTTGATGAATAGTGAAACCACTAAGTGGTACTTATAAAAACTGATTTTTCGTTTAAATGAAAATTTTTCATCTTTGTGTTTTTAATTTCAAAAATCCGACATACATGGTTGTCATTAAGAAGTAAAATGTGGTTCAATGAGATTATAATAATTTTTTTGGTGAATAGTAACTTATTATGTTTTTAATCGCGATTAGAGGTAATTAGTGTAGTTTAAGGTAAGAATAATGTTTTAATAAAATGAAATGACATAGACACATGTCCTACCCTTATTGGATGTGTCATGGAAGACCAAGACAATCCATGGGTCAACTTGGGGACCCCATGGAGACACTTTGGTTGGGAAATGACATAAATAACTTTTATTTAATGTTAAAGTAAAAATGACACAAACATGAGTTATTTTACTAAAACAATTTTTACATGGGGTTATACAAGTCATATTTTTGACTAAAAATATTCATTAGAAATATAAAAATATTTCCTACATCATAGTTTTTTTTATAATTTTTAGACATTAAATAAATTAAATTATTTATGACATCATGATGATGTAGTGATGACCTCATTATTTAACGATTTAAATTAAATGGAAAGATAATGTAAAATCTAAAACCTACACATGGACAAAACCAATTGGATGAGTGGATTTAGAACCCTTATCACATTATCCTCGAATTATATCAATGTGGGACCGTTTTAATCTGAAACTCATTTTAAAATAAAGTAACTTATCTTTACTTTCCAAGAGTGCCCCTCCTCTCCTCTTATAATAGGCCCCCACCTCTACCTCCTTAACCACACTCCCAAAGCCTTTGGCTCGGCCAAACCCTGACCATTTTGTCTCTACACTTCCCTATCTTACTCCTTGAATTCTCACTTTGGGCATATGTCTTCCCATGGAAGCATTTGAGCTCAAACCAAAGGGAGTTACCCGATTTTAAGGTAATGTCTTCTTTTGAGTCCTTTTGTTTTATTTTGCTTCTCCAACCCCCTAAACTCTTTTTATTATTTTCCTTTGTAACAACTACAGTATCCTATATATTCTAGGATGTTGTTATAATAAGGATTCTAGCTACACATATACACAACTACATCTAATGGTTAAAGGACATACTATTTCCGTGGATGGTGAATTTATGCCTCCTGAAACGATGATTGTTCTACATTCTTTTAACTACTTCAAAGGTGGACATTAAGATGTCACTAAATTTATATATGACCTATAATATGTTTATGTTTTCCTTACTCTTCTGTATTTATCATTTTGGGCATATCTTTATGGTTTCCATTATGGGTAAACGCGATATCTTCATTTAAGGAAGTGCGGACTACCGCCCCCTCAAAGTGATTTGATTCGTTAAATACCATGTGTGGGACATATAAAGGATGGAACTATGATATTATATATGATATTATACTGGAATTATAATATATCTTTATATCATTATGATTCCATTCTATAAAATACGAAATAGAAATGAAAGTAGCGTTCCTGCGTACGTACGGCTTACCGTCTCCATGAACGGTGCATTTCATTTCTTACCTCTAAATGATTATGTAATATTATAAATTCATGTATATAATGGATATATATGACATATATGATATCTACATCATGAATACCATTCTGGATATAATGGATACATGAACAACTTGTAATTATAAATGGCTTATTTTTTACTCAAGTACCAATGATCGTTAAAAGAACCGTTATTAACTTAAATAATTACATAGTGTTCATGACATGGAAATAAGTGATATAAAAGTAATAATGGACTTGAAAAAGTTTCTTAAACAATTAGAAATTTACTCAAGTTTATTATTCAGGAGATTAAAGAACGACCGAGTCAAGTCGGACCCGAGGTATGGGACTTCGTCTCACTCTCCTTTCATTGAGGCATATTTTGTTTTATACACAACCTTCTTTTATACGGTGTATAAACCCCTTTCAATTTTACGTTTATTCAAAAGGAATCTTTTTTATACGAAGTGTTTTACTAAATGACAAAAGTGAATGTTTTTGTCGTATGTATGCAGCGACAAGGACTTCTCCGCCGCCGTGACCGTTATTTGAGTTTCGGCTTCCTCTACAAGCCATACCATTTTTTTAAAAGAAAAATAAATACCATGTTTTACTTTTCTTTTATTTTGGTGTTGAAAATTGTTTTCATAATGTTTTTATATCAATGTGTTGTATTGATATCCTGTGATTGAAAGGTGGAAATGTTATGTTTCCTTTATGCATGTTTTATGTGATACGATTATGTTGAGGTTCTTGGGAATTATTATGAAGACGGGTGGTTCCGTGATAAAATAAGGGTGGGTGAGCCTGATATAACTCTCCAATGCATTGGGTAACACGAAGGAGTGAAACGTTAAGGTTTCTCCGAAGAGATTTAGGGAATATACTGTGATGGGTATTCCAAACGTAACCAAGAGGGTTACTCCATACGTAAGAATGTTATGAATGCCTCAAGTTACCTTTATGTCTTATGACTTCTATGATTTATTCATGATTTGATGAGGTATGTTAAAGTGATTATGTTTTATGGGTAAAGTATGATTTAATTCTTATGTATATATGTACCCATGTTTCCATTCCATGTTTTCATATCCCTTACTGAGCTTTTTATGCTCATCCCATGTTTTTTTGAAATGTTTTTCACAGGTCAAGGGAAAGGAACATGATATGATTATAGTGTCAAGGAATTGTCAAAAAAGAATCCATGTTTTTTTTAAATATGTTTCCATTGATGGGAATGAAGAATACTATCTTTATGTAACCACTTTGTTTATATGTGGAATGTAATGCATGTTTTATGTTCTAATTCTCTAAAACTCTAAACCCGAAAAGATCCTCAATGTGAAATCTTGTAATAACTCAAGATTAAGTACGGTTTAAGGATGGGGCCTTATACGAGGTGTGTTTAAAAGATATCCGAGTAAGCACTCTTTCCTCTATGAATTCCTACTTATGTTAGGGTGCTAGAGAGAACCTTTATGGTTGAATGTTATTTGTTTAATCAGTTATAGCCAGTGAATGTTAGCAGTGGGAAGATGCGAATTGGCATCATTCCCAGAGACTTGGACGTGTAAAATGTTTCAAGATGAGGAAGTGTCAAGGAAGGATGAATCTGTAGAGTATCAGACGTGGAAGAAAATCTAGGAGAGCAGCATCGGGTGGTGTACTTTTCGACATGTTACAATCACCCGCCTTTGTAGTCCACGCTAGGCTCAGGGAGCTGGAGGGCAGGGATAGAGAGTAGCTACCTGCGGTCAAGGAGTGTGACCCAATGGCTCTAAGAATGATTCTAGGGACAGTCTGTGTACACTACAAGCTGCCGTAGTAACAGACGTAGATATGAATCATTCCTTCCTTCCATGAATCTTGTACCTGACCTAGAGTTTCAGTTAAGTCGTGGACTTGACCCTCACGTCTAGAGATACCTTGGGAGGAGAATCGATAACCACACTTATGCCGACGATGTGGTCAGAACCTCAAGGCCAGAGTTTTGGTTGGAATCTCTTGGTGATAGCGTCGAGGCCTTACGATGTTGGTCTGGGTATGGATTGGATTCAAGGTTCATACTTAGATTGACTGTATTAGGCAAAGAGGATGTATTTTACCTACAACGTTGCGACGGGTTTTCCTTGGTCGGCGAAAAGGAAGCCCCAGGAAGCACAAGATAAACTCATGCATAGGAGGGTGTAGCCGATCACTCTTGAGTCAGCCAACCATACCCTCATGGTAGTAGGAGTTTTGAGTTTCAGTTCTAATCTGGAAAGGGATACCTCTAGAGTTCGAGGATGATGATCATGACCTTATACGGGTCTCACCTCGAAGAGGTTTATAGAGATAAGGCCAAGGAGGCAAGTAATCTCCAAGGATCAGCGGACCATTTTCTGGTCCTCAGCTGGGTAGGCGAGGTGGCTTACCGTTTGAACCATCCACCTCAGTTGCACCAGGTGCACGACAAATTCCACGTATCTCAACTGGGGAGATACGTTCTTGACCCGGCGCTTATCATAAACCATGGAGAACTGGACATTGGTGATTGGGTGACTTTTGTAGGGTTCTATTAGTTGCTGAGGATCGATAGGAGTGGGTCCTACGAGGATGGTCGATTCCTCTCGTTTTCTTTCGTTGGCAGCACGGGAACCTCCGGGTGGACATGTGGGAGCGGAAGGCTCAGATTCATGCTCAGTACTGCTTTTGTATCCGTAGTTTGTGTGAATGATTTATGGGGACATAAAGCTCAGAAGTGGGAGTAATGTAAAGTCCCAGAAATTTCAAAGAATTTTTTTTCATAATTTCTTTGGGATTTTATAAGAACACAGTTTCTGACGGTGACTGATTCCGAGGCCCGGTGTGCCCGGAATCAATTTCCGAAGATTAGCTCGGGTACCTTCAGTGAGCGAACGTGCCTGTTTTTCTATCATTTGAACCGGTGCTCGAAATCGAAATATGAGGGCACCGATGGAACCACAAAACCAGTAATTGCTTACAAAGAACTTTTCCAGAGTTGCGTTTTCTCGGGAAGAGTTGTTTAGTTTTGTGGATAAAGACTTCCATGAAATAAAATTTGTGCAACTAATTTTATTTCTTTAAAGTGGTTAAAACCTAAGGCTGGAGGTTGCGTGAACCTAACTGCCTAAGTGAGGTTAAATGTGAGGTGGGTCCCACACGAACCCCACCCCTTCACATTCCTTAAACCTACTCTAACTCCCCCATTAAGTGGGTGACCTCTCATATTCCTTAACTCCTTAACCTCCCTTTTAATGACAACTTTTAATTAAGTTGTTTAATTCAATTTTTGAATTTTAAAACATAAGTCATGATAATAAAATAAGTGAAGCCCTTATTTTATTTTTGGGTTGGACTTGTTGTGTTGAGAGGGGATTGGGAAAAATAGGGTAGGATTGAAGATCTTCATCTTATTCGTCAAAGAACGCGAAGAACGCGAAAAACGCACTGATCTCAGACGAAAAATGCCGAATCCTCGGAGATCAACTACGCGACGCCATGTACCGCGACGCCAACGACCCTCTCCTTCCACGACGTCTTCTTCCGCGACGATAAATTCCACGATGAACCCTCACTCAACGAATTCGATGAGGTAGAGGAATATTGTATATTTATCATTTCTATGGATTATATCCTCGGCCATTGATTATTTTTTTGATAGTTGTTGAGCCCCCTGTTGTCGTAATGACGGGAGGAGGTCGGATAGCACAAACACGGCCGACCCTCCTCCCCCTTTTTTATTGCTCTTGTTGTGGAAAGATAAATGGCGGCGCGGTGCAGAGGAACCGCAGGGAAAAAATGACGAAGTGCGGCGCCATCGTGCCGCGCCGTTGCAGCGTTTCGAAGGCTCCGTAGATCGTTAGTTGACAGAGGATCGTCGGACGTTCTCAGAATGGGACGAAGTGGTGTTTTGAAGTCTCTGCAGTGATGTTCGGGTCCCAGGAGGGCCGTTGGCGAAGGCGGCGAGCAAAAAGGACCACCGGAGTGCGTCTGGAAGTCTGCGGAAGGTGGCGGCGACGCCCGCGACAGGTGGCGGCGGTGTGCCGCTGGAAAAGAACCACCGCGGATGAGCCGCGACGGCGGGCCCAACTGGAACGACATTGTCCTTCTGGAGGAGGAGCGGCATGGCTCAAATCCGTGCCATTTCCGTCGACCGCGGGGGTTTGTAACCCCCGCACCCGCTGGCCACGCGGGCGCCGCACCAGCGCCAGCGCCCGGCCGGGCCGCCCGTGCCGGGCCGCGCAGGCCGGGCCAGGCCACGCCATCCGGGTCGGGCAACGCCCAAGCGGGCCGGACCCAGACGCGGTTCAGGTCAACCCGGTTTGGGTTGACCTGGTTCTGGTCGACCCGGTTCGGGCCGACCCAGGGGGTCTTGGGTCGGGTCGGATCGGGCCCGAACCCCATATTTTCGGGCAGTTTCTGTTCGAACGCCCATATATTTGGACACTTACCTCTGATCGATGCACCATCAGTTGCGATGTGATCCTTTTCTTGATACGTCTGTTTCAGTATATTACACTCAAGGTTTCTGGGAACATTGAGTATGGCCGGGTTGGTTCGGATACGAACTAACCGGGCCCTCGGAGCATAAACGTTTATATCTTGAGCTCTAGACATCCGATTGACGTGCCGTCGACTTTTTTGGATTCTTCTTGATGAGGATGAACATTTGGCATGCTTCGCCTAAGTTTTGGATGCAGTTGGATAGCCGCACGGCTGGATTGTACCAGAAATCCAACCGGGCCCCTAGAACGGAAAGGTTGATAACTTTCAGACCGGACGTTCGTTTGACGAACCGTCAGCGGCATTGGTGAACACGTTAAGAAACGGTCCCTATGAGTATAACCTATAAGTGTTCGGGGTACAGTCGAGATACGGCCAGGTTGGTTCACAAACGAAACCAACCGGGCCCCTAGGACGAAAAAGACTAGTAACTCACAGACCTGGCATCCGACTGACACGCCGTCTGTTGCGTTGAGACCCCTATGACAAGGCGGTCCTTTGAGATACTTCTTAGTGGAACATTAGGATACATGGAGTATCTAACAGTAGCTCATGGAGCGGACCCTCCCAGTGACGAGCTAGTAGAGTGCAGAGACCTAGTAGATGGCTGAGACTTGGCGACTACTGATCTATCGTCTCAGTGTGTTTCAGATAGTCCAGTGGGGAGTGCTTGGTTGTAGCGGCAGACCCACTGTGGAGGAGCGCTTGGTTATAGCGGTAGACCAGCGGTACTCAACAGAAGTAGTACCTCGGGAGGCTATGAGGGGGAGCGCTTGGTTGTAGGGGCAGACCCACAGCGGAGGAGGGCTTGGTTGTAGTGGTAGACCCGCGGTACTCAACAGAAGGAATACCTCTGGAGCCTATGAGGGGTAGAACATGATTGTAGCGGTAGACCCATGGTGGGAAGCGCTTGGTTGTAGCAGCAGGACCACAGTACTCAACAGGTGGAGTACTACATCAGTCCAAGGATAGTGGGGCGTGCTTGGTTGTAGCAGTAGCCCCATTGTACTCGACAGAGGAGTTCTCCAGTAGCCGTGGTTTCGACATCGTGAATAAAATTCTAGTTGAGCTGATTCTATGATCTTTGTATTTACGTCATGATTGAGATGGGTCACTTGTTAACTTAGGTATATGTATGGGCATATACCTTGGTAGTGGTTATCCGTTGATTTCATAATCTTTGTGTTTCCTCGTGATTGAGATGGGTTACTTGATAACTTAGGTATATGATTGGGTATATACCTAAGTATAGGTTATCTGTTGAGATCTTTCTTTGTGTTTATCCTTGTTGGATTTAGTGAGACCGTGAGGGTCTCGGGGTCTCTACTGAGTATCATTATACTCACCCTTTCACGGGCTATGTCCGCACCTCATTGTGTTGGTTGCAGACGATGGGCAGCGCAGATAGGGGCCACGTGTTCGAGGACTGGACGGTACCCGGAGGTGGACCTCACGATGAGACAATATCTGGTGGTGGACTTCACGACGATATGACACACAGAGGAGGTTGAAGGGTGAGAGAATTGTGGAGGCTATCTGTACCTACCCTTCAGGTAGGATCCGTGGTGGACGATCCAGGAGCTGCGCTATCTGTACCTACCCTTCAGGTAGGATCCGAGGAGGACGACCCAGGAGCTTCTTGTCATCTTCCGGATGTTTTATCTTTTTCCATGTACTTTACAGTTGGGCTTGTATATCCGGCCCCTTTACTTTTAGCATATCTTGTTTCAGTTTTACTTAGTGTTTTACTTCCGCTTGTACTCTATGGTGTTTTTCTTACTTTTATAAAGGAAATGCCTTCCAAATTATCGGGATTTACTCCTTGGTGGTAGTCACTAGCCCCTGGCCTATGGAAGGTGGGCTTGGGGTAGTCATGTCACGGGCCCTGAGGACAGGTCGTGACACCTTTTATTTTTTGTTATTATGAATAGTAACCAATATAATTAATTGTCAAAATAGAAATGGTAAAACAAGGAATTAAAGAAAACATAATTTTATGAGGACTACGAAATGATCATAACACTTTCCTTTTTCCTAATGGATGAGTGTATTTCATCCATCTCATTTCAATATTGATGATATGTTAAATTTTTGACATATTTCATTGATTTTTACCTTTTTAGTATAATATACAATGAAAATTATGGAATTCCATTTTCTTTATTTAATTATCCTTAATTTTTTAAACATAATGATAAATAAGGATTATTTTCTCTTATAAAAGGATAATTTTAAATGAAATATTTTCTCTCGTGGTAAATTATTTAGATATTTTGGGATGGAATAATTAAAATAATTTCTTATACAACACTCACTCAACATTTACCCAATTATTAATAAAATAAAAAAATTATTTTACAAATGTTAAAAGAAATATAATTTTCATTAAATAATGTGCCCAAAAAAATTTATATATAAAAGTAATAGCAGATCAGTTATTCCAAAAAAGGAAATTATGAAGTCCAGGTACTTTACATTGTTGGAGGAAGTTAACTCTCCTAACATTGATGCTTTTTATCGGGAGAGAAATGATTTGAGTGGTAAAAAATTACTATTCACTAACACCCCTATCTCTATGAAGGTTGGATCCATGGAGATACAGAAGGTGGAACCCTCAACTGAGGGAATTCTGGATGATGAAAAATGCATTAAACGTGATAAAGTTGTTATTTCTACTATTGTGACTCTGGTGGATGATCACATTCAGATTGCTGAGATGGTTGGTGAAACGGTGGACACTGAAGATCAAGATGATGCATGAACGACTCTGAAACATTAGTGAAGATGAAGGCATCTAAGAAATAGAGTAGGGCTTCATGGAAATGGTGGTAAAGATAAGTATTAAGCTTTCTTATATATATTTTCATTTGTAGTTTAAATCCACTGTTACTATTAACTTCTTTGTGTTCTTGTTACTTTTTTTATAATAATTTACTAGGTCTATAGAGTATCTCCACGGTCTGAGCAGTTTGGTAATTTTAACAGATTTTGATTAAGACCTTACATTAAATATAAATTTTGGAACTTTTATAAATTTTATATGTAAAAATAATATTATTTTTTATAAATATAATCATATAAATTATGTTAGGAATAATTTTGGGTATTTTTATATAAAGTATAATTTTTATAAAAAATAGTAAAAAATAATAAAATTTAACTCAAGATATATTTTTCATCTAATTTATTTAGAAGGATAAATTTTATATTTTATTTTTTTAAGAGTATTTAAATAATTGTTTTTATCCTTTTATCAAATTTAGGTCAATTTAAATAATTTCACCATGAAGATTGTTATATAAACATAGAAAGTTTTTAAAATTTTAAACATTATAAATCCACATTGTCGTCCCACAAACTGTATTAAATATATTTTAATTTTTACCCCATGTGTGATTGGAATTTCAAAAAATGTATTCCATATTTAGAATTAGAATAATATATAATATACAATAATATACACATAATTTTTGACAAAAAATGATATGTTAAGGTAATTATAATTAATTAAAGGATTAAGATTAAATAAATCATAACAATGGATTAAACCCTAGACTTAAGGCCTAATTTTACATAAACCCTATCCAAAATCACATTCAAAGTCCATGATTAGATCCTACTCTCCCTTAGATATATATGTTTTCACTATTTGATCAACATTTAATAAATAGGGTGGGGGTTACCTTTTCCAAAATATTAGAAGAGCGCCACTCATTCTCCGCTACTAAAAGGCCTCTCCACTTTAAAAATCCACACACATATCGGGCCACACATGTTCGGAACATCATTACACAAATAAATTACAAACATACCACCCTTCCTCTTTGATGCCTCTATTTGGACAGAATGAAATCCAAGGAATCCCTTTGGTGAATTCCAAAAGGATTGACCCAAAGAAGAGGTGACATCATCCCATAAACTCCTTTATGATATTTTCATTCTCTATACCCTCCAATATCTTTATTAAATTCTTGTAAAACAAAAAAAAATTCTCCAAAATATACCGATATTTTTTTATTCTAGTATTTAGTATTACACACACACACACATACATTTAATTTTTAACAATCATATTGTTTATGTAAATGGTTAACTACCTCCTCACAAAATGATTATTGTTCATTCATCCTTTACAACCTCTCAAGCTGAATATTATGAAGGAAACTATATTTTTGTATAATATTTATTATATTATTAATGACCTTGTGATTTTTTAATTATTTTATATCCAATATTTTTAAAATTTCCCTCTTTTATAAATACAATTATATAAATTAAGGTAGTATTGACTATTTCCCCCTCAAGGTGATGTCAGTCATTAACCAGATACATGGAATGTATCGAATGAAGGTTTTAATTATAAATATATGAAATAAAAAAATTATATGTTATTAATGGAATAATTACATATTTATTAACAAAAAACACAGATTCTTTATTACTCATTCTCATAATTATAATGTTATAATGTCATTCATGGATGTGTGGAATACCAAATCCTCAACATGATGTGATTAATTTTACATAAAATTAATTATATATATAATTATAAAGTATTAAACAATATTTTATTGATGATATATTTATCTTTTTTTGAATATTAATATTACTTACCTTTATTCCATAATTATCATTGAGAAATGGGAATGTTCCTCATGCATACGTACAATCATTCAAATCTGGGGTTATAAAGTTGATTTAATTTTCACTACCATATTTAATGATTTTTTATAAAATAATATTAAATGTATAAATATTATTATTCTATATATTTTTATATAATTACCCCTTTTGACCGTATTCGACCAATGAAAGTCATTATAAACACATTATCCAAATTTGGCAAAAACACAATACATAAAATTTATTGTTTAGGTAGTTGTATACGACATGGTAATATGGGAATTTAAATTAATAATATACTAGAAAAATTTTCTTATGTTGGTAATTAATTGTCATACGTTTATTATTTCAGAATGTAAAAAAACGTGATGCAACTCGAACTCAAGGTAATTGAATTTCATCTCACTTTTTATATCAATGAAACACATTCCATAATTAGTAATTTTTTCATATTTGTGTTTTATATACTAATCATGAATGTGTTTTTTGATTATTATTATTATATTTATGGGTATTTACATATCCATTATATATTCATTCATTAAATGTTTTTATATTTCAAAAGGTTTGTACAGTCTTTTAAACGATCTCAAGGAAAATGGTTTTGAAATGGTTTTGAAGATTACTTATTAGTTTCAATAAAAAAAATTCAAAAACATTTTACAGATTCCATTATATTATTTAATATTAATATACAAATAAAATAGATTTCAAAAAGGATTTATCTTTCAAAAAACATTATGCAATGACTAGTTATATTTTTTCCAATATTGTTTTTAATTATCATTTAATGTATTCCCCATGTATTATATCATCCAATGTTGTTACTCATGCCTTTATGTGGAAATTATTCTATGATTATATTAAGACTCATTTTATAAATGGTTTATGTATCCATGGTATGATTTTTAAGAAACTAATTACTCGTTCACAAGTTATATTTTTTTAAAATTAGCTTCTTTGATGGATTATGCTTTTGATTAAATGATTATGAAGAATTTATCTAATTATCTAGGTTACGGTATGATTATATGATTATGATACCCATTTCATTTTGGGGGTTATTATATTATTGTTTATGATTTTATGGAACATTTATGTAAGATTTCATTATGATATTGGTGGGAACTATATAACCCACCGATGACTTGTGTAAATATTTATATCTCATCAGATTGACAAAGAAGTTCTTGGGAGTAAAACATTAATACTAAGATTGACATGGGGGTTCACCATGACTACGAAGATGGTATGGGGTGAAAAATAATGCTACTAATATGGCCATGGGTTTGAATCATGACTACCAATATGGTATGTAGATCAGACCAATAATACAAAGATGGTCTTGGCCGTGAATCTTTGGGTACTATGGATATAATATTATATGATTATATGTTTTCCAAAATTCCATATTTTATTCCTATATAGTGATTTAATGGTTTATATCATTCATTTTTTTATAATTCATGTCTTTTGAACTACCAAAATTTATTTCATGATTTATGGATTACTTTATTTGATATATATGATATGATCTTATATTGTCAAAATCATGTTCCCAGACACTTATGCTAATGTTTATGCTTACATGTCACCCTTATTTACCCTTACAAGACATTTTAGATCAATAAATTTTATGTTTCCTTCCCCATTTTATGAATGTATGTATTATATTTGATGTTTCCAATAAGGGCTCTATTGATGATGGACCTGGTGGGAGATAATTTATCTCACTTATGAACTATTTTTCAGGTTTTGAGGTTTCCAAATTTAGAATACCAATAACTTCCTTATGTGTATGATTTTTTTTGTTTTTAGTATTCCTTTATTGTGATATGATGCCTATGTACTACAATACTAGGTCATTATAGTAGGTATTAGAGTAATATTTTTATTATCATCTGGTATCTAGGATTATAAAACCATAGTTATAACCCTATGAACATGATTAAGGATAACTGTAACAATATGTTAACAATTAAGAAAATTTCTTGGGATTTTGGAAATTGATAGATCAATTGATTTACTAAAAATAAATAAATGTGTAGATACATCAAGTGGTTGTGGCTCTATTATATATTTTATTAGAGGTAGAAACATCAATAAGATGTCATTATCCTGACACATGGTAATCTGGTAAACAAAAATAGGCCTTACTGCACACCAAGTTTGTAAATCATAGGGGGAATGCTTTGGAAATTTAAAAACTCAACATAAACTATCATTAAGTATGTAAATTGAATATTACAATGAATAACTTCCGATAAACCAAAGGTGTCCAAGGTTAAAAAGTATGTGTCAGGATTTAGACATCCAATATGATTTTTTTTATGATTATGTGGAATTTTTATATGATATATGATTCTCACCTTGTGAATTATGGTTTTATACAATAGAGGGAACTAACATTAACATGGATGAAATTTATTGATTAAGATTTATAAAGTATGTGTATTATGAAAACTGGTTTTCCTATGTGTAAATATAATAAAGAGAATAAAAAAGGCAGTATATGTAAAATGAAGATACCACAAACGATATGTAAAATGTATGTGGTTTTCATCAATTATTTTACACATAAAAAGTGGAAGCATGATTAAATTGAGGTTAAAGAAAATTAAGACATGATTCATATATAATATTATAAGAAATAGGGTTGAAGTTATTTGTTGATAAATCCTGAGTAATGGTTTGTGAATAAGGATATATGAATGAAATATTTATGTCACGGAATTAAAATATTATATTACATTAATCATGAAATATGTGTGTATTTTTAGTATAACATTTTATTTTGGGATTTAAATGGACATGTTGAATGGTGATTTCCTAGAAAAGTGATATTTTGACAAAGGGGTGGAAACCCTTAATTAATTCCTGACACTGATATAATGATATTTGGATAGTGATTCTTTGATATGAATTATTAAATCATATGGTAATGATATCCCATGAACTGATTATTGAATAAGTTCTCTATGTCATCAAGTATAAAGTTTATAACTTCTGGGATTCAATGAATATATCCACAAATCATTTCAGTAAAGAAGGATGCATGTTTTATAAAAGGATTTATAGAAATTATGGATATTATCATTTTTGAAAGAAATATATGAGAAAGGTGTTTACATGATTGGAAAGTGGAACCCAATACACATTTTGATTTATGGGGGATCAATATTAATATGATTTCATTTCATTCAATCTAATGAATTGTATTTTAATAGTTTATAATGGTTATAGGGTTAACAATTTATGGAATGTTTTAGACAAACATTTTATGAGGTCAGTATGAATAAAGTGTTATCACACAAAATGCAGATTTATTAAAATTGTATAACCTGATCCAAAATACATTTTTATGATAACTAATGACAAATATTATTCAATTTCATAGATCTCATATTCTGTTAGTAATACAGGAATGAAAAATTCATCTCCATTTTTAAATAAGGTGGTGATGTAGTTCGAGAAACAAATAATGTTGAGGTTTTCCACAGGAAAATTCTTCATATTTTAAAAAAATTGTCTTAAAATATATTTTTATCAAAGTACCATTGTTTCTAATAGATTAGTTGGTCAGTTAGGTCGTTGTAGATCTATGGATTTCTAATTATTAACATTCTCATGAAATTATTCAATATCAATATTCATTTTGAACTGGATAGTTTTAGTTCTCTTTCATGTTAATGTTATTACATACCAACTATGTTATTATATGTGGGAAGAAATTTATGAGTTATTTTGGGAAACCCATACAATTTCATCCTCTTTTTAATTGATGTTATAATATTCTTTTTTACGATGTGGGGTTATATAAAAGGGACACTCAAGTATTAATACATTGGTAACCTATATGAGTTTTGAGGGTGAAATTTATTTTAATTAAGGTAGAATGAAACTCAATAATATTTCATGAAATAAGTTTTTTCAAATTAATTAACCATTTATATGTTTTTCATTTCATGTAAAAATTAAATTTGTTTTTATATAACAAATCAATATTTTTTTTAAATTATATGCTATACCAAGATAATCATGAACTATCCACAACATAAATTTTATCTTTCTCAAAATAAAACACTGATGTTAGAATACATTTTATGAAATTCTAACATACCATGATGACTTATATGACATGAGAGACCATGTTTTAACAAAAAAATAATATATTATTAGGATAATGTTTTTTAATTCATCAAAACATAACCTGTATTTTATTTTAGAAATTGTGAATATTACAAACTTACCTATAAAAACATGTGGTTTACAAAAATATAAAATGATTACATTATATTCAATAAACTAATTGATTATAATGGAATATTATTTATAGAAAACAATGTAAATGATCACAAAAATAATTTATCCTAAAAAAGGAAATTAAATAAAATCAGTATGTGATATTAATGTAATATATATTATATATTCAATACAATATGTTTATATTCATCCAATATATTTTATTAGAATATGATTAAGAAAATACCAATTTTACACATAAATAGTTATATTTTTATTACTGTAATTTTATCCCCTATTGTTGGAATAAATACAACAAATATAAAACTGTGAACTCTTATAAATTTTATATGTCAATATAAATTTACTTTTTGAATGATAAACATATAAAATTATTTTAGTCTAGTTTTTTTGTATATTTTTTTGATGTTACATTTTTAATGAATAGTGATCAAAATAGATATATTACTCAAAAATGCTTTTTCAGAAAATTTATTTATAAATATAAAATATATTTTTAGTATATTTTAATGATTAATTAAAACAAATTTTTTATCAATTTATGCAATTTTGTTCATTAGAATCTATTTGACCTTGAAATTGGATAACAATCCTTGAAAACTTATTAACATTTTTACTATAAAAACATGATTTGTCATCCCATATAAATGATTAAATTTTAAATAATTTCTTACAATTTGGTGATAGGAATTTGGAAAAAAAATTCAGTATTGGGAATCATAACAATTTATAATTTATAATAATATCAACTTAATGTTTTCCAAAAATATTTGTGATGGTAGTAAATATCAATTACAAAGATTAAGATATAATTATGATTAACAAAGGACTAAACACTAAACATAAGCCACAATATGAAGTATACACTGGTTTAAAATCCATTGGAAGTCCATATTTAGACCTTATCCTTCATATTCTCTTCTTTGGACCATTATGGTATTTTCATTAAAAAACGTGTGCGGGGTATCCCTTTTACAAAATATTACATGTGGGGAACTCCTCCTCCATTATAGAAAAGGCATATCCTCATCCCAATTCCACAAACATATCATGAAAATAATGTTCTACAATGATATTCCAAATTCACTTCTCAACACTCCAATCCTCCATGAAGACTTGATTTGCGATGAAGACAATCCAAGGTAGTGATTTGGGGAAAACTAAAATTAGTTTCCCAATGAAGAGGAAAGATCCTACCCCAAGATACTTTTTTTTTAATTTTTATTCTTTATCCCCCCACTCTCCTTATTTCAATATTATACAAAATCCCATGTATCCTAAATATATTGATATTTTTTATGCTAAGGGTTTGACCTGCACATACGCCCACTTATATTTAATGGGTAATGAAAATATTGTTCAAGTGTAGGGATAACTACCACCCAAGAAATTTGCCTCCATAATAATTTCTCTAAAAAATTAATTATATAAAATAAAATAATTAAATGGATTAAATTTAAAATATTTTCAAATTTTATATAGTGAGTATTTATTAAAATATTTAATTAAGATAAATTAAACACTATGAAATGCATATTAATAATTTACATGAATCTAAATATTAATTTAGAAAATAATGACATAATGATATAAAATCAAAATATAAAATCACAAATAATGAAAAAACATGTTTTCTAACTGTATGTGAATAAAAAGTACATTAAATAATATTTTCAAACTAATTAAATATTTTTAACAAAATTCTCATTGAATTAATAATATATATAAATTTTAGAAATCAATAGATAAAATAATTTAATATAAAATTCTATACAATTGATATTATTATAAATAAATAAATAAAAACAGATACTGCATAAAAAATAATATTTAGTAAATAAATAATTTTAGAAAATTACTCAATATACATTCCATGTTGTAATGTGGTTTGTTTACATTCAATGACCGTAATTTATTATCCTTTTTCATATAGCTGGAATACTGACCATGAAAATATAATGCATGTTCACTATAAATTAAATGTGGTCACTAAACTTATCATGTGATCATAATGAGATGAATTAAATATAATTCATGGTAGGTATAGTAATCATGATGCAATGTCGGTAGAAAATGTAATAATATGGTAACTCTACATTCCCTGAGGCTAGGAAAGGGGAAACATCAATGAGACTCAAACATAATTGTTTTATATTTCATTTCAATTTAATGTGTTAGCCATATATTCCATTATAGTGTTGTATAAAAAATAATCAATATCACAGTTAATGGAACCATGAGAAGCCTTTATGAAGGTAGTGTATATTATGATATATGAGTGTCTTGTGGTATTGATATGTTTTATTAGATATCATGAATACATAGATATAAAGAATACCATCAGGCATGATATTTATCCCTTATAATATGAACATAAATAATTTTACCCATACAAATGGGCACGTTATCTGATTATATTATTTGATTTCAAGAAATTTTGTGTGATGATGCTTCATGTGGTGAGAGATTAAAAACAAGATATGTTATTTCATATTATATGGAAATGATCCCATTGTGGTAGTTATACGGAGGACATCATGTAGTAATGATAAAAATTATTCATGTTATGTTGGAATATGGAATTATAATATGTTTGACATATTTTATGATAAAATAGAAAGAATTTTATCAATGGAGTATATACAACATGTGGTAACATATAATAATTAAAATTTATTTTATTTTTACACTATTTAAAAAATAGAAACAATGAATGGTGCATTGGAATTAAATATATAAAAAATAAATATATTTTCAATTGACAAAATATCTCTTCGATCCAACATGTATTGAATGTGATATTATTAAAAAATAGTGTAAGATATAAACTAAAAAATCCATAAAAAATAAATTGAATGTTTCAGAAATTCAATAATTTTTATAAGGTATATAATTGTAATTTTAATAATTTCATACAGTATAACAAAATTTAGATTATTTTTTTTATTTTTTTAATTAAATATGTTTAATTTTATTTTTATTAATATCACTACTATATCATAAAAAATTAAATATATTGTATTAAAAAAATTCATGATTTCTTCTACTATTTCATAGAAATTGGCCAATTTTTAGAAACCTTAGCAAACAAATTTAGACTTCCAAATAGATTTATTAAATCTATATAAATCTATTATATTTCCCAAAATCATATCATCTGTAGAATTGAGCTACATTAAACAATTTTAAAAATAATTTCATAAGAAAAGAAATTAAAACTCAATAAACTAAAAATTATAAATCAAACCAAAACCATGAAGCATGTAATGATATTAAATAAAACATTATGGAAATTAATTTATATTTTTTCATAGTTTATTTTATTATATAATAATATATATTTCATATTAAATTGGACTTATAAAAATTCAATAAATATAAATCATTATATAATAAAAATATAATGATATAGTAAATATTGATTTCTTCATAAAATACTGAGAGTGTTTTCAATATTCAAAGACATATTATATTAACAAATAATAAAAACATCACTTATAATTTAAAGATGTTTATTATCATCACCAATGTAATATTAATTCATGTACCTTATTTCTCCACTAACAAGGCTTTCATATCACCCCTTTATTTTATATATATCATTAGGTTATTACGTGACCTTAGAGGAATAAGAGATCTGGTAAAGGAAAAATACTAATGATTTAAATAATGAATATGTTTGATTATATAATATTAATTTATGAGATTAATATTTCAAAGATACTAAACCTTGTGATCCTTGAATGTTTTAATATTCTGTTTTTTATCTTATAATGCATGTAATGGAAATGTAAGAAAAATTTGGTTCAAAATAGTTGGTACAATATGACAGATTAGGTAATTTGGATTTTAGGAATAAAAAACAATAGTGAAAACCAAAAGGATATTTCTTATTATAGTTTAATATCATATTTATTGGAAAACAATAAGAGTGTGTAGTTTCTGATCAATTAAATACCTATCTAGATACTACATATAGATGTTTAATTGGCACAGTTTTATACAGGGTTAATGAACCTGAAATGTGTGTATTGGGAATTGATCCAATCTTCACTAGGTGCACAAAAAGAAGGAATTTAAACACAATATATTTGACACACAATATAGTTATTCATTAGTTTATCAAAAAATATAGATAAACTATTATAAAATATAAATCAATAAATTAATTATTCATATTAATGTTATAGTAGCATTGAAGTACATAATCCTATAAGAATCATTTAGAAAAACTAAACATTAGGATCCAATAATATATGAACTGGGAATAAATGTTCACTTAAGAATAAATTATTATTATTATGATGACATATTTTTGTTCAAACATTTTATATTTTATAAAATGGTGTGAACTAGGACAAACAAGACCAAAAAACATATGAGGTACAATGAAATCATTATATGAATGAAATCCCTCGTGAAATTAGTGGTGGAGTTCAAAATTTACTTGTGATTCTTACCCAAAAGTCTAAGTCTATGAAAAATAACATAAAAAACATGTAATTTCCTCCCTGACACAATAAAAAGATACTAATTATCCAATCATTTATATAGTAATTCCACCTCACATACAGTGGGAATTTTGGTCTACATATCATTGAAGAAAGGGATAACTCAATAAAGAAGATATATTTAGTGCACAAATGATCAAAGATAGGGAAGGTGACATAGGTAGTCTAAAAATTTTATAGATTGATTGATCAATGGTGGGTGGTGATGAAGAATAAAAATCCAATGTATTAAAATGGATTAATATTGTTTGAATTCATTAATAATTTATTTCCTAATAAGTATTTCCCATGAACCCTTTAATCAAATATAGAGATAGAATTCCTACAGCTCAAGAAATGTGATGGTGAATCTTTAATGGATTACGAGGAAAATTTCACAAGGATTGAATGATATTCCTTATGTCTTCTTATCAAAAATGATATTAAAATAGAAAGTCTTCGGTTGTTCATAATCACAATTTCAAATGTCTCTAGCTATCTGATAATTTTATAGTTGTGAATATGTATTTCAATGTTGTCTCAACATATAGGAATGGATTAGAGAATATAACAATGTTTATGAAGATAAGAAAAAAATTATGGGGTTTCATGTTGAATGATTGAATGAAAATGCTGGAAAGATCATCCAACAACCCATATTATAGAAATTTGGGATGAAGCATCATAGTAATTACCTAAAAGTAATTAATAAATGCTTAAACTATTGGATATAAGTCATTAAAACGTTAAAATATATACGAGACCAGAAGAAGATTTGTAACATGATTGGCGATAGAAGGAACCTCCCAGTGTACAATCCATGGTAAAATGATTCAACTATAGTGATCAATGTAACTATACAAGACAGTGCAATAATCCTTGGATCATGGAGGGAAATTAGTGTCAGAAAACACTAATGATGAATGAGTATGGGGAATGATTATGCTATCACCACCAATAACGTGGTGTAAGAAAATTATGGTATATAAGGAACATATCATATTATATCAATAATGGGGTTTTCTATTTTTTTTCTAATTCTATTCATCCATTTATATCATTAAAAGTATTTAGAACTGTTGAATCACATCCTTTATACCTTAGAGTGGAGATATTCAAAAAAACATAGTGGTTTGATCAATAAAACCAAAGTGATGTTATATTTTATCAATATCATCATTGGGATTATTCGTTCAGTGAATCATGCAATCCTTCCCTTGGTGGAATTTGGTAATATATGTGGAATAGTTTTGAACTCATAATAAAGATCCCAAATCAATTTTCAGAAAAATAAAATCTATTTCTTCATTCAAAACCATACCATGATCCTTTAAAAATAAAATAAAGATCATTAATCTATTTTGAAAAATAACTCCATCGTGTGGGTGTTTATACATAAGGGATAACCTTTAATTTCCTAAAAGAATATGTCTGAGGAAGGTATCAAACCTAGGGAAATTTCCATTTTATTTTAAATAGACTGATGTATTTACTAAAGATTTTCCGAAACATCCCCAAGATTATATGGTAATTTTTTCAATAGATCATATTTATTTATCCATTTTTATATCCAAATTATACTACAGGATATCCCTAATCATACTTTAGGAGTCAAAGAAACAACTTGAGGATCATTAGGACAAAGGTTCCAAACACACTAGTACATCCTCTCAAAGAATGACAATGATATTTTTCAAGAAGAATGATGTGTCAATGAATATATTTATAGATTATAAGGACCTCAACAAGTTCACTAAAATTAAAAATACTCTTTCAATAGATTTATGACATGTCTAATAATCTTTGAGTAATTTTTACATCTCAAAGGCGGTTCTTCGTTCTAAATGTTATAATTTATGGTGAAAAATAAAGATATTCATAAGATAGTAATTCTTATAAAATGTAGACACTAAGAGTTCATATTTATTCTCTTCAGATTTACTAAATCCCCTATGATATTCTTATATCATATTAATAGAGTTTTTTGACAATACCACTAAAAGTTTATGTTATTCATTAGTGATTATATTTTAATTTAATCAAATAGATATGAAGGATATAAAGACAATATATATATTGTGTTGAAAAAAATAAGAGTGGAAAAAATGTAAACTAAGTTAACAATGTATGAATTAATGATGTATATATTCACCTTTTATGGAACATGATCATGAGTGAGGAAATTTCATTCGACCTTTTAAATACATAGGAAATTGAAAAATTATCCAACCAAGCACATTTTATATAAATAAATAGTTTTATTAGATTAGTTATGTACTAAAGATATTTCATAATAAATTTATCATGTTTTTCTATCAAACTAATTATGTGAACTCATAAATGGTTAATGTAGGTCTCGATAAAATTGTGAATGGAATTAATTGTGGATATCAGGAAGAGGATAATAATTAAAATTTTACTCAGACATCCATATATTGGGGAATGTTTTTTGATATATAGTTATTCTACATCAAAAATATTAAGTTATTTACTCAATAAAAATGATATAGTGATATCTTTTTCTTGGTCATAGTTGAAAATCCAGGAGCATAACTATCTAAAACATGATTCAATGTTAGCAGTTGTGATCTTAACCTTAAATATTTGGTTAAATTACCTCTACTGTGAGAAGTGTGAAAAATATAAAGATCAAAAGAGTATAAATTATACATAAGCATATAAACATATCATCTCTCATCATGATATATGGTTTGAGATGATAAAAATACTTGACTACTCTATTCTGTACCATCCTAGAAAGGAAAAAAAGTTAGTTAATACTCTTAGTTGGAAATTTCTAATTACCTATTCCCTGATTCATTTTGAGAAATACCATATCTTCATGAGTATTATAATGATAAAATTAGGAATCAAACTAACATATAGTATGTTCTAAATTTCACATATTATATCCCTACTATCTATCAAATATAATATCAATGGGGAATAATGGAATGAAATGGAGAAAAAGGAAAAAATAAAGGAGGTGAATCATTATGAATATCACATCGATGACGATAGTGTAATTTTGTTGAGTATTAGATGTTGTGTTCCTACTTCACTTGAGATAAATAAATATCTATTGGGTAATTCATATGTATCATTATTCTACAACTATCTATTAAGTGACAATATGTATTGTCATCATAGACTGTACTTCTGGGGGAATAACGTGAAGAAAGAGAACAATGAGCACACATAAATTCTATTGGTATTTTAGAAAATTAATTTATAGAAACATAAGTCCAATTGGATGATGTATCCATTTATTAAACCCCATTCAAAATAGGGGAACATCACCATGGATTTTTTTCATTGTTTTCCCAAATAATTAAAAAAGAAACCAATATTACATTGTTTGTAGTTGATCAACTCAAAAAAAACCCACTTCATCACTATTAATGATGATTCCTCTCTTCATAAAATTTACATGATATATTTAAAGGATGTTGTGAGAATGGATGGTGAACTACCACTAATCATCTCAAAACATGATCAAAGTTTCAGATCTTAATACCGAATAAGTATTAAACATGATATGAATACTAAATTTAATTTAAGTATCACCTATCACCATAAATTAAGTGAAATATTAAATAGAACATTCAGAAACTAGTGGATACTCCAAGAGCCTTCTCAGTATAATTTGAAGGAGTATTGGATCAAAATATACAGTTATTTGAGTTCTCATTTAAACTAATGTGCACTCTCATATTTATATTTGTCCATATAAAGATCTATATTGGAAGAAATGGAAATCTCATAATTTTTTTGGATGAAGTTGGTGAATGAAATATACATTTACTTAATATTGTGTGAGAGATGATAGAGACGGTTCATACCATATAATAGAATATAATTGATAGTCAAATTTTCTATAAGATCTCTACTTACAATCATCAAAGGGGATTTTCATTTGAAGTCGTAGAAAAATGTTTTCTTTTAATATCACCATGGAATGGATTTATGGGTTTTTGAATGAAATGTAATATTATCCTAGATTTATATTATCCCCTTTTAGATCCATGGTCACATAGGTTCAGTGGCCTATCATATTGCACTTTCACCATATCTGGATCAATTTCATGTTGTTTTTGATAATTCTCTCCACATAAAAAAATACATTACCCCTCACATGTACTAAATCAAAATGTATTAAAACATGATATTGTCCTCTCTTATAAATAGAATTTAGTAATGTTCTTTGACTATAGAGAAAAATTTCTAAACTACAAGACAACTCACCTGGTCAAAATAAAATGGAGAATCAATATATAAAAATAGGTGATTTTGAAATCAAATGAATTAATAAAATAGCAGCTCCATTATACATTCTCAAATTATATTATGAATTTATTTTTAAATTATAAAATTTATAAATGGGAAAACAAACCTAAGTTTATTAGTAATGTATGTTTCTGGATGAAATATTTTTTATATTATATTTTATAGTAAAACAAGTAAATAAAAAAACAAATTATTTCATTAATTAACTTCAATTCATTAGTCAGCAATATACCCCTTGAAAACACCAAACATTGCAAGGGGAAAATATAAAATAAAGATTTTTTTTGGAAAATTTGGATCCTTCTAAACTGATAGAATCATTCACCCATGAATGAAATTATAGAAAAGAAATATAATACCAGTAATCAAAGAGGCATAATAGACAATGAAAATGTATTACCCGGATAATAATTAAAATGAATATTGAAGGAAATAATTAATATGTATTTATAGGATATAATAGGACTATTGGAATTGTTATTTAATCATTGGAGTTTTAACATGATGGTTCCAATAGTAACTTGGCCAATAGTGTTAGTAATTTAATATCAAAATAAAAAATATTTTATATTTTTATGAGAAATTTAAAAAAAATATCATATAAGTTCTATAAAATAAATATTAAAATTTTAAAAAGAAAAAAAATAGGTTCACCTTCTTAATAAACAATATTTTAATGTGTTTTATAATAATAATAATTTTTATATTGAATATTTTATGATTTTATTCCAGAAAATCAAATTGATAAAGTTGTATTAATTTTTTATATTCATCATTTCCAAATTTTGCAAGGTTAATTTTTTTTAATTTTCTACAAATATCAATTTTTATGTTAATGGTAAGAAATTATACTTTCAAATACTATGATATTTATGACATTATGATGATGTGATATTGACATATTAAATGTTTAATTGGGTTTTATGTCCTGATATATATTTAATAATATATATATATATATCATATAATTAAATAAACATAATTTACTAACCCAAATAGTATTGCTTAATGTCGAAACTATTCCCTTGAAAAATAATTTATCATTTTTTCCACATTACTTTTTATGAATCTAATTAATTATTTTTTAAAAAGTAGTATAAATTTTCAAATCCATTTTATTTTATTTATATTTTATTCATTATGATAAAATAATAAATATAATAAGGTTTTCCATGGATATGTTATTTTTTCAATATTTTGTCCTAAAAATACCCATCTCCTCAAGAATAAACAACCCATCTCCCTCCCCTTTGAAATACATTGAACATTTTCTTAAAGAAGAAACATATCTACGAAACCATTTCTACTTATACTGTTGTAATCCTTATAGACATTATGGTGTAACCCTACACCATGAATAAAGGTTATTTGTTGTCATACAAGAGATGTAACATTGAGAAAAGAGTATGTTTTTATCAACTCTTCTGTTATTGTAATCTTCTCTTAATTCGTTCGAATTACATTGAAAAAAAATCATCAATGATTACATAATAATCATGTTAAAATTATATTAATTACGTTATCCTACTAATAAATTTCTTTTTATGAATTTTTTATATTTCATACTTTTCTTTCTTGTTCATAAGATAATGTCTCATTAAAGGATGACTAACTACTAAAGAGGATGTTTCCAAATAATTTATTATTTCAAAACATATGAATGGGTATTATAAATAAATAATAATATACAAAAGTATAAATATCTATATATTATGTTTCTTTAACTAGTTATACTTATCTAAAAATTTCCTTGAAAAAATTATCAAAATTTAAAAAATTGTGAAATTTTTAAGAAAAATTTGATATAAAATTTTTCCATCCTTGACAATGAGAATTATTAAATGAAATTAAAATATTAAAACTAATATATAGTGACATAAATAATCCTAATGCACTTGTTTTCCATGTTTTAATAAACCGATGATCTTTATTTAGAGGATAAAAAGTGATCAAATAAATATGGATTTAAGGTAAGGGTATTATTGAACCAAACCCCTTCTTTTGTACTTTTTCCTCTTTCACAAAATTTACAAAATTAATATACCACTAGTAAACCTAAAATTATATTTCATTATACATTACCATGTATTCACATGATATACTTGTTATTATCCAATTGATATGATTTCTATGAAAATTCCAAATATGCTTTTAAAATACATTAATATCCAATAAAAATTTATTTAATCCTCTTGATTTCTTCTTCACCACTCAAGAATTATGATGATTTAATCCAAAAAATGATTTCACATATTCATTTGGGAACCCCAAGGGTTATTCTAGAATATAGGCCTTACAAATGCATTATGAAAATCATTCCTTTCCTTGGGTTTATTTATGAAATATGATTATTATACGTTCCATGTGTGAACCTTGATTATGAATAAATTATGATTTGACTGGTATTTAGGGAATTATAAATCCCAAATATACATTGGGAAATGTGATATATCTCATTATATTATTTTTATTATTTAGGAACTTGATTCTATATTCTATCCATAATGACATCTGTATAGTTTATGCACGACTATTATTAGTAAATAATATGTTATATTGGTTTATAAAAATGTGTTTTATTTGACCAATATGTTATGGTGTTACATTATAATGAACATGACACATTCCATGCCATTATCAAATTATTTCCTCGTGATTATTTTGATAATTATATTCGTATAATATGAGGAATTCGATTATGATAAACCTTCTACTTTTCATTAATTCCCCTTATTCATCCCCTTATTGGGATTCTATCTCACCCTATAGTATTATGTATATACAATGGTGATTATATATACTTAAGAGAAAATGATATCTATTAAAATTTAATCAAATAAATATTTGACAAAGTTTATAAATTTATTATCTACTACTGATGTATGAGAATAATTTTCACATTAATATAATAATATTTACCCTATAGTCAATTACTATTATGTTTTTATAATAAAAATAATTTAATATACATGTAACAAAAAGTTGGGATTCTATAGTTTTTCCTCAATGATAGAACATACTACATGAAATATTGACTCCGACTGACTTGTTGGTTATTCCACTTATATATCAAACCTAAATTAAAATTGGAATTGGTTGGAATCAAGTATAACCAAAATACCTAAGTATATTACCAATGTGAATGTTCTTCATATTTTATCCCATGGATGAGATTTATCCCAAAAAGGTGTTCTTATATCATGATAAGGACATTGGTATTAATTAAATTTGAACCACCAATATTCATAAGTATTTCATGAACTCCCTCATAGATGGATCCTCAACATTAATGAAATCTAATATTTTACTCAAAATACATGTTATATTATCCTCCATCCAAAATAATCATCTTGTGAAGAACATGATTTATTGGAATAGTCTTTTTGGTACTTATCTATTTTGAATATTATTTTTATTACCCCTTAGTCTGTCACACCTCATTCTTGTAATAATGTTTCCGAATGAACTCCTATTTGATGTTCTTATTTTTGGAATATTGTGCATGGAAACCTCTATTTGGTTTATTTCTATCTGGACACAATCTATCAGTAACATCTTCAATTTCTGTTTCATATAATTTTTATTTTTTAAAAATCATGAATCTTCCTTAGTCAGATACGTACCGTACAAAAAATGATAACTTCCTCTCTCTGTGTCTCTCTCACAATAGTAGTATTAATAAAAACACAAAGAACCAACACTTTATATACGAATAATTTATCAAAAATTTAACGAATAAATGTGATACCTATTTTAAAATTTGAAATATAGTAAAATGAATTTTTCTGGCCTTATAAACATCCCAAAGAATAATACTCAATATTATTTATTTTATTTTACCCCAAATATATGCATTAATGATTTATATAAAATAAATCAATATCTTCCATATTTATAATAATTTAATGAATATCCTTGCTTCATCAAATGAATTGAATTTTATATGTTTATGTGAATTTTCATAATGATCAATTCAGATTATTAACATGAATATGGATCTCTTTAATTGAACAGAAGAATAAAAATATATAGTAAATTTATTTAATATTATCCATCTAGAATCTAATGGTCTAGTACTGCTTTTTTTGACTCTTCTCTCTCTAGAATCTACTATCTGAGAAAATAAATAATTTATATAACTATTAGTTATTGAAAATATTTCTTAAAAAATATATTCTCTAAAATTATTCCCCTAATTGTCTCAATCTAGTAAAATCATCTATATTCATTTGAATCTTACCATAGGTTTCAACTTTTTATTGAACTCATAAATTTCATCTATTTTGATATATTTTATTAGTTGGTATATCTTCGGCGAATAATCTTATGTCCACACAAGCTTCATATATAGTTTTTTCTTCTAAATTCAATAAAATGATCATAAAAACCTCATCCAATATAAATAAATTTCTATTTTCAATTTGGTTATATATGATGATATTTGAAAAGATTTTATAATTGATCTTTTTTAATCACCATATTTTTCAATATAGTATACGTCATTTATATCTAATATTTGGACTTCATGCATCTATATATAAAGAAACATTTTTCATGTTTGTTCGATAAATATTAGTGAATTATTATACTAATAGATATAAATTTATTCATCAAAATTTATAGGTGTTTGATGGAAATATTTTGATAATATTAATACTTATTCATCTGATCATTTGATATACCTTCATCATTTCGTATCTTGAACGTTTTTACTTCCATAACCCAAACATTGGACAGTGTCGAACTTCATCATTTTATAACATGACCTTCATTTAAAATATATCAATCCAACAAATCATGATTAAACCATAAGAACATGTCTTCAACTATGATCTTAGAAACATTAGATATAATCAAATAATTGTTGGAATTCATACGTAGTACACCTATAACTTAATTCAGTGAAGATTTCATATTATCCTCCAAGAGAAACCTTTTGGTAGATATATACTTCATTCAAAATATAAATATATAGTATTAAATCATAATATAAGGTGAATACAACATTATATTATTTAGAATATTGTAATTATAACTTTATTAAATTATTGCTGTTATTTATATATCTAATCCCCAAAGGTCCCTCAACATTTCGTCTAATGGTTTTACATTCTAATCCACAATATCCTTATATTCTATCACCTAAATCTTAAAATCATATATTCCATAAATAGAGAATATTTATTTAAATAAAGTCTACATTATATTTCTTTAACACTATCATGAAATTGTATTTTATAACATCATAAAATTTTCCAAAATAATATATATCTTGTATCAATGGAGCTCCATTATCCATTAGATTGAACTTCTAGAATATTTTTTTCCAATATATTTCTTCTAGATTCTCCCTATGGAACTTATTACCATTCAAATTAATCCATAAATTTTCTTAAAATATTTAAAACATGTTATTCTGAATAAAATATTGATGCCAAATAAAATATACCTTCATCAACATCCGATATTAGTTATGATTTCCTATTTATTTTATGGTGAAGAACATAATCCAACCATTGGTCATAAATAATTACATTTGGTTACTATCATGATATTTATGACATTTCTAATAAAAGTATTTCATAGGTTTGGTTTATGTAAAAATGGTTGCATACCCAAGTTGTTTCTTAAGTGGATATTGGTCTTTAACAAGCCATTATTATTTGTGTTGTTTGTTAATATAACAATGTATTGTCAGATATCAAGAGGTATATCTTGTATTAGTGTGTAATAACCACCTCTTATGATGAAACATGAGTTACCAATGGATGTAAACATTTCAATTTTGAATTTGATAGTTATTATGTTTCTTCTGATAGATATAAAATTTAAATTAATATTTCTAATATTTTGATAGGTGTTTAATTGTTTTATTTGATACATTTTTTGTCATTTGGGTAGAAAAGGAGGAGGAATTGAAATCCTGAGAAGCCCATATTTCTTGAGAAAATATGTTGATCCATTATGGATGGTTGTAATAAAATCTCCATGTTAGTTTCACGATTACGTTATAGTCTATTAAACCAAGTGTTCCATGAGTGTATGGTGACTAGTGAGTTCAAAATATTATTTTTGGTTTTTTTATTAGAAAATCTTCCAAACATCTTGTTAATAAGAGTTTTTGTGATTAAAATTATGTTTAAAAATATAATTTGGTTTTAAAAACTAAATATTCATTTCAAAATCATTGATGAGGACTTTCTATTAAAAATGTAAAATTTATATTTTATTTAAAGACTCGTGTGTTGTAAAATAGAAATTCTAATGTTTTAAAATGGCCTTAAATAGTCATTTCACATTTTAGGAATGGTGTTATTGACAATTAAAATTGTTTTAATAGGAACCAAGTATTTTTAAATTTGAATGTAATAATAATAATGTATTTTAAAATTGTATTATGATTTTGAGACACAAATGTGGGGATTCAAAATATTTATTAAGGCTAAATTCAACACATATACTTGTTTATAATTAATTTTGGATGTTATTTGTATTTTTTCTTATGGATTTTCATTTTGAAATGTGGATTATTATGGGTGGGGTGTTTGGTATTCTGTTATGATAGTTTAAAATATCTAGTATTTTAATTTTCATATAATTAAGGATTATTAAAAAAATATATCATTTTAAATTTGAGATTTTTATTTTATTTTATTTCATGTTATCCTAATGAAATTAGTATTTTTCAGATCTATGATTTATATTTTGTGAATATTCCCCAGAAAATACATCTCTATTTTTCTGGGCTAGGATCCTTCCCATAATAAATTATTGATCAAATGAGGTATTAAAGAGGTCCATGGTTAAGTGTCTTCCTTCACCTCCATATTTTTTATTCAATTAGTATGATATTTTGTTGTGTTATATATATATATAATCCTTAAGGATTTTATTTTTGAAAATATTATGTGAATATATTTTTGTTGAGGTTTTACATTGATTAACTAGACATGGGAAACCATAAATGTGTATTTAAGCTGACTAGGTTAGACATTATTTGAGTTGGGGTTCAAATCTAATGAGTACTAGTTTACATTGTGATGGTGTATCCATTTTTGATGATCTAGGTTGGTGGTCCTAGGTCACTCTCCCTATATTCTAAACTAATTTTTTTGGATCCATCCAATTTTCAAGTGGTGTGTTAGTGAATTAGTTGTCATTCTATTATAATCTTGGTAAAAAAAGGTGACAAAATTGTGGGTGTCTATAATTTTAGATAATCATTAGTGTTACATGTAAGTTTTAATTTTATTTGGAGTGGTTTAGTACGTTTATTATTATTATTTTACTTTCCCTATTCTTATATATTTTTTGGGATGTGATTTATTATGAATATCATTGAGTTTCATTACATAAATGATACATCATTATAGTGGAGTACATAATGGGTGGGAGAACATATTTTGGGTCTTCACCCCTTATCCTTTTTTAATCAATGTAGTTAGGTATGAATATTGAATTTGAGTACATGGTGTGTTTTGAGGCTTTATTTTTAGGTGAAGTTAATTTTTTGGTTGAATTCCTTTCTATAATATTTTCTTTTGTTGTGTCTTCCTTTGTTATTTCAATGAAATTTTATGGGAATAATGATTCATAGAGGGAAGAATTTTCAATCCTGACCAAAATATTCATTATTATTATTATTATTACTTTTTTTGGGATTTGAGCCTTTTAATTTGGATAATTTGGGAAAAATTTATCCTAATTTTATATTGCATTGTTTGGATGAATTGTTATATTAATCATGTGGTAGTCATACAGGAATGTATATCATTTAAATAGAATGGTTTCTGATTCTCCAAGTATAGTTTATCATTACTTATGAATAACCCATCAGGGCACATATGTTTTTCTATTAAGGGTTGCACAGATGGTCCACTATTAATTAAACCATGGTCCTAATCTTGGAGAAAAAACTATATTTTAAAAATTTATTCTATCAATTTATTCCCTTATATAAATTAAGCGCTCTTACATCCAACCTTATTCCGTATATACCTCTCATGATCGAACAACATCCAAGGAAACAACCGGGTTCATGACCTCCTTGATCCTGACCTCCCCTCTTCATCAATTTTTCTTTTTTTTAATGTAAAATTGTCCTAGATTGGAAATTATTATTTTTTACCGTCTTTTTATCCTCATTTATTCCCTATTAATTCCCCTAGATTTATTTTGGGTGGTCCAAACCATATAGTGTTTTGTTGAAAAAATTCTAATTTTTTCATGTGATTATGGGATTTTAGGGTGGTCGTTCTCTATTCAAGGACTCTTCCAGACCATATTCGAGGGATTAATCATCTCTTATTTTGATTTATGTAGGTTTTCATAAATTTTAAACATTAATTTTTAGAACCATATAAATGTTTTCTCTTTTTATCGAAATTTAAATATTAAATGTTTGTATTTTCTATATATATAAATCTATTTGTTAGAGAACCCATGTTTCCATAGGGTTAATTTAAATGTAATAGAATTTTTCTATTATAGTATGTGATATAATTTTATTTGAATACTAAATTCTATAATAAATGTTTATTAAAATATCCTAATGTTATTTATTTGAGTGTTTTAGAATTTTAAGATTGGTTTTAGGTTTTTTAGTGAAAATTTGTAAATAGTTCTTGATTTTCTCCCTGTAATAATGAAAAGTTTTAAAATATTATTGTAGTAAATAATTTTGTAATACCTATAGATTTTTGAAAAATAAGAAACTATTTCATAATGTATAAAATATGAAAAATTAAACCTAATACAACCGTGAAATATGATTATTTAAATATGACAGGTATTTCCTTGATACTAAACATGTTTGATTGAATAATTTTAATTGATTTATAAAAATTATAAAAATATCAAAATTATTATATATTCATGGATGAATTATTATTATTTAAGAACTCAATTTTTAAAAATCATTTTATTCAAAAAAATGTGTTTTTTAAATGGTTTTATTGTTTTTTTGTGGTAATATAACAATTATATTTTTTAAATTTTTTAAATTATATTAAAAAAAATTTACATAAATTTTGAAAATATCATACACATGTTAGATTATTGTAAAATTATTATATTTTTCTTTAAAGTCTTATTTGTTCACATAAAAATAAAAAATAATTAATTTTTTAAAATTGAATTTTTTATTAAGAATTTGAAAATTAAAATTATATTTGTGAAATTTTTTAATATTTCATTGACACCTAATGATTAAAAATATTCTTATTATTGTCTTTTTAATTAATCTTATACTTGAATTTGGTATAAAACATTTGAATTCATAAAAATAATTTTTATAAAAAACAATTTATTTTTTATTTTTTCATTTTAATATTAAATTAATTTAAAAAAATATGTTATTTAAATTATGAAAATTTTATTTGATACATGCAATCAGGAAATATAAATTTGGTAAATAGTTACCTTATATTTTTATCATTATACATAGTAACCAATGTATATAATTTTAAACACATTAAGGGTTAAACAAGTAATTATGGTATAAAAAATTTGATAAGGACTATGAAATGACCATAACACTTTCATTTTTCTTATTTGATCAGTTTTTTAGCAATTTCATTAAAATTATGAATATAAGTCATGTTGGTGACATGTTTTTGTATTTTTTCCTTTTAATTATAATATGTAATGACAATTTCAAGATTCCATTTTCCTTTTTTTATTTACACTAAATTTTGTATATAATTATAAAAAGAGGATATGTATAGTTTTAATAGTCTAATTATAATGGTAAAATATGTTTTTATGGTATTTTTTTATTTCTTTTGGGATGAAATAATTATCGTAAATTCTTATTCAACACTGAAACAACATTTACTCAATCATTTTAAAAATAAAATAAATTATTTTAAAATTTCTAAAATAATAATAATTAAAATGAATTATTATGACCCAAAAAAATTAATAGATATAAAAAACATCATATTTTTTTAAATGATTTATATTTTAATTTCATTATAACATATTGTTCCTAATTTGTAATTAAATTAGTAGTTGAAAAATGTCTTTAATATTATTTTACAATAAAAAATATTTTATGAAATGATTTTAAATTTCTAAAAATCCGATATTCATAAAAGAGAGCGGTGTATCAAAAAACCTATTAAATATGTTCTTTTAGGCACAAATTTATATTTTATATTAAATATGTAACACCCCTATATTTTGTGACATATTTTTTTTAATTAATTTAATCTTTTTAATATTTTTAATTTCATGCAATAATGAAAATAGTTTTTCAATATCAATAACCTATGTTTGGATTTCATTATTTGATATACCTAGTTAATCATGCACTAAACACAACATAAAGGTTATCTTTATATATAGGAAACATTGTGGATAGGTTACGTTATAGGCCAGACCGACTTTCCTCGATGACTTTAATTACATGTATGACCGTGTTATACAATACAATATGATATTATTAATATATTTCTATTTAGTAAATAATGAATTTTCTGATCCATTATGATAGTCGTTATTAAGCGTATTAATGTACATAGTAAAAACTATGGTTTAAAAAAATTTAAAATTAATTGACTAGTTACAATGAACCATTTTAATATAAATGGGCTATTTTTATAGAAAACAATGTTAATGCTCACAAAGCTTTATTATCATAATAAATTAAATTAATAGAAATTAAAAAGTGATATAAATTTAATATATATATATATATTCAATCATTTATTTTTTATATTTACTCATAATATTTTATAGTCATAATATAAGAAAAAACCTAATACAAACATAAATACCTATATTTTTATTAAGGTAAGTTTCCAACATTTTCATGGAGAACCTATAATAAACCTAAATTTTGGTACTTTTATAAATATTATATGTAAAAGTAAAATTATTTTTTTAAATAGAATCATAAAAAATTTGGTTTGGGTGATCATTGTGGTATTTTTTTGTTGATGTTTCATTTATTAATATTTACTGATTAAATACTAATAATTAACTAAAAATTTATTTTTCAAATTATTAAATTATAAGTTCAAATGATAAGTATTTATTAATTTTAATGATTTAGTGGAGAATATGTTAATCCATTTATCCAATTTATATTAATATAAAAAATTTCACTTTGAAATTATTTAAAATAACCTAGAAAACATTTTAAACATTTACTTTAGAAGTCTACTTTGTCATTCCATATATGGGATTAAATTTAAAATAATTTCAACCACTTATATTATTGGAATTTGGAAAAATTGATCCCATATTTGGAATCTCATTAATGTATAATTTATAATAATATTGATTTAGGTTTGGACCAAAAAAATAATTAATGTAAATAAAAATAACTATATTGATTAAGATAAAATTAAGTTCAACAAGAAATTAAACAAAAACTTAAGGCATAATATGACCTATAAAATTGTTCAAAATCCCTTTAATGTAAAAATATCAAGAAAATTATCCCTTTTATATTCTTTTTATCATTATTGGATCCACTCTTAATAAAAAATGTTGATGGTGTTTCCCTTTCCCAATATATTAGAAGATTGAAACTCCTCCTCTTGTATATAATGGCCTCCTCTCATCCCACATTCAAACACATCCCAACCCACATATGTTTGGACATTATCTACCTAATTAAATTCCAAGCATCAATACATTTCTATTTGTTTCCTCCATTTTTAAATAACACAATCCAAGAAATTACATTAGTGAAAACTAAAAAGAGTTACCCAATAAAGAGGTAACATCCTCCCTAAACCTCCATTATCTTATATTCATTATCCAACCCCTATGATCATCTAAATAAATACATATAAAAAAGAAACATTATGATAAATATATTTATATTTTTTTATTCTTGGATTTATACCTACCCATACACACACTTCCATCTAATGGGTAACAAACAAACTATTTATGGGTACAAGAAACTACCATCTCACAAAAAGATGATTGGTCATTATTCATTTACAACTAATTATGGTGAATATTATGATGGAAAATATATTTTTATATAATATATAATTCATTTTTAATTTCATTAATCTTATGAAATTATTTTAAAAAATAAATCATTATACTTTACACCTATTTTAAATACACCAATATTGTTTGAGGAAGTGTGGACAATCGTCCCCTCACAACGATGTGATTCATTCACATGATACATGTAATGTATAAATGATGGTTTTAATTATACATATATGACAAAAAAATCTATATTATATTCATTAATGAATTAAATTTCTCTAAATATATAATATTCCATTTTCTTTATTACCCTTTCAGACACATATAATGTTATAATATTGTTCGTGGATGTGCAGACAACCACCTCGTCGACATGACATGATTCATTTTACATCACATTAATTATATATAAGTATAAATGATTAAATAATATGTTATGTATTGTATAGTTATCATTATATAAATAATGATGACACTTAAATTATTTCCATAATTTTCATTGATAAATGAGAACGTTACTCATGCGTACATACGACCAATAATCTCCATGATTGTAACATTGATTCATGTTTTACAACAATATTTAATTATTAGATTTAAATGTATAATTAATGTATAAATATATTAAATATTTTAAATATTATATTATTATTATTATAGATATCTTTATATAATGACCCCTTATGACTATAATCGAGCAACAAAAGGCATTTTTGGCACATGATCTAAATTTGGTTAGAACACACAACATAAACATTATTGTATATGTAGTGGTATAAAACATAAAACAATGTTATGTATATGTAATAATAAACCTGAAAATTCATACTTATATAGTAATTAATTATGATTATTTTATTATTTAGTAATATAAAATCACCTGATATAGTTCAAACAAAAGGTAAGGAAATTTTATCTCATTATTTATATCTATGAGATTCATTCCAATTTTACCACTCCTTTAATATTTGTGTTGTATATACAAATAATAAATGTATTCTATAATTGTTATTATATATTTATATGTATTTACATTTCTCTTCTATGATATTTAATAAATGGGGACCTGTTTCAAAAGGTTTTTATAATTATATTATATGTTCTCAAGGAAAATGGTTTTTAAATGATTTTCAAGATTCTTTATAAGAATGAAGAACAATGTTTTTAAAATGGTTTTTAAAATTTAATTATAAGTTTTAAAATATATATAAAAATAAAATAGTTTTCAAAATGATTTATGTTTTTAAAAAAAATTCAAAGAAGAATTAAATTTTCCCCAAGAAATGTTTTTATAGGATGATTCAAAATTGTTCCCATTATGTGATAAGGCCTATCGGTGTTACTCATGAATTAATGGGAAAATAATTTTGTGTTTCCATTTATATTATTTATATAAATTTTTTATTTTTTTGGAATTATGATTATGAAACTCATTTCTCTTTCATAGGTTATATTATTTTAATGTAGGCTTCTTTGTTGAGTTTTTATTTTGATAAAATGATTATAAAGACTATTTTTTCTACATGTTATAATATGATTACATTTTTACATTACCCATTTAATTTCATGATTATTAATTACATTTTTATGATTTTCTAGAAAAATTATGTATGAATTTTTATGATGTGGGTGTTGACTGTATATCCCACAATACATTGGGTGAAGCTATATATATCAGGAGATAGATTAAGATGGTATTGGGAATTACTCTTTATTACTAAGATTTAATTGGGAGGGAACCGTGACTACCAATATGGATTGGTGAGTGTTGACATACTACTAATATGTAATGAGATGTGATTCTATGGATACTATAGAAATCATATAATATCTTTATGTGTTTTAAACAATTAAATGTTTTATTACTATGTTATGATTTCATATATTATGTTTCTCATTTATTTATGATTTGTGTCTTATGAACTGTCGAAATTTATTTCATGATTTCTTTTTTACTTCATTGATATAAAAGGTGTGTTATATTATTTACACGATCATGTTCTCTTACCCTTATGCTCATTTTTATTCATACATGTCTCCATTTGTACACTTACATAGCATCTAATCTCACATCTTTTTATGTTTATTTCTCCATGTTAAGAAGTTATGCATTCTTTATTATGTCCCTAATAATTTTTCTAGAAAATAATGACCTTGTGATGGATAATGTATCTCACATATGTACTAGTGTTTGTGTTTCCATGTTTCCAAAGGCACTAGACTAATAAGATATATGAGAGACTATTTTATAATGTTTTAATTATTCTAAAATAGTAATATGATACCTATTTACCATATGAATTGGTCATTATTATTTGTATCAGAGAAATATTTTATTTATAAAGTACAATCTCTGATGCTAGAACCATTTTGAGAACCCTGTAGACATGTCTAGGGATAATTACAAGGATTATATAACACTTAGGAGAATGCACTGCAATTTTGGTAAAGGATTGAGTGAGTATTTTTTTTATGAATACATCCTTATCTGGATAATATAAGTGGATGTTTCTCTCGAATAGATGTATGTAGGGGTAACAAAACTAGAATGAGGTTTCCTTCTATGATATATATTTATCACCTTATGCTTTCTTATTTTAGTCTCTGTAGAGAACAAGAAATAACATGGTTGGCAACGAATGTAACATATATGCAATGTATAGTCCCTAGGAAAATTTATATTATTAAGTGGAAATATGATAAACAGAATTACAGATATGGTATGAGTATTTATTATACATTTAAAGATAAAGAGAAAAAAACATGTGAAGGGTTTGTGATTTTCTTTAATTATTGTTCACACTATAAATAAGAGTCATGCTTACATTGAGGATTAGGAACCTTATTAAATGATTTATTTTAGATATTCATTAAAATAGGTGTTAAGTAAAATGTTGTTAGATGCAGAGTAATGGTTTATGAATATGGTTGGATTAATTTAGTATTTATTTCTGTAATTCAATTATTATGTTATTAAAATCATGAAATATATAATTATTATTTTCATAATTTTTAATTTTGGGAATGAAAATGAAATGATGAATAGTGGTTTCTTGAAAGGGTGATATTTAAAATAAGGAAATGTAACCCTTATTTATTTCGTGGTGTTGAGATAATGATATTTGTATTATGATATGTAATATATGAATACATAAATTTGACGGTATGAATTTACCTAGAAATAATTGTTAAAAATGTGGATTATGTTATCGAGTATGAAGTTTAAAACTTTTAGAATTTAAATATTGTATCTTATAATCATTGGAATAAGGAAGAATGAATGTTTTTCAAAATGATTTATGGTAATGCAGGTCATTTCCATATTACATGGGAATATATAATGACAATATTCACAGGTTTGGAATGTGACATCTGAGAGTCTTTGTTACTTTTGGGGGGGGGGGACACTGTAAATACATTTTCATATCATTTCTTCTAAATATTTATATTTTCATATTTTTAGAAGGGTTATAAGGTTATAAAATTAGTGAAATATTATTCGATATATTAGATGAATTCAGTATGATTAATGGGTTTTTCCCCCACATTAGGATTTATGATAATTGGATAACCGGATATAAAAATACGGTGTTGATGATAACTGATGATAAATGTGATGGAATATCATGGATCTCATGATCTGTCAGTAAATAAAGAATAGAATATTACAATTTGTTTTATGGGAAAGAGATAATTTTAATCAAGAAATAACAAAGGATGACGTTGTCCTAAAATCTAGAAAGTATATATTTTTCTGGAAATTATTTACGTTTTGGAAAATGATCTAGATATAAAATTTTTACCTTGTTCCTTTGTTTTTATAGATAATATGGTTTTTTAGGTCATTGTAATTTTATGAATTTCTGATTTTTTTTCAATTCTATTAACATTATTCTCTATCACTCTCCATTAGAATATGATGTTTAGATTTTTCTTCCATGTACTTGTTTTCATTTCCCACCCATGTTCGCCTATGTGGTAATCTAGTTATGAGTAACATTGTGTAGCTGTTATGGTTCTAGATTTTCTTTTTTAATGTGTTTTTTATAATTAATACTTACGATGTTGGATTATATGAATAGAAATATAAGTATAAAACCATTTATCACCCAGATGAATTTTTTTGGAGAAATTCATTTTAATGGGTGTTCAATTTAACACCTTGTGACTTTTTTATTTCTTTCAAATTAATTTAATATTTTTAATATTTTTCATTTCATGGAATGATGAAAATATTTTTAATATTTAAAAGCACTGTGATTGTATATAATTATATGAAATACAAATTTAATTACACATTATATAGAATATAAATTTTATCATTCTCTACAAAAAAATGATGCTATTTTACATTAAATGATTGACTTCCATTCCTCGGTGACTTCCACAACATGCAAGACATATTTTTATAAAAAAATAAGATATTATTAAAATGTTATTATATAATACATTAATACTTATCATTTTAGTTACGATATAAATTATAAATAGTAGTAACTAACTTCTGAAAACCAATGATTTTCAAAAATATAAACCGAATTTATTAGTTTCAATGGAGAAATATAATATAATGGGTATATTTGTATACAAAATAATGATTATACTCAATAAGATTTTTTCTTATAATAAATTAAATTAATTAAAGTTAGTAAGTGATGTTTATGTAATATATATATATATTATATATTAAATAAAATATTTTTTAAATTCATTCAATATTTTTTATAGACATAAAATAAGAACAAACCCAATTTTACAAAAAAACCCATATTTTTATTAATGTAATTTTACCACCATTTTATAGAAATCCTGCATAAAATATTAATTTTTTTAACTTTTTTAATTTTATATGGAAAAATAAAATTAATTTTTTAAATATAATAAAAAATAATTATATTAAGGTGGATTTCGGGTAATTTCCCATGGCGTTACATTTTTTAATGAGTAATGAACAATTCTAAAATTTAACTCAAAATAATTTTTTCCTATAATTTATTTATTAGGATAAAAATATATATTTAATTCATTGAAAAGTTTGAGTAGATATGTTTTTCAATTTGTCCAATTTTGGTTATTTGAATCAATTTCACCTTCAAATTTCTTATAAGAACATATAAAACTGTTGAAAACTTTTACTTCAATAACATGATTTTACATCCAATCTACAGGATTAAATTTAAATTAATTTAGTATACTTATGTGGATTGAATTTTTAAAAATGGATTTCATATTTGGAATCATAATAATTTATAATTTATAATAATATCAACATATTTTTTTACCAATAATATTATTGAAGGTAATTAAAATTAAGTAAACTGATTAAGAATAAATTAAGCATAAAAAGTTACTAAACACCAAACATAAGGCCTAATATAACCTGAAAAAATTTCCAAAATAAATTTGAAGGCCATATTTATAACATATCTTCCCTACTATCAACATTTTACCATTATTGGATCCACTTACAATAACAAAATGGTTGTGGGTTTTCCCTTTTCCAAAATATTGCAAGATCTCCACTCCTCCTATAGTATAAAATGCCTAATATCCCCTCCAATTCTAGAGTCCTATCAGGAAACATATGATCAGCCACGATCAATACTATTCACATCAAAAAATAGTTCCCTTCTTTAATGAAGCCTCCCATTATGATGAATACAATCCATGGATTTCATTTGAGGAAAACCAAAATGTGTTACCCATAGAAGATGTAACAACCTCCCTCAGGATCGTTTATTTTATTTTCATTCTCCATCCCATCCACTCTCTTTATTAATTTATAATAAAAACCCTAATATCGTATATATACTAAATTTTTTTATTCAAATAGTATGACCTATATATACACACATATACACCTCACAAAAAATGATTATTCATTCTTTCATTACCACCTATCATGGTGAGAATTATGATGAAAACTGTATTTTATATAATATTGAGGATATTTATAATGTATTTAAATTTATATAGTTATTTTATAACCCATATATTTAAACTATCCATGTTGTTAAAATATGATAAATTCCATCGAGGAAGTGTCGGCTGCCACCAACTCAAATATTTGTGATTCGTTCACCTGATACATGAAATGTATAAAGGATGATTTTAATTATACATATTAGAACTAAAAAACAAATATATTATATTCATGCCATTATTAAATTTCTATAAATATAAAATATACCATTTTCTTTGTTAACATTTCACACACTTAGAATGTGATTAAGTCATTCATGGACTTTTATACTACCGCCCCCTCCAAATGATGTGATTCATTTTAAATAACATATATTATATATATAATTATATGTGATTAAATAAAATTTTATTTATTATATAATTATAATTATATAAATTTTATTTATACTTACCTACTTTTATTAATAATCCATGAGAAATTTGAACATTACTCATGTGTATGTATGGCAGACTATCTCCCAGATTGTAACGTTCATTTAGTTTTCGTAACCATATTTAATTATACATTTTAAAATTATAAATAATTTATGCATATTTTTAATTTTTATTTTTTAGAATTCTTGATATGTTTATGTAATGTCCCATTGACCATTTTCATCCAAGCAATGTTTTTTAACACATGATCCAAATTATAGTCAAAACACTCGACTTAAAAATAATTGTTTAAGTAATTTTATAAAAAATGCTAATATGTGAAGGAAATGAATTAATAATTTCTAAAAAGTATGTATAGTTATTAATTAATTAGAATAATATTATTATTCATGAATATAAATACACATGAGACTAGTTTAACCAAAGTTAATGGAATTTCATCTCAATTTCTATATTTTTGAAATACAAGTAATGTTAACCAATATTTTTCTTTTTTGTGGTGTATATAATTATCCAAAATGATTTATAAGAATGTTATATTTAAACTTTTGGTATTTACATAAACCTTCTATGATACTTCATTAGTGGGATTAATGTTTTGAAATCATTTTATAGACTTTTATAAGTTCTCATGGAAAATGTTTTTGAAATAGTTTTTAAATTTTTTATATGCTTCCTGAAAAATGTTTCAGAAATTTATTTCAAGATTTTATTATTTTTTTCTTGTTTTTTTAAAATAAATATTTTTTCAATAGATTTAATGGGTTAATAATAATTTTTCAAATAATAGATATTTTACTCAGGAAATTTATTTACGATATCATTAAATATAATTTCCCATCTAATATAACTTATGTTGGTGTTACTCATGCCTTCATGGGGAAATAATTCAATTATTACATTCATATTAATTCATTTAATAGTATATTTTTATAATGGAATAATGTTTATAATAATAATTTCTCTTTAAAGGGTTATATTCTTTTAGAAACATATTCTTTTATTGCTTATTATTTCGATGAAATTATTATGAATCATTTATCCTTTTTAATAAGTTATGATATGATTATATTTTTATGATACCCATTACATTAGAGGCATTGTGATATTATCGTTTATTATTTTTTAAAGAAATTTATGTATGATTTCCTTATGAGATGGGTGGTACTGATTTATCATTCCAACGCATTGGGTAATAATTTATATTTCATGAGATAGACTAATAAGTTATATGGAGTGAACCATAACTAATAATCTGGAAATCTGAGTGAACCATGATAACCAAGATGGTATGCCGTGTGAACTCATGATTCTATGTTGGCTAAGGGATTGAATAATTATTACCAAGCTTTTATGGTGAGTGAACCCATAATACTATGATGGTATTAGCGATGATGACATGGCTACCATGTAAATCATTTTATATGATTTTACAATTTCCATAATTCCATGATTTATTCATATGTTAGAATTTTATGACTAATGTTTTTAATCTCCATATGATGCATTCCTTATAACCTGTCAATCGTTATGTAATTATTCTTATTAATGATATTTGATATTAATGGTATGATCTTCTATTTAAATTATCATGTTCTCATAACCTTAGGCTCATGTAAATTCTATCATGTCTCCCTTTTTTACCCTTACCGATCATCAAAGTTCACCACATTTTCTGACCCCCCATGTTTTCACAGTATATATTAATTATGATGTGTTTAAAAAGATATATAGTCGTGAAGAACCTAGTAGGAGATAATGTAGCACACTTATTCGCCAGTCTTCAGGTTTCTATATTTACAAAGGAACTAGAATAATACAGTTACTAGGTGTCTGTTTTTTTAATATATTAAGAATTCCAAAAATTTGATATTATGTCTTTGTACCCTAAGACTAGGTCATTATAAATTATACTGATATATAAAGTCAAAAAAGTTCATTTTCAAGGTAATTTTAAAAAATGATGAAGGAAGTTTTATGCTAATGAATAAGGGTAAAAAGGATATATTACATTTATACATATTTTTCGGGGATGGTGTTTGGAAACACCATTATCTAATATTATAATTATTTAAGATTTAATAGTTTTTTATATAAAAATTATTTTATCTTAATTTAATATATTATGTAATTCCAAGAGTCTCTCTCCCCTATCTTATAAAAGTGCGCCTCTTCTCTTATTTTCATAGTAATTAAAAATACATTTTTCATCTAATAAATAACCAAATCCCTTCATAAAATCATTCCCCACATTTAATAGATTTTTTTTGAAATAATACAATCTTTATAAGGATAAATGTGCTTAGAAGATGATGTTTTCTGATGAAGATATTTTTTCATTATATGGATGTAGTTTTATTTCTTCATATTCCACCATAAAATAAAAATCCTTAATTCTGAAATAATTTAAATATTGTCTTCAATATACCTAAATTTTATTAGTATAATGTACCTACCTCAATCTACCCCCTTTCATCAAATGTAAATATCACTGTCATATGTTTGTATGAAGAAATACCTCTTCATAAACTGATGTAGTTAATTTGTAATCATTGATTCTCAATGATGGTTATAAAAATAGATTTAATTAGTTATTTATGACAATAATATTATTCTATAATTTATAATTATTATTTACCTGTCATTATTTCTATGTATAAAAAATTGGAATTTTATTATCATGTGTTTATAAGTCCAAATACCTCAATCAATTGTGTAACACAATTTCCATCCATACCTTTGGTATTGGTTTGGGCCTTATCATCCTATTATATTTATGGTTATGTGGAGGATGTTTTTAAGAGGACGATTTTGGATATTTCAATAGAGGTAGGAGCTACAATAGGATTTCTATGCCATAAAAGAGGGGTTATCACTTATGTGGCATATAGATTATCACTTGAATGAAACCTGAGGGGAAATTTATAATAGGTTTAAAAAAGATCCCTAAAAATTATTGTAATGGTCAATGTTTTAGATTTTACATTTATAATTGGTTTTAATGTATAAATTTTATTGTAGCCTGTTGGTTTTACGCCATAAATGTGGTATCTATGCCGTAGAAGGTCCATTTTTAGTCTTCTTATATCTCTTCCTAATATTATATTATTATTGTTTTTATAAATCTATCACCCACTTACTGGATTAACCCTAGTTTATTTTGGGATATTATCCATCCCATATCATGATGCAATGATCTTTGGGTTTTAGTGGTTACTCCATAGTGAGCAATCGTACGTTCTCCTCAATTATATATTTTTACATTTAGTACTTCACTTCGGGAGTCACTATGTTGTTATTGTATTGATGTAGTGGTGATTTTGGATATTTTATGATGACCCATTGATGTGTTTTAAGAAGATATGTGAGTTCATTATGTGGTTGTTGTTATAAGATTAGCCATTCTTCACCCTATAGTGCGCAATGAGATCAAAATTCTTTTTTAAGGTAGGGGATCCAAAAAATGTCATTATTTATGTTATATAAATATATATGTGTGATATATTCATGTTTTTTACTTCCATTAGGTTGATTAAAAGGGTTATATTAATGGTATTAGAAATTTCTATAAATTAAATTAATGGGTATTGGGATAAATCTTTTGGTTATGATGCTTTGACATTACTGTTGATATGTTTATGACTTTTATATATACCCATATGTTAATTAAACATTCATTCAAAATTTATTACATAATAGTTCAATTAAAACCCCAATAAATCCATGATCTCAATTTTCATTTGAAATTAGGTATATACCATAACAAATATAAAAATAAATACAAATAAATTGATTAGAAACTTCATAATACAATATTAAATTCTATGAGTCTTCTAAAAATTCCTGGAATATGCATGGGGTATATATACAAAATATATAAGATATAAATCCCATTAATGTATTATAAAAATCATAACATTCTGAAATTATAATATTCTTGTAAATAGGGATAACAATGAGATATAAAAGGGTGTGAGAAGCATAATATTGAGCAATGAGGCATGATATAAAATGATAACGAAAATGAAACATGGGAATGTTGCAACAACACTAAAAATGAAGTCATAAAAAAAGGTAAAGTAAAACAACAAAAATTATAACCTGGTGTAAAAAGTCCCATAATGGATTTGATTTACCTAATAATTCCCCAAATTGTGTCTTCTAAGATTGAAACATTACCCAATGAATTGAAGGGCTGTATTAATTTGGGTACACCCATCATATTCATATGATGTACATGCATAAGTTTTCTACATATATAATTCAAAATAGGGTACTATTTTATAAATTTTTATCCCATTATTATGAAATATGTTTTATATATATTGAAATCCCTAATAAACGAATTATATATTCATTTAGATGAATATAATTATTTATAAAATGATACTGTAAAACACTTATCTATTGTTTGGCATTAAAAATCACATGAAATTTTCTATATAATAACGGGGATATATAATTGTTAATGGGAGGGATTGATGAGATTCTAATTGAACCCAAATTACATGAACAATAAATTGAGTGTAATATGGATATTTGAATACATAAAAAATTGATCAAATGGAAATAAAATGGTCTCACTAAAATGATGTTCTTAAATAATGAAGAGAAATAATAGATGCCATAACATTGGAATGGTAATAGATTATGTAAATGTTTTATTGAGAAGTGTTAAATTATTTCTAATTATTGGAAAATAAATAGAAAATTTAATTTATTTTATTAAATTCATAAGAACATAACCAATTGGGATTCAAAATGACAATTAAAAATAATTTTCTTGAATTTCTAAGAATAGAGGGACATCCCTGACCATGAGATGGTGGTTCCAAAATATTAGGAGCATCTTCTTAAGGGAATGGGGGAACCATGGAATGATACTAGCTAGGTATGTCAAGGGTTAGGATGTAATCCATGATTTTGAGTGAATATAAATTGGATATTGTCTTGGATTATATTGTGGAAAATATGGGCGTTCTTTTTTATTTTCAAAAATTAGATTTTGGACTCTATATAATAAATTAATTTAAACCACAAACCAACCCATTGTTCTTTACCATGGTTCATACCAGTTTTGATGGGATTTCATTTTTTATAAGGTTGAGGGACAAAATCATTAAAATAATGCCCATATTGATGTAGAAGTGAGTCTTGTTCAAAATAAATTGATTTAAAATCATTATAATATAATATATATTTTTTATGATTCATATGATGTTTATAAAATTAATAAAATAACCAAAAAAATATTTTTAAATTGAAAATAAAATTTCCATTTTGTTTAGTATTTATGTTATATATTAAAAAAACTTTTGGGTCTTTATTATTTCATAATACACACTATATATTTATATCGTATTTTATTTTTTCCTGATAAAAACAAATGGATAATAAAATCACAAAAAAATAACAATTGGTTAATTTTAGCATGATTATTTCAATAATAATATTTGATATCACTATAATTCTACAAAATTGGTAATTTTTACTTTTACATAAAAAATCTAATTTATTGAGGAATTTTCATTCTTTTAATAATAACATTTTTTAAATAGTTAAAATAATTACATTAGACTTTGTAAAAATAATAATTATTTTTATTTAATAAATATTATTTATTAATAATTTTTAAAAATAAATAAATTTATTAAAAATAAATTGAATATGTCAAAAATTGTCTTTAATAACACCTGATATATCAAAAAAATAGAACTTTTATTTCATTATATAAAAAAATTATTTTTTAACAAGCTCATTATTACATCATTAATAAAGTAATAATAAAAGAAAATAAATATAATAATTAATTGTATGAATAGTAAGTCTAATAATTCATACTGTTAGGGTTTGTTTTTCGCACTTGTTAAATTATCTTTACCCTTATTCAAACAATTATACTTTTACTATAATAATTTTTTTACAATGTTTAATATTTGTATTATCCAAATTTTTATGTAGATATTACTAAAAATAACTAATTATAATTATTGCAAATATGAAATTGATTTTTAAAAAATAAATTCCTATAATATGTAATGATTAATTTAAAATATAGTCTACATGCATGACAAAAAACCTGTTTTTCAAAAAATACATTTTCCCAAAAATGCTTATTATAATTATATAATATAAGTAATAATCATAATTACATAAATTGAAATTAAAAAATAATTATATATAATACATTAGTTACATTTAAATAATTAATCATTATGTATTAATTTAATTAATTAAAATGGATAAAATTTATGTATTTTTGAACAGTTTTTATAAAAAATATGTCTATAAGACTAAATAACATATAGAAATATTTGATATAAATATGATTTCGATTTAATTAATTGGATTAAATATAACTATACAATAATTTATTTACATAGAAATTAAGTAAAAATAAAAATACATATTTTAAATTACTCAATTTAACAAAATAAATAATTATTTATAGAAAAATCATTATTTTAACTATTTAGTGAAAAATCAATATATTCCGAAAAACATAAATATTTAAACCTAAATTAATTATGATATTATGAATTAAAAAAATATTATAATTTTTTAAAATTATTTCTACAAATTTTTTATAAACTATTGATAATATTTTCTATATGAATGAAATAAAAATCATTTCAAGAAAACTTATTTTGGATGAACAAACACGCATTACTAAAAATATTAGTTAAAATTTTCTAATAATTTATAATTAAATTTATGTTGAGTATGAATTTATATATATATTGGATAAATTACTTAATCCTATTGATGACCAAAAATTCAAAAACTAGGTTTTACTAATAATATATAAAATAATCAGTGTTTTCACAAGATCAGTGTTACCTATCACATATGTAATCAAACATAGTTTTATCTTCAAAAAACATATGGAGTAACATTATTTACCCAATAATAAAGGTATTATTCAAAATTTTAACATGATCATGACAAAAAATAAATTGACATTTTAAATTATCCTTAGTTAAAACCCACATTGTAAAATTTTATTATAAACCATATAGTTGAAAAATAACTGAATTGAAGTATGAGTGTTACCACATAACTTACTTTTATATAAGGTAATATTAGTGGTTAGGGAATATATAAACATGGACAAAAAACCCTATAACTAATAGAGAGTAACAAAGAACATGTCCAGTTGAATTATAATGAGAACAAATCATATATCTTTTAGGGGAAAAGACTATCAATTCATCGAAAATGATTATAATATGAAAAAAAAATTGATTCAATATTATTATCCTAGAGTTTGGTAGATATGAGAATATTTAAACTGGGAAAATAACTAAATATACTAGATAAAAAATTCACCCCTTTATCAATTTCTAAATATCTTGTATTTTTTTCCAATGATGATTACATAGGATGAAATTTTCATGCCCGAGTCACTAAAATAATATTGTAAAAGATCACATTATCAACCAAACCATAATAAGATATTCATTGTAACTTTACTAAAACCAAAATTGATATCATAATGTAACATAATATTGAAAATTAATAAACCATCCTATATTAATATCCAAAATTCAATAGTAAATCCCAAAGGTATAACATTGAAAGATCATTGAAAAAAATACCCATATATCCAAAACAAAACCAATAACTTCAACATTATATAATGTTTTAATCTCAATTTTTTTCATATATGCTTCATCTTACACCTCTAAAAAATTAATATAATTCTTCATAAATAATATATTATATTAAAACTGATGGTTATATATCCCTAAACTTAGTAAATAATCTCATATAATACCATTAGTCACATAAAAAATTGGTTTATACACTAATTTTTATCTCAAAATCATCTTAATAATTTTCTATCAACCCATTTTAGTAAAAACAAGTTTAGACTAACTATTTCATAAAATTGGTCAATGGAATTTAATGTACCCTTATTTCCCTTTTTTGTGGGTTAAATTTATGTTGCCCATTATGATGTGATGGTTAGTCCCCCAATATGTAGGTTTTATGAAATTTAAAAATAAATAAATCCAATAACATTTCCAATACATGATGAATGGGCTCATAATATCATTAATCAATAAATCACGATTTTTAACTGCTAAGGTTTTCTATACAATATGTTCCCAAAATGCACTATCACTTTTATCCGAATAAACTATAATTAAATCTACATTAAAGAAAAAAATTAACAATAATATTTTTATGTGATTAAAATCTTAATTCATTAAAATGTTGAAGATTTATTCCCAAAATAATATTTTCCATAAACTCCAAATTTACTAAAGTGTTTTATCCCCATAAATGTCTCCAAAAGTATCATTAGTCATGCTAAACTCTAATCATATAAAAATTTAAAAGTGGTATCACTAATTTTAAACATATTATTAGTAAAAACACCTCATACTCACAATCATGAATCTAATACTAAAATCATAAACATTTATTTTATTGATGTCGATAATTGTATCATAATTTTTTTAATAACTCCATTATAGTATAAAAAGGAAAAAATGGATCACATACATTCTCGAAGACCATTTAGGATTATAGTTTCTGATAATTTAGAAAAAAACTCGATTATAAATAACACATATAGTGTTAAATTATCATTCATACCAATAAACCCATCTTTTCTTTTTGAAAAATAAGTCATCATCATCATCCATATGAAATGCCCTATTTAAATTTTTTTATCATCTTTATTTATCATAATATATGAAAAGGGAAACATAATATGAATTTTCTCAAATTCCTAGTATGGATAAATGATATAATTACCTAATTAATTTCATTTTTGAGCATTAGAAGTGAATAAAGGTATGAATACATAATACAAATACATGATTATAACATAATAATATTCATACCCATCAATAAATGGATCATAAAACATGAAAAAATGGATTAAGTATCAAAAAAGTAAAAATTCACAGGAATCAATAATGATGATCTAGTTTATTTAATTCTTGATAAAGTGATGAATTATAAACAAAAAAATTGTGTTTTTATCTCATGAAATCTTCATCATATAACTCTAACAGAACCCTAATAGAACCCCTCTTAATGGATTTACCATATTAGTGACATATATTATTATTATATGGAGATCATAATCATTAATTATGAATTGGAGTGTTGTCTTCGAACACTAATCATATTATATATAATGGGGTAACTATGAACAATATTTGTTCACCTATCATTTATAATTTCCAAGAACCACAACATATATAAACTTCATTGAAATTTCTCTATAAATTTTATAGAAACAATCATTATAATTCTATAACCTTATTATCTAATTGAAGACAAATGGATTTCATGTCAATGTCATTAAAATAATATAAAACCATAGAAAATAAATTTCATCTATAATAATGTATCAGAAACTTGATTAACCCATTGAAATTCAATGGGCTCCATGATAATCTCATTAAAACAATCCTAATCCATCTAGATAAAAATAAAAAAAATTATTATTGTAAATTATACCCCATAGATCAATAGTATAAACAAGGGTTGTTGATGTTTATAAATGGAAATATAACTAACAGATTATTGAAAATATTTTTTTAGAAAAAATAATTTTAATTTTGAAATAACATTACAAGTCACAAACAATAATAAAATAATATAAAAAACATTTTCGTTGAAATTATATCTAAAAACATATTAAAAAATATTTAAATATCATTGAATATATTTATTCAATAAAATATTTTTTCCACTTTTAAATATCTTTTTTCAAATATAATACATGTAGAAAACCCTTCTCTATTAAATTAAATATGAGAAAATATAATGGAATCTTCAATTTAAAATATTTTCAGGATGGCATGATATTCAATTTGTATAATGTATGTTAAAAGAAAAAATCATTTCAAATATTCTATAAAAGTAAAATAGGTTTTTTTAAAACATATTACATGAATATTCTATTATAAACATTTTTTTGAAGTAACAAATGGTTAAAAATAACTTCCATCTTTTATTTTGAAAATATTAACAATGGTTTTGGAAAAAATTTATAGAAAACATAAATTTTTTGATGAAAAATGGGTTTTGACTGAATGAAAAGAAAATTCAAAAATTTTATTATACAATTTAATATAAAATAAGAGAGAAAAAAAAAGAAAACTATTATTCTCATGAAAACATTATAGTAGATGAAATTTATAGTGAATTCTTTAGATTTAGACCGTAATATTTCTTCACTGGAGAACTAGTCACAAATAATGTCGATAAATTATATGATTGTTACATAAAAATCATACTACAATGTTATCTTTGAATTGTACTCAACCTAAAGAATAAAAATAAATTAAACACAGTATATCTTGAAAATAAGGTTATTCAAGATATAAAATTTCAATGAGTCACTATATATACCTCATAAAAGAAGGTAGGTGTACAACATAACATATATATCAACGATGGAAAACTAAGACATAAATACCTTACAACATATGTAACATTGAAACCATGAAACCCACGAAATAGAGATTATAAAATATATATGGAAAACGTATAAATTTAAAAATATTAATCAAAAAATAAATCAATGATTATTATATACACCACAAAACAAAATAAATAGTGAATATGGAATATATATCATAAAAATAAATGAGGATAAGGATATTATTAAAATGAGTTCTATTCACCACTCTTAATCATTAACTTCATAAATAAAACAATTACACTAATTATTTACATTTTTTAGAAATTTTTAATTTTTAATATTCCTTTTTGAATTATTACCATGTTATATATGATTACATAATCAATTAATTTTACACAAGTTGTTTTGACCATATTTTTCTTATGTGTCAAAAATGAAATTTGTAGATTTAGTATGATAAAAAAGTTTAAGATATAAAAATATAAATAATAATTATTAGGAAATATTTATCATATTTAATAATCATTAATATTTTCAAAACCAATCATGAATGATGGTTTCGAAAAGGGTCTAAGTTATATCTTGGAGACATGTAGTCATATGTACGAATGAGTAACATTTTCATTTTTAAATTATCATTATAGAAATCATTCAAGTAATATGTTAACATTATATAGTTATAATAATATCATAAATACAATTATTTTTAATTAAATATACATATATAAATATATCATTTTTCGATGTGTTTAGGAAAAGATGAATTGCATCTCTCCTAGGACATGGTAGTCCATGTATCCATGAACAATGATATCGCGTTTTCAGTGGGTTAAATAGTATGAAATAAATTTATATATGATACTTATAAATTGATAAATATTTTATCACTATAATATTTATTTAGTTTATATCACATATATACATTTAAATTTCTCATATTACATTCCATGTAATGATTTAATGAAAAACAGATCACATCATTTCAAGAGACGGAAGTCTGTCATACAAATGAAAGAAGTTATTGTATCCCCTACAATATAGAATGTAAAAATGTATATATAATTTAATTACTCCAAAGGTAAAATAATATTATATATATCATATATAAACATTATATCTATCACATTATCTAATCTATATAGGTGGTAATCAAAAAATGAATGACATAATTTAATGAGGCACTAGTCTGCCGTACACACCAATTATGAATATGCAACCCATTTAATAGAATGCAAAAATGATTTTTTGTATTTCCATTAACATAATAAAATCTATGTATTTTTAATATATTTTGGTTTTTATATAGAAAATTTTAACATCAATTGAAGGATTTGGGGAATGAAATTATATAAAAATCTACATTGACGAATGTAACTTCTTCTTCAGGTATCCTCTATAGGATTCCAAAAAATTCATTATGGTTTTGCTTTATTCCTAAAATAGTTTCATGTATCACTAAAAATAATTTGGGATGTTTTTTCTAGGCTAGGATGATACCAATATTATTGAGGGTGTGAGAAGAGAAGATATGGTGTGTCCTTTTATATGTGGGGGATATGACACACTTGATATTTTTTTCAAAAGTATTGAGTTTTTCATAATTTTTCATATGATAAAAGGATATAAAATGGAACATTATTATAACATACAACACCTCCTCCTCGATTGATAAGGTGGGAGGACATTACTTATCCTTTACGAACTTCCTCGAGATACTAATTATTGAAAATAATAACTAAGGGAAACAATAAAAAGTTGGGGATAATCTTTCAAATGAAAGTAAAACAAACAAAAATATATGTCATGAAAAAGACTATCACATGATGAATGATAATAAATGTATAAAATCTAAAATTAATACCTTTTATATCAAAACCATACTACAAAATAGTACCATAAGTAATGGAAAAAAACATGGGAGTGCACAGTTGAAGTTAAAATTAAAACACTCAATGATAAACACATAACTCCAATGCTCAAACATGCAACATACTCTATTAATACAAAACATAAGAAGTATCACAATGCACCACTAAAGATCTATGAATCATTATATTTTCCCCTATCATGAAGAAATAAATCTTCAAAATCACCAAACATTCATATCATGGGTGAGAAAGAAGACTCATAGGTTTTTACCAAATGACTTCCCTACGCTGGACATTATGATTGAACAAGATTACAAATTTATATAAAAAAATTATATTAAACATATTAGAACAGTTTATAATATAATATATAACAATTTCCATATCGAACCATTTTTCTAACAAGACACTTTTTTTCATGAAATGAAACAGAACATTACTTTATTAATATTTCACAATTTCTATTTTTTGATTACTAATTCCATTTCACACATTCACACAACCAACGATGCTTGTATGTTTAAACACCCTATACTCATGAGGGGTGAGTCCTACATTCATTAATCTATCACAAAATGATACATGTTGTTGGGGGAATGTACAAACCCTTATCCATCCCAATAATAATAGGGGATACTTCATATACTTATCAGTCTTGAATTCACATGAACACACACAAGCATTGTGCTAAAAACTAATTCAAAAAACCCTTTCATAAATATAAATATAACCTTCATTTTATTGAAAATAATTCAAAAAAACATTTAAATTAATCCATCATATAATTTAAAACACATTTCCATGCATCAAAACCTAAAAATCATTTTAAATTAATTTTTAAAAACCAAGTTACCAATTTCACTTTCCATAAAAACACATAATTTCCCCAATTCTGTAAATATCTGCCAAAGAGGGTTTCCAATAAGCATTTAATAACTATTTCAGATCCAATATAACTAAAAATAACAAATTTTAAAATATGCCTCATTTTTAATATGTTGAGTCGAGATTGAGGCCACTATCCTTGGGAATTTATTATAGAAATTATTAATAACATAAAAATGCAAACAAAACCAGGTTAAATATCAAATATCTCTTAAAATCATCAATAAGGCCAAATATGACCATGATATGAATAAACAACCTTATATATATCCAAGATGATGAGATCTAAGAAACAGAATGATCGGGACAGGAATGGGTCTACAAGAAAACCCCAAAAATAATTAATAATGATATCTTAACATGTGAATCAAGCTTTACCAGACATATATCTTTATTTGGATAAGATTCAGATTGATGGAAAAAAGATATTGTATCCATTGGGAGGGAAAATTCTTTAATTAGAGTTGATTAAATGAAAAACCATAGTGTTAGAACTTAATCCTAACCTATATCCACTTTAAAGATCATTTATCTAAACCATGTAGGGTTATTAAATATGTGTGCAACCGGTGCAACTTCCATTTCAAAAAATATGAAACATTCATGGTTGGATAACACAATTAGATAAACTATATGCCAACTATGAAAAATACCATTTTCCCACTTTTCACGATTTCTCATAGGTACCAGTAGGGTTTGAATATCCATATGCCTACATGTCTGCCTTCCCATTAACCTCTATATCATTGTATTAGATATCATCTAAGAGTTTCACAATTTCCAAAAACAATGCTCAAAACATGCACTTGTAGAAAATCACCAAAGACATTCCAAAATGACCAAAACCCTCCCAAACATTACCCTATCACATTATATAAAATAAATGAATAAAAAAATTGTTAATTAATTGAATCCTAATGATATATATTATCCTCATAATTGGCCCATTCATACATATAATATAGAAAACCACCACTTCATTTAAAGAGTTTTGGATATTACAAATTCATTTACTTATCCTATTCCTAATTCTCTTTTTTAATCTGACCTTGTTTGCAAAAGAACCTATGCTATAGTGATGATTTTACAATTAAATGATTTCTATTTCCTATCCACAATTTATACGAGCCTATGAATTAATGAAGTATCGGACAGTAGGACAACAAGATCACATCCAATAACATTGTTAATATTATTTCGATACTTTTTAAACTGATATATTGGGAAGAAAATTTTCAAATCATTGAACCATGGTGGTACTTTCATTAGATATGACACCACTCCAACCTGTTCTAGTATCTCGAAATTGAATATCTAACATGGAAAAATCATTAAAAACATTCAAAAATGATGATTCCCAATACTTCTATATATCCTTTAAAATACATGATCACTCACCTCAAATGAAAGAAGTAGTCGATCATGATCTGCATAAAGTTTATAATTAAATTTTGTCTTCCCTATATATTTTTTAGTCAATAGAATCTTATTTGTTGTTTCATGGATAGGGACCGGTCTAACTATTAGGGTGTCACATTTTTTCACCCAAAAAATGGATAACGATAAGAAATCTCTTACAAGGCTTCCAATGAATCCGTATTTAACAAGGTTTGATAGCTATTGTTTTTTGAAAACTCCACTAATGGTACATAATCCTCCCATGAGCCATCATAATATATTAAAAAAGATTTAAACATGTATTCTATTTTTTCTATCAATCAATCAGATTGTATTTACATCTATGGATGATACAACACAATCATTTTCAATAGAGTTTCAGGGTATTTCTATAAGTATTTCAAAAAATGATACTTAAACTATGGATCTCAATCTGATAAAATAGACATGAGTACACCATGCCTCCTTATCATTTATCAGCTATAGATTTTTTACAAGTCCTCCACCATATTAGATTTAGAAATATAGATGAAATGAAATTATTTTCTGAGGTGATCCACTATCACCCACATTTAGTCATGTTTCTATTCTATTATTAGGATACATATTACAAAATCCATAGTTATATGCTCCCATTTCCAAATAAGGATAGGTAGATACTATAACATTCTTAGTATTTGCAGATGCCCTTACATAACATGCAGATAATTTAAGCATCCTTAATCAAACTCACCCACTTAAACCATCATACCAACCCTCTAAAATTATGTTTCATACACCTTATACATCTTATGAATTCCTACATTAAGAACCTGTCTCAGATCGTGGTAAACATTAATATTTTGTTACTAAAGAACTATAGGAACGCCTATCTGATTTCTATACGACAAAATTATACTCCCATATAGAATTAAACCCTCAATTGTCTCTCCACCATTGATTTTTGACCTCCTAAATCAATCATATGTGTCTCCTTAACCATCTTGACTAAATAAATAACAAAAAAACCAAAAATAATGCATCACCTTCACCACAATCATCACATTCTAATTTTATTTCAGCAATAAATGAAATAAAATAACACTCATGTGAGGATTTTTTCAATTGAGCATATGAAATTTTTATCATTGCATCTACCACCATATTTCCATTACTTGATGTATACATAAAGCATAATTCAATATTTGGAGATACTATATCCTTATTATTTTTCTCAGATTTAAATACCATTGTGAGAAATTATGTTTCATGATACTATGATCTGTGGACATAGGAAATATCTCACAAAAGGGATTATACCACCAAGTATTTAAATCATAGACTATGGAATCTAACCCCAAATCGTTTGTCGGGTATTTATTCTCATGCAACATCAAATTTCATGATCTATAAGAAACAACATGATCTCCCTGAATTAAAACACATTCCAATATGGTCATAAAATCTTCAAAATACATGAAATACCCATGTTATGATTCTATAAGTATCAAGATATGTGATAATGTAAATATAAAATTATTCTCTTGAATTGACTTCTCACATTCATTCTTCCATTAGAATGGAACATTATAAATTATCAAAGAAATCATTGGTGAAACTAGTCATGAGAAATCATGAATAATGTGTCAGTAATAACTAGCTAGACAAAGGAAAATGAATATCTCAAAGTCATTATTTAGTAGCTTCCATGATATAAAAACCACTAATTTTTTTATCCATAGAAACACTTCTTTGGGAAATTACATGTCCAAGAAATAATACCACTTGAATCCAAAAATCACACTTTGATAATTTTTCATACAACATATCATCTCTCACTATTCCCAAAAAATATTTCAAGGTGTTTTTCATGATCATATCTTGTCCTATAATACACCATTATGTTTTCCACAAATACGACCACAAAAAATTCCATATATATTTGAAATATCCAATTCATCAATATGATAAATACTATATGTTCATTTTTTAGACCTAAAGAAAAAAAACATATTTATAATTTCCATTTCTACTTTTGAAATTTGTCTTCAAAATATTCACCTTACGAAATCACAATTGGTGATATCTTGATTACATATCAATATAAGAGAACAATTGAGATCCCCTAAATTTATTGAATAGATCATAAATGTATATATGTAGATATATTTTTATTATTTCATCCTAGTTAATATTATGATAATCCTCACACATACATCGATTTATATTTCAGTATTAAAAAATAAGACTAGTGCTTCCAATGGGGAAATGCTAGGCTAAATAAATTCTTTTTTATAGATCTACCAACATCACATTCAATTCTATTAAATTTTTTTCTTACATATGGTAATATGGAAGGGAAATAAGACTTGTCCATGGAATGATATTCACTGTAAAATACACTCCTCCTATGGATGGAAACAAAATGAAATTATCAAGAAAAATCTATGGAAATGGTTAAACATTGTTGGAAACAATCTATTATGGATCTAATAAATCAATGTAAAATACAAACACAACAACTATTATGATATAATTACAATTTAGGGTGCCAAAATACATATTCAATTTCCTTTACATTTGAGTCTCATCTGATGAGATTCTTGATACCATCTTCAATTGAAGAACTGACACATTGCATATAATAATCAAAGTTATACTTTATACTTATACAGTAATCCACATCCAAGATTATATCATAGGAATAAATCTTGAGAATAAATATGTCCCATATTAACTCATCTCCATAAAAAATTATAGGAAATTATTTACAAAGAAAGGCTCAATATTCATTTTAACTTAGTTGAATTTTATGTTTTAACATGAAAGGAATCATATCAACTTTTAAACTCAAAAAATAAACAGAATGAGAAGAATTAAAAGAATTCATTTCACCTATACCAAAAAAATAATGGATAAAAATTTAATTAAAATGAATCATACCTCTCCTCATTGATGGTCCAGACCAATAATCTCGAAAACCCTGATTAGGTATATATAATATCTTCATCATTAGACATTGTTTCTTATTAGTCTATTGTGATTTACCTTGTAAAGGAGTCATGGAATAACTGGAATCACCATGAATAATTCTATTCTTATGATGAGAGATATTCTACTGATCTCACCCCATCAAAGCATATGATGTCTGTGACATATGAGAAGTGTCCCAGACACCCGAACTTAGAGTACTCCATCAATAGTTCTAAATATTACCCATATGATTAAATTTATGGCATGCTTTGTGTGGTTTTGTAAATTGATTTTTTATGTGGACGAATGAGCCACATTAAAAAGATCAATATTGGCCCTTAGGTTTTGGGGACTATTCACCGATCTAGCCATTTTATTTTGAGCTATATGCCCACATTAAAAATAGTTTCCCCTCTTTCTCTTACTCTCTTTATACGAGTTCTCAACGTCTAACATAAGTATTAATATGATTCCTCCATCCATATCTCCATACTTTTTCTTCTTTTTCTATTGTTTCTCTATCAACCATTTCTATAAAATATGGTATATAGATCACCAATTGCACAGAATGAATCTGAATCCTAAATCATGATTTAATGATGTGTTCCATAAATGTTGAACTAAGATCATAATTGGGTTAAAAGTATACTACAATCATTAATTTTTCCATGTTTTATATAACTATGAGGCACCAATATATAATGATTAAGGAATCTGTTATTTATGTAATAATTAATGCATGATGATAGAATTGGTTGTTGAACAATTCATCCAAATCCTAACTTAGTGTCACCAAGTTTAATTTTTCCAAAAAAGATAAATAACACCATTATCAAGAAAGATAAAACATAATATATGTCTCTAGCTTGACTTTCAGCTCGGCTTGTGTTCCAGGGAAATATAATATTAAATTCATTCTATCAATCTACACCTCTACCTTCTCTGGTTATCAATCACTCCAAATGATGGCTAGATTATAATTCTGGAACTGGATTGAGGGACACATATTCCATTGTTTATCCAATTGTTTCCAACTATTTTAAGCCTTAAAGGCTTAAATTATACTCCAGACTAGATATAGGTTCACATATGGTTCAGGTGCAACAAAATTTTCATTAGATTATTTAGATTGGTTCCTATGAATCCAACTGGGATTTATTATCTTGAAACACAAAAAATGACATATATATCACCCTCTAGAAACTAATATCATGAAAATTTTAAATTCGACAACATTATTTATCACAATAATTATTTCCAAACATTTACAATTTTCTACATTCAAAAACATTATAAAATTTAACTATGATTTTTAAAATCCCACCATATTCAAAATACCACATCCAAAACTTTTTAAAATCCTTTCATTTCAAAAAAACATTAAATTTTTCCTAAAATAAACATCTTTCTACCAAAAATCATATATAATAACTTAAAATTATATATTTTCTTCATATTGGGAATTCTTTTATATAATTTATGTCATTATAATCTCATTGGATTAACAATTAAAAATGAGATTCCAAACCCTATATGTTTCTACAGAACGCTTTTATACCTATCTCCTAGGTAAATTGATGTTCAACATAAATGTTTTAGATAAATATGTTTATACCCTACATTTTGTGACCCAATAATACAACTCCTTTAAACTATCCATACTAATCTAATAATCCATAATGAATGTCAAATCCAAGATAGAAATAATTGATGAACCCTTCTTAGTCAAGGTCCAGACAAGATGATTCCTCTTTTTCCACAAATATAATTGAAATGAACAAGACTTGTATCACTGGTAACATCTAAACCCCTCTCATAGGATTTAGAGGAATAAAAGATAATAAAATTATTTAAGCAACATCCCTAGGATGCCAAATGCTAAAAATAAATACCAAGGGATTCATTAATGATCGGTGGATGATTTACCATTTAATTGAAAAACAATTAACCAAGTATATCATGAAAATAGAACACAACATGATGAATTATAAAAAATGAAAAACAACTTAAAATAATACAATTTATATAAAATCTAAACTCCAAATTTGTACCATAATGGTAAGATATAAAAACAAATGTACACAATGTAATAAAACACTACCAAACTGAACAAAAACAACATTACTCCCATGCTACAACAAGATCCATGATCCAATTTCAAAAAAATCACATGTATCATGACCCACCACTAATGAAGATTGATACATTACCTTTTCTTGAGTCATGATGGCTATTATATACAGAATCATCAATGTTACAAAAAGGGGTGAGTAATGAAACATATTAGGTTTCCTCAAAATGAATACCCTACTCACACCACTAGGATAGAATATTACTATATATAATTTCTATACAACACTTTTAAAACAGTTTGTAAAATAATTTTAAAAAATTACAATATCGAAACAATTTTCTAACATAATACAATTTTCCAATGAAATCAACCAAATAATACATTAATGTTGTTCATAATTGTCCATTTTTTCATAGATATATCCATTCCTCATATCCACATATCCAGCCATGCATGAAACCTATATCTCCCTATAAATATATGTGGCGAGTCATCATTTATTTAATCCATCACATAATGAACAGTTTTGAAAGGTAGAATTCTTAACCCGTATCCATCCCAATAATGATGGGGAAGACTTCATACCCTTATCTATCCAGAATTCACATGAACACACACAACTATTATGCAAAAAAATATGTTCAAAATTTTTAATAAAACTTTAATTTTATTTAATTCCATTCAAAAAATCCATTTCAATAAAGAAAATTCTTATTGTAATCACTTTTCCATGCATCATATTTAAACAATCAGTTTAAATTCATCATTTTAAAATCAATTTACCAATTTCCCATTCCACAAAACCCCCAATTTCAACAAATGAATAAATTTTCACCAAAGAGGGTTTCTAATAAAAAATTATCTAATTATTTGAAAAACACTTTCAAACCAAATAATAAATTTTGGCATTAATCCTTTATTTTCAGTTAGTAGGAGACATGATTTAGTCATCCTACCTCAATAATTTGTGATGAAAATGAAGAATAGCATGAAAATGACAATAAAACCATGTTGAATGTCCAAAAACCAACTTTATAACTCCTCCCTTATCATACAAAAAGAAAAATATTATCATTATTCGAATAAATAACCTTACGTTTATCCACAACATATTATATATAAGAAAATGAGAGAGGGAGGGAGGTAGATCAAAGAAAACACATCAAAACCACCATAATTAACGACTTTCCATGAGAATAGGGATTAAGTGAAACATGAAATGGCTTTGGATCATCTCTGGTTCAATGGGGAATGATTTCAAAGATAATAGGAGGGAGGAGAAATGAAATAAGTTCAATTTGGAGAAAAAATAGTAGGTTTGAACATAATCCTGACCAATATCCTCTTTTTAAGGATATTGTTTAGAAATCATGCTCAATTATGAATGTGGTTACTCAAAATGTGTTCAAGCCATGTTACGACCACTACCTTGAGGAAGAACCCCCCATGGTTATCTCGTACAGTTAAGAAAACTATACACCAAATGTGAAAAATCTCATTGTCCCACATTCCACAATTTCTCATATATAGTTGCACGGTTTGAAAAAAAAAATTCCTACATGGGTTCCATTCCCTCATCCTTTTATCATTGTGCATAGTTTCCTATTGTTTTTTCATGGTTTCCAAAAACAATGGTCAAATAATCATTCTATATAAAAACCACGAAAAGTTCTAAAAGGTCTCCAAACACTCCCAAACATCACCCAGAAATATTACATAATTAAATTTCATATTGAATGGGTTACTTACATGAAAATAGGGGTTCAATAGTTCTCAAAACATATATATGTAATGGTACAAATATGACTATAAATTTGTTCTTGGTCATGATTATAGGTCATTTTTATCAGGTTTTTTATTTTAACCACATAATAACCCATTTTACCATAATCATGGTAAATAATCATTTAAATTTTCACTATTTTTTTGGTAAAAAATATGTTCACCATATTATATAATATAATTTAATATGATTACAAAATTGGTATCAATTATTAAAAATGTTATTCAAATAGTTATACAAATTCAATTTAAAATTAATAATAAAAAACAAGATGAGAAAGTGGATTTTTTTACAAATATAGTGTTCAAAAGTGTATAATGTTTTTATTTTTAACGATAAATATAAAATTGATTCTAATAACCTAAATTATATTATTTTATATATTAAATAACTAATTAAACTTTAAAAAAATTTTAAATAATTTAACATTATAAAAAATAAATCCAAAAGGAATTTTGTAATTAAAATTCAGTATTTTTTTATTATCCACAAAAAATTTAATCTATTAAATAAACTATAAAAATTGAAATATAATCTAATTTTGAAATTATGATTTAAAATTTTTATTTACATTATTAATATATATTTTCTCAATGTAGAAAAAATTTAATTTAAAAAAAATATAGACGTGACCAAAAATCATGGTTTTGATATGTGTATTTTGGATTGTTTTGGAGCTATGGAAAATTAGATTGAAATTCCCTCGCAGATGAGCTAGATACATGATGTTTTCCATGTATCATAGCTTCATCATTGTCATCATGATGACTCATACATATTCAATTGGAGCGAGATCGATGTTGAAGATGATGCGACCTTCAAGGGAGTGGCTTATAAGGATCAAGACTGCAAGGAGAAATTTATATGTGTGTGTTATATTCCAATATTACATTTATTGTGGAGACATTGTGGTGTTGAGGAGAGTACTTGGGAGATGGTGCCCCAAATTCTTGTCGAGTACTAAGAGCTATTTTATGTTATTGTGCAGATTTTTCTTTCAAGCTTTCACTTTTTGTACATTTGATATAATTTTATGCATGACTTGGTTGGATATGGAATGTTTATTACCTTGTTCCATGGATGTGTGTGATGTATTCTAATGGGTGTGTAAGGGACGAACTGAATCCTAAATTGGACACATTAATGTGGATACGATTAACCCCATGTAGTCAAATTAGTGTTGCAAAAAGTCAATATTATCCTAACATATTGGAAGGAACCCCCTGACCCATGTGTCGCTACGGTGTGATCTTTGGTGTTGTTTTCGTTGGTTAAATGTGATAACTATTTGGGGGAGTGTTATTGAATGTCAATGATTTATTCCGTCTATCGAAAAACTGAAGGTGGTTTTCCGCTCAGAGGTATATTATGGGGTGGTTGTTTGGAGCCCTCATTTATTCGAGGTGTGTTTTGATTTCTAGAGGATAAGAAGGTCTTGAGATGTAACCAATGTAATTACTCGCACCTCTATGGTCAATTAAATTGATGAAATCTAATGTTTGATGAGTTTGAGAAGCCAATGTGACTTATTCCCAAAAATTTTCCACATTTCTAGTTCATGACCAATGTTTCCATGACAACATCTTTCTAATAACATCCTTTTTCCTTGGCCAAATTTCATGTTCATGAACAATGTTTCTGGAATAGCATCCTTCCCACAGTAGACTTCCAATAACAATCTTTTTCCTTTCCAAATTTCAAGTTCATAAATAGTGTTTCTAGATAAACAACCTTCAAACATTAGCCTTCAAACATCAGCATTTTACATTTTCCAAATTTTATAGTTCATGAACAGTGTTTTCCAAACATCAACCTTCCTATAGCAGCCTTCCAATAGTTGGCCTCCAACATCAAAATTTTTCCTTTTCCAAATTTAAATTTCATGAACATTGTTTCCAGAATATCCACCTTCCAATAGTAGCTTTCCAACAAAATACTTTTAACATTTCCAAATTTATAGTTCAAGAGAATTTTTCTAGAAATGGTTAGGTTTCCAGACCAGTGATGTTCTATAGTGCTTCCAGAAAAGTGAGTTTTTATAGGGATTTTTTTAAATACCTTTTTTAAAAGATTAGTTTATAAAGAACCTCTAGGTTAATTTTTTTTAAAATAACATCTAAAGGAAGCAATGTAGGTGCCGACTTTAGGCTTCGAGAGAATGGCGGCATCTGCACTGCCACCTTTTGGGTTATCTCGAATGGCGGCAACTGAGTTGCAGCCTTTCTACTAAAAAATATACTATTTTTTTAAAAAATATTTTTTTTTGTTTATATATATATATATATAAACACAAAAATAATAATAATTTTTTGAACATAATTTTTCCGATACATAAAATCCACCAGTACTACCATTACCGTAGTCTGGATTCTGACAAAATCTCTCATCCAGAACTCCGTTTTATAAGAGATCATACCCTGGAAATCATTCTACATTTCCGATGTGGGATTCTGTTTCTCCATTTCTTGCACAGAACATTATGCATTTCTGATTTGAAATTCTATTTCAAGTACGTGATTTTGAAAGACTATAAAATATAATCTATAAGCCCAATATTAATGTAATGTAAAAATGGATTAAACATATATAATACAGTTGAAAACAAAAATAATTTCATAAAAATTTATGATAAAAAGTAATTTATAAGATTTCAAAACCACTTACATGAAACTTAAAAAGTTTCAAGTACATGAATTTGAAAGCTTATAAAATATAAATTTCAAGAAGAACATAAATTATACTTAATACATGGATTAAACATATAGAAAATAGTTAAAAATAACATGAATTTCGTAAAGAATATTGATGAAAAATAATTTATATGCTTTCAAAATCACCAGCTTGAAACATAAAAATGTTTCAAGAACGTGACTTTGAAACATATAAAATATAAACTATAAGACCGATATAAATGAAACATAAAACACAAATTAAAAATATAATAAATAGTCAAAAAAGAGAATTTCGTAAAAAAAATTCATGAAAAATAATTTATATGCTTTCAACACAACCTACTTGATACTTAAAAATGATTAAAGTATGTGGCTTTTAAAGACTTTAAAAAATAAACTATAAGACCAATATATTTTAAAGTTAAAACATGGATTAAGAATATAATAATATATTTAATTATTAAACTAATATTATTAATAAATATTTATTTAATATTTAAATATTTAATTATAAATTATTAATGATTAATTATATAATATTTAACCAATTAATTAGTAATATAATTATTCAGTATATAATAGTTAATCAGTTAATTAGTAGTATAATTATAAATTATATCTATCCATTATAATTAATAATTAGTAATTATTCAAAATTATTATATAATAAATAATTTGTTAATTTGTAATATAATTATCAATTATATAATAGTTAATTAGTTAATTAGTAATATAATTATAAATTAAAATTATTCATTATAATTATTAATTATAATTATTCATTATAATTACTAATTCTAATTATTAATTATAATTAATAATTATAATTATTCATTATAATTGCTAATTATAATTATTAATTATTAATTGGTTAATTAATAATATAATTATTAATTGTATAAGTATTAATTGTATAATAATTAGTTAGTTAATTAGTAATTATTAACAATAAACAATATAATAAATAATTAGTTAGTTATTAATATAATTATCAAATTAGTAATATAATTATTAATTATTTAATAAATAATTACTTTCTTAAAAATATATTTATTAAATAAATAATAATTAATTAGTTAAGTTGTAATATAATTATTAACTATATAATTTGTAATTGGTTAATTATTAATTATTAATAATTAAATATATAATAACTAATTAGTTAATTAGTAAAATAATTATTAATTATATAATAGCTAATTAGTTAATTTTTTTAAAAAGATAGTGTCGATGCCCTTTTTATAATTAGTTAATTAGTAATATAATTATAAATTATAATTATTCATTATAATTAATAAATATTATTTATTAAAAATTATTATATAATATTTAATTAGTTAATTGGTAGTATATTTATTAATTATATAATAGTTATTTAGTTAGTTTTTCATATAATTATACATTATAATTATTAATTAGTAATTATTAAAACTTGTTATATAATAATTAAATAGTAAATTTGTAATATAATTATTCATTATAATTATTCATTATAACTATTAGTTATTAATTATAAATTATAAATTACATAATTAAAATATAATTATCAATTATATAACTATTACTTGTATAATAATTAGTTAGTTAATTAGTAACTATTAATAATTAATTATATAATAACTAAATAGTTCATTAGCAATATAATTAGTTATTTGAAAATATAATTATTAATTATTTAATAATTAATTAGTTACATAGTAATATAATTATTGATTTTATAATAATTAATTAGTTTATTAATTGGTAATATAATTTTTAATTATATAATTTGAAGTTAGTTAATTATTAATTATTACTCATTAATTATATAATAAATAATTAGTTAATTAGTAATATAATTATAAAATATATAATATTTAATTTGGTAATTTTTTGAGATAGATAGAGTCGAGGATGTTTTTATAATTAGTTAATTAGTGATATAATTATAAATTAAAATTATTCATTATGATTATTAATTAGTATTTATTATAAATTATTATATTGTAATTTGATAGTTAATTGGTAAAATAATTATTAGTTATATAATAGTTAACGAATTAATTTGTAATTTATTATAAATTATAATTTTTCATTACAATTATTAAATTTTAATTATTAGAGTTCATTAAATTACCAATTAATTTTTTAATTATTATATAATTAATTATTAATAATTTCTAATAAACTAATTAATTATTATATAATTAATTATTCATAATATTAATTTAATAATTAAATAAATTATTATATGTTTAATCTATTTTTTAAATTTAAATGATATCGGTCTTATAGTTTATATTTTATAGTCTTTCAAAGCCACAATCTTTAATCGTTTTTAAGTATAAAGTAGGTGGTTTTGAGAGTATATAAATTATTTTTCATGAACATTTTTTTTTCAAAATTATTTTTATTTTTGAATATTTGTTATATTTTTAATCCTTTTTTATGTTTAATTTATATCAATCTTATAGTTTATATTTTATAGGCTTTCAAAGCCACGTGCTTAAAACATTTTTAAATTTCAAGATGGTGGTTTTGAAATCTTATAAATTATTTTTATTAACATTTTTTACGAAATTCATTTTATTTTAAACTATTTGTTTTGGGTTTAATCCATATATTAAGGTTCATTTATATTGGTCTTGTAGTTTATATTTTATAATCATTTAAAGCCACATACTTAAAACCTTTTAAGTTTCATGTAAGTGGTTTTGAAAGCATAAAAATTATTTTTTTTATAATTTTATATGAAATTATTTTTGTTTTCAACTATTTTATATACGTTTCATCCATGTTTTATGTTTAATTTATATTGTACTTGTAGTTTATATTTTATAGTCTTTCAATGTCACATACTTGAAAACAAATCCCACATCGGAATTGCAGAATGTTCTGTGCAGGAAATGGAGAACCAGAATCCCACATTGGAAATGCCGAATGATTTCTAGGGTAAGGTCTCTTATAAAAAGGAGTTCTAGGTGAGAGCTTCTATCAGAATCTAGACTGTTGAAATGGCAGTAATACTGGATTTTAAATAGTGGATAAATTCTAATGAAAAAAATATTTTTTATTTTTTGTTTTGTTTTGTTTATATATATATATAAATAAATCAAAAAAAATCAAAAATATTAAAAAATACTGTTTTTTTAAAAAAGTAGTTTTTTAGTAGAAATGCGGCAACTAATTTTTCACCTTTCAAAATAACCCGAAAGGCGGCAGGGCAGATGTTGCCTTTCACTGGAATCCTAAACGCGGAACCTGCCTTGCTGCCTTTAGAGGATATTATTTTAAAAAATTTAACCTAAATTTTTTTTATAAATTAATTTTTTTTAAACATATTTTACGAAAATATGGTTTTATAGTGTTTTCAGACCGGTGAGGTTTCCAGACCAGTGGGATTCTATAGTGATTTAGGACTATAGAAGTTTCTAGACCAGTGAGGTTCTACAGTGTTTCCACACCAGTGAGGTTTCCAAACCAGTGTGGTTCTACAGAGATTCCAGAATAGTGAGTATCTATAGTGTTTCAATACTAGTGAGGATTCCATAATGGTTAGTCATCCAACACATTTTCAAATTTCATGTTTGTTCTATAGTGTTTCCAGATTCCTATAGTTTTTCCCATTGATGTTTCCTTTGACGTAAAATTCTGTTAAAGCCTCATTTTAAGGACTCTAATCCAATTCAAAGACCATAACTCCATTATTAATTTATCCTAAGGCTGAGGATGCTTTTACATGGTCAAACCGTGTTGTTTAATCTGATCCACTTTTACTGGAAAACCCAATGCATCTCAAAACTACTCGTAAAATATTATAAAGTGATGATATATCTTACTATCTTGTTATTCCTTTATGTTCCCTGGTGCGAGATGCTTGAACACTTCCCATGCTCCCAAGAAGTGGTCATATCAATCTGGACTCATTGGATCATCCCTTCCCTTGGGGTTTCACTACTCTTATTTCACCCACACTGTTTTTGGGAACTGGGAGTTATCGATCAAGTTCTAAAAAAATTCTTGATCTTAGGAAGAAATGAGGACCATTGATTATCAAGGTAGGAATTTATACCCTCTTCTCTATTTAACGTGCATAATGCGATGTGGGTATGAAAATGATTCCACAAGAAACAGTTGAAACTCAACCTTTATCAAAGAAAATAAATGGATGTTAAATGGAAGGGTTATAAGGGCAGAGATGTTGTTGTTATTATTATTTTATGTATTGTTTATTGTATAGGATTAACCCTAATTAAAAGCGTTGTCTTTGGTGGTCCATATTTATGCACTGGTAATGCTATATTTTAATGGACATGGTGGTGATTAAAAATGTGCACCATGAAAAAAAGATTAATCACATATACATGGTTGTATATGTTGATTTATTTTAAAATTAACCCATGTGTTATTACACCAATTTAACAATCACAAATTCATAACATGGTGAATAGTTTTGGTCGAATATTTAAACTGCTTAATTGGTTTTTAATGATATGTATGAGGAATATGTTTGGCGCCCAGTGTTGATTATGTGATGATGAGATCACTGGGTGCACTGGTTGTGAACTATTAAATCACTGATTTTCTATTTCTGATTTGTTTTTTTCCTACACATGGTTGTCCCTGTTAGTTTTTTTGTAGTGAAGCAATATTTCAACTGTAAATTTTCAAACACGATAACATGAATAGGGCGTTTTCGGATTGTTGTTCTTTGCATGCCATAGGGGTATCAGTATTGTGGCACATGATTGGATCATCGTTTTAGAATCGGTTGTGGGTTCGATTCCCACATCCTTTTCCGACGCGATGGGCGGTCGCCCGTCCTGCAGGTTGTCCTTTTTCTAATACTATATTACTATAACATCCCGTCAATAATATCGAAAAAACTTCTATCCTTAAACAATACTAACTTATGTCCAACATAATCCATTCCAATCTTTAGGCTTATCCATAATACTTCAGTCCACTCTCATAATATGGTGAAAACGATTACCAGAGATTTAATACCATCATTGATCCCCATATATCATAAAATATGTCTTGTTGGACACATTCCAAACATTCAAAGGCCTTAATCATGTACTCTCTTGAATACCCATTGAACCTTAGTGAAAACATGAATGCAGTTAAAAGTTAACACTTTCCACATACCAAAATCCTCAAAATTCTATATACTCAAACCATGATATCACTTAGTCCTTATATCAATCATGCGCTCGTGAATACTGTCAAACATTTCATTTTTTTTCCTTATCCCTTCATTATGCGCATATCATCTTATTTCCAAAAATATCTCAATCACTTTGAATACCACATTATACCAATACATAAATATTCCAATACTCTATGATACAACATTATTTTGGAATCCCATTACATAAACATTTAATCATTCCACCACGTCGTTGTCATATTCAACATCCCCAATAGTGATCGCATGTGACTTCCCTTTGTCCTTTGCCTTAAGTGGTTTCTCATGTCGATCATCACTAACCCTTGGATTAGGGCATTTATTGGCATAATGTCCCATCTCCTTGCACTTGAAACATTGAAGTGTAGTAGGTTCATTCTGTGTATCCCTTCCTTTGTTTGCATCATTAGACATCTTCTTCCCATCATTGTGGAATTCAAATGCCCGATGACCTTCCTTTCCACATTTGAAACATTTACTTGTCCCTTTAAGACAATATCCACCATGCTTCTTTCCACACTTTGAGCATAAGGAAACATTCATCTTCTTTTCACCATTATTCTGAGATTTCTCCTTGAACTCCATCTTTCGTTTCTTGTTAAAACCATGAGATGGATATGAAACACCAACTTCCATTTCTACCTTGATAGCACAACGCACAATTTCTTCATAGCTACTGAAGTCTCTTATAGCTAATGCCCTTCGAAGACTTGGTTTTATGCCACTGAAAAATCAATCAACTTTACTTTCAGGTTGGATGATAATTCCAGATGCATACCTTGCAAGTCTTGTAAAATTTGGTTCGTATATACCAATAGATTCATCATCCGTTTGCTTTAGTTCAAGAAACTCATTCTCCATCTTTTTTCGAAGAATACGAGGGAATTACTTATTGAAAAATAAGTTCTTGAACTCGTCCCATTCCATGGAATCAATTTCATCTCATTGCCTCGTATTCTTGTTAAGATTCCACCATTGATCATCTTCACCTTCCAAACGATATACTGCTAAGATGACTTTATCATGTTCAGAACATTGAAGAAATGAAATTATCTTTTCAGTGGTACTGATCCATTGTTCAGCAACAAGTGGATCAGAAGACCCATTGAAAGAAGGTGGACGTTGCCTCATGAAGGACTCAATAGAATATTGTTCCCTTCTCTGCTCATTTGGAAGTCCAAAATGATTCATAGCTTGTGTAAGTATAGCAATAAGATTTTTCACTCCATCTCCCATAACATTTGTTTGTTCAGGAGGACAATCATTGCATTGTCCATTGCATTGATCAACACGGTTCCTTCGGGTTCTAGCCATCGTCTAAAACCCAAAAAGAATAGTGTGAGAGGCAAAAATCATGATAGGGAAAACAACATAATAAAGGGGGAGTACCCTCAATATCTAACATCTTAGGTTAAATTCTAAGATCGTTAGCTCAATTATAGGACTATAACCTATATGTATACTTAACCTTAGAGACATCCCTAGACATACCATAGAAATATCTCAAGGGACCTCACTAAAGTTATCGCATCCTAGTTTCCAAAGGTTGACTAAACCTTTCCTCTGATACCAACTCTAGAGACCCAAATCTTGACGTACATTGACATTACATTACATTTGCGGAATACTTAGTACATAAAAAAAACACACATACAAGGATCGTAATAGTTTAGTGTCTTTGGAAACTCAGAATATAATCTTCTAATCCTGGTGAAATATTTTCAACATCTCCCATAAAGATCTTCTTTTTTTTATACCTAAAACCTTTCTTTATATCCTGGGGAAAAGAAAACATAAAAGGGTGAGCTCAAATGCTCAGTAAGGGTAAACAAAAGAAATATCAATCACATCATATACTTAAGCACCTAACATTTGGAAATCTTAACTTGTAAAAGAGATCATAATTTCATAACCTGGGATAACTCATGCTAGTGAAATGTAATCACAATAATCATAACTTAAAACATTAAACTTTGTGGTATACACTCATAATCAAAGAGAATCATTTCTTGTTAGTCAAGACTCATTTCCAAGACTATCTTAGTGGCCAAAGTCCCTTTCTGAACCGAGTCACCCTCGTTTCAGTCCTTTTTCACTGAACTGGTATAACCTACCATTCCAGCCATGTCTATCTCATGCGATATAAAATCTTTACCCAATGCATTGGAGGGAGATATAGGTCCCACCCATCTCATAATGATACCATTATTATGCGTGCCACAAAATCCTAAACCATACATCGTAGCATAACGCATGTAATAAAAATGGGAATATTAAACATCATGACATTATAAAACAATTCATATACGATAAATAAATTCATAAAAATAATTCCATCACAACATAATCAAATCAATGTAATAATAGGGATAAAAACATAACCCTTTATTATCTTATATGGAAAATAATTTTGATAAAACACTTGAACTCCATTCTTGAGGAAAATATCCTTTCTTCTTCAAAAACATTTTTCCTTTTTCAACCTGTCATACAACATTAAACTAAAAGAAGTTGATTAAAAATAAACATGAAAACTTGTAAAGGAAGCTTCTTGGAAATAATGTTTTAAAAATCCATTCATGCTGTATTAGTTTAAAAAAACATTCTTCGTACTTTTGTCGGAAAAGTCAAAAAGTACCTCGTACGAAAAACTACAAAAAATTCCTTTTATATTCATTACTAAAAACTCACCGAAGGGTAAAATTGGATTTAAACAATTGTAGGTGGATGGAAATAATATTACATATTCAGGAAACATTGATGTGGATGATAAAATACACCCCAGTAAATACTAAAGTATAAACAATCTCGGATAAAAATGAGATTGTGATATTTCCCTTACCTTAGGTATGATTTTCTTCGTAAGTGTCTGAACCTCCTGTATAATGCTTTAAATAATGACATTGACTTATTACAGAATCATATTCATTGTTATTATATCATATATGGTTCACTTAGGACTTTATATTACCCGTTCTTTTGTAAATTCATGTTAAAGTAGCGTTCTGGATAAAATCGTCTCATTTTTCGTTCGTGTCTTAACTTCTAATTATTCATATGATTACTTAGATAATTATTACTTAATTATAAAATATAAAACATGATTTATATATAATATATATTCAGAATATACATATATATAATGGATCGATAAATGGAAAGAAATACACCGTTCATGGAGACGGTAGGTCGTACGTACGTATGAACGCTGTTTTCGTTTCCGTATTGAATTGAGTGGAATTAAGTAGATGACATACATATATATACACATAAATCCAGTAGCTTTATAATTTCATATATTTCATTATTATTTCTTATATATACTTTATAATCATTCTTAAATAGTTAACATGGAGAATGAATCTCATCGCGTCGTGGAGACGGTAGTCCGTACGTACGCACGAGCGATGATATCGTTTCCATAATTATTGAATTGAATTGGAGTGGATGATAAAATATATCAGAATCATTATTATGTTATAATAACTATGTATAGTTATTATTTACACCATAATACCCATCCATGTAAGTTGTTGGTGGAAAAACAGATTACACCACGGTGTGGAGACGATATTCTGTACGTATGCACGCGCGGTGATTTCGTTTTCCGTAGGATGGTTAGATGGTGAATTAGGATTGTTTAATACTTATAATAACATATCAGTATATGAGTGATACTGATGTTATTACTTCATAATGAAAAAACCTAATAAGAAGAAGTGGAAGAAGAAATAAAGGTGAAAGAATCGGTAACGGAAATTACCTCTTCTTTGAAACGCCCCTTTGAGACCTCCTCTTAGGGCAATAAAATTGGTCTTTGAGGAAGACCAGAACCTCTAGGATGTTTCTAGGGAAGTGGAGAAGAGAATTTGGCAGGGGTTGGCCGAGCTTGAAAGCTCAAAGTGGTGTGAGGAAGAGGGGGAGGAGGTGCCCTTTTATAAGGGAGGAGAGGGGAACCTTTGGAATAACTACAAATATTATTTTATTATAAAGTCAAGTTCGGTTTTAAATAGCTCAAAATTGATTTATTTCTAGGATAAGGTGGGGATGGGTCTAAATCCTCTCATCCAATAAAATTTAGACAAGTTTAGGATATTATTTTAATCTTATAAATTAGATTTAACTCTAAGTTAAATAATTTAACTTTTACCGTGTCTTTTTGTTTTCTTACACTATATGGTTAATAAACTTACTATATCAAGCCAAATGAACCCCATGATGTTTATTACTAATATATATAATCTTATCTAAGTCATTTTGCCGAACCTTAGATTTTTATGAATAAAATAACAATTAATAATATAATATTTGTTTTAAAAACTATTTTATGCCAATTTTGACACTATTAGGTACATGATTTTTATGAAATTCATAACAGAATGATAAGTTCGAAAAAAGTTACATAAATCAACAATAACATGTCATATTATCATATAAAATTAGTGTAAGTCATAAAATGTCTCAAATTACATTTATTTGTGCATTTATAACATCAATTATGTCAATATTTCATTAATAAGACAATTACTGCATCATCATTGTGTCATAATAAATGATAATTATTGAATCTCTAAAAATTCTAAATAAATTCCTATGATGTATATAATTGTATTAGCTTTCTGGAGACTATTCATGTTCGAAGTTTCATGAAGTTTATCACTAGATTAAAATTATTATACTTATAATATTTAAGAAAGTTACATGTTGTCACATTCTTTGGATTTAATAATAATTAAATTATTTTCATGGAAAAAAGTCCATAAAATGAATCTAATACTACCCTTAGGTTATATGGGTCTACTTTTAGCCATAAAATAGGATTTTTACAAGTTTTAGGGTAATTTTATAATCTTATATTTATCCTTAATTACCCGATTTACCTTTAACTATAGTAAATAAAATTTACCGTAGTTACTATTCACAATGCCCAAAAAAAAGTAGCCTATTAACATAATTTGGACCGACTGATTCCAAATATGGAATCCATTTTTCTAAATTAAATACACATAAGATTCAGAAATTAAATTAAAATTAATCTTGTTGTCGAACGAAAATGGGTTTTTCTTTAAAACATTGCAAAAGATTGAATTAGTTTAACCTACGAATCAAGGTAAAATAAATGCTAATGACATACATTATATTAAATGGTAAAAATATATTATATATATACTTTAAAACCATTCAATATTATAATTTAACTAAATAATATATTAAGATGAAAAAAGTTGTTTTTAATTAAAATATAGCGTGTTTTTACTATTCATTAAAATATTAAAGTTATCCGAAAAATATCAATACATTATCTAATGTAAATTTTTATATCCTGATTCAAAATAAGAATTTTATTTTGTCAAATTAAACTTATAAACATGTCAAAAACTAGACTTGAAGTGGGTGCACCATCAAAAGGCGGCAAAACTGCATTTTTTGAAAAATACTTATTTTACCCGAAAACATTATTTTGTTCTTATACCATGTTCCAGAAAATGTGTAAGATGAATAATAATTTTATAAAATTCAAAATTTAGTAAACACTATTAATAACTTCTAGTTCATGACAATATTATAATAACATATCGTTGTTTATTAAAACCCAGTATTGCGTACAACACAAGCTATCGAGGAAGGTCGTGATTGCATGTAATGCAAGCCAAGTCAGGGTTGCGTGTTGTGAAAGAATCCTTCATTGTTTCGTATAACAGAATCCAACCATATTTCATTTATACATTGAATATATATATATATACTCAATGTTGCGTAGAATAACTATTATCAAAATTGTGTGTAACACGATCCAAGAATAGTGTTGTGTATACTGCAAGCTAATACAGTGTTGCGTAAAGCGCAAGGTAATCTTGGTGTAGAATACAACACAAGACATTAATGAAATTAAAAGAATATTTTTCATAAACTCTCGGGGTGTTACAGTGGGAGTTGTCGGTAAAAGCAAGGATGGGCCATAGTGTAACATGGGAGGGTTATGAGGAATTTTTTAATAAATAATTCTACCTTATATGTTCAGAATTTTGGATATAACAAATTTTTTTTGTTTGAATCAAGGGAATAAGAAGGTTATGGAAAATGAATTTATGTTTATCAACATAATGTGGTTTTCACCTGAGGCGGAAAGGATTACATCAATTAAATCATGACTTCTTAAAACTGGGTTGAACCATGAAATTCATTCCAAGATAGAGGATTTGTGTATAGATGATTACATAGAAATGGTGAATTGAGCTAGATCTTGTGGGGGTAAAAAGTTATCGATGTATATTGGTACCCATGGGAAATAGTAGGAAATCCAACCCTGGGCTCAAGAGGAATAAGGACATGTTTATCTAGGGTGGGATTGTGGTTCATAATCTGGCGAGAGGATCAGTGAATCGTCATCCAAAGCCTCAAATCAAGATGGGATGTTTATAGTGTGGTTCTACGAGCCACATCGAGTGGGATTATACAAAAATACCTCAATTGTGTCATAATTATTAGAAGATAGGGAATATACAGTGTTATTTTCGAAATAATCCATGGTCTGGTGTCTATGACACTCACCAGGGGTCATAGGGGTCTTATCCCTCAATCGGATGGGGGAAATAACATACCTATCTATATGTACCCCACCTTAAACATTAAATAATCTATAATTATATTAATAATTCACATTAATTATCCTTTCTGGATTAAATATATATAAAATTATCTCATAACTTATACATAAAAACTTGAATATTACATGAATACACTACTACTAAGTATCCATTTTTTCATAAAATAAAAAATCATAAAAGAAGATAAACATGTTTAGTTCTATGTTTTAATTGAAATAAATTTTCAATGATACAATCCATGAACCTATTCCTCTTAATGTCTTATGAAAAAAATTTCAAAATAATGAGAGAATGATAAAAATATCTGTAAAGGATACATAAAGAAGTAATATTTTTTGTATTTTAAAACAAAATATAAAACATTAATACTTTATCATAAAGTAAATATTTTCACCATAAAAAGTAGCAAAACAATTCACTAAAAATTAGATCATTGATTACCATTTTTTGAAACTAAAATATTACCATATAGCTCATAGAAAGAAACATATAATATAAAAAGGTAAAATGGGACATAAACATACTGAAATGGAATAACCATACGGTCAACTTCCACACATATCACTAATTGGAATTTACATATGACTGAATTCCATACCCAATGAATTGGGGGTTATAAAATAACCACCCATCCTTGGATTATAATGGAACCACCCATCATTTTGTCTATCACATAACCACACGTCAAATGTCCAAGTAGTATTATATAATCACTACACATAAAATATAGAAAATGTCAATATTTAAGTAATAATATTTCATTTGAAATCACAAGGAATCATTTCCAGATATTGAAATAATAAAACAATTTAATACCCCATTTTCAATATGAAAACATGTAAAAATGGTATATGGTATTTATTTTCCATTTAAAAACATCACATCTTGTTATGGAATCCAAATATTAAATAATGCTCGTATCGGAAGAATGGTCGTTGTCCTCGCATACATTAAAAACATTCATGTTTTCGTTTAGTAAAATGATACGTAGAAAAAAATTCAATTTGAATTTAAATTAAAATAAAATGGGTTTATTATACACCATTTAATATAAAGAGGGTTATATAATCAAAACATGCCTCAATGAATGGAGATTGAGACAAATTCTATATTGAAAATTAGGCACCCAAATGACATAACTTTAAAATTCCAAAAATTAGATGATGAGAGAAAAAGTTATATCCAATCACATAGAAATTAAAGTTATTAAAATAAGGATATATAATAACATATCCCAACATAATAAAATTAAAATTAAAATACATAACATAAATAATTCATTGACTAATAGAGTATGGTGAATGTTTCCCTTACCTCAAGTCTTTCTTTTCTCCTATGTTCCTTGGTATTCCTGAATAATAATATTAAGTTAATTTTTAATTTCATAAGAACGTTTTTTAATTTTATTATTTTTTTTAACACATATTAATTTTATATGAAAGTTATTTAATTATTTATGTTCATATCATACATTTTGTCGATTTTCGAAACTAGAATAAAAAATAAACTCGTTATAATTAAAAAATTTCCATCTGGTCAAAATTATATTATCTCTAGAATGATATTCATAATTTTGATATCATATATATAATATATATCAAGTATATATTTATTTATAATATTACATATCATTTGGATATACTAAGTGAAATGCACCGTTAATGAAGATGGTAAGACGTACGTATTAATGAACGCTAATTTCATTTCTTATTCATAATTAATGGAATGAAAACTAATTTATAAATAGTTATATTGTAACTAAAGTATAAAATATATTTTATATAAGTTACATAATTTCATTAATACCATCCTTTATACATTCCATGTATGGAATGACCAAGTCATATCACTTTGAAGGGGTGGTGGTCGGCACTCCCTAAAATTATCGTATTTATACAAAATGAAAAGAATAAAGGTATGTTATAAATAAAAACTAAATATAAATAAATATAAAATAAATATCATATATATCATATATAATTACATTTAAATCATATTTTTCAATATGAGAGGTGGTAGGAGAATATTGAACAATCAACATTTCGTGAGGCATTAGTTCACCATCCACAGAGATAGTATGTTTTTCACCCATTAAACAGATGTATGTGTATGTGTACCTAGAATAATTACCCAAACAAAAAACCATTATATTAATCATACTGAAGTTTTTATGTAAAAAATGAATAATAAGATCACAGTTAGTGGAAAAAGAAAAATAATTGAATGAAACATGAGAGAATACATGACCTCAAATCAGGTGACTTCTTTTGATTTGAGCTAAAGGGAATTTTGAATTTCCTTCATCCTATGGGAAGGATAATAAGATAATGATAGGGATGATATACTATTATTGTTGAATATTTTGGATGAGCTAAGGGGATTTAGAGGTTTTCGATAGGGGTTAGAGGTGTTGTCCTTTTATAAGAGGGAGGAGGGGCACTTTAGGAATGTTTTTAAATATTGTTTTATTATTAATTGATTTTAGAATTATAATAACACAAAAGTGATATATTTAAGATCACATATGCGGATGTGTCTAAATAATATCATTCAATAGGTTATAGACATGTGTTTATTACAAATAAAACATTATCATTTAGCATTAACCCTTAGTTAACTAATTTAACTATTACCATGTCTTCTTGTATATTCATACTATATGGTTAATATAGTTAACCAAAATTTCAATAGATCCTAAAGTGGTTCATTAATGAAATTTCCAACATTATCTAAGTCATTGGACCGAATCTTATAATTCTATGACTATTGTATCTTTTAATAAAATATCAATACTTTTAAAAACTCATTGATGTCAATTTTTATACAATTCATATCATGACATTTTTAAAAATTCATAAAAACAATATTAATTATAAGAAAAATATTTATTTTAAAGATAAAAAAGTAATAATCATCCATAAAATTTATGGATGACATATAATGTTTCATAATAAATTTATATTAATATATATAGTCATATTTTTTAAATCATTAATTAATAAGGTAATCACTACATCACCAATGTGTCATAAATAATTATACTTATTTAATGTCTAAAAATTATTAATAAAATACCATGATTTATGAAATTTTTTTATATTTGTAATGAATATTTATAGTCGATTATATAATGAATATTACCCCATGTAAAATTCTTTTTGGTAAAAAATTTATGTTTAGGTTATATTTTCTTTAACATTAAAATAAAAGTAATTAAATGTCATTTTCAAACAGAAGTTGATCCACGGTGACATAAAATATACCAAAAAAGTCCATTGTCTAAAATATCTAATTTAATAGGGTTAAGACATGGGTTAAGATAATTTTATATTAATATAATTTTAATTGTCACCCTTATTTATTAGATTTTGCATTAAAACATGGTTAATAAATTATTTACTGAAGATGGAATTCATAATGTCTAAAAATAAAAGTTTTCTATTTACCAAATTAGAACATAATAATTACTAATATGAAATAAATTTTTCCAAATTCAAAACAAAAGAATCATAAATTAATTTAATATTAATTATCATTGTCAAAACCAAGAAATGAGTTTTTAAGATGTAAAAACTACTAAAAGATTAACCTTTGTTTATGTCCAATTTAAATGTGAAATTACTTCCACTTAATAAAATTTGGTAAATTGTTAAACATATAATCTAATTACACATTAAAACTAATTAAATGTACACTATAATCAAATAAATAAATTTAATGAAAATATTTTGACTTAATATGTAGTATTTTTCACTATTCGTTAATAATGAATTTTATCATAAAAATTGAAAAAATATACCAAACGTAAATTTTGAAGGATCACTTATAATGAGGAAGTTTATTTTGTCAAATAGAAAATATCAATGTGACAAAAACAAGATATAAAAAGGGATCTCCATTATAAGGTCATAAATCGACCTTTTATAGAATATTAGAGTATTTCACGCTTAAAATTGGAATCCTTCTTATCTTAAGCCTCTAGAATTTTTGGGGTAAATGAAAAGACAATTAAAAAACATGTGTACTAATAATTTAGTTAGTAATGTCCATTCCCATTAATACATTGACTATCTTTTTACTACCATTTAAATAATAATAATATTATATTATTTTTTGGAATAACTCAAATTTGTGTGCAACATAAGATTTAAAAGAAACATGTTGTTGTTTGTTGAGTACACTATCGAACAATGTGTCTGCTTTAAAAAAAATAATATCTTATTCATGAATTTTAATAGATATAAAAATGTATTATTCTATAAATACCCGAGTCATTTCATCCTTCCCCCTAGATGGAAATTGTGTCCTCACAATTTTAAAATTTTGCTTAGAAACATCATTGACAGTCCCACATAGAAAAATATGTCAATGAAAATATCAGATTAAATGATATAAAGAGAAGTAAAAAAGGTCCCCTAAGATAACCCATAATCGGATTCCATTTTGAAAAACATGGATATGGAAGAAAAACCTACCATCAAGTCTGGATGGAGAGTGATAGAAAACAAGATTAGGAGAATGTGGACCACCATAAAATAATAAACATGTGATGGGTTAAATGGACTTTGATTCCATAATATGAACTGTTAACAGAAATTTTTTTGTTTTAATATTATTTTCATAATTTACATGAATTTATTTATTTTCATGACTAAGAACATAATGAAAAATTATTACATGATTGGTAGACATTCATATGTTACTAAATTTCTACCAAAATCATATATTTTATACAAAATATGAGTATTCATAATGACATGGTCACACCTAATGCTCTAGAATAATGTTTTAGATAATAAAATAATCCACAAAAGATGAACTTTATATTTCCAATTTCTGTAGAAATTAACCAAAAACAAAAATGGTTAGTAAAAGATCCGAGAATCCCAAAAATGATGATCTCTCATAAAAATGAATACTACTCTTAATTATTATAATTAAACAAACAATCCCCAAATTCAACAAAGACCATTCAGTACACAACTGTCCTTAAAATTATTACACATAATCCAATCTATGACTGAAATCCAAAACTCAGAAGTATTTAATCACATATTCTTCTAGAGTAAATCATAAAATTTAATTCCAAATAACATTGACTACTGTTAATGTAACATACTAAAGTATAATTAACCTAACCACATATTCACTATGAATTTTTAACCATTTACATCACCATATTTCCACAATAAAAACTAATATTCATCCCAAAATAAAATCTCACCATTACTCCTTAAATGAAATCTCATTTTATTCTATTTTCCTTAGTCATACAGTGTTCCCCAAAATAGATAACTCCTACCAAAATTTATATTATCACTTATCACAAAATAAATTTTCTATACTAAGGATATCTATTTCAAAAAACATAAGTTCCCAAAATAAACTTATTTTACATCTATAAAATCAATTAACAAAAAATAATTATTCATTATAACCAAGGACTTGACATAGTCTAGTGGTAGGCGATAAGTCCCAGTAATACCTTAGTTGTGTGTTCGAATCCTTTAGCATTGTAAGACGTGATGGGTTGTCACATGGACTATGTGTTTTCTTTTTTCAAAAACCATATAATTCTAACAACATTAACAAAAATATATTTAATCATTAAAAATATCCATAATAAGTTTTAACTTCAAATGTTATTTTCATACCTCGCATTTTACATCTCAAAAACTAATAACCCATAGTTTCTTTAAAAACAAATGACCACATATACCCCTAAGGTTATAAATTATGTCTACACAGGAAATTTTAATTATTCCTTGAATAACATACTCAAATATCAGACGTTAGGGTTACACATACAATAAATATTATCCAAAAGTTATCACATCATTAATACATTTAAACATATCATCATTCATAGATACAACATAACTCTTTAATTATTATACATATTAATCATCAAACATTATTCATGATCCTTTATCTGTTTTTTTTCAACTAATTATTTTATTATTATTTATTTCAAAAAAATAAAGAACAATGTACTAAGATTACATTAATGTCAAAATATCATCTAAGAAATAATCCATGCCTTTCATAGATCATTTTCAATTTCCTTATCTTCAATTGATATGGCATAAAAAAATTGGTAAACATATATTAGTATGATACTACTGATCCCATTCCCGAACTTCTTTGTAAGACATTTATTTTTATAATGGACATGCACAGGACATTTAAAACATTGAATTGATCCCTCAGAAACAACTTCTTTCCCTTTCTGGGAGTTAACTAAATGCATCCTTTTTAATGGAAGTTTATTCCTTTATGTCCTTAATTACCACATATAAAACATATTATCGTCCCTTTGAATAAATTTCTTAAGTGTTTCCTTCCACATCTTGACACATAGGGTTTTGAATATATATACCATTATGATTATAACCTGAACACCCATTACGATTAGTTTCTCGCATATATGATTCCATAGAAAATAATCATGTTTCAAGTGGTCAATCATGGCTCATGTTAGTTGGTTACAAATAACCAAATTATTTCTCATTGCAACTCCCATTTTATTCATTTTCTCATTTTGAACACCACCATCGTTTCCTTCAAATCCATTGTTACTTTAGTTCATGCAAGATCCATTGATTTAATAAAACCAAAAAGGTCAGTGTGAGAATATAAGTAATATTCTAATATACTATCTCTTGGAAATGTTAAAAACTAAGAAATAAATATTTATGTTATCTTAAACCCGTTTGATTTATCTGAAATAACTATGAGTCTTCATAATATTCTAACCATTATGGTAATGTGACATATGCTTAAATAACACCATATCCTCTAAAGGTATCAAAATTGATCTCTAAAACCAATTAGAAGGTGACATACTTAAAAATTACATAATCTAGAATTAAGTTAATAATTCACATGGAGGGAATTTTCATGTTTAGAGAATTAGAGAAATAGGTGATTACAGATACATAAAAACTAGAATATTACATGTATACACTGCTACTCAGTATCCATTTTATTCATAAAATAATGACACTTAAATGAAAAGAAACATGTTTATTTCCATGTTTTAAACAATATAATTTTTCAGTGATCTGATCCTTGACCATATTCTATGTTATGTCCTATGGAAAACATTTAAAAAACATGTGATGAGTATAAAAATCATAGTAAAGATCAAATAAACAATGAAAACTGTTAGTTTTTCAAAACAACATGTAAACCATGAACACTTTATCATAAAGTAATAATTTTCACCGTAAAGAAGTATCAAAACACATCAATGAAAATAAGCTCATTGTTTACCATTTTTTTTTACAATAATATTATCATATATCCCATACAAAGAAACATATATCATATAATGGTTACCTGAGATATAAAAATACTAAAATGGAATAACCATACGGTCGACTTCTGTATATATCACTAATTCGAATAGCCATATTATCAACTTCAATACCCAATTAATTGGATGTTATAACATAACCACCTATGCTTGGTTTATCACGGAACCACCCATTATTTTTATTATCACATAACTACCCGTCAAATATTCATGTACCATCACATATTCCGAACTCATAAAATATTGAAAATATCAACATTTCACTAATAACATTTCATTTGAAATCACAATGAATAATTTCAATATTCTAAAATAATAATTAAATTTCAAAAAATATTTTCAATTAAAAAACATGTTAAAGGTTATATGTTATTTATCTTCCATTTAAAAACATCACATCATATTAAAGAAGTTAGGTATCAAAAAATGATCATCGTAGTGGAAATGTTGTTGTCGCCACATATGTTAAAAATATTCTACTTTCCTTTAGTAAAATGATACATAAAAAATGATTATCTTTGAATGAAAATAAAAGTAAATGGGTTTATTATACACTACATAAAATAAAATAGTGTATATTATCAAAAAATGCCTCAATGAAAGAATATTGATACAAAGTCCCTTACAAAAACTTGGTAGCCTAACAGTGTCACATTAAAATTCAAGAAAATAATTTTTTTAGAGTGAAAATTGTAAATCACAACTTCGAAAATGTTTTACTGAAATAAATATATAAAAGAACATATCTCAACATAAAAAGTGGAAATTAAAATACATAACATAAATGAATTGTTTGACTAAAAGTGTATAGGGAATCGTTCTCTTACCTCGAGTCTGAATTTTCTCGTATGTTCCTTGTTATTCCTGAATAATAATAATAAGTTAATTTATAATTACTTATGAACCTTTTTCATGATTATTATGTGTTTTATTTCTCATATTACCTTGCTATTACAATTAGTTAATTATTTTAGTTCATATCAGATATTTTGTCGATGTTCAGAACTTGAGTCAAAAATGAACTTATTATAATATAATATTTTCCATGCGGTCAAAAGTAAATTATATACATAATGATATTAATGATTTAGATATCATATTTATCTTGTATTTATTTATATATAATAGTCCAATTCAATTGGGTATATGAAATGAATTGCCCTATTCATGGAGACGGTAAACGGTATGTACGCATGGATGCTATGTTCAATTCTTTTTCATATTTAATGAAATGAAAAAAAATATTAATAGGTATATTAAAACAATTGTTTAATATATATGTTATAAATGTTATATAATTTTATTACATCCATAATTTATATGTTCCATGTATATCATGAATGAGTCATATCACATTGAGGAGGAGGTAGTCATCACTACCTGAAAATATCGTATTTGTTTAACATGGAAGTCCAAAATGTATATTATAAATGATAATTAATGAATCATATAGATAAAATAAATATCATATATATCATATATAATTTCATTTCCCTCAGAATTTCTACTAAGAGTGGTTGTTGGAGATGATTGACCAATCATCATTTCGTGAGGTAGTAGTTCATCATCCAAAGAACCAATATGTTATATACCCAATAGAAGGTGGTGTGTGAAAGTTTAGTTAAAATACACCTCATAAAAACAACATAGAATATTGAGGATATTTGTTTTTTTATTTAAACAATGTATAAAAATATAATAGGGAGTTGTAAAGGAAAAAAATGGAACGGAACTTGAGAAAAGACATTACCATAAATCAGGTAACATTTTTTTATTTGAGGTGATGAGATTTCTTGAATTACATTATCAATAGGGGAAGAATTCTAGGAGGAATATAGGGATGTTGAGAGATTATTGGAGTAGTGTATGAAGATACAAGGGGATTTACAGGTTTGATTATTGGGTTAGAGGTGGTTTCTACTTATATGATAGAGGAGGAGCACATTTGGAATGATTTGAATTATTATGTTATTATTAATTGAATTTAGAATTATAAAAACACAAGAGTGATATATTTCTATGATCATATCAGTATGGGCCAAAATTATCTCAAAAAATAGGTTTATATATGTTTTAGTTTTAAATTTAACATTATCATTTAGCATTATCCCTTAACTAATTTAACTATTAAAATTTCTTCTTTATATTTATACTATATAGTTAATATAGTTACCATAAAATGTCAATAGAACATAAATTTTTTATTAATGAAATTAATGGTGTTATCTATGTCATTTGAAAAAATAATATATTTTTATGACTATTAAATCATTTAATAAAATATGAATTTATTTAAAAACTAATTTTTGTCAATTTGTATTCTATTCATATAACAACTTTTTGGAAAATTCATAAAAACTTGATTATGTTGAAAAGAAATTAATAATTTAAAGAAAAAAAGTCATACCCATCCATAAATTTTTTTGATGGCATAAAGAATTCAAAATAATTTTATTTTAATATTTATATTTTCATTTATTTGAATAATTCATTAATAAGGTAATCACTAAATCACCATAATGTCACAAATGAAATTATTTATTTGATGTATAAAATTTATTAATAAAAAACCATGATGTGGGTAATATTTTTATCATTATAATTACAATTTATAGTTGAAATTGTCACTTATATAACCCCACATAAAAATTGTTTTTGTAAAAGATACATGTTTTGGTTATATTTTCCTTAACATTAAATTAAAAGTAATTAAATGTCATTTTCATACAATTGTGGCTCCATGTGTCCTACAATCGAACCAAAGATTTCCATGGTCGGAAATATATAATAAAATATTGTTATGACATGTGTTAGGTTAATATAATATTATTATAATATTTGTTTTCTATTATTTTCAATATTTTCACTTTAATCATGGAAAATAAAATATTTTCCGAACTATTAATAATGACTGAATATAAAAGAAAATATTAACAAAATATGGACCTCCTAATTTCAAATATATAATCTACTGTTAAAAATTAAAAAAATTGATGTTTCAGAAATTAATTTAAAGTTATTTCCGGTTGTCAAAACCAAATATCGTGTTTTTAAGAAGTAAAATCTAACAAATGATTGAAATGTGTTTATGTACAATTTAAATGTGGAATTTCTTAAAATGACCATAATGGGATTAAATGATAAAAATATTATCTAATTACACTTTAAAAATAATTTAATGTATAATCTAATCATAAAAATAAATTAGAAGAAAAGACTGTTTTGACTTAAAATGCATTATTTTTAACTATTCAATAAAAAATAACTTTATCAGAAAAAATAGAAAAAAAATAACCAATGTAAATTTTGATGTCCCACTTTTAAATAAGAATTGTATTTTGTAAAATTGAACATATAAAAGTAAAAAAAAATTAAAAAGGGTTCTCCATCAAAAGGTGGTGGATCCACATTATAATGAATATTAGAGTATTTCATGTTTCAAATCAGATTCATTCTTATTTTAAGCCTCTAAAATTTATTAGATAAATTTAAAGTCTTTTAAAAAACATGATTAATCATAATTTAATTATTTATATTCATTCCTAGTAATAAAATAGTTATGTGTTTACTACCATTTAAAATAATATTATTAGTATATTATTTTTCGGTATAACTAAAAGTTGGGTGGAACATAAGAATTCAATGAAATATGTTGTTGCGTGTTCAGTAAGCTATCATAAAAAGTGTCATATTTATTAAAAAATTAATATCTTATTCATAAATATTAATATATAGAAGAAAGTATTATTCTATAAATACCCAGGTCATTACACCCTTGACAACAAAGTAATGCATGTCATTGTGAATCTCGAAATACCATGAATCCTTAGAATGGTAATAATGGAAATAGCATTGAAATAAAGTAGTTGTTTAGAGCTGAACAGGTAGTGATGGATGGTCATTTGGGACCATCCATAGTGTGAGTTATCATTCTTTTAAATTCAATGTTCTTTTAAACATATTTTGATATAGGTGTTTTTCATTCTTTTATTACATCTATCATCATTTATTTGTGGGGTTTACACATGGAAATTGTTACTTATGTTAAAAAACTACATGATCCTCGGTTTTAAACATAGTTTCAGGCCTTCCTATGTGGAGGATGTTGATTAGTTTTGTAAGGCATCAAATTGAGGAGGGCTTTCGCAGTGGTTGAGATGGATGCTTATGATATAATAATGAAACTGGATTAGTTAGAAATGTTTATGGTCCACATATATTTATAAGTGTGAATAGTTGGATTTGTGGAGGAGGATAGAATTAGAAATCTATTTAGAGGGTAGAAGAGGGAAAAGTGGAGTGAAACCGATTTGTTGGCACCAACTGTTTTTATGATCTCGTATCAGTTAGACACATTCCCATTGGCATCAGTGGAATGTATTGATGGAGTGTTCTACCAGCATTTTTTGATCAGTTTATGGATGTATTAGTCATAGAAATCTCAAATTTTCCACCCATAGGATAAGTGGTTTTGAAGATATATCTCCTTCTAGGGACCAGTCTTATCTCACTTTTGTCTTACCAAATGGCCCCAGATGAATTTCAGGAATTACAGGTGAAGTTGGAAGAGTTAAAAAAAGGGGACCATCCGTCCTATTATGTCTCCATGGGAAGCCCCAATATTGATTATAAATGTTTTAGATGGAACCTTGTTTCTCTATGTTAATTATAATAGTCTTAATTATGTTTTAATCAAGAAGTAATATCGACTTCCATACATTGAAGATTTGTTGGACCAATTGTGGGTATCTCAGTGGTTCTTCATAATTGACATCAGGTCAGGATATCACCAATTGTGAGTGAGAAAAGAGGATATTCTAAAAAAAATTAATAAAATAAAATAAATATTTCAATTATGTAATTATGTTTTTTGTCTAATGAATTCACTAGAAGTGTTCATGGAATTGAAAAATACAATATTTCAAAGATATATGGATTCTTTTGTGATGGTATTTATGGATGATAGACAAGTGTATTTGGGTATAATGGTATATTATGAATATCAATTGGTGATCATGTTTGGGATCTTGAGGGATCAATGGTTTTATGAAAAATTATCAATGTGTGACGTTTGGATACATGAGGTTCATTTTTGTGGCCATGTATATTTTGAAATAGGTGTGTTAGTTGAACCAAAAATGATATTTGATGTTATGTTCTATGTACTTCGTAATAATGTTTTGAATATACAAAGCTCCCTTGGTCTAGTTAGGTATTATCGATGTTTTTTATTTACTTCTCATGATTGGATTCATATATGATAGCTTTTAATAGAAATAATATCCCATTTCAATGAGACGAGTGGTGTCCAAAATTCTTTGAAAAGTAAAAGGTTCGACTTAAATTAACACCAATCTTGGTTTATATAGAACTAGGGAAAGGGTACATTGTGTATTGTGATGCATCGATATAATGGTTGGGGAGTGTTCTCTTGAAGTGGGGATCATGTGGTTTCATATGGCTCACGGTAGTTGAGGTTGCTTAAGAAAAACTACCCATACATTATTGGGAGTTGGAAGTAGTGGTTCATGCTTTAAAATTGTGGCATCATTATATCGTTAGTGATAAATTTATTTTGTTTACAGATTACAAGATCTTAAATAATATCTTATCACAAAAAAATTGGAACCCGAGGAAACAGTTATGGATGGAATATCACCAAATATTTGATTATGAATTTAAGTACACACCTGGTAAGTTACATTATGCGAAATATACATTATGTAAGAAAACATATTATCATGTGGTGAAAAAAGAATCAGATCAGTGGCAGTTGATATCAGTCATAGCGGATGTGTGGTTAGAGCCTGAGGACCTAGATGGAAGACCAGTCTTCATTCTGGTTTTGTTGGTTCCTGACATGGATGGATTTATTAAATAGGAACAACCATTAGATTCTGAGTGTATGTAAATGGGGCTGAAACACAATTGGGGGGGGGAAACCATGGAGAACAAACAACTAAATGGTAATTCAGTCTTGTGTTTTTAGAATCAAATGTTTGTATCAATGGCCTGATATGAGGAAATTATTAGGTTTATCATCATTCCAGGTGGCCTTCACATTCTTGAATTTAGACAATGTATAAGGAATTGAAAGTGATACATTTGTGGGCTGGTATGAAAAGGTATGTGGACAGGATTGTCTCGAGATGCTTGAATTGTCAACAACTCAAGGTAGTGCATCAGCAGCCAGCAGGCATGTTGCAGTCCTTACCTATCCATGTGTGGAAATGGGGTCAAATAACAACAGATTTTGTAATAGATATACTAAGAACAGTTAGGAAATATGAATCCATATGGGTGACTGTGGATCGGCTCACAAAGTTGGACCATTTCCTCCCAATTTCTGAATCTCATACGGTGGAGGATCTATCGAAAATATTTATCCGTGAGGTGGTAAAGGGGATTTTTTTTTTCTAGTTTCTATTGCATCCGATAGAGATCTATGGTTCAAATATTGTTTCTTGAAATCTATGCATCAATCCCTTGGGACACTGTCGACAATGAGCATGACGTATCATCCTCCGATGGATGGCCATTTCGAGGGGATGATACAAACCTTGGAGGATATGATAAGGTCTTGTGTGATGGATTTTTCTGTTTTATAGAAGGATCACTTACCATTTCAAGAGTTATCATATAATAATAGTTATCCTGGATTGATACATATGTATCTATTTAAGGTATTGTATGGGGTTGGTGTTGTTCTCCACTATGATGGGTAAAAACAGTAGAGACATCGATGATCGGACCAAGACTTGTACAAGAGACTACAAAATGATCAAGTTTATCAGAAAGAGGTCAGATATGGATCAAAGTCTTCGAAAATTATATGCATACCATCATCGATGACTTTTGACATTCGAGGTGGGTGACCATGTGTTTTTTATAATCTCTCCTAGGTTGGGACATCATCGGATAGGGACGGAAGGTAAGTTATCTCATAGTTATATTGGGAATTTTGAGATCCTTATAAGGATTGAAGAGGAGGGTTATCATTTGGATTTACCACCATGGTTTAGTGCATTTCACGGTGTGTTTCATGTGTCGCATTTGAAAAATTTCCTGCTGGATCATGACCATGTTATGCGTTGGTATCATGTAGAACTAGAACTGGATACATCATTGGTGCATGTACCGAGGTAGATTTTGGATAGGAAAAAATAATGTATTCTGTGTTTAAGTCATAAGTTATGTTCATGTTCTATGGAATCATGTTTCAATTCAAGAGGAGACTTGTGAGCGGGAGAATGAGTTGATGGATCAATGTCTTAAGCTCTGTTGATAGGGAAATCATACTCTAAATTCCGAGGATAGAAATTCCAATGGTTGGTAGAATGATCCACCATTGGTTTGAGGTATTTATCCTTTTATTATGAATTTATAGGTGTTTAAAGTGAAAGGGGTGGGTTGGGAATAGGTTTCATGAGTTTGGACTGATTTTGAATATGTTTGGAGGATTTTCTAAGGGCTCATAGTTAGAAAAAACAATGCGGGTTCACTAGGAATCAGGGCAGGGGTAGATAGTGGGCTTCACACAGCCTACACATGGTTTTCTGAACCATGTGAGGAAAAAAATTAGACCCATTCTTTCAACGAATTGGCATGCTCATATTTAGCGCATGATTTTTCACATCTTACAGGCTAACAATACATCCACCTAAAATGGGGTTTTAATATCTAGGATCCCTCGGGGTTGCCTCATTTCATTCCAAAATTCATCCCACTTGATCCTCAATCGGTATTTTGGGTTCTAATGGTTGGAGGTTATCTCCAACACATTTTGACGAATATAGAAGTTTTTTATTGCTGGATTGAAGGAAATTCTTCTTGGGCAAGTCTCCTCTCATGGTTTTTTGTGGTTTCTTATAGATCTACATCATCCACTCTCTTGGTTTTATAGATCTACACATGTTTTGTGTATATTTAGGTTTTTTCTTGCCTTGGGTGTTGATTTTAAGGATTTTTTATGATAATTAGGAAGATCAAGAGATGTTTTCATGGATCATTTTCTTAGATTGGGGTGTGGTTTCTTTTTGGTCAAATTCAGTGGAACCCTAAAGGTAGGTTGGTTTTATCTCAACTCCACTTGGTTAAAAATAGTGTTTTTTAGTAAAATTAACTTGTTTTCATGAAAGTAATTGTAATAATGATGTTTTAATCATGTTGGAAATCTAGTTGTTGGTGATTTGAAGGATTTTGGGGAAAATGAATTATTGTTTTAAAAAATGGGCTTGTTGTGTGATTTTAAAATATTGAATTTCAAATCATTAGTGGTGGATTTAGAATGTTTTTTTTGTAATTGATGGTTTTAAATAAGGATTTTGTTTATTGAATTTTTTGGGTAATGGAAATTCGGTTGAAGTGTGTTTTCATTAAATTTGTGATTTAATGTTGTGAATTGGCATTTGATGTGAATAATTGCGTGGTTTTTTGTGGCCTTGGTGTTTTTTCCCATTGGTTGATTATGTGTTAGGGATTGTGTGGTTTGTGTTGAAGTTAGAGGGATTTACCATAATAAAAATGGGGTGTATAGTGGATGAACATGCCACCATCAAAGGATAAGTTGGCTGGATGTACCACTAGTTGGAAATGTAGTGAACGTGTTGGACAGAAGCTCCACAATTTTGGTTTCCTTGTTGTGTGTCGCGTCCAGTATAGAATTTTTTGTGACTTTGTGAAAGGGTGAAATTTCTTGTGGAATGGTTGTTTTGATTTACATTGTGTTTTTAGAATTTGGGTGGAAATTTCATGGTAAAGTACTATTTGGATTTTTGTATGATGTCACACTATTGGATGTTTTATACAAACTATTTTATATAAATGTGATAGAGGTTTAATCTTATAGGTGTGTGTAGGGACATCATTTGGGGAAATCCTACTATGTATTTTTACTCACCCCATGATTTACCACATGGTTTCATTGAAGATCCTATCTTCAAGGACACAACATAGAGTAAAACACCTGATTTTGCTAGCGATTCGGCAAGATGCTTCAGTGATGTTGTGGTTATTGGAGCATGGACATTGTTGTGGAGTTGTGGATGGTGTCCTAGTTCTGTTGGAGTCTTATTGTAGTCTCTATATTTGTAATCTCATTTTTTTCTTGGTTGTATGTGGCATGTGTTAGTGTTATGGAATAGTTGGTTGGATTTTGGTAATGCATGTATTTGAATGTTTCTTCTTCATTCATCATGTAGTTGTTGATAGTGTATTAGATGGTTGGTTGGTTTAATGTAAAGGTAAAATCATTCCCCAGTTTATTATTGAATCCCTCAACATTTATTGCCAGCCTTTGGCACCTATTGAATATCACATAAGTCCAAATAACATTCTTCTACCATCTTAAGTCAATTAGATGGGGTCGTATGTTACATGTTTAGTGGTGTAGGTAGATCTATAACATCCTTTTATGGTTTTGGTTTGAGAGATTATCCTTATAACTCATGTGGTGTGATGATAAATAAAAAATATTTTTTGAAGTAGGTTATCATTTTATATCCACATTTACATTGTATTTGTGTGATTTTCCTTGATTATAATCCTTTTTTTTTTGGAATTTAATATTTTTATTAATGAGATAAATTGAAATAACTAAAATTGATGGGTATGGTGAGTAATCATATTTTTACACTTACATGATATTATTGTTGATATGTTTATGCAGTTTTTTAATTCTAATGATAATGGATATTGGGATCCTTTTTTTCATATATAAGATAATATTTTATGGCCCTTACTGTGTTGTTTATTGAGTGCACCAGGAATAAATGTTTAAAGAATATATATTAGGCTAATAAATATTTTCCCATGGAATCCCAATTTGTGTGATAAAACCCAAGCTAAATAAATTAGTATTACAATAAAGACCCAGAATAATTTATGGATATTGGTGTGTGTTTTTGTGGTTTGATATGTGATTGTTCTATTTCTATGTGTGGTATGAGCTATTATGTGGTAATGGAAGGGACCATTTGGTCATAGTGATGTTTGGGGATGAAATGTTGTGTTAGTGGGCATAAATATTATTTGTTCAGTTGTGTGGTGGTGATGTGTGATAATGATGATGAGTATAACTTTTATTATTAGTTATATGGTGTGGTGAATGATGTTGTTTTGGATAATAGTGATTATGATGTGTAGTGGTAGTGGCACCATTGTTGTGGATGTTGCAATGTGATTCACGATGGTGTTGATGTGTCTTGGTGTTGTGAAATGGTTTTGATTTGTGGTTTATGTGATATGTGGTTATTTGAGAGATTTTTCTTGGTTGATGTTACGTGATGGAAGTGGTGGATGTGTGGTGTTGTGGCAATAGTTTTGTGAGGATGTGAGTTTTTTAGGTTATGGTTGTGTTACATTCCCAGTTAACTATGGAAGAGTTGATGATACTAAAATTAAATAATGTGGGTGAGTTTCCAAATAATGAATGGGGTGGAATTTTATTTTCAGTAAAAGGATTAAATGAAATGAATTAATGAATGGGTGGTGTGACTACGGAATGAAACAGATTTTAATGAATATTGGTGAAACTGGTAAATTAAAAGTGGAATACATGTAGCCTTATATAGTGGTTGTGTGTTGTGTTGTCTATAGTGGGGGCAACTGTTTTGATGGTACATGGTGTGGTGTATCGATGGTGATGTAAGGTGTGGTATTTCAGTTGATTATAACCCATAGGTTAGGTATTGTGTTTAATATATATATCATGTATATTTCTGTTATTTCTTACCGCACCCCACCCAAAAGAGATATATTTTCCAAATATAAGAGGTTCATGGTTCAATTTTTTTCTCAAATATCTAGGATGGTGGTGATGTGGATTTCTAGAAACCCCATGATTCCTCCATTTTCCATTAGTAGTGATTTACCATATCAATTTGTGTGAGGTGTAATGTTATGTCCTTGGTAATATTGGTTGAGATGTGCAGTGATGGACTAGGTTTCATCAGGTGAGATGTAATGTGTTAATAAGTGATTTGTGTAGGGTGTCATGCATTGTAGGAGATGATAATTATTTTATATCCTTCCAAATTCATCACAACCTACTACCCTAGTTTTGTGATGAGATGTGCTCTAATGGCCCATGTGTATCCATGAGTGATGTGATGTGTTGAGGATGTGATGTGATGATTCCTAATTCTAGAAACAGATGCTAGACCTTTTGAATTTGTGGTAGGTTGAGAGGCTTCACAAGACACTACAATTATAGATGGTATGTTATTTTATATGTATGTAAAGGATGGGATAACATGATGTTTGACATTAGAGAACGATGATGGAAAATTAGTGGGGAAGCGATAGAAGTTGTCATTATATTGATTGTGACCACGATGCTATATTAGTATATTGGATGTGATTTTTGGTGAGAGATCAATAGTGCAGATATGATTACTTAGATGAACCATTTTGTTTCTTATTGGTTCATCTATTTGTTCATAGATGTATTATCATTCTATTTTAACGTTTTCACTTGAGATATTGTGTATGATCCTACTGAGTATACATGTATGTTCAACCTATGAATATAAACTATTTTTCATGCATTCAAGAAGAATCCCTGGAACATTCTCTCCTTTTATATCCTGGGTTGGATGTAATTATGATTCTATTCCATCTAATTATCATTCAGGATGACTGGAGACTATTATATGTATCATTTTATTTTCATCATGTATTCCTGGATCATTTTGGTTTACTTTTATATTATTGAATTTAGTTTTATTGTTATTTTCTATCATATCTTTCAATATTGTTTTACTTATGGATGTTAATTACCCCAATTTGGGATATTTCAATACCATAAGTTCATATCGCCAACCTTATGACTATGGGAGACATAACTCAGGGGTTCGTTAACTCACTTCATTCATTGCAACATATTTGGAGGGAGGGTGTTCAAAAACCATTTAGTGATGACTCTCTATATATATATATATTATTCTAATTTCATAGTTAAAATTATAATTATTATGGAACCCTGATCAATTATTAATGATGGAGATAGACAAGCCAAAACATGCATAAAAAAGAAGTAGTTATCACTTCAGATAGTGATTGTAATAAATTGATAATAAACGTATAGTAATATGTTATATAAAAATAATATGTTGTATGATATATAATATTACAGTATTTCAAATCTCTTATAACAAATATATATTAATTATAAAATAAATTATAATGTGTATGAAGAAATATGAGACATAAAGAAAGAGGTCATTATGAACCACCGTTTATCTTTGGGTTATGGACATTCTCTCTCTAAATCAATTACCATATATCTCTTGAATGTAATGAAATTCCTCAAAATTCTATATATATGTCTCTTACATGTATTTTTAAAAAAAATTCCATTCCATTCATGTGGTATTATATAACTTAAGTTAATTTTTCAAATTCCGTCATTATAAAATCTCAATGATAATAATACAAGGAAATGATCTGAAACCCAATTCATTCTATGGGTGATTTTTTATTCATTGTGATTTATTTACTTTTGATGAACATGTAATCATGTGCATGTAATTTTGGGTTCACCCAAATAATTTTCTAATATAGTGTCTAATGTCTTAGTCTTGTGAAATGATATGTGGGGCCTAACATTATATATAATATACCTTCGGTTTTGATAACACCAATTAATATTGAAGAAGAAATATATTCACAAAAGTAGCTTTTGAAAAAGATATATACTATATTATTTTATAGAGATTCCCATCAAATATAAAAATATAATATTAATATTATAATCTAAAAAATTGTATTTAGATATTACCTCTACAAAATATTGGTTTTATTTATAAAATATTTTCAAATATAATCCAAAATAAATGAAGCTTATAATAAGAATTTGAATAAAATGAAAAATAATTAGGGAAAAGAGAAGAAATTTAAAAAGGTATATTAAATTGTAGTTATGGATGGTGGAAGTATCCTTCTGGGAAAAAATTATAATATGTAAATGGTTATTTGTGGACCCTTTTAAGAAAAATAAAATTGAGAAATGACCTAGAATATAATATGTAACCAAGATCCATAGTTTGTTTGTACTATATTAGTATTACTGATGATTTTTGACAAACATATCAATATTTTAAAACCCACAAATCACTCTATTTGAAAGGGGTGTAAGGTTTTAATGGACTAGTGACTTTGAAGAATGGTTTAAGGAACTGAAAATGAGGCTTCTCGCTGCACCAGTATTTATGATACCATCAAGTGGGGAACATTTTGTAGTATATATAAATTATTCAAAGAAGGTTTTGTGATTTCTACTAATGAAAAATTAAAATTTTATAGCCCACAAGTCAATCTAATTGAACGAAAATAAGTTGAACTATCCAACAAATAATCTAGATTTTGCTACAATATTTTTTTTGTTGATAATTCATCAAAATTATCACTATGTGGAGAATTATGAAATATATATAGATCATAAAACCCTAAAATATATATTCACACATAACAAGGCTTATATTAATCCAAAATTATGATTATAACTGACTAAAACTATGATTTAATAATTTATTACCATATTGGAAAATCAAAAAAAGTTGGATATTATCAACATATAAAGGATCTAAAAACATAATCAATTGTGATAATTGATAAGGATACATTCTTATTAGATATTAATATTATGATCAGGGTAATCATAAAGGATGTTTTGTCATCATTCCTTCCTAAAATTATTACTCATCCACCCCTTTTTGATATGATAAAGGATGATCAATGATAATATGTAGATGTATATAAGAATGTTAAAGATATATGAAAATTGAAATATTTGTAGATAAAATTTCTTGAATAATGAGTTGTAATATTTTTTTCACAACTACATGTTCCTTCAAATCCACATATAATGGATCTGGTGAATGATTCACATATCCCAACCTTTTCAATCTTCTTAGAGATTTTTTAGATGTATCGAGTGTTGGAACTATGGATATTCTATGCATGAATTGGAATATGGTTTGTGTTTGTTTTCAATCCTTAGTGGAAGTTCAGAATGTGTGCCAGAAAAGTGATCATAATGTTCTAACAGACTATAATATTGAAAGTGGCATCATTTCCTAGTGTTTTCCAAATGTTTGGGCCTCAAAATCAAGAAAATGAAGACATGGATTGTTGGTAAAAGTATGTGGGTGCAAAGAGGAAGTGGTTCAAGAAAAATAAAGGCTTTGCACGAAAAATTTGAGTTGGGCGTGAAAAAAGTGTGGTTCACGAAATAGTAGATCAAATATTTTCACGCAAATTGTGTTTAAGAATCATAACATTGAAAAATGGCAATGGCATGGGCTGCACGAAAAATCTGATGATGTGTGCGAAAAACATTACTGGCGCAAAATATTACGTGCTAGATGATAAGTTTTTTATGACAAAGGGGGTTTTGTGCATTGGGGTATCAGACACCTATAAATAAGAGGTGACCCCCCTTATTTGGTATGGTTGAAGAATTTGAGAAGATTGGAGGTCTGGTGCGTGTAAAAGGTTCACGTAAAGGGGATTTCAAGAAAAATTGGGAGCTTCATGAAAAGGTAGAGTTGGGCATAAAAATGGAGGTGTCGTGTAAAATATTCAGTTGTGCAAAAAAGGGTGTTGGTGCGTGAAATATTTTTCCACGCGAAAAAGAAATATTGCATGCAATTGTAAGGTCCTGCGCGCAAAGGGTTGGTGATGGGAGAAATTGTCAGAGAAACTTGTTTGATCGTTCTGGTTATCTGGTTCAGTGGTTCTATGCGTATAAGTGCATCATTTCTAGACTTCGATGCAAGCAGATTCTCGTGCGGAGCACTGACAAAGACATCAATGAAAATTTTTTGAAGAGACCCTCACATATATAAACTTACTAGTACTTCACCAAAGGAAGTGAGGTAGGGGAAGACAACAGGAGTGACCTGAGGGACGCGGTGAGCTATCCCTGAACCTTTGTAAAGGTAGTGAGCCTGGGACAGAGTGATTGTGCCCGATCCTTTGTAATCCACAACTAGTGAAGAATAGTTGAATTTGGTATGACTGAAAACTTGTCGGCGTATGCTCCTTGGATGTATCCCTTAGTGGTGAACCAAGTAAAAAAGTGTTATGTCATCTCTCTGTGTGAATGTTTTACTTCTAATAATATTCATCATATAGGTTCAACACGTTCCTACTAATGTGGGAACAAGATCCATCTTAGATAAGAAATAGTTGTCCTCCTGATTCACCCCTCCCCTCTCAGGGTTTCATGGGGCCCTTCATTGAGGTCTTTGAGAGAAATATTAGTGGGGAAAATAAAGTAGTTGATCATAAAATATACATCAACTTGTCTACTGTGTTTGGAACTGAAGGATGAGGTGAAAAATTATAAGGGCATGATCAAACCAATACCCCTTACTACATGGAAAAGGTAAAAACATCACTATGGACATTTCACCAGTTTTCTAAATATATTAAGATGAAATAATTCTAAATGGGTTCCATTGAATCGACATAAAATGATTTATCACTTCCTTGAAATTCGATAAGGATTATCACTCAAATAATATTGAAGGAAAAATATCATATATGTGGTGAGGCTACATGGAAATCCCCTATGAATTATATCTAATTGAGATCTAATATTTCCCTCCTTTTTTTATAAGTAGATCTAACATGATCAAAATACATAGTTGAACTTCAATATGGAATATCACCCCAAATGTAATGAACAATATGAGTGGTCTATCGAAAACTAGATGACATGTTAAGAGAATCTTGATTGTCTTCATAGGAAGATTTGATCAACATTTTCCTCTCGTTGAGATCTGTAAAATAATAATTTTTACCCAATATCCAAAATTGATATTTATAAATTTCTTTATGGGAATATAAATGGAACATCTACATGTTTAGAATATTTTAGGAAAGGATTGTTGTTGGGACAAAAAATTTTTAAGGAAATAGAAGAAATGGTTTAAACCATCCAGAAATACATTAGGAATTCAAAGAGTCGATTAAAAATCAATGGTGATAATCATTGAAATAAACTATATTTGGAAGTCGAAGATAAATTGTTTCTCCAAATTCGTATATGGAAGAGAGTAATGAAATTTAGGAATAAGTGTGCGAAATTTATTAGGTACATCATCTGTTTGATATTCCAGATTATATCAGAGCCAAGGCCTATCAACTATCCCTTCCAAAAATTATATACTATGTTCATAAAATATTCTTTATATCCCTATTAAATAATTACATAATAGATCCCTCACATGTTATAAATTCAGATGCAGTAATGCTAGAAAAATATCAATATAATGTGTGGAATCCAGTGAAGATAATACACCATATAGATAATGTTATACATAATGAGACAACATACATAGTTAATGTTTTATAGTGAAACCATAAATATGATGAGAATACAGTGGATCCAGATCAATCCATGATGGAAAATTACCCTCACATTCTTTCACCATAGTATTCAATATGAAAATTCAAGGGTGAAATTTTTTAAGGTGGAATAATTTAGCACTGAAATATTAAAAAAAGAAAACTTTTATTGATAGCATATACTTTAGACAAAACAGTTCCCAACAAAACAATAAAATATTATTCTTTAAATATGAAAATTATAACCTATAAGTTAAACAATTGACTCTTAATAGGATTAAAGAATTTATAAAATATAAATAAATTCCTTACTCAATAAATGTGTATTGATAAATTATTAGTAAATAATAATACAACTTTTAGTAATTTCATGTTTTTTATCAAAACTACAATATCATAAATAATGATTTTATTACTTTTTGAGATAAAATATTAGTATTAATTTTTATAAATTTTGGAAATTTTATTTTATAAAAACTATATCATTATTTAATTTATAATATTAAAATTACATTTTGGTGATATTTTTTGATTTTTTTGAAAAGATTGATTCATCAATGGTTAGTGAAAATACTAATTTTTTCTGAAAACTATATTTTATTTTCATGTTTTTACTATGAAAAAACTATTTTGGTATAATTTTAAAATATAATTATTTATTTTTAATTAAAAAATACCTTTATAATATTTTGAATGAATTATTAATTGAATTTGATAAAACAAATATTTCTAAATAAATGCTCATTTTTCAGATAAATTATATTTTGTTGCTTTTTTCATTTTAAAATTAAGTCATTTAATTAAAAATATATATAATGGATCATGAAAAATTGGTTTTCTATTTGGAATCATGAGGTCCAAATTTTTAAAATAGTTATTTGTTTTTTATTAATAGTAACCCAGGTAACTAAGTGTCCCTACAGTAAGGGAAAATCAGGTAATTATAGATAAAAATAAATTGAATAAGACTACAACATAACAATAAAACATTCCAATATACTATTTTAGGATTGTAGTTCGTCTATTTCTATCAATGTTTTGAAAACTAAGGAAATATGGTGCCATATTACTTTTATTTTGACCTTCACATAATTTTATGTAGTGAAAAGATAAAAATTCCATTCTCTTTGTATTATTATATCTAAATTTTTTATAAAAGGATAAACATAGGCTATATTAATTTCTAAAATATGTATCTAAAATTAAATTTTATTTTTTCATCTAGGTAAATTATATTCAATTTTTATGGATTAAATAATTATTAATAATTCTTGTGTAATACAAAAACATCATTTATTGAATTAAAAAATATAATAAATGATTTTAAAAAGTATAAAAGTAACAATTAGTGAATATATTATATTTTCCCAATAATTTTCCAAAAAAGAAATAAATTAAAAAATATATATTATTGTGTTTTAAATGTATTATATTTTATTTTAATTATTTTCATGTAGTTTTCAAAGTCAAATTAAAAGAGTAGATAAAAAATTGATAATAATATTATTTTATAATAAATAATATTTTATTAAATGATATAAAATTATTATATTTTTTTACCAATTTAATAATATGCATTAAAAAATATAAAAATATGTACCTTTTATGGATCAATTTTTCTATTATCGAAACTATTTTTACCCCAAATGGGTAAAACCATTATTATCACCGTAATTATCATTAAGGGTTAATGTGGGTTAAATAAAACAAATATGGGTAATAACCTAACATAAACTTATCATGCATTTATTGATGGGTACTATATTCACCCGAACTAATCCTATCATTGAATAATATTATAATATATATTGTTTTCCATGAATATTAATTTATATTAATTTAATATTTTACATAACTCGAAGAGTGCCCCTCTCCTCACATATAAATTGAAACCAACTATCCTCTATTCGAAAAACATAAAAATCCTTCAAGGTCATCCAATTATTTCAAATTTATCATCCTAATATCCCTACCCATGTTATTTAGGTATTTTTTTAGTCAAAATAGAAACCTTTTATTGTTTAAGGTGTAGAGAAAAAAAATCAGATTAGGATGAATAGCCTTGAACTGATTGTTTTAGTTTATTTATTCCTGTAACAAATTCTGCTTTTCATCAAAATATATGAACTAATAACACTAGTATCTTCTATATAATCATATTTTATTATGTTAAGGGAACCTGCTTCATTCATCTTCTCATCCATAAAATGGGAAATAAAATCAACTTTCATGTGTATAATAAACATTTGCCTCGCGAGCCGATGTAATTCATTCTCCATCACCACCTCATAAGTATGGTTACAATGATTGATATCATAAATATATATGTTATTTATTATATATATATGTTTATTTAAATTATAATTATTATTTAACAGTCTTTCATTCCATTAATTTAAAATGGAAGTAGAATTCTTGCATACTTTGGACCCACTATATACATCAATTGCGAATTCATTTCTTTATCTATACATTTTATGGATTACTATAGAAATATATATATATATATATAATATGATATTAATATCAAGTTTAACCTTATTGTTGTTGTTGAACCATGATCAATATATAAATATAAACATATTCAAAATAAAACATGAAAATAAACAATTATAACTCAAAATAGTGATTTAAATAAATAGATAATAAATAGGGGTAACATGATATAGGAAAATAAATTATGGAATGATATACATGACTATGGTTCTATAATACATGTATAATACATAGTTATTTATAATATACTAGAATCCGAATTGTATAATGAATGAAAATATTTAATGAAATGGATCTCTCTAAAATATCCTTTATCTTTGTGTTATGAGCTTTATCTCTCTAACTCAATTTATCTCTCTATTTTATGCCATGTAATGTCTCAAAATTATTTATATATGACTATTATATATATAATTATCTTGTTATTAAATTAATTACTGGTATAATAAATTCCTTATATTCATTTTTAAATAATATTATGTATGAAATATACTGGAAAATTAGACGAGGCATGATTTTAATATCATTTTGTTTCAATGAGTAATTCTTAGGTTTATGCCTTATGATTTATTTCCATTTGAGGGAAACATAATCATGTACATGTTATGATGGGTGAAACTAAACACCACTCTATTTTAATTGATAAATATTTAGTCTCATGTTTTGTTCTGTGTGGAATTATGGAATAATCCTAATCCACAATGGGATTTCATCTACAATGTGTTCTTGTATTGACAATTATCCTTGACTTCGGCTTATAATGGCTTTAGGTGTTTCCACATTTCCTATGTTTCTATGTTAATATGGTGACATTTTATTTATTTTATATTCCCATTTTATTACTCATGAGACATCTCGTTTTTTATATCATGTTATACAATTGAATCAAAAATTTTGATTCCTTAAAATGTTTATTATCTTACTAGAATTTTTTAGCTCACACATTCTTTCTTTTTATTCCTCAGGTTATGTTACGTATTTTTTTATCAAAAAATAGAACAAATAACTCATTATGGAGATTAAAATTATTTTTTTTCGTGTTTATGTTTCATATACCTAGTCTTTCAAATTTACAAGGAATGTCAATCCTTATTTTGTATTTAATCAATATTAATAATAAAAATTATGTAATTGTAAGAACCTGGTTCTTTTCATGAGGTACGGGTTTCTTCATTTCTCTTTTCCTTAAGTGTTTTTGAAGAAATAATGAAAATGGGTAAAAATCATAAATTTTGTGACTACATGCCGTGTACTTTTCCACACGCTGTGTACTTTGGCCAGGTGTAATGAGTACACACGGTGTGTAGATCGGTTGACGATGATGGGTGTAAAAACTGACTACACACCGTGTAGTGGGTACTTACACACCGTGTAGTCTGTCGGTAGGCAAATAGTAATGTGGTGGCCATCTAAGCGACAGTACATGCCATGTACTCGGGTAGTACACGACGTGTACTAATGTCGACAGATGAACATTGCCACGCTGGCGATAATCCGCTGTATGAATAGTTAAAAAATGAAAACTACATGTCGTGTGCCCAATAGTACATGCCGTGTACCCAATAGTACACTCCGTGTAGTCTGTTTTATTTCGCTTAAAATGGGCAGTAGCTTCCCCTGTTCATATGGAAGGCTTATAACCAGATGAGAACTCGGGAGGGATAGCCTGAGCTTTAGAGATCACCCGATCGAGCACTGGGAATCTGTTTCTTCCTCTGTCGATCTCGTTAGAACCACACTGGTGATTTCATCCTTCTCCTTGCATAGCGCTTGACAATTAATCCTCTAAGAGGATTTATTTACCTTTGAACGAGTATTCTTTTACCTCAGATAAACGTCGTTCTTGGACGATTCGAGGAGAATCGTTCACTTATACTAATCAGGGGCTATCGAGGTAGGTGGTCTCGTGTTTAAATTCCAACTGTTGTGTGTTTTTGTGTACCGTTTTGCTATGAACCCATGTTGGGGTGTCGTATGGATGAGGCCTTTACTTAAGGGATATATTTAATTGTTTAGATAATTTAATAACAAGTTTAAACTACTGTTTTCGATCACTTATTTAATCAAGGACATCCCTGGTGGTGCGTTCCTCTGTTTAGCTGTTTGGCCAGGTTACCTGTGGATATTTCATAATGTTTAGCACTATTTAAATTTCCTTGAGAGAAATTTTATATAATTTCATGCTTATCGGTTGCGATCGGCCCGGTTTCTTGTGCCTGAGGGAAGTGTTCTATTTTTCCTGAGGGGCAGTGTTCTATTTAGCCCGAGGGAAGGGTTCTGTTTAGCCTGAGGGTAACTCCTTTCATGCCTGAGGTCAGTAGATTCTGTGCCTGAGGGAAACACTTCGTATGCCTGAGGGAAATATCTCTTATGACTGAGGGAAATTACCTACAGGTTGTGACTTTGATTACCTGAGGGTAATGTTTGTATGTTAGAGGACAATTTTATCATTAAATGTTCATAGTGGGGATTTTTATATGTTATACCTTCCAAGTTAGAGCACAAGCTTGGAATGGTGAAATGAATATTAAAATAGCAATATAACTTGTAATGTTAGTTACTTTTGAGTACTGCTTAGTTTATTTCATTGATTACTGCACACTGTTGTTGCACATTTTCACAGACAGTTGGGCACGAGCCTTTGGTGGGTGCCTACTGGGAATTATTTTTTCACACCCTGTTTGAGGTCATGTCTTCTACCCCAAGAAGATTACATTTCTACAGTGTTGGATAAGGGAAAGGGTCCATATACATGTACTTGAGTTTTTTTGAGGTGTAGGGGAGCATAGGATAGAGCTCCGGCTCATGATGTTGTCGGCTGTTCAGTTTTGTTCTGTTGTACCTGTACTTTCCTTTGTATCATATTGTACAGTTGTGTAACATTTTCAGGATGTTTTCATAGAATTAGTGACATGTTTCACCGCTGTATATATGACTGCTGGTACTCTTTTATTTCAGTTTTCCATTTCAGTTTTATATTGTTTACTGCTTCCACTGTTGTATGTTATTTATCTTTTCCACTCCACTACACTTTGACAAATGAGGGCATAGTTTCCCTACTATAAGAAAAGCACCCTCTCTTCTAGTCAGCATCCTCTGGCATTTGGGGAAATGCGTTTGATGTCATGTGACCAAACGGGTTCGGGGCACCCGTTGAGTGGCACCCAGAACCGGGATGTTACAAAGTGGTATCAATGGTTTCTTTTCTTTGACTTACTATATGGAGCCTTAGTCAGAGATAGGATGGAAATGGTAGTTGGTAATAAGTTGTGCCCGGGAGTAGCTAACCCATGTACCGGGAAAATCCAGTCTACCTTGTATTTTTGAACATATTCCGATTTTTCAAATTTTACAGTTGATTTGATTTTAACTGTTGGGTGACGCACTTGTGGTGTTTTGTTTATCTGTTATCCATGGGTTCTTTTTAGTTGTAACCCGATTATATGAGGGTATGCCCTATCATGCATCATTTAGGCACATTCTAGAAATCACAATCCATGCATAGTTCCATCACATTTAGGCGCATTAGAAATTTCATGTTGTTGTGATAGTTTTTGTGCTAGAAAATCTTGTTGTTGTGATAACTGCTTTGATAAATACCTTCTATGTGATAGGGTATTTCTGTGTCACCCTACTGATAGAATGGATTACAAACATTGGTTTTTGGGAATAATGGGCCCTCAATGACCAGAACATAGTGGACCATTGACTAATTTATTTGTTTATACCATGTATAAGATGCCAAACCTCGATTTGCAGGGAGAATGGGCCCTCACGGATAAGAATTTGGAACATAGGTGTTTTTTTCAGTATTTTCTGGGTTTCGGAGGAGCATCTGAGGCTTACTATCTGAAAAACCCAGGATACACTCTGTGTAGTTCCTCAGAACACACAGTTTGTTCATCTGTTTAACAAGAAATGAATACTTTTTGAGTTCATTCCATGTACCCTCAATACACGCCATGTAGTCTCATCCAGTGTCATAGACCGTGTGGGCGGGACACGGGGTAGGGAAAGGCTTGGGAAAAAACATGTCGCGAACCTGATGTACACGCCATGTAGTGTTAACTCAGAGTCTACTCATGTATCTGAAAACACGGATGGAATAAACCTTAAGACATACACGCCATGTCCACCATGGAATATGGCATGTAGTCTGACCTGGGGAACCAGCCGTATAGCAAAAAAACACAGGTCGATGTTACCCTACCATGTACACGCACTGTGCCCGTGGGACACGCCATGAAGTATTGACAACTGAGAGACCATCTCGACTTGTCCGTGTGTCTGAGAAAAGATGGTGGTTTACACGTCGTGTACGGGTGTAACACGACGTGTGGTGTCAGCTGAGTAGTAGTTCATGTCACGAACGACACCGGCAGTTGGAAATTAAACCATACACGCAATGTAGTCTTGTTCAATGGGATCCGTTTTGCATTGCCATGTAGAAGGACCGAGCAAGGGAAGAAAAGTCAATTATACGCTGTTTAGATTAATGTACACGTCTTGTAGTCTTTCTTTGCAATTTTTTGAATGATTTCTTCCACCCATTCCTCTTTTGGTCCCCTCATTTTTAGGATTTGATAAACATGAATCTGAGGTATGTTTTTTACCTTGTAGAGTCATGCCACTGAGACGTCCACGCGTTGTTCTCCAGGATAGCGGCAATGAATATACTCCAGAGATGGTAGGCCACGGGCTACTAGTTGATCCTCCAGCAGAGCCAGATGCGGCGACAACCATTATATCGGACACAAGCGTGGATGCGCAGTTCTGTGAAGGCTTCATGCAGTTCATGAATACCATTCAGGAAGCACCGCCATTTTCCACATCTATGGCCGGGCTGACTTGTATCTTGCAGCAGTATCATCTACCTAAATTTTCATGGGATGTCGGATCACAGGCTGCAGATTCTTGGCTATATTCATTGAAGATGATTTTCGAGCATTATGAGACGCCTCCAGGGAATAGGTTCATGCTTGCGACATATATACTACGTGTTTCTGCTAAGAGGTGGGGGGATGTTACCACCCTGTGAAAGCATCACAGAGACATGGCGTGGGAAGATTATAAGATAGCTTTCTATGACTTCTTTTTCCCAGAGTCATTGAGAGAATATAGAGCTCGAGAGTTCATGAATCTGCAGTAGGGCACTATGTCGGCGATGGATTTTTCTGCTCGTTTCACCGAGATTTAGAGTTTTTCACCCATTCTAGTGGGAGATGAGACATTGAGAGATAGACGCTTAGAGGATGGTCTTCGATACAGAATCTTTTCACTAGTGAATGTTTTCGGATTGAATATTATACATGCTATTGTGAACCAGGAACTGATTATCGAGTGGAATCTGAGGGAATCTAGTGGTGTATTCCAGGGCAGTTCGACACCAGTTTCTGGTACTACTACTATTTGTAGGAGTAAGATATAGATGAACATCTCTCATGGTGGATGTACCAGCCAAAAGAATGTTCCAGGTGGCCAGATTAGGTGCTACCAGTGTGGTAAGGAGGGGGACAAGAGTCTACAGTGTCCACGAGACCCAGTAGAATGCTGAGCTTGCGGAATAAAGGGTCATCCGCAGCGCTTTTGCGGGGCGTTTCCACCAGAGGATAGTGAGAGGGGTCCTGTGCAGACTCCTCATGCGGGAGCAGGACCAGCAGCTTCTTACCAGTCGGGAAACTAGAATACGTTAGGACGTGTAGGAAGATATGGTGGTCAAGGTCATGGTAACTAGACACCATGATCTAAGAGTCTGCAAGGCAGGACATCTCAGGGAAGCTAGGCTGTGTCCTTGGGCCGCGGCCCTGGGCAGGCATATGCAGTGCAACAGACGCAATAGGAGCAAGATCCCGGACCTTCTACTGTAATAGGTACTATTCTAGTAGCTTCTGTCATATCTTCTGAACTTTTCAATATAGGTTCTACACATAACATTGTAACTGTACCTATTGTGGAGAGCCTTGGGCTCTGTGTTTCTTCTTCTTCTGATTTAATTACTCTAGACACTCCGCTAGGGACTAGAATGTTTGGTGTGCATCAGTTCAGGGAGTTCCCCCTCATGGTTGGTGGGTGTCACCTCCTTTGGGACCTCAATGTCTTGAAGATGATGAGATATGATGTCATTCTTGGGATGGACTATTTGGTTCCCTTTAGAGACATTGTAGACTACTATCGTCGCATTGTTCTTTTCATGTCACCAGATGGTGGAGAGTTTCTATACAAAGGTGAGTGGGATGTTTCGGCGAGTCGAGATGGACCCGGGCATCATGGGTGAGGTTGAGTCGTTGCATCGGATTACACCAAAAATACACAATAAGGGGGTGAATTGTCTCTTCTCAAAAAGTATTGCGTGATTGTGTTCTTCCATTTATCTTTAATCAGATAAAATGATGGAGCCGAAATTTAAATAGAAGAAACACAAGATGTATAGTGGTTCGGGGAACCGAAGGCCCCTAACCCACTCCACCAACACTCTACTCCACGAGCTTGGTGATTTTCACTATCTGGTCCTTGTTTCAACATACTGGTTCACAACTGAGTATAGGCAGTTGACACCTTTACAATCCAAGGAAAAACAATGCCTTCTGGTTCAAAAACTAACCTACTCAGCTTAGTACGAGAAACTGGTTACTGAAGAAAAAAATAATTTTAGAAAGAACATTTCCAGTTGATCTTCACAATTGCAATAGAATGCAATTGACAACAGATGGATCGTCGTCTCTAAAAATATTGATTTTCAAGTCGAAGCAGTTTTGAGTCGATCCGGTTGCATTAGATATAGAGATACAATTCACAACTTTATCAGTAGTAGATCCATAGTAGATATATGATGCAGAACAAGTGAATCTTCTATCGAGTTCCTTATTCTTAAATAAATAGACATTTGACGCTCCTTTTGAATCAGCAGATTTGTGTGATTTTTGCAATCTCTGTTTTCCACCTTTTTGAATAAAAGATTTATCACCACACACATGTGCCTGGTGTTTCAGAGAAAAATTTTATATTAAAGCAGAGCATATCCTTTTCACATTTAGATCTGTGGAATTCACCATTTGATTCGTGATATTCAAAATTTTGAATTTACATAGTAGTCGTAACTTCCCTGAAGACTCAACATAAAAAGATCATTTTTAATTCTATCTTTAATCAATTGATAAAACGGTTTTGAATCGGTCAAAGTCATATTTTAAAATCGAGTTTAAATCTGATTTGAAATCTGATTAGCAATCAGCTTGCTGACCGTTGCCTAAAAATATCGTCTTTCAAACATTCCAACACCAAACTTTAGATTGATGACGTGGCCTCCAAGGGTTGACAACGTAAGGTTGAACATAAACATAGGTTTAATGTTACTTTGTTCTAACGTAAGGTTGATCATAAACATAGGGTTCATCATCCATACATTTTCTTCAACTCTCAAACGTATGACAAAAGATCCATAATTTTACTAGATCCAAACTTTTCCATGAATGTATGGTTGTTTACAAAATTAAGGTTGATGAACCGTACTTTTGAGAAAAAAACGTAACATTTAGTACTTGCGTACGGTTCTCCTTCCAGACTTTGTTGATAACCCAAACATAAGGTTCCTTCCTAATATAAGGTTCTTCTTCCATACATTGCTAATAACGTATGGTCGATTAACCGTACTTTTATCCTATCTCAAAAAGTATACACGCTTTTCATCCATACGCTACATTTATCCACGTAGGGTATGAAGAGTGATTCCAAAACATGCTAAAGAGGATTCTGAATAAGTAGCGCATGAACAGTGTTTCCAGAAGGCTCTAAATGATAATACATTAATGATAAATTCCCATAATTTCAAGAGTAAAATAATTTAATAAATTACTACCAAATTCTAAATAAAATCATTAGAAAATAATTAAGGGTATTTGTGAGCATCAAAATTGTCATAAAGATGTAGAGTATTATTTATAATAATCTCCCCTTTAAATAAAATTTTTATATATTGTTGAAAACAATAATTTTCTCAAAAATATACCAATTTTTCATGATCACAAAACCCATAAAATAATAAGACTAATTAAATGAAATTAACTTTCAAAATTAGTTACATAAAGTTTTAGAATTTTGAGAGGATAAAAAAAATATATAATTTTAACAAAATAATTTTAATAAATAAAAATTTCTCCCCCTTCATGAAATTGAAATAATTTTTTTTTGAAATAAAAGTTTCAAGTTTTATCCAAATTTCTCCCTCTAAATAAAAATAAATAGAAAATTTACATTTGTAATAAATGACAGTTGATAACTTAAAATAGTTTTCTATATAGGAAAAAATATGTATAAATCCAAAACATTAAATATAAAGGAAATCATTTAAATAAGGTTTTTAAAATAAAATCTTTTTTTATCAAAATTTCTTCCCCTTTTTGTGATATGAAAAAGAATGATAAATCATGGATTTTAACACAATTAATGTTTCACTGAACTATAGTTAAATTCTATTATTAATTGTTTATAAATAATTAAATCTATAGTACTGGCATATCAAAATAAAGACAGTAATACAAATAAAAAGAATGAAACATATTTTCATTATAAATTAAAAATAGATACAGGTATGATAAACACAGAAATCAAGGTTTGGGCAAGATAGTCAATAGGTTCTATCTCATCTGGATTGCAGACTTGATTTCTGTAAACTATACTCTGAGTCTATTCATTATCCCATATCAAAATTTGATAATGAGATCTCTGTTCTCCTGAGTCATATGAATATCCTCGATTAAATTGACCCTGAAAAACTCATGCATACTTTCCACTTTTTCTATAAACACTAACAGCTTCTCTAACATCTGATTTACCATTGTTCTGACTGGTGGCTCACTAGATGTCAGTTGATCCACTAAAAGTTTTTGATTGTCTTGCAACATTGATAAAAGATCACTGTTACATTGAATATCTTGCAACCTATCATTCATGTTTCTCATCGCAACTGTGATAGATTGAAATATTATGATTAAATCAGGTGAAGTACTTGATCCACGAACAAAACTATTTGTAACTGATGAAAATTGGTTCTCCATAAACAATTTTAGATCTGAAAAATCATTCTTCATAACTATTTCAGATTTCAACATGACTAATGCATTCAGCATATCCTCTTTAAACATTTCAACTACTTGCCTTGAGACTGTCCTCTCCTTCATTTTTTGAAATCTCAATTGTTCTAAGTCTAAGGAATTTCTCAGAGTGATATTCTCAGATTCCAACTGAGGCTCATTTTTTTATAGTTCTTCAACTTCTTTATTCCTTGAATAATAGTCACCTTGTGCTTGATTCACATTCTCAGGCTTTGGATGATGCAGCAGTAGAAAATGTAATGATTCAGCATCAGATTTTTCTTTCCCCTTGTCCTGAGTAGGTTTTTCCACAAATTTTTCCTCACAGTCCTTTCCAGAATATTACATATAAAAATCCTCTTGAGGAACCTCTATTGGATAATCAGGGAGATGATCATCACAAAAATTAGCATCTTTGTCTTCCACTAGAATTTCAAGAACAATATTTTCAAGAGTTTCCTGAGGTCAGGCCACTTCCACACCAGGCTGTGCTTCCTTATCCCGTTCCTGTTGAAGTGTATCTTCAACATTTTCTACAATATATTCTAGATTCTCCCTTTTAGCTTCTTATTGAACTCCTGAACCCTCTACTGGTGATGTCCTTTCACTAACATCTTCCATGGTCTTATCAATAGAATCTTCTCTTACAAAAGTATAAGAAAATAATGCTTCTATTGTTGCTAAAGAAGGGGAAGTAATTTCCTCATTAACAGGTCTAGTTATTCGAGATTGAAGTCCCTCCTAACTTCTTTCTTCCTCAGTAACTTCCACTTCAAATTGGATCCTTCTTTATACATTGCTGACTCTTTATTCAGCTTGTCCCTCCTGGGATTTAGCAGGTTGAGCCTGAGAACTCTCTGAGTCATCCTCATCTCATACTAGAAAATTTTCTTCTTTAATTGTCCTCCAGAAGTATCCAATCTTCATTAAAGTTCCAGCATTAAACACATTACTTTGATGACAGTGTATGTGATCATACACTAATCTCACCATGTCTTTCTTAAGCAACAGCTTAGAAATGGATCGACCAAAAGGATAAAAGTTCATCTGGGAATCACTTTGACAACAGTAATTGAGGTACCTTACCATCTACCTAGGGAATTTTCATTTGATATAACTTTACAGAAGATAAATTATATACATATCAGGATATAATATTTTTTCCATCTCAGACATCCTCAGTGCAATTCTTGTTTGCACAAATTTGACCAAAAGTTTCTGATCAGGCTCCAAATCATTGATAAATTTCTTTTACAGGCTTAGTACCTAAAAGAAATGACATTATGTCCTTGGACTTATGCAGAGAATCTAAAATATTTTTCAAATTGAAATTAAAAACTCCCTCATTGGGGAAGTTGAGAATATGACCAATTTCTATTGATGAGATTGAGAAATCCCTATCATCTATATTAGCCACGATATTGTCCTCATAATGTCTCAGACTAAACTGTACCGATTTGAAGTAGTATCTAAGTTCTACCTCATACAGAAATTCTATATTTTCACTATTGAACATTTGTTCAAGGTTCTGAAATGACATCTCTTGTTTCAACAGTATATTTGTCTGAAATAACCAGCCGATATCGATTACCTTTCCATGTAAGATTTTTTGTCCTTCGTAGCGTTGTCTCTTGGCGTTGCTTGTCTCGGCTTCACTGGCTCTTTTAGTCCTTATCATCTCTGCGAGAATCTTCGAAGGTTTAAAGGTTAGGGTTTCAATGGTTCAAAGATTAGGGTTCACGAGCAGAGGTGCGGTTTGTGGATTCGAAAAGGTTTCAATAAAAATGAAACGGTTTAGAAGTCGAAAGGGTTTCTGACAAACTTGATTCCAGTGTTTTTAAAAATCATTACATATATTTTAAAAAAATAAAATAGATTATGTAGAGAAAAGAAACATATTATGTTTGAAAAAAATAGAAAATTTAATTTAATCAGAATTAAAATACAGAAATAGCATTGTAAAATAAAATTTTATTTAAAATAAAATAAACCTATCTCCCCCTTAATAAAATAAAACCTTGCACTGGGAAGTGGTTTAGTAAAAATATTTTCTAATTGAATTTCTATATTTACAAATTCTAAAAATATATCCTTTTTAATAACAAGATCTCCTAAAAAGTGATTCTTTATATAAATGTTCTTAGTTATAGAATGACTAATAGGATATTTTGAATTATTAATTGCATTTGTATTATCACATAAAATAGGTGTATTATTAAAATTCAATCAAAAGTCCATAAGAGTGTTTTTCTTCCACAACACTTGTGCACAGAAACTGCCAGCAGAAATATATTATGCCTTGGCTATTGACAGGGAAACTGAATTTTGATTCTTACTAGACCATGACACTAAAGACTTTCCTAAAAAGTTACATGTTCTTGATGTGCGTTTTTTATCTAATATACAAATTCCAATGTCGAAATATGAATATGAAATCATTTGGAATCAAAAGTTTTTGGATAAAGAAGATATTGAAAAATAGTTCCTTTTAAATATCTAAAAAAAATTCAACTCCAGTTAGATGAGATATTTTAGGATTTGATTGAAATCTTGCACAAAGACCTACTGAATACAATATTTCTGTCCAGCTAGTAGTAAGATATAATAAAATATGTGTCATACTTCTATATAACTTGTTGTCAACTCATTTTCCAGTTTCATCCAAATCAAGTTTCATATTAGTACACATATGAGTTGTATATGTCTTGTTGTGTTCATGTCCATATTTCTTCAACAAATTAGTTATGTATTTTCTTTGATCTAAAACATTTCCAAAATCATTTTGATAAATTTGAAGTCCTAAAAAGAAATTTAGTTCTACCATCATACTCATTTCAAATTCTTTTTCCATTAACTTTGAAAACTCACGACAAAGGGTTTTATTAGTTTATCCATAAATTACATCATCAACATAAATTTGAACCAATAAAATATTATTTATCATAGTTTTCTTAAAAAGTGTTGGGCCTTCCATTCCAACAGTAAAATAATTTTTGAAAAGAAAAGTACTTAATATTTCATACCAAGCTCTAGGTGCTTGTTTAAGTCCATACAGTGCTTTAGGAAGTTTAAAAATAGAATCAGGTTTTTGAGAGTTTTCAAAACCAGGAGGTTGCTCAACATAAACATCCTCCATTAAATAACCATTTAAAAGGGCATATTTAACATCCATCATAAATAATTTAAATTTCATATGAGATGCATATGCTAAGAGGATTTTAATAGATTCTAGTCTAGCTACAGGTGCAAAGGTATCATCCTAACCAATACCTTATCCCTGATTACATCCTTTAGCTACTAATCGTGTTTTATTTCTACTTATTTTGCCTTGGTAATCCTGTTTATATCTAAATACACATTTGGTTCCTATTATGGGATAATTTTTAAGTCTTTCCACTAATTGCCAAACTTCATTTCTTTTAAACTGGTTTAATTTATCTTCCATTAATATTACCCAGCTTTCATCATCTAAAGCTTCCTCTATAGTCTTGGGTTCTTGTTGGGATGGGAAGGCAGAAAATTCCACTAGGTTTCATACGTTTCATCTAGTTTGAATACCAGTTTCTAAGTCACCTATCACAGTTTCTTAAGGGTGATTATTTAGGGTTCTATACTGTCTAGGCAATACATTTAAAGGTTCTTCAGTATTCTGTTCCTCTGAAGTGGACTTAATTTCTTTTATATCATTTTAAAAATCATTATTTATGTTCTCAAGTCTCATTTTATCATTAGATCCATGTTCATCCATTTGATCGGTCCTTTTCTCAAATGGATCAGATTCATCAAATTTCACATGAACTAATTCATCAATAATCCTTGACTCTTTATTATAGCCTCTATAGGCTTTGGAGGTAGCAGAATATCCTAAGAAAATACCTTCATCAGATTTTGGATCGAACATACCAAGATTGTCTTTGGTGTTCAAGATGTAGACCTTGCATCCAAAAAAATTAAAGTAATTTACTATAGGTTTTCTGTTAATCCATAGTTCATATGGTGTCTCTTTCAAAATAGGTCTAATTAAAACTCTATTAATTATATAGAATGTTGTATTTACAACTTCTGCCCAAAATTATATAGGTAGGCTATATTCATTTAACATAACTCTAGCCATTTCTTGAATTGTTCAATTTAATCTTTCTACAATCTCATTCTGTTGAGGTGTACTTGGTGTAGAGAAGGTATGTTTAATACCCAAGTTTGAGAAAAAGGAATTAACTTCCTAATTCAAAAATTATCCACTATGATCACTTCTTAATGAGATTATATTAAAACCTTTTTCATTTTGAACATATTAGCAGAAACATTCAAATAAAGTAAATCATCATTTATAAATTTCAAAAAGAAAATCCAAGTAAATTTAGAATATTCATCAACTAATACATAAACATATAATTTACCAGAAATTCTTGCTACTCTAGATGGTCCAAACAAATCCATATGGATATGTTCTAGAGGTTTAGTTGTAGAAAATTTATTAATAGATTTGAATGATGATTTGTGTTTCTTGCCAAATTGGCATGCATCACATAATTTGTCACATTCAAATTTGAGACTAGGAAAATCAGAAAGAAGATGTTTCTTAGATAATTTATGTAAAACATATACATTGCAATGTCCAAGTCTCGTATGCTAGATCAAAGATTCACTTACTTTTTCAGTCAAGAAGTTTACATGTTTTTTAAACAAGGAATTTAAATCCAACGTAAAGACATTATCAGTTCTTGGTGCCTTAAATTTAAACAGTTTATCTTTAGAAACATTACAACAATTGTTAGTAAAATCAACAGTATATCCATCATCACAATGTTGAGAGATACTTATCAGGTTGTTTTTTAATCCTTGTACATAAATTACTTTGTTGATTGAGAATATTTTTGGATCTCCAATGGTTACAATTCCAAGGATTTTTGCTTTCGAATTGTCACCAAATGTGACAGGTCCTCCTTCCTTTTGAGTGAGTGAAGAAAAATTCAATGAGTTTCCAATCATATGTATTGAGAAGCCATTTTCCATTTACCATATAACTTTTCTACTCTGGTGGAATTCTATCTACAAAGACATTCAAACAAATTGCTTTGGTACCCATAGTTTGTTGGGTCCAGGGGTGTTAGCTAGCAATGATCTGGGTATCCAGATTTGCTTTGTTCTTTTAAAATCAGCTGAATCATATAATTCTCTTGAAACATAGGCTTTCTTAATACCACAAATTTGATTTTGTCTTAAGAAACATTTTTTAGCTATATGTCCCTTTGTCCCACAAAAGTTGTACTTAACCCTTTTATAGCTAGGAACAAAATATGTTTTATATAGCTTAGGGTTTTCTCCTTCACTTCCAATTCTGAATCTCTCCTTTCTAATGATAATTTTTCCAAGAATTTAATATAATGAATTCTCTCCTTTTATAAAAACCAATGCAGCCAATTTGTAAGATTCTACTTCATCCTGTATTGTTTTTATTTTTGATTAAAAATTAATATAGTTAGTGTTAATAGAATTGTATTTATCAGTTATTTTTTATTTTTTTCAGCATTGTATCTCTTTCATCCGAAACAGAATTATGAACATTCTTTAAAGATTTATGCTTCTTAAAAAGAGAGTCATATATTTCCTCAATCATATTGCAGTAGGCTGCATGTTTTTCATTATATTAATTAGATTCAAAACTAGAATCATAATAGTAGTAAGATTGTTCCTCATCAGTTTCTGCCATAAAACACATGTTGGGTTTAATATTTTCTTCTTCTTTTTTGAGAATGATTCAGGAGAGCTACTGGAGTCTTCAGATACTCTCCGAGTGGCTTTCATTGATTTCTTGTCTTTCTGCTCATAGTCATTTCTTTTGAATAATTTCTTCTTCTTTGCATCTTTCAATTGTGGAAAATATGCTCTGATATGCCCCATCTTCTTACACTCATAGCATCTTACTTCTTTATCATCAAACTTAAAGGACTATTTAAGCCTCTTTTCTTTCTGTAGAATTTTTTAAATTTTCTGGTTAGCTGAGATAGTTCTTTATCTGATTTTGATGACTCAAAGCTCTCTGATTTATATTTGAATTCTCTATTATTCATATTTCTATTCTTTTTTTGTGAAGTTACCTTCATGGAAGTATCTTCTCTTTTTATAATCACTTTATGTTCATTAGATTCATCTTCCATCTCATATTCATGCATCATTAATGTTCCAATCAGTTCTGTCATGGTTAAGTCTTTGACAGGTGTCGACTGTCTGATTGCTTCAGATATTCCATTCCATTTTGTAGGAAGTACTCTCAACACTATTAAAGCATGATCAGTTTTCTTGATAGGTTCTCCTAGAGATGTTATATTATTGAAATTTTTTGTCAATATCCCATTCATTTTGGTAATGCTTTTGCCTTAAAAAATTCTAGAAGTAACAAATTTTAATTTGGCAGTTGCATAGCTCATTTTTCTCACATTGAATGTTCCTTCATACGCAAAAACTATTTTTTCCACATATCATATGTTGTCGGGCACTGAGATACTCTGTTAAATTCATCTGGTCCAAAACCGTAGAAGATTGCATTCATAGACTTCAAATTCATATCATATTCTACTTCAGTAACTGCACTCCCTGATTCATGTTTTTTGATATTTCATATGGTGTTAGAATCATAGAATAGACTTTGTATCCAAGATTTTTCAGATAGATGATCATTATAGACTTCCAGCATCAATAGTTTTTTCTATTGAAGTATGGTGCTCTGACCATAGACATCACCTCTCTTGTATCAGTCATCTTGCTCTGTGTATAATCACTTTCATCTTGTTAATACTTTTTCAGAAAGCTCATCCTCTGATACCAATTGTTGGATAATATTACACCAAATATACACAAGAGGGGGGGGGGGTGAATTGTGTCCTCTCAAAAATCATAGCGTGGTTGTGTTCCTCCCTTTAACTTTAATCAGATAAACTGATGTAACAAAATTTATATAGTAGAAACACAAGATGTATAGTGGTTTGGGGAATAGAAGGCCCCCAGTCCACTCCACCAACGCTCTACTCCATGAGTTTGGTGATTTTCACTATCTGATCCTCGTTTCAACAGACTGGTTCACAACTGAGTATAGGTATTTGACACCTTTACAATCCAAGGAAAAACCAAGCCTTATGGTTTAAACACGAACCTTCTCATCTTAGTATAAGAATCTGGTTACTCAAGATAAAAATAATTTTAGAAAGAACTTTTCCAATTGATCTTCACAATTGCAACAGAATGAAATTGACAGTAGATGGATTCTCATCTCTAAAAATATTTATTTTCAAGTCGAAGCAGTTTTGAGTCGATCCAGTTGTAATAGATATAGAGATACAATTCACAACTTCAGAAGTAGTAGATCCACAATAGATATTTGATGTATAACAACTGAATCTTCTATCGAGTTCCTTCTACTTTAATAAACAGAGCTTTGACGCTCCTTTTGAATCATCAGATTGGTGTGATTTTCGCATTCTCTATTTTCCACCTTTTTTAATAATATATTGATAACCACACACATGTTCCTGGTGTTTCAGAGAAAACATATATATTAAAGACGAGCATATCCTTTGCACATTTAAGTCCATAAAATTCGCCTTTTGATTCCCGATATTAAAAAATTCGAATTTACAGAGTAGTCGTAACTTCCCTGAAGACTCAGCATAAAAATCCCCTTATTAATTCGATCTTTAATCCATTGATAAGTTGGCTTTGAATCGGTCAATGTCATAGTTTAAAATCGACATTAAATCTGGCTTGAAATCTTCCTAGCAATCAGCTTGCTGACCGTTGCATAAAAATACCATCTTTCAAACTTTCTGACGCCAAACGTAAGATTGATGAAGTGGCCTCCAAGGGTTGACAATGTAAGGTTGAACATAAACGTAGGGTTCATGTTACTTTCTTCAAATGTAAGGTTGATCATAAACATAGGGTTGATCGTCTATACTTTTTCTTCAACTCTCAAATGTATGATAAAAGATCCATAATTTAACTTGATCCATACTTATCCAAGAACGTATAGTTGTTTACAAAAGTATGGTTGATGAACCATACTTTTGAGAAAAAAACATATCGTTTAGTACTTACATACGGTTCTCCTTTCATACTTTGTTGATAACCCAAACATAAGGTTCCTTCCTAACGTAAGGTTCTTCTTCCATATTTTACTGATAACATATGGTTGATTAACCATAATTATCCCCAATCTAAAAAATTATACATTCTTTTCATCCTTACGGTACGTTTATCCTCATACGGTATGAACAGTGAATCCAGAACACGCTAAAGCGGATTCTGAATAAGTAGCGCATGAATAGTGTTTCCAGAACGTGCTAAATGCGAATAAATTAATGATAAATTCTCATAATTTCAAGAGTAAGATAAATTAATAAATTCCTACAAAATTCTAAATAAAATCATTAGAAAATAATTAAGGGTATTTGTGAGAATCAAAATTATCATAAAGAGACAGAGTCTTATTTTCAATAATCCCCCCCTTTAAATAACATTATTATGTATTGTTGAAAACAATAATTTCCTCAACATGAGTCACATCCCAGATTGTGAGTTTATATCTGGATGATCAGAGGATTTTTCAGATGGACTTCCCTCCAGCGGTTGATCATTTCAGGGATGTCTTCTCGAACGACATTTCATGCCTACCTCTAGAGTGTGAGTGTGTTTTCTCTATTGATCATATTCTGGGAGCAACACCAGTATCCATTCCTCCTTATAGGATAGCTACACTTGAGATACAGGAGCTCAAGTGACATTTAGAGGAGTTACAGTAAAAGGTTTTTATCTAACCCAATGCTTCTCCTTGGGGTTCTCCAGTCCTTTTTGCAAATAAGGCGGACGGTTCCCTCAGACTCTCTGTGGATTATCGAAAACTGAACCAGTTGACGGTCAATAACCGATATCCCTTAACAAGGATTGATGATATTTTTTATCAACATCGAGGTGCAAAAGTGTTCTCTAAGATTGACTTGAGATCTAGATACAATCAGTTGCTTGTTAGACCGTTTGATATACCTCTCACAACTTCACGAGTAGGCATGGTCTCTATGATTACAAGGTTATTCCATTCGGACTCACAAATGCACCAGCAGTTTTCATGGCTCTGATGAATCGTGTGTTCCATCCTTATCTGGATTCTTTTGTGGTAGTATTTATGGAAGATTTATTGGTGTACTCTCACAATCGACACGACCATGCCACCCATCTTGAGATCATGCTAAGTGCACTGAGAGAACATCTTCTATATTCTATGTTTTCAATGTGCCACATTCGAATTGACCAGATTCACATCCTAGGTCATATCATCTCAGATGAAGGAGTTGTAGTAGACCTAGAAAAGGTGAGATAAGTTGTTTCTTTGGAGCAGCCTAAGAACATGTTTGAGATACAAAGTTTCTTGGGGCTGGCTGTTAGATACATGAGTTTTATACAGGACCTCTCCCGCTTAGTAGTTCCGTTGACTGATTTGACTAAGAAGGGTGTGAAGTTCATTTGGTCAGAAACATGTGAGACAGATTTCCAGGAGGTGAAGGGACGGTTGACATCAGCACCAATCCTGATACTCCCAGAACAAGGGAATAGATATATAGTTTATTGTGAAGAATCATGTATTGTGATGGGAGCTTTGTTGATGTAGGACGATCGTGTTGTTGGGTACGGGTCTCGGAAGTTGAGGCCACATGAGAGAAATTACCCGACGCATGACCTCGATTTGGCTACAGTTGTTCATGATTTGCATTGTTGGAGACATTATCTCTTAGGAGAAGAATTTTTGGTTTTCGCTGACCACAAAAGTCTTAAGCATATCATTATTTAGTGTGACTTGAATCTGAGACAGTAAAGGTGGATCGAATACCTTCAGTCCAACGATTTTGAGCTTTCCTATACACCTAGTAAGGGTAATGAAGTTGATGATGCACTGAGCAGCAAGACTCAGACACAGGCAGTTCATGATGCCATTGGTGAGTGGCAGCTTATGGCTTTGATCTCTTAGATGCATTTGGAGGTTCACTTCTGTTAGGGGAAAACTATCTTTCATATTTAGCTGTGACTTCTACTATCCTAAATAAAGTGAGGATGAGGCATCTATCTGATTAAGAAGGCCTAGTTCTATGGTAGTCGGTGGAAAGTGAGGGCCCTCCTCCTAGGTGGACGATAGGCGATGATGAGGTAATGCATTTCTATGGACGAGTGTGGGTTCAATGGGATATACAAGAGGAGTTGATGCGGGAGTTTTATGCTTCAGCTTGGGAAGTTCATCCTGATGTTACCAAGATGTACCATGACTTGAGATGTCAGTACTGGTGGCCCGGTATTAAGAGAAAAGTTTCCGGTTTTGTTATGATATGTTCCACCTGTCAGCAGGTGAAGACAGAGCATTAGAGGCATGCCAGACTGTTACAGTAGTTAACCATTCCAAAGAGGAAATGACATGATGTCGTGATGGACTTCGTGACTGGGTTTTCGAGGACACCTCAAGGCAATGATGTCGTGTGGGTTGTTGTGGACAGACTCACGATGGTAGGTCCCTTTTTCCGATCAAGGAGACCTTCCGTGTGGATGATCTCAGAAAACTGTATATCCAAGAGGTTGTATGTATTCATGGGGTTCCACGTACTATCATTTCAGATAGGGATGTCCATTTTATGTCTCGTTTCTGGTAGAGTTTTCAGAGGGAATAGGGTACACAATTGCTTCTGAGAACAACTTACCACCCTCAGACCGATGGTTAGTCAGAGCATACAATAAAGGCGCTATAGGACATTTTACGTGCATGCATCCTTGACATTGGGGGCTCTTGAGAGAAGCATATTCCCCTAGTCGAGTTTTCATATAATAATAGTTTTTAAGAAACTATTGAGATGGACCTTTATGAGGATTTATTTGGAAGTCCATGTTGATCAAATATGTGCTGGATGGGGGATGGTGAGGCAGCTTTACTGGGACCACGTCTCGTGCAGGAGACTTCTGAACAGGTCCAGTTGATTTAGAAGCGGATGGCTACTACACAGTCCCGTCGGAAATCTTATGTTGTTCGCCGCAGACGAACCTTGGAGTTCATGGTCGGGGATCAGGTTTTCTGGCATGTCTGACCAAGGTAGGGACACAGGTGAATCAGTAGACAGGGTAAACATTCACTGAGGTATGTTGGTCCATTTTATATTATAGAGATAGTCAGGCCAGTTGCCTATCGGTTTCATTTACCACAGAGGTATCGGGCCATGCATGATATCTTCCATGTATCTCAGTTGCGCCTCTATCATTCAGACCCATCTCAAATCTTTCAGTAGGAGGAGGTTGAGTTTCATGTCGATGCATCCTTTGAGGAGAATACGATTCGTATCATGGATAGGAGCACAAAGGATCTCCAAGGCCGGATAGTTCCTCTCATACGGGTTCTACAGAAGCATGGTCGAGTGCAGGATAAAACCTAGGAGTGGGAGACCGACTTACATACTCAGTGGCCAGAGTTGTTCTGAGCCTTATCTTCTCCACCCTTGGAAGGGAAATTCAGGGACGAATTTCTTTAAGGGGGGAAGTTTGTAAGAATCGGGTTCTTTTCATGAGGTATTGGTTTCTTCTTTTCTCTTTTCCTCAATGTTTTTTAGAAAATAAGGAAAATAGGAGAAAATACTAAATTTTGCGACTACAGGTCGTGTACTTTTTTACACGCCATGAATTTTGGCCATGTGGATTGAGTACACATGGCATGTAGGCTGGTTGATGATGATGGGTGTAAAAATCGACTACATGCCACATAGTTGGTACTTACATGACATGTATTCTTTCATCAGGAAAATATTAAGGTGGTGCCCTGCTGAGCGATTGTACATGCCATGTACTCCGGTATTACATGTCATGTACTCATGTTAACAGATGAGCAGTGCCACGCTGGCGAGAAGCCACCAAAGGAACTGTTAAAAAATGAAAACAACACGTCGTTTTCTCAACAATACATGACGTGTAGTCTGTTTTTTTTTCGCTTAAAATGGGAAGTCGCCTCCCCTATTCAATGGTAAGTCTTAGAACCAGAGGAGAACTCAGGAGGGACGACCGGAGCTTTGTATTTCACCCAATCAGACACCGGGAATCCGTTTCCGCCTCCTTCGATCTCGTTGGAACCACACGGGTGAGTTCTTCCTTCTCCTTGTGTAGCTCTTGCCAATTATTCCTATAATGGGAGTTATTTATGTTTTAAAGGGTATTCTTTTACCTCATATATATATCATTATTTTATGATTCGAGGAGTGTCGTTGACGTATACCGAACAGGGGAGATCGAAGTTGGTGTTCTAGTGTTTAAATTCCAACTGTTGTGCATTTTTGTTTACCGTTGTCCTACGAACACATGTTGGGGTGTCATATGGCTGAGGCCTTTGCTGAAAATATATCTATAAATGTTTAGATAATGTAATTGAATGTTTAAACTACTGTTTGGGGTCACTTCTTGGATCCAAGACCACCCCGGGGGTGCGTTCCTCTGTTTAGCCATTTGGCCAGGATACCCATGGGAATACCATAATGTTTAGCATGATTTAAATTTCCTTTAGAGGTATTTTATATAATTTCCTTCTTATATGTTGGGATCGGCCCGGTTACTTACACCTGAGGGTAGTGTTCTATTTAGCCTGAGGGCAGTGTTCTATTTAGCCTGAGGGCAAGGTTCTGAATAGCCTGAGGGGAACTCCATTCACGCCTGAGGGAAGTAGATTCTGTGCATGATGGGGATACATCGTATGCCTGAGGGAAATATCTATTCTGTCTGAGGGAAATTAGTTGTGGGTTGTGACTCTGATTAATTGAGGTCATGGTTTGTATGTCTGAGGACAGTGTTATCATAAAATGTTCACCATGGTGATTTTTATATGTTATACCCGAAAAGTTAAATCACAATCTTGGCATTGTGAAATGAATATTAAAATGTAAATATAACTGGTAAAGTTAGTTACTTTTGAGTACTTCTTAGTTTATTTCATAGATTACTGTACAATATTGTTGCACATTTTCACAGATAGTTGGGCATGTGCCTTTGCTGGGTGCCTACTAGGAATTATTTCTCACACCCTGTTTGGGGTCATTTCTCGGCACTAGACAGATTACATTTCTGCAGGTATGGATAAGGGTAAGGGTCCCTATACAGGTACATTAGTGTTGATAAGGTGTAGGGGAGCATGGGACCGAGCTCAGGCTCGTGATGCTGTCAGGTGTTCTGTTTTGTAATGGTGTTCATGTACGTTCCTTTGTATCATATTGTACTGATGTGTAACATGTTCTGGAAGTTTTCGTAGAATTAGTGACATGCTACATTACTATATATATGATTGCTGGTACTCTTTTATTTTAGTTGATCATTTCAGTTTTATATTGTTTACTGCTTCCGCTTTTGTATGTTATTTATCTTTTCCGCTGCACTACACTTTGACAAATGAGGGCATAGTTTCCCCACTATAAGACATGGTCCCTCGCTGCTAGTCGGTAGCCTTTGGCGTTTGGGAAAATGGGCTTGTGGTCATGTGACTAACCGGTTTCGGGGCAACCATTGAGTGAAAAATAGGAACTGGGACGTTACAGTAATAATATGTGTAAATTGATTTTGTGGAATGAATATGGGGTTATGAAATCTGTTTGGTTCTAATTCCTATATTCATTGTAATATATATATATATATGGCATGATATACATGAAGATGTGTGAATTTGTGAAAATAGAATAATATGTGTGTATGTGTGTTTAATTGTATATAATCACAATTAAACAGGAGAATAATTTGAATTCAAATTTTTTTATTTAAACATGATATTAAAATGGTGTTTTAGAGGGGACACTTTTTATGGAGAATTAATTATTTTCATTCTTTTCCATGTAATATTTTATATCAATTTTTTATAAAATTCCTTATTTAGGTGTGATGAAAATGTCTAATTAGCACCATTGAAACTTTTTCTGGAATGTGGAAACTACTTTGATGGATTCCACATGAATTATGGAATAAAAATACTTATCGAAATTCAATGATTGTATTGTTCAAGGTATGGGATTATGTAATACTTATGTGTAAGTAATAATGAATTAGGTTTTTTCTAAACTGGTGTTCAAATGGGAGGAAATATGATTTTTTTCATTCATGTTTAATTACTTCATTTTTGTTTATGTATATTTAAAATTATATCTTCCATTTGTATATTCAGGGATGTAATGGGTATTGAAGAGATAACTCCTTTTACCCATACTTCTCATGTTATGTTTACCTCTCAATCTCATGTCCCCCATATATAAAATGTTCTTATTATATCATTATGCCACTCAGTTAAGCCAGGTGTAGAAATACCAATAGTTTGGGAAGAGATTTAGAAAAATAATTATATTATTTTATTATTTTATTAATATGGTCATGTTATAGTCTATCACATATTCTTATTGGTTCCCATTCAATAATTGGTTATTTTTTAAAGTGGATTATCATTTTTTAGTTGCAACTTTATTTTAGATAATGTTTTATTATAAAAATTATTTATAAATGGAATTTCCAAATGATTATTTACAATATATTTTTATAGTGAGGAAATTTCATTGAATATATCATTTATATTTAATTAAATAATAAATAAGGTTTGGAAAAATATTTTTTTATTAAATGTAATCATGTATGAAAAATATATAGTCTTTTAAAGTATTTAAGAATAGATTGAGATAGATTCCTTATATAAGGTAACAAATATGGAAAAGAGGGTGTTCTTATACTACATATTTTTACCCTCATGCATTTATCATTTTAGGTTTTCATATTTTTATTCATTTATGATTTCTCATAGAGTAATTGATGATTTAGTTTGGGATGGACTTTTAATATGAGACCTATAGGATAGTTTGACCAGATAATTGGTTGTTCAATTTTTTAAAATTTTACCTCAAATTCAATGTAGGCCTCTTTCTACATCTTATTATTAGAGTTGATGTAATATTATAGTGGTTGTGTATATGAATATGGTGGGATTTATTTATTCAAGTGAGGGAGAATGAGATGACTAAAATAATTTTTTCTATTAGATTTACTTCTTTTATATCATTCTATTTGATATATATTGCCAAACAATTTATTCTTCATTGTGGATTTATGAATGACATATGGGTCATGCTAAAATTTTTATTATTATCCATTTTATTTTTTCATATTTATATTATAGTATATATCATTCCCATGTGTTATTTTGTAGATTTCCAAGAACATGTGCCACCCTGTGGGGATCAGAAGCACCATTGGTCCCATTTGTGGGGAAACTCATTGATCTAATGGATAAGTAGATTGGGTTGGTTTGTAAAACTATCTTTTTATATGTCATTCCAATATAATTTCCAATTACGCATTTGTTTTCAATTATTCAATAAAATCAATATTCATATGTTAGTGGATCAATTTTCCATATATGATTTAGTTTGGTTACTATATTGGTTTTTTTCATGGTTTCATCAACTCCAAAATATTAATCATTTTATAAATATCATATTTTTTCATTATATCAACCATTAAATATATAAATTTTATAATGTTATTATAAATGAATTGTATCGCTTTATATAGATGATATTTCCTATGCAAGCTCACACTACAAAAAAAATCCATTAATAGCACTGGTTTATATCAGCACTGAAAAAAATTGTTGATACATAGAATCATTATCAGAACTAAAACAAATATTTAAAAAATTAAACCTTTTATAAAAACCTTTCTTTAGAGCTTGTGAAATATACCCTTTATAATCACTTTTAGTACTTATAAATGGTTCCCTTTATCAACATTATATTTTTATCACCGATAAAGAGTTCCATTATTCATACCTATATTATTAGATCTCATAAAGGGATCCTTTATAAACATTTTTTTATTTCTGATAATGGATACAACAAATAAAATGAAATAAATAAATAAATAAATAATGACATTATTAAAAAAATTTAAAAAATTTATTAATTAAATAATCATTGAAAGAAAATTAGTAAATTGATTATTATATATATAAATTATAAATAATAATAAATTTTATGTATTATACATATAGATATTTGAAAATTATAAAATATACATAATAATAATGAAAAATATGTAAATTGAGAAAAATATTAAACATTTTCTTAATTACATAATTTCTGATCATGTTAATAAATTGTATATGTTAAATATATAAATATATTTGAATGTATATTAGTATGATTTATATATTAAAAAATATTTATTTTCATTATATTAAATAGTAATATTTTTAATAAATAATGGATTATTAATAAAAATTAATATCAATTAAAAATATTGACTAATTGGATATAGTAAGGGATAAAATTTATTATCCTTTAAATTTTCAATATAACATATATCAAATATGTGTTAGATTGATTTAAAATAAAAGTAATTAATGAATTTTTATATACAACATAGACACAGACAACATATCCATTTTATTATTTTTGTTAAAGTGTAGTGATTTTAAAAAATCTCAATATCACTAATTTTTAACATGCATTCACATAAAATTAAATATTCATTAATAATGTTAAAATATATTTCAGAAAAAATATCAATGAATAAATATATTTAAATATGTACATTTACATTTTTTTTACAATTTTTTATTAATAATTAAAAATAAATACCGATATCTTAATAGTATTTCAATAATTATAAATAAACTATATTATAATTAAATAATTATAAAATTATTAAAAATATATTTAAATAAATATTATATTTACTATATTTTTATTTATATAATTTTTTTAAATATATATATATATATATATATTTCTACAAAAAAAAATTATTTGTAAATATATTTATAAATACTTATTAGCAATTATGTAATCAGTGTTGATTGAAATATTATTTTTCAGCACTTTTTAGGAGGAATTGATAAATGGGTCTTGATCAATTTAAAAAACCCTAACCAGTTGTGAACCCATCGCGATATCAAATGCATTATACTAAAGCCCCCCCCCCCCATTATTGGTGCTCCTCCTCAGTTAATCGAAGCTCAACTCAAGAATCAATGAAATCCAAGTCTAAAATTCAAGGATCTAAATATTGAAGGGCCAAAGAAATCCATGTCTCGAATGTGATCATTAATCAAAATTCTCTTGAATGGGAGTGATTTTATACTTCCTCTTAAGAAAAATGAGGTGTAATAAATCAATGATTCAGGTCGTGGTGGATGATGTTTTTACAAATATTAGTGTTTTTAGTTTCATATTTTGGACATTTGTTCATAGAGATCGTCCATTTTTATTCATTTAATTTTAAGAGTGTGAAAATCTAAACAATGAGCCTTCCTTGTTTTTCTCCCAAGCCATATGAGCATCACCTTCCTTATCAACTATAGTTTTGAATTAATGTAGGAAATTTTTTAGATACTATTTTATGTATGTGGTTGTGTAGATGAATCAAGGCTTATTTTAATTTGATAAAGAGTTTAATTAACCATATGGTCTAAGAATCATTATAATTAACATCATCTATATCATTTTTTATGTTTTAATTTACATGATGGTGGTTGGGTAGCCTATGAGACAACTTCATGTCTTATTAAACTGACATGTTTTATTTTCTCTTTGTGTAGTACAGACATTATATGTAGATTGATGTTTTCTAGATCTGTTATTTTTCTAATTACACATATATATATTATTTATGTAAGGGTATTCCAATTTGAAAATGTGACCTCATGATAGTTTTTCCGTCTTAGTATAGGCTAGTTTGGATGGGATATATGTTTTAAAGGATGGTGTATTTTTCACCCTTTTTTGTGATATATATTGTTGTATTGTATTATTTATATGTGTTAATTAATTGATGGACCTCCCTATAATTTCAATGATGGGTCAATCTATGTTAGATGGAATCCCTATAAGCCTTATGATTGGTATATTGGATATGAATAAATCACTAGATTCTTTGGGATGGGTTGGTTTGATGATATGACATCCCAATAGTCATGTTATGATTTCAAATATTTGATATTCCATAAATTTTAAATGTAATAATTCTTTAGGTTTCTAAAAAACATGTTCCAAAAATATAATGGATGTTACCAAATTCTGTCTATTTCAAAAAAATAGGAATTCATCATTTTAGGTCTATATGTATTAGTTCCACCCCTTGGAATCACTTATTACTTTCCATGTATATGAAATAAATCAATATCTACTAAAATGTTTTTTATACATTTTTGTATCTTCTAGTTGATTTAATTAGATTTTATTATTCTTTTTTATCATATTTGGGTTTCTAATTACCCCATTATTAATTTATTACATTTTCATTTGTTTATGGGATTTAAGAAATACCTTATGTGAGTTAAATAATAGTCATAATTACAATTTAATTCTTGACACTCATCTCCAATCTATTCTATAGGCAATTGTAATCCTCATAAAATTAATCTCTTGAACAGTTATTATTGCAATTTATTTCTTTAAACTCATAACCAATCTCTTTTATTTTACTTGTACTACTCTGATAGTCAGTCATCCCATGGGTGACTACTGTTTATAGTATTTTATGAAACATAGGTAAATATACCCAAGAAATGGAGAATGTTTGTAAAATAACAAAATGAAATGATAAATTTCTAGTAGAGAAGTTGATGAGGATGAAAATTTTCAATAAAAATCACATTTGAATGAAGTTATAGAATAGCCTCTTCTTTATTGGAGTAATACTATTCATAAATTCCACTACCCATTTTCTTCAACATAGTGAAATTCATTGAGACAGTCCATGTTTATTTTCCAATTTATAATTGGATATAAAATTCAACATTGATATTGAATAACTTATATATATTTTTTATTATCTATATAAAATTAAAATTATATGAATCCAATAGGATGTGTATGAATCAAAAATTGATTCCCGCTAGTCATTTGATAAAAGTGTTTAAAGAAGGAAATAAATAGATCAACATGATTAAAATATTGCATGCATACATTATAAAACACTATTTCTTTGAATATTGTATTGATAATAAATGAAATAACTCCTTCACATTGTGCAAAATATGTTCATTTACAAAATATTTTTGATTAGATCATTCATTTAAAAATTTGATGAAAATTCCTAATTTACACTTTTAAAATAAATTGTAGCATTTCACACATAAATATTTCAATACGAATTATTTGAACATAATAGTTTGTTATAATGTTTCTCACATAATTTTTAAAGACTCAGAAATTTCAAGGAATTTTTTTCTCTTAATTTTATTTCAAATTTTACAAGAACACAGTTTCTGACGGCACCTGATTCTGAGGCCCGGTGTTCCCAGAATCATTTTCTGAAGTTTAGCTCGTGTACGTTCAGTGAACGAACGATCGGGTTTTCTTAACCATTCAACCGGTGCTCGGAATCGAAATCTGAGGGCACCGATGGAATCGCAGCACTAGTAATTTCTTAGAAACACCTTTTCCAGAGTTGCATTTTCTCGAGTGTGGTTACTAAAATTTTGGGTTAAGTAAATGAATAAAATAAAATAGGGCATCCAATTTATTTTATTTAGAGTTATATTACCTAAGCTAAGTCGTTGAAGTGGGACCCACTATATCCTACTCCACTAGGTAGTATATTTGTGGGGTGGGGCCCACACGAGCCCCACCTTTTCAACTTCCACGAAACCCCCACCTTGATTAAGGTAACGCACCCGCACCCCCCTTTTCAAATGTAATTCAACTCTTGCGTTTAAACTTTATAATAAACGCCTCTTTTAATTGGGCAGTTTAAAACATTGCAATTAATTGAGTTAATTGTTTGATTCGTTTTTGAATTTTAAAATGTTTGGCGTGAGTAATAAAATAAGGTAACCCTTATTTTATTGTGGTTGCCTTGGTTGTGTGGGAGGATTTTGGAGAGAACGGCTCAATGTCTTGGAGTTCTTCATCCTCGACGAAGAACATGAAGAACGCCGGATCCTCAGAGATCGATGATGCGACGCTAAAAAATCTTTTCTCCACGACACTACGATCCTCCTTCCGTGACGTCTCCTTCTGCAACGTCTTCTTCCGTGACGTTCAATTCTGTGACGTCCCTTTCCGCGACAAACCACGTTCGATGACTACACTCGAGGTACGGAATTTGTTTTTTATTGTTAGTGAACCCTTGTTTACTTCCTTCTAAATCTAAGAACACGGATCAACTAAATATTAAGTTGATCCGCGAAGATTATGTTTTCGGATTAGGAATTCTTGATTTCTGGTAAAACTGTTTGGGTTGATTTCTTTAGTTCGTGAAAAATCCTTGTTGTTCTTCGTCTTTTGGGCTGCTTGCTACCAACATAACGGGAGGAGGTCGGGCCACACGAACACGGCCGACTCTACTCCCCTTTATTGTTTTGATTCATTGATGCACGAACACAGGGGGTGTGGTGCAACAAAACGACGCAGAAACAAGAAATAACGCGATGAAGAAGCGCGACGCCGTCGCGCCGCACCGCTGAGGACGAACGAAACCGCAGCCGGATTAGTGGCCACGGAGGCGATTGAAGACTCTGGTGGTTGATCATTGTGCGCGGAATTGGAAGGAGATGAAAAACAGGGCCGCAATGTAAATTTTAATCCATTGTAGTGAAGGTCGGGTCCTGGGAGGACCATTGGCAAAGGAGGGGAGAAAAACGGACCACCGGAGTGCATCCGGTGGAACGAGGAAAAAACCGCCGGCGCGCCTCGCCGGCACGGCAGCGCCCGACACGCTGCCGGGGAGGGCCACCACGACTGATGCCGCTGGTCCGACGACCGCGCGTGATTGAGGGAGGTGGGATGCGGCACTCAGCCACGTCCGTTGGCACGGGGCGGCCCCCACACGGGCCGCGGTCTCATTCAAGGGGGGGGGGGGCGCCCCCCCCCCCCGATATCTTGGGGTAGGGACCTCCGATCGATGCACCGTCAGTTGCGTAGCGAAACTTGGATCGAGACAGGTGTTTCAGAATATTACACTCAAGGTTTCGGAGAACTTTGAGTACAATCGGGTTGGTTCAGATACGAAATGAACCGGGCCCTCGGAACGAAAACAGTTATATCATAAGCACCGGACTTCTGATTGACGTGCTGTCAACTTTGTTGGATTCCTCTTGATTAGATGGAACTTTTGACATAATTCGCCTGAGTTTTGGTTGCAGTTGCATAGTGGCTGGGTTAGATTGTACCCGAAATCCAACTGGTCCCCTGGAATGGAATAGCTGATAACTTTCAGACTGGACATCCGTTTGACGAACCGTCAGCGGCATTGGTGATCACGTGAAGAAACGGTCCCTAAGAGTATACCCTATGAGAGTTCTGGGTACAGTTCAGATACAGTCGGGTTGGTTTTCACATGAAACCAACCGTTCCCCGGGGACAAAAAGGCTAATAACTCACAGACCGGGCGTCTGATTGACGCGCCGTCTATTGCGTTGAGACCCCTATGACAAGGCGGTCCTGTGAGATACTTATTTGTGGGACTTTGAGATACTTGGAATATCGACCTGTAGCTTGTGGAGAGGACCCTCCCGGAGACGAGCATTCGGAGTACGAAGACCTTGTAGCCGGCTGAGACCTGACGACTGCTTGACCGACTCGACTTGGAGTGAGTCGACTAGCCCAGTGGACGGAGCACTTCTTTGTTTGGGTGCAGACCCGTGGCGGACGGAGCACTACTGTGTGACAGTGCAGACCCGTGGTACTCGTCCGGTGAGTACCTCTGCAGGCTATTAGGGGGTGTGCACTAATGTGTTTGGGTGGCATACCCCGGTGGGAAGCACTACTGTGTTTGGGTGGCTGGCCCACGGTACTCGACAGGAGGAGTACCTCATTAGTGTTAGGTTAGTGAGCAGTACCTCAGAGTTGTGACATGAACACTGTACACTCCAGAGAAGGGGCTCTTCAGCAGTTATGGTTTTGATAATGGAAATCCTGGTATGAGCTGAGGCTATGACCTTTGTGTTTACCTCATGATTGAGATGGGTCACTTGATAACTTAGGTATATGTATGGGCATATACCTGGGTAGTGGTTATCCTTTGATTTCATAATCTTTGTGTTTCCTCATGATTGAGATGGTTTACTTGATAACATAGGTGTATGTATGGGCATATACCTAAGTAGGGGTTATCTGTTGAGATCTTCTTTGTGATTATTCATGTTGGTTTTAGAGAGACCTTGAGGGTCTCGGGGTCCCTACTGTGTATCGTTATACTCACCCCTGCACGGGCTATGCCTGCACCTCATTGTGTTGGTTCTAGACGATGGGTAGTGCTGATGGAGGCCGAGTGTTTTAGGACTAGACGGTATCCAGAGGTGGACTTCATGGCGAGACGACACTCAGAGGAAGTTTATGGGTGAGAGCGTTGTGGAGGCTATCTGTACCTACCCTTCAGGTACGATCCGTAGTGGACTATCCAGGAGATTTTCTATCTGTATCTACCCTTCAGGTAGGATCCAAGGAGGACGAACCAGGAGCTACTTCCTTTCTTCCAGTTTTTTGTCTTTTTCACTTGTACTTTCATTCAGTTGTAGCTGTACTTTCAATTGGGTTTGTATTCTGGCACATTTACTTTTCAGCACTTTCTTTTGTACTTGTGTTTTACTTCCGCTTTTAATCTATGGTGTTTTTTACTTTTATAAAGGAAATGCCTTCCCAGTTATCGGGATTTATGCCTTGGTGAAAGTCAAGAGCCCCTGGCCTATGGTAGGCAGGCTTGGGGTAGTCACGGCACGAGCCCTGAGGACGGGTCGTGACAAATTGGTATCAGAGGAGTTCATTTCTACCGCAGAACTTATAACTCTGATTTTTTCTTACTGTGAAGTGACAATGTCAAGAGTACCAAGTGTGATTTTCAGTTCAGGGAGTCCAGTGTTGGTGCGGGCGGCCGACGTATCCATACACCAAGACCTTGACAACTGATTTCTAACTTTGTGCATGAGAAAACTGATTGCGTGTGTGTTTTCAAAGCTTTTCCCTTAAAACAGCTCAAACCAGGTCCGCTCACCAGGTATAAATCGTTTGACTGTGTCACGTATGTTCCTTTTAGGATGCCTTTTCACGGACGACCAGCTAGAGCCCAGAGGGATGTGCGTGCTGACAGCCTGCCGAGCGATGAGGCTTCGGTACAGGGCCCTCTTACAATAGAGGAACCAGCAGAGGCACCATCGGTACTACCATACGTTGGGCCACCGATGCCACCAACCCCAATAGTAGGCGATGCACGCCACTTGAGCGCGCTGCACGAGTTCCAGCGCCAGAGGCCACCCAGGTTCCCGGGAGAGACGGACCTGCAGGCAGCTGAGGATTGGCTAGAGGCTGTGGTGAGAGTCTTCAGGTGAGTGGGGACGCTAGCAGACTTCATGGAGAACATTGCTTCCAGCCTTCTTCAGGAAGCATCAGGCAGGTGGTGGAGCCACTTGTTCCATTTTTGTGACGGGATGAGCTTCACATGAGAAGACATCAAGACCTTCTTCAGGGTGGAGTTTGTGCTAGTATCTCTACACCTCGAGCGCGTACAGGAGCGGCTGCCTTTGCCGCAGGATTTTCGATCAGTAGATGAGTCATCTGCGGGTAGTAGACAGATGATGCAGAGGTCCAAGAGGACCAAAGCCAGCCGTACGAGGAGCAGGAAGTGTTATGAATGCGGCGGGAAGGGTCACCTAGCACGTGACTATCCGACCCCCCGCATAGTCGATCCGCAGGCGTTGGAGGAGCCACCGAGGCAGAAGCAGCGGCGGTTGCTTGAGCAACAGTCGGACAGTGGACAAGGAAGTAAAGCTCCAATAGTAGGTGGATAGGATCGGAACTAGTAGATACGTCCCTTTTACTTCTAGTTCCATATTTCTGTTGTATTCGTGTCTTTGTACTATGAGCTGTAATAATAAAAAGACACTTATCATTGTGATGTTTGTTTTCCTATCCATCTGTTTGGTTGATACTGAGTGGTCCTTCTTAAGATTGTTTACATGACCCTCACTTTCGAGATTTCTACTAGAGGAGACCCAGTGACCTCACAGTGATGCTGACAGTGTGACTCGACCCTTGGATATGAGAGTGACAGTTGGATCTCTTGGTAGTAACATCGAGGCCTTAAGACGTCATCCATGGCATGAATACATCATTCATGTCAAGATTGACTTTATTAGGAAATGGGCCTGGTTCATCCAGGGGATGAGACCGAGTTTCTCTTTTCGGAAAAGGAGAAATTTTAGCAGCTCTTTCAGATTGTAGGCAAAGAAGGTACAGATCATCCAGGAGCGGATAAAGATTGAACAGTGCAGTAATAAACGGGAAACCAGTGCCAGTCTTAGAGACTTGGGCGTGTTAAATGTTTCAATAAGAGTAATCTTAAAGGAGAGATGAGTCTGCGAAGCAGTAGACGTGGAGGCAGATCTAGGAGAGCATCATGAGGTGGTGTATGTTTTAACATGCTACAACCACCCTCCTTAGTTGTCCCCGCCAGGCTCAGGGAGCTGGAGGGCAGGGGAAGAGAGTAGCTGCATGCGGTCTGGGAGAGTGACCTAATGGCTCTAAGAATGATTCGAGGGACAGTCTGTGTCCAATACTAGCTGACATAGTAACAGACGTTGATACGATTCATTCCTTCCTTCCACAAATCTTTTCCCAAACCTAGAGTTTCCGAAAAGCCGTAGACCTGACCCTCAAGTCTGGAGATACCTTGGGAGAAGACTCGATAATCTCACTTACGCTGCTGGTGTGGTCAGACCATCGAAGTGAGAGTTTCGGTAGGAATCTCTCGGTGGAAGTGTCGAGGCCTTATGACGTTGGGTTGAGTATGGAATGGGCAATCAGAGTTCATAAACAAATTGACGGTATTAGGCTAAAAGGTTGTGGTTTAACTACGACGTCGGGATGGGTTTTCCTTGGTCAGTGAAAAGGAAACCCTAGGCAGCACAAGATAAACTCATGCACAGGAGGTTGTGACCGATCACTCTTGAGTCGGTCAACCTTACCCTTGTGGCAGCAGTCGTTTTGAGTTTCAGTTATAACAGGAATTGGCAACCTCTAGAGTTCGAGGATGACGATCACTGTGTTATACGGTTCTCACCTCGATGAGGTTTACAGAGATGTGGTCGAGGCGAAAAGTTATCTCTGAGGTTCAACGGACCTTTCTAGGTTCTCAGCTGTGTAGGCGAGGTGGTTTACCGCTTGACCCATCCACCTCAGTTGCACCAGGTACAGGACGACCTCCATGTATCTCAACTGAAGAGATACGTGCATAATCCTTCACACATCATCGATCTCAGGGAGTTGGACGTCGATGACAGGGTGATATACATAGAGATTCCAATGCGCATCGAGGATAAACAGGAGCTGGTCCTACAAGGATGGTCGATTCCTCGGGTGTGATTTCAATAGTAGTACGGGAACCTCCAGGTAAGCACATGGTAGCGGAAGGCTCAGATGTGTGCTCAGTACGACTTTTGTAACCCTAGTTTGTGTTAAAGATTTACGAGGACGTAAAGCCCTGAGTTGGGAGTAATGTAATGACCAGAAAATTTCATGGAAATTTTTTTTCTTAATTTTCTTTGCAATTTTTCAAGAACGCAGTTCTTGACGGCACCTGATTCTGAGGCCCGGTGTGCCGGGAATCATTTTCTGAAGTTTAGCTCAGGTACATTCAGTGAATGAATGAGCGGGTTTTCCTAACTTTTTAACCGGTGCATGGAATCGAAATCTAAGGGCACCGATGGAATCGCAGCACTGGTAATTGCTTAGAAACTCCTTTGCCGGAGTTGCATTTTCTCGAGTGTGGTTACTAAAATTTTGGGTTAAGTAAATGAAGAAAATAAAACAGTGCAAGCAATTTATATTATTTAAATTTATTTAACCTAAGCTAATTGGTTGAAGTTGGACCCACTATATCCTACTCCACTAGGTATGATATTTGTGGGGTGGGGCCCACACAAGCCCCACCTTTTCAACTTCCATGAAACCCCCACCTTGATTAAGGTAACGCACCTGCACCCCCTGTTTTAAATGTATGTCAACTCTTGAGTTTAAACTTTATAATAAACGCCTCTATTAATTGGGCGGTTTAAAATGTTGCAATTAATTGAGATAATTGTTTGATTCATTTTTGAATTTTAAAACGTTTGGCATGAGTAATAAAATAAGGTAACTGTTATTTTATTGTGCTTTCCTTAGTTTTGTGGGAGGATTTTGGAGAGAACGGCTCAAGGTCTTGGAGTTCCTCTTCCTCGACGAAGAACGCGAAGAACGCCTGATCCTCGGAGATCGACGACGCGATGCCGAAAAATCTTTTCTCCATGACGCGATGATCCTACTTCCGTGATGTCTCCTTCCACGACGTCTTCTTCTACGACGTTCAATTCCGCGACGTCCCTTTCCGCGACAAACCTCGTTCGACGACTACGCTCAAGGTAGGGAATTTATTTGTGATTGTTAGTGAACCCTTGTTTACATCCTTGTAAATCTAAGACCGCGGATCAACTAAATATTAAGTTGATCCGTGAAGATTATGTTTGCAGGTTGGGAATTCTTGATTTCGGGGAAAATTGTCTGGGTTGATTTCGTTAGTTCGTGAAAAATCCTTGTTTTTCTTCGTCTTTTGGACCGCTTGTTACCAACTTAATGGGAGGAGGTCGGACCGCACAAACACGGCCGACTCTCCTCCCCCTTTTTTGTTTTGATTCATTGCATCACGAACAAAGGTGGCGCAGTGCAACGACACCGCGTGGAATAAAGAAATAATGCGACGAAGAAGAGCGGTGCCGTCGCGCCCCGCAATTGAGGCCGAACGAAACCACAGCCAGAGTCAGGGCCGCGGAGGCGATTGAAGACTCCACTAGTTGATCGTTGTGTGCGGAATTGGACAGCGATGGAAAACGAGGCTGAAAGGTAAATTTGAAGCCTCCACAATGATGTCCAGGTCCCGGGATGACCGTTGGCGAAGGCGGCGAGCAAAACGGACCACCAGAGCGCGTCCGGTGGTCCGCGGAAAACACCATCGGCGCGCCGCCGGGGAGGGACACCGCGGAAGCCCGCAGGTCCCGCAACCACGCATTACTGAGGGAGGCGGGACGCGGCACTCAGCCACATCCATTGGAAAGGGGAGTCCCCCACACGGGCCACGGTCTAATTCAAGGGGGGCGGCACCCCCCCCTTTGCGCATCCACTTGGCCGTTTTGGTCGAGCCACCTGGTCGGGCCAGTGCGCCAGGCCGGGCTGGGCCCAGGCCGAGCCGAGCCACGCCAGCCGGGCTGGGCCGTGCCCTAGCGGGCCGGACCCAGACCCAGGTCTGGTCGACCCGGTTCGGGCCGACCTAGGGGGTCCCGGACCGGATCGGTTTGGGCCCGAAACCCCCACTTCCGGACCTTTTTCGGTCTTTCGCCCATATCATAGGGTACAGACCTCCGATCGATGCACCGTCAGTTGTATAGTGATCCTAGGATCGAGACAGTTGTTTTAGTATATTACACTCAAGGTTTCGGAAAACTATGACTACGTCCGGGTTGGTTCGGATACATAACCAACCGGGCCCTCGGAGCGGAAACAATTATATCTTGAGTTCTGGACATCCGATTGACGTGTCGTCGACTTTGTTGTATTCCTATTGATGAAACAGAAAATTAGGCATACTTATTATGAGTTTTGGTTGCAGTTGGATAGTGTACGGGTTGTACTGTACCCGAAATCCAACCAGGCCCCTAGAACGGATAATCTGATACTGGACGTCCGTTTGACGAACCATCAGCGGTGTTGGTGATCGCGTGGGGAAAAGGTCCCTACGAGTATACCCTATGAGAGTTCGGGATACAGTTGAGATATGGCCGGGTTCGTTTACACACGAAACCAACCGGGCCCCGGGGACGAAAAGGCTAATAACTCACAGACCGGGCATCCGATTGATGCGCCGTATGTTGCGTTGAGACCCATACGACGAGGCGGTCCTGTGAGATACTTCTGCATGGGTCTTTGAGATACGTGGAGTATCGACCTGTAGCTCGTGGAGCGGACCCTCCCGGAGTTGAGAGTTCAGAGTACGAAGACCGTGTAGTAGGCTGAGACCTGACGATTGCTTTACCGACTCGACTTGGAGTGAGTCGAATAGCCCAGTGGATGGAGCACTACATTGTTTGGGTGCAGACCCATGGTGGAAGGAGCACTACTGTGTGATAGTGCGGACCCTTGATAATCGTCTGGAGAGTACCCCTTCAGGCTATTAGGGGGTGTGCACTACTATGTTTGGATGGAATACCCCGGTGGGAAGCACTACTTTGTTTGGGTGGCTGGCCCATGGTACTCGACATGAGGAGTACCTCAGAAGTCTTAGGTTAGTGAGCAGTACCTCAGAGTCATGACAGGACCACTGTACACTCCAGAAACAGGGCTCTTCAGCAGTTACAGTTTCGATAATGGAAATCCTGGTATGAGTTGAGACTATGACCTTTGTGTTTACCTCGTGATTGAGATGGGTCACTTGATAACTTAGGTATATGTATGGGCATATACCTGGGTAGTGGTTATCCGTTGATTTCATAATCTTTGCGTTTCCTCACGATTGAGATCAGTTACTTGATAACTTAGGTGTATTTATGGGCATGTACCTAAGTAGTGGTTCTTTGTTGAGATCTTATTTGTGGTTATCAATGTTGGTTTTAGAGAGACCTTGAGGGTCTCGGGGTCCCTACTGAGTATCATTATACTCACCCCTACACGGTCTATGCCCACACCTCGTTGTGTTGGTTGCAGATGATGGGCAGTGCTGACGGAGGCCGAGTGTTCGAGGACTGGACAGTATCCGGAGGTGGACTTCACGGCGAGACGACACTATGGGGAAGTTGATGGGCGAGAGCGTTGTGGAGGCTATCTGTACCTACCCTTCAGGTAGGATCCGTAGTGGACGATCCAGAAGATGTGCTATCTGTACCTACCCTTCAGGTAGGATCCGAGGAGGACAACCCAGGAGCTACTTCCTTTCTTCCAGCTGTTTGTCTTTTTCTCGTATACTTTCGTTCAGTTGTAGCTGTAACTTCAGTTAGGTTTGTATTCTAGCCCATTTACTTTTCAGCACTTTCTTTTGTACTTAGTGTTTTACTTCCGCTTGTACTCTGTGGTGTTTTGTTTACTTTTATAAAGGCAATCCCTTCCCAGTTATCGGGATTTACGCCTTGGTGCTAGTCTCCAGCCCCTGGCCTATGGAAGGAGGGCTTGGGGTAGTCACGGCATGGGACCAAGGATGGGTCGTGACATAATTGGATAAAAATTTAATTCAGGACAATAGAGCTAGAGAGTGCATTTGGATGGAGTAAATAGTCTATTGAGGCCATGGTGGGCTTGACACACGATATTGGACATCACTTTAGTGTTTTATCCATATCGTCTACATACCTACATGTATGGAGCCCATATTTTTAGAGGGGATCGAAAACCCAATTTATAACATATTATCTTACTGAAATAACATCTAATTCATGCATTTGGGTGGTCACGAAGGCTGTGAAATTGGGATTAAAATATTTGGCCGAATATTCTCATTCACACTTGAAACCACATTGAACCTAGCCACTCCACCACTCTATTAACTGGTGTTTTTACGGTTTAGTTGGGTTGGGACGTTCATTGTAAGATTTAAGGAAGAGGAGGATCAGTTTCACCAAATTGTCCAACCATTTTAATAGGGGTAGCTCTTGAGTCAAGGATCCACTAATCGAAGCCTGTTTCTATTCTTTATGTTGTAATGTTTTTATTTGTATGTTAAAATTCATTGTTCATCTTTTATTTCTTATATTTTCTTCTGTTTTTTAAATTATCTTCATCTGTATTCATCATAATTGGGTTGGATTCAATATTGAAGATGACATTGGGTTCCACCCTTCCAATCCTTTGCTCATGCAAAACGTCTCCACGATGACCACACCTCCCATGGAAGAGTAGTAGTTTTAGAGATCGATCTATCATCTATCTATTATTTTAATTATTTTGAATCAATGAGATACTATAATTCAATTAATTTGATCCGTGAATTGAGTTTTTTAATTATAAAAAACTAAGCAAGCAATTGATCAATTATCACATAAACACGCGAGGTCGAGTATTGTGTAAATTGTGAGAGCGCAAATTTAATCAGTAAAAAAAAGACTACATTGGATAAATTTTTAGAGTTAAAATATAATATTTAATCTCATTTCATCATAATTTTAAATAATAGTCATTTTCTTTAATTTACCACTAACCATAAGCTATCCCTAGAACACAAATCAAAGAAGGGTGTTGTGATTACATGTTTTGAATACATCCTTGGGATTATTTCTCTTCATATTTGTGGTAAAGATAATTCGGGTAGGGTTCGGTGGTTAAAAAATTCGGGAATCATAATTAGGTGGATATTAATTTAAATGATAATGATTAATATGTAATTGAAGAGTTAGAGTTATATCTATTACGTCTTTAAAATATTTTCTAAAAACATATTTTTGTTGGGTATTTTTAATCGAACTTCATTTCAAAAATAAAAACTAAAATATTATACAATCTTCTTCCAGCAAAAATATTCTAAATTTATGAACATTATAACCCCGACACTTATTTTCAAGTAGTTTTATTATTCATTTTTTATTTTTAATATACCTTTAATAAGTTGTTAAATTTACTTCCTCCTTTGAGAGATGACCTTGGTTAGCCACTTTTCTGCACCTATGTACCAAAAATTCACTAACTATTTGAGGGCACCCACGATAGTGCCATTCAAATTATCGCCATTTACGGGGAGGCAAGTAATTATTTCAACTAATTAGAGGTATTTATTTTATTTTTCATTTTATTTTCTTCCTCCTTTCTTTCTTCATTATATACCCATTCTAGTTTTTTTCATCTTTACTTCATCCACTTATTTTTGGACAATTAGTGAAACATCACGTTTTTATTTTACTACAGTACTATTTCTTTCTATTAATTTTTATTTTATTTGTGAAACGAACTAAACATGGGGATCATTTAGATCTTTATCCAGATATTGAATGTAGCCTTCGAGTTGAAATAAGAAATTATCATTCTATGGTAAGTTTCAACATTCAACCAGTTGGAGAATTACTCCACTACAAGAACATTGAATTTGGAAACACCTCTAAGTAAACTATAAACAAGAACCAATGGCTGAATACAATAACAATTAACATAATAAAACCATTAGATAATTGGATGAAATTAATATTTTTTATCAATCAAATTGAATTGCATACCCAAATCTTGAATCAAACTTTGAAATGAAATATGGGTTATTTTACAGGCTTCCAAAATTTCATAGCCTCTCTGGTGAGGATACCAATAAACTCATTAAATAATTTAATATTCTTTGATAAACACTAAAACCAAGAAATGTATCTAAAGTACAAATCAAAATAAAATAATTCCCATTCTTACTTTATGGAGCTCTGAAAGATTGGATGTATTATTTATAACCTGAAGATGTAACTTGTTGAAACGATTTGGAACATATTTTCTTTCAGAGAATTTTTCAATAATTAATGACCACTTCCATTCACATAGAGATAACGAGGATCAATCAATCCCAAGGGGAGTGAATGAATGAGTACTTGGAGAGATTCTAGAAGTTGTGGTCAAGCTTCCCACATCACCGAATCAGTGACAAAATAACAATCCAATAATTCTATAAACTACTCACACCTATAGATAGGGGTATGGTGGATGTTGCGACTAGAGAAAAATTGTTGGAGAAGACACTAGTGGCTCCACGTGCATTAAATGGTATAATGTCCCAAAATACCAGAAAATTTTGTGATCGAGGTACAACACATGTCAGGGGAGCACATCAGGTAAGTCTTTATTCTTTTGAGAGTCATATAATTGATTACATGTTAGAATAATTGACCACTTATGTGAGTAAGATTTATTTGGGTAAAATGGAATTCCAATCCACTTCTTCAAGGCCATGTGGAATTTTTACCGAGACAATCCACCCAACTGACTGTTGCTCCCAACTGCAAGAAATAGATGATTGTGTTGTAGTGTTTCTTGGGAGATCATTTCAGTTGTAACAACATCAATATCACAAAAATAAGTTTGATTCATTTGTTAAAACATACAACTAAGGGTGGAATGATCAATTATACATGAGTTATGGATCTGGACAACAACAAAGTCCCCCTTTTCAAAAAAACTTCCACCAGCCTCCACCTTACCAATAGGGTTTCCAACAATCCCAAAGGAAATTTGACGCTCAATAATCAACACGTCAACAACCAAGGAATCCCCAATTCAAGGTTGATTCTAAAAATTATGATATTTTTAAACAAAATGTTTTTAATCAACTGAGTGAGATGAAGAGTCATGGTTCAGAGCTGAGGGAGTTAAATACCCAAATGTGCCTGATTTCCTATGTCCTACATGAATTAGTAGTTAAGAATTCTAGAAATATACATTCCCAACCTACTCCAAATCTGAAGGGGAATGTTAGTTTCATCAAATTGAGAAGTGGGATGTAAAAAAATGATATATATGAACCTATCATTCCACTAGGATTCACCTCAACTCTGGAGAAACCATATTTAAAACAAGCTGATGAGAAACCTATGGGGAAAGATAAGGGTAAGAAAAAGATTAATGATGTTCCTCCTAAAACCCTTCCATTTCCAAATAGATTTGTACAACCTTTGAAGATGGAGGAAGATGCAATGAAAAAAATATATTTTAGACACATTTTACAGTGTGGAGATCAACATCCCTCTACTTGAATCCATCAAGAAAATCACAATGTATGAGAAATTCTTAAAAGTACATTGTACCAATTGAAGAGGGATCAATGGAAATGAGAGGATCAATATTTGAATGAATTTGTCCTCACTCATTACACCAACTCTTGCAATTACAAAAAAGTGCAAGGATATTGGGATTTTCAATACCCCATGCACCATAGGGGTGTTACAATTTTTTTTTTCTCTTTGTGATTTAGGAGCATCCATAAATGCAATTCCTCACTCTGTATGTTATTCTTTATAGGTTGGTGAGTTGAAGTAGACGAGAGTAGTGGTGTAGTTGGAGAATAGAGCTATGGAATATCCAATAGGAGTCCTTTAGTATGTACTTGTCTTAGTAAGAGAAATGATCTTTCTAGTTTATTTCTACTTTCTTAACATGGTGGATGATCAGTTAAGTTCTCATGCTCCCATTATCATAGGCAGAAACTTCCTCAATATAGCAAAAAAAATATCATAAATGTCAATGAGGGTACATTTTCCATGGAATTTGGAGATGACGTTTTGATATTTAATGGTATATAATACATGATGAACCCCTCAGAGGACCATTCCACGTGTGTTATCTCCAATTTTTAACCACCTAATAAAAACCCCATTGAATTGGGCTATCCTATGCTTAGGAATATTATGATCACAGGTTCTATTTTGATGTCTAAGTGAACTTACACACCTATTTAGAATTCACAAGTCACTCTTATATTTGATTTTGAAATGGTTTAATATTTTGATTTTGATCATGTTAAATCTGATTATGACATGGATATGGATTATGGGGAAGGATTTGATGATTTATTCTTTGATTTTGATGATGTATATTATAATACCGATGTTCATTGTGCACATATTTTAGTTCCATCAATTTATCCATCCATACATCACCACCTACATTGTAACTCAATCCATTACCACCAAATATAAAATACTCATACTTATTACGTGATGAAAAATAACTAGTTATAATTTCAAACAATCACTATTTTGGACAAGAAGAAAAACATTTAAACCTTTTGAGGGAGAGAATAATGGAAATCAGGTGGTCTTTGGTAGACAGATATTGTATTATCCCCTCTATTTTCATGAATAAAATTCTTTTGTAGGATGGGGCTAAACCAGTTAGGTACCCACCAATGAGACTAAATCCAACAATATTGAAGGTTGTTAAAAAAGATGTTGAAAATTGATCGAGGCTGGTATAATATATCCTATTTCAAATTCCCAGTGGGTGAGTCCTATTTAGGTTGTGCCTAAGAAAATTGGTGTTACTTTTGTAAAAAATAATAATTGGGAGTTAGTTCTGATGAGGGTAAAAAATAGATGGCGTGTGTGTATTGATTGTAGGAAACTAAATTAGTCCACTGACAATGACCTACCCCCCCCCCCCCATTTAATGATCTTATGCTTGAGATGCTAGTTGGAAAACACACTATTGTCTCATGGATGGATTTTATGGGTATTTTCATGTTCCTATGACATTGTAGGTTCAAGAGAAGACAACATTCACCTATCCATTTGGCACATTTTCCTACCGGAGTATGCCATTTAGATATTAAAATTCCATAGGAACCTTATAGAGATGCATGGTGAGTATTTTTTGTGATTTTTTTGAGACCTGCATGGAGGTATTGATGGATAATTTTACAGTGTATGTGTCTTAATTTGATGATTTTATTTCTAGTATGGGAATGATTTTGAATCCACGTATTGAGAAATATCCGGTGATGATCATTGAAAGGTTTCATTTCATGGTAGAGAAAGACATTGTCTTAGGGAATGTGGTGTCAAAACATAGGATAGAGGTTGATAGATCTAAGGTAGATGTTATTTTATCCCTACCCTATCCTTAATTGTTTTTGATGTTAGAACTTTCCTATTGAATTTTGGATTTTTTTGGTGATTCATCAATGTTTTTAGTATGATTCATCTTCCTTTGATGCGATTACTACAAAAGGATTATAATTTTTTTTAATGATTCATACAGGGCATCATTTTATGAGGTGAAGAATTGTATGAACAATCCCCTGATCATTCAACCCACACAATGGGAAATTCCCTTTGAGATTATGTGTGATTAATATATCTTTTCATTTGGATCTATCTTATGAAAGATGGTTGCGGGACGTTCATATGTGATTTCCTATGCTTTGAGGACATCAGATTCAGCCTAATGAAACAAAACAATCATGGAAGAGGACTTTCTTGCCATCATATTTTATTTATATAAATTTCATTCATATTTATTGGGCTCTAAAGTAGTTGTTTTTTCTTACCATACAGCTCTAAGGTGCCTTATGAAGAAGCCAGATGCAAAGCCCATACTTATCTGATGGATTCTCCTTCTTTAGGAATTTTTTATTGTGATAAATGACATAAATGATTCAGAAAACCTAGTGGTAGACCACATTAGTAGTCTTAATCACACACTATAGTATGACACCCTGGACTAGGTACCAATTCAGGTTACATTCCCAGATGATCATCATTATTCCATCTCAGATATGCAACCTTGGTATGATAATTTAGCTGACTACCTTGTTGCCTCTAAAATTCATCCATATTTATAGAATCATCATGTCCAAAAATTAAAGAGTGTATCTTTTTATTATGTGTGAGATGATCGAAACATCTGGCGCATGTGTGGTGGTCAATTTATTAGGAGGTGTGTTCCTGATCATCAGTTTGAGTCTGTTCTGCAATTTTTTCATACAGTTGCTTGTGGTGGACACTTTGGACCCCAATAGATAGCTAGGAATGTATTGGACTCAGGATTATATTGTACTAGCATATTCCAATATGCACATGTGTTTTGTAAGTCATTATCTCGTTTCCAACCCACATGATTAATTTTTAAGAGACATTAGATGCCCCAACAACCCATACAATTCTTTGAGTTTTTTATAGTGTGGGGAATTGATTTTATGGGTCCTTTTCATATTTTATTTTATTTTTGGTATATTTTGGTTGCTGCTAATTATGTGAGAAAATGGGTGGAGGCTAAGGCCACCAGGACTGATGATTCTCACGTTGTTGTAGACTTTTTCAAATTTTGTATTTTTTGAATGTTTGGAGTAACGAAGTCCATCATCAGTGACCATGGTACATACTTCTACAATTGAAATATTGGTTCCCTTCACAGGAAGTATGGGGTGACACACAAAATATCAACACCATTCCACCCAGAAACAATTGGACAGGCTAAGGTTTCTAATAGTGAGTGGAAAAAAGAATTTGGAGAAAACATTGCAGGCAAATAAGAAGGATTGGAGAATGTGCTTGGATGATGCATTGTGGACTTATATGACATCATAAAAGATACCCATCAGGATGTCCCTATTACAGATTGTTTTTTAGTTAAGCATGTCATCTCTCTGTGGATGTTGAGCATCAGGCTTATTGGGATATAAATAAATGCAACATGGATTTGGCACAAGTAGGAATCCAATGGAAGTTGGAAATTCAAGATCTTGAGAAGATTCAATTGTCTTCATATGATAACTCACGGTTCTACAAGTAAGATAAAAAAACCTCAATAAAAAATGATCTAGAAAGGAGAGTTTCATGTTGGAGATAAATTCCTTCTGTACAGCTCATGACTAAAGTTGATGTCTGGTATGTTGTGTTCTAGATGGTAAGGTTATTATGTGGTGACTAATGATTTTCCATATGATGTAGTGGAGGTCACACAAGGGGACACAGTAATGGGAATTAAATTCAATGGGAAATGTTTTAAGAAATATATTTAGTGATTTCCTACTGATGCATTAGATTTCATCATACTACATGACCCCATCATCACTTGTAGAAATTAGGCTGTTCTTAACCCTTTCACTTTTTAAATTATTTGTCCTATTTAAAATAATTCATTCCATGTACATATATAATATCATTGGTTCACATTGAAAAAAATTCAATATTTTATGTGTGGGGGACGAAAACTTTTAGTTTAGTAATTTCAAAATTTTTACGGGTTTTCAGTGGTTTTTTTAATTTTTTTTTAAAATTTATATCTTTATTTATATATTTTTTGAAACATTAGTATTTCTATGATTATCATCACCATTTTTTAAATCCATATCAATAAGTGATACAATTTATCCTAGGAAACTAAGATTGTATGAATGATAAAAATGACTTTGTTTCAAGTTCAAATCTTTAGTAATTTTGTGAAATGTAATATGAATGTTAGATCTCAGGCCACATTTCTCTGTATTTATATTTGAAATAACATTAATGTGAGGATTATGAAAAATTATTCTCATTTTCTTTACATTTAACTCACATCTTGAGAGAATTAAACTAAGGTTGATTTAACCAGAATTTTAGTTATTCTTGCCAAAAAACAAGGGTTATATGTACAAATGTTTAAATGATTGAGGCATTTTTTGGGTATTAATTTCCCTATTTCCATGAATCCATTTTTTAACGGCCTACCTTTAACATTTTATCCTTGTATCACAAATAATCCATGGAAATCCTATTATGATAGCCACATTTCAAGGCAATTTTCTATATCCAACCGAATCGTGAAGTGAAATTTCTTAATATAGTTAAACTTATGTGTGTAGGGGGAGCTATATTGTGTTGTGCAACCACATTATGTGATAATTTGGGTGGGATATTAAATTATAAAGATATGATTTTACTATTGAAAAAATTCATTATGTTTGAAGTTGTGCCTTTTTTTAAGTTTTCATGATTTGTAATGTTTTGCCTTTATAGATATTCTAATAATGAAAGAAATTTGTGCATATATGGAATTTTCATGAAAATATTGTTTGAGAATATTGAAATTTTTTCTGCAGAAATTATGAATGGTGTGAACATTCCTTTATTATTATTAATGGTGAACTTAAATTGATACTATTTGGATTGAGAAGGAAAATATATTTAAGTGAAATTTAGTTTAATTCCATTTTTCATCAAAAATAGTCAAACCCTCTTCATTCATCCCCAGAATTTTTCACATCAAAATCCTACAAACCTAAAGCCACATAAAAAACATGAAATGTCCTTAGCATAAACATATTTCCATGAATCACATCAAATGGTTATGTAGGAATTTTTCAAGCCTATGGTGACCATTTTATTTTTTAGGATGAGAAAGACATTGGTAAAAAGATGGACATTTTGTGAAAATATAAAATACATGTGATGTAAGTGTTTTGTGCATTGGAGAATAAATGAAGTGGTAATATATTGAATGATATAAATGGATAACGTGAAATAATAGTTTTCAATGAGGCATGATATCTTTTGTTTCTTGTTGTGGAATTGGTGTATCTCAAGGATGTGTGTTTTAAACTTTGATTTGATTTGATATTGGTGTTTACATTATATGAGGTCTTTCCCAAGAGTGGATAATGGTAATTGTGGGGGAGTAGAAAAAACACTATTATTATGAATATTTTATATATAATAAATGAAATAATTTCTTCAAATTGTGCGAAATATGTTCTTTTATAAAATATTTGGGATTACATCATCAATTTGAAAATTTGATGAAATTTACATTTTTACCCTTTTAAAATGCACTTTAGTTTTTCACACATAAATATTTTGATATAAATTATTTGAAAATAATAGTTTGTAATAGTGTTCCCCCTTTAAATTTTATACAGTTTTTTAAGGAAATTTGGGCTAGAGAGTGCATTATGATGAGTTAAATGGGACATTAAGTCAATGGTGTGATGGACAAATGATATTTGACATCACTTTAATGTTTCAGCCATATCTCCTACATCAAGTCTTGGATTGAGCCGAACATTTGAGATGAGATTGAAAAACTAATCTCATACATATTATCAGGCTGCAATAACAACTAATTCAGGTATTCTTGGTGTTAAGAAGGTGGTGAAATTGGGATTAAAATATTTGGTAGAATCCTCTCATTCACACTTGAAACAACAGTGAACTTAGCCTCCCAACCATTCAATAAATTTATGTTTTTCCCATTTTTAGGGGTTGGAACGTGCATTATGATATTGAGGGTAGAAGAGAATTGGATTCACAAAAATTCTCCAACCATTGTAAGAGGGGTAGATTTTGAAGAAAGGATCCCCTCATCGAAGCCTTCTTTTCTTCTGCATGCTGTAATGTTTTCATTTATGTAGTAAAAATCATTGTTTTTATTTTCTTTATTCTATTTTATTAGGTTTTGTTCAATTATATTCTTCTTTACTCATCCTATTTGTGTTGGAATCAAGTGGGCAGTTGATATTGGGTTATACCATTTCAATCCATTGCTCATGAAAAATGTCTCCATGATGACCACACCGCCCATGGAAGAGTAATTCTCTTAGTGATCTATCTATCTTCTACCTTCTTAATTTTATTATTTTTATTAATTTATATTCTTTAATTCACTTAATATGATCCATAAATTGAGTTTTTAAATTATAATAAACTAATAATGCATTTAACAATTAACTCAAATACACGCGAGGTCGAGTATTATGTAAATTGTGAGAGCACAAACTTACTCGGTAAAACAAGACCACATGGGATAAATTTATAGAGTCCCAATATAATATCTAAGCACAATTAATCCTCATTTTCTAGAATAAATATATTCTATAATTTACCACTGACCATAATCTATCCTTATAACATCAATCAAAGCAGGGTGATGTGATTTCAGGTTGTGAATATTTCCTAGGGTTTAATTATCTTCATATTTGTAGTAATGTTAATTATCGTAGTGTTCAAGGGTTAAAAAATTATGGGATCATAATTAATATGATATTAATTTAAATGATAATGATTAATATTTAAATTAAGTGGTATATTTATATTGATTAATCATTTTAAATATTGTCTAAAAAAATCTTCTTATTTTTTTTAATCGAATTCATTACAAATATAATAACAAAAATATTATACAAACTTATTCCATTAGACTTCTTCTAGTTTTATGAGTGTTAAAAAAACCACACATCATTTCAAATACTATTATTATTATATTTTATGTTATTTATAAATTACCTATAATAAGTTTTTAAATTTACGTCCTCCTTTGAAAGATGACCTTGGTTAGCCACTCTACTACACCTAAGTACCCAAAAAATCACTAATAATTTGAGGGAACCCACGACCTCACCATTCAATAATCCCCTTCTAAAATCATCTATCGATGTTTATGGTTTTTTATTTATGAAAAATTAGACTGGAAGAGTTAGAATAAAATTTTCTTTTTCATAGAATATATTATAGTTGTAAATTTTGGTCTCAACATGGGGAAAACTGAATCTGGACAATAATTGTGATGATATTGAGTTTTATAGATCATTTGATATGATAATATGTTTAAATGATTTTGAAGATCACAAGGAAGATATAAAAATGTAAATTTAAGATGACTATCGTTATTGTAAAATAATTTTTGAGGATTTAAATAGTTGTTCCAAGAAAACATTGTATAAAAGTTGTACTAAATACACAACATTGTCATTTATATTGATGTTATATTATTTTAATGCTGGTAGTGGATGGAGTAACACCAATTTTATAGAACTAAATTGTCACATGAACAATATTATACAAGAATAAAATAGAATACCATGTCAATAATATGATGCTAAAAAATGTTATGTTCCATAGGAATGATCCCTATAAAATTAAAGTATTTTTCAAATGATTTAACATTTGTTCGAAAGGACCATGAAGCACTCAAAAAATACCCTAACTGTGGTGCAGATCGATACAAGACAAATTAATCAAGTCCATTAAAATATATATTTTACATTCATATTATAAAATGGTTTATAAAACTATATGAAAACCAGGAAACTGTGAGGGAATAGACATTGAATGCATAAAAAATAATATAATATAAGAACTTACCTCATCCAACAAATTATCCTTAGTTAAAGAAAATAGATTATGAGTATCTTGAATTTAGAAAGGAGCTAAGAAACATTCATATTTTTCTATCTATAGATGGAATAAATCAATTTTGGGTACATATTAGTACTCATAATACATGGACCATCATGTTGGTAAATAATAACATTCCACCTTGTTTATGCATGATGTAGAAATTCATTATGTTTTATCCACTTGTATTTGGAAGAATTAAACACAGTAATGATATTGATGTCTATTTAGATCCATTTATCAAATATATGAAAATGATATGTGATAATTGTGTTAAAATTTATTATGGTCATTTATTTGAAGAATTAACATTGAGGGCCATGTTGTATAGTATAAAAAATGAATTCCCACTTATTGATGTCTTTCCAGATTTTGCATTAAAAGAATGTTGTCGTGTACCATTTTTTAAAAGCACATACACTCAGTTCGATTGAAAAATTTGAAGAATTCAATTCTTTTTGGACATTAAAAATATTTACCTTAGAGAAATAAATACTGATATTAGATGACAACATTAGATCGGAACATCGAATAAGGTACAACATCGTCTCTTGAAACATTTCATCAACGATACAATGAATTTAAATATATTGACAAAAATTTTGGTAAACCATTTTCAAAACACCTTAAATTTTTGGGTTAGAAATAATGACCAATTTTCTTCGAATTAACATATTAGAAATTTTTATATGTTATACACTTTCTTGATATCATGCATGATGAAAAAAATTAATTTGCTAGTTTTACGTGTACATTAATAAATGTTCCTAGAAAAAAAAAGATACAATAAAGGAACGGTAGTACATGATTGATAAGGTTATAAGGGAATATTAGGACCTGGAGAAAGGGAAAATTTTTACTTTTCTTCCACTAGAGACATACACTCTCTCCAGACTTGAAAAATTTAAATTTTTACTTTTATTTAATAGCGTCAATGTGTCATAAAATATTCGTTAAATTTCAAGAATTTCTTTTTGATGACTATATTGAAATTATAAAGATTAAAATCACATGATTTCCTAGTTTGGATGAAATATTTAATGCCACTTTTTCCCTGGCATTCTGCCTCAAATGTTTGACATATATTAACTATAATATTCGTTTTTTCAATGAAATATGTAGTAATGATAGACCTAGTGAATATTCATATCATGAATAAAGATTTTATAGTAATATTATGTTAATTATAGACATACATCCCATTATCATTCCTTGATATAATGGTCTATATGATGGTTCACTCGGTAATAGAGGTTCAACTATGTGGTCATGTCCATTTGATTTGGATGTCCACATAGAATTGTAAATAAATATTTTGAAAGTGTACGCCAAGAATAGAAGTTGGATAGAAAGATGAATCATTGACCATTATATTGTAGAATAATATATTTATTTATGTACTAGTTAAATATGATATATGGAAAACATCAATTTCCTAATGTAGATTTGTTGTGAACGCCTAGTGTTTGAAGGGACTTTTGGAAATGTTGTCGTTACAATTTCTTTAAAAGAGTGAGAGAAAGTGAACCTTTATACTTTACATAATAGTTAATTTGTTTATCCATATATTCAAACCCTAAAAGAAAATCAGAGATATTAGAATCCATCATGGGATGAAGGATGAATGTAAAATAAACATAATTAATATTTTAAAGGATGTTTCCGAGATCAAATTTATAAAGAGTTATCTAAAAATCATGTGTCAGTTTTCGAATTAATTTTAGGACTTGTGAGGGTCTAAATGAAAATGTTATATCTTACACCAGTTTAATAATAAATGGTTATTTGTTCTATAACAAAGATAAATATGACTATAGTAAGATGAAAAATTGTTGTGTTACTTTTGTGGACGAAGAAATTTACATATCTGGTGGCATAGATAGAAATCCAATTTATGTAAATATGCCATATTTTCACTTTATTGAACTGATATACGACTTGGATTATACAACATTTCATGTGATGATTTTCCATTCCAAATGGGTTGAAAAAATTAATGTCTGGAATTTTGATGAAGTGGGATTTATGATGGTCAATTAAAGTATGTAAGTGGAAAATTGGAGGTACTAAGACTTTCATCAAATGAAGTGCACGCATTTTATGTCTGAAATTTAGCAAACAGATTTTTTTTTTAATTTTCTTATTGGAGACTAAACAAAATTTCATTTCAGATAAATATCCAATTGAATATGGCACCTTCATCAGGAGATCATAATTAGTTCATGTTGGTCACAATCTTGACAATGTCTTGTACATTAGAGGGGACCATATTGTGAGAATTTGGATTATCAATAGAGGAAATAAATCCAAGAAACTATTAAAAACCAAAGATAGTTAAATGAGATGGTAAAATTGTTTTTTAAAATACTTTGTTTTCCTCATAATGTTATATGTTCTCCACTACATTAACATAATCTAAATTAAATGATTGAATACTCATGCAGACGAAGTCTTCTGCAGATTATGATACTAACAATCAATCACAAGAACAAACTATAATAAAGAAACCCATTTATAATGAAATAATTGAAATTTTATAATATAATTTACCTATTTTACCAAAAAATAATATAATATATTTTTTATTTAATTTTCATTATTCCTTGTAGATTTCATTTATTTTAGAATATTTTGGTCCATATTTGATGCCTTTATAGAAAGAGAAATGACACTCTCTCTACTCAATCACAGTGGTAATTATGATGTTTTCAAACCTAAATAATAATCCAAAGAAATAATGTATTTTTTAAATTTATATTTATTTATTTACTTTTAGAATCATTAACATAATAATTGTTTTCTTAAACTAGTCGATTCTTTTATTCGAGCTAGGTTGGTCTATCCGTCATTCATTCCTTTCTTCCCCAAAATTTACACAGACATATTCTACCTAAAATAAAATTCACCCCTATAGTTTTTCATTTATCATATTCCATTATGTCATCTCTACTACATTTTTAGAAATAGGAATGATGTTTCCACTAATAAATCATAGAGGTAATCTTGATGTTTTCATAGTAAGATCATTATCTCTTATTCTTAGTTTGTTTAATTCTATTATTACTCACATAATAATTTTTTTTATGGTTATGGTTGATTATTTTGTTCTCATTGTGGTGGTCTATCCACATTTCATGCATTTCTACACAAAAACACCCCAAGGCTTATTCATCATCCAAACCTTTTCACCCCTACAGTGTTATATTTATCAATTTCCTTCATGTCCTCTCCACGTCATTTTTAGGAAGAGCAATGATGCTTCATCTTATCAATCATAGAGTTAATCATGATTGTTTTATAGGGAAATAATTTTCTATATAATTAAGGTATTGTTTCATATTTATTTTTATTTTTTTTAAACTCTGTATTAGTCACATAATAATTTTTTTCTTATATAGGTGGATTAATTCGATAGGTTTGGGACGATATATCCATGAGTCATTCCTTTCTGAACCAATACATCCACATTCTTATTCTCCATAAAAACCATTCAACCATGCAGTATTGACAACTATAAATTTCTTTCTTGTTCCCTCTACTACTCAATCACCTAGGTAATCTGGATGTGTTCCACAATAAAATAATTGATCGTATAATTAATTTATTATATCATATTTTTATTGAATTTAATTATTTTGAATAATACTCATATTAAAATAGATTTATTATACACGTGGATCTTTTTTTTCTAGTTGAGGTGGTCTATTCTAAGCTGTTCAAGCTCATGAGAGATTGTACATTGAGCCTACAACTCAGACAATGATCATATGGAAATGAAGAAAAAATGAATAAGACCATCAAGAAAAGGTGGATTCTTTCTACTTATTTGATTATTTTTTTCGTCATTTTTTAAATTATTAGTAAGTTAATTTCCTTATCATTTTTATCTATTACTTATTATTTTTCTATTCATAGATCTTTTGGGAAGTAATTATTATCTTTTCATTATGTTAAAAAAGTCACACATGAGATAAAATGTTTCTTTTTACTAGTGTATACATTCTTTCCATTTACATTCATTGGAAACCTGCCATCAATTTTTATTGATTCTATGTTCTTATACAAAATACCATTTTCATAGATGTCCAGTAGAGATATGGAAGCTCAAGTGTCCATTACATGGACTTATAATGATATAATGGGCACATAGGCGTCCTCCACTCTTTTGAATTTTTATAATGAGAAGTGTTTTTTGGATAAGAACATTGAGTTTATATGTGGTGTTGGTAGTTTAATAAATAATTTCAATATAAATAATAGTTACATTGATAGATAGTACATTTTTAAGACATTTGGGATGTGTAGGAATCAACCATACCATAATTTGACAAACGGTGTGACCAGTATGACTCAATGTACTTATTTTTATTAAAAATTTCCATTATATTTAGAATAAAAAAATACAAACTAAAATACAAGAAAAAATATTCATATTTTTTAGATAATTTAAGAAAATTATACATATGTCATTTGGGATTTGTAAAAATAAGCCACACCTCAATCTGATACATGATGTGCCCAATATAACACAATTTGTACATTATATGTTTAAAATTGACATTTTACTATAAAATTTTTCACTGTCTAAATAGTGAAAAACCACATATATTTTCTTGATAATTTAGGTCATACATTTTAAAATCATTTTTGAATTATATTAATTAGTCTCATATCATAAAAATTCACGAAGTGATCTATTTGAATTAATGTAAGTTATTGAATAATTAAATTAAATTTTAGTAAAAAATATAATTTCAATACTCAAAATCAGTCAAACAAAATAATGTTTCTAAAATAATTTAGTACAACAACCCATATGTCTATTGGGACATATAAGAATTAGACATACCACAATTTGATGCACGGTGTAACCAATATGACTCTATGATTATCGTTATTTAAAATTCATATCAATTTTTGTCAAAAAAACATGTGACCAACACAAATTCAAAAAGACATTCATATTTCATCAATAATTTATGATAAAAAATTTATAAGTCATTTAGTATGTGTAGGAATTTTCTGCACCTCAATTTGATTCATGGTGAGACCGATATGGCTAAATGAATGTGATTTTCTTTAAAATTTACATCAATTTTAGTAAAAAGGACAACTGGTATACTGGAAACCCCAAAAATTCATTTAGATTGTTTAAATAGTTTAGAAAAATGATCCATATGTAATTATGGATGTTTTGGAATCATCTAAACCTCAATCTAATACACAATGTGCTCAGTATGACTCATTTTGTCTATTATCAGTTTAATATTGACATATCTGTTCAAAAAATGTCATTAACTGATTACTGGGCAGACACAATCATATTTTCCTGATAATATAAGACATAAATTTATAATTAACTTATGTCATGTATGAATCAGTCTCACATCAAACTAAAACATGATACGATTGGTATGATTCAATGAGGGGGTTACTATTTTAAAATGACATTTTAGTAAAAACAAAACGTGACATACTCAAAAACTACCACCCCAATTCAGATTAATTTGATACTTGAGTAAAAAAATTCAATAAACGCTTTGTGATGTTTATGAATAAGCTTCCCGAAAATATATGCATGGTGTTACTGGTAAGACTCTAAGTGCATCTTTTTATTTAAAATTAAAATCAATTTTAGTATAATAGAAAACTAACATACACAAAACATAGAATATTTATTTGGATTAGTTTTATACTTTATAGAAACATTACATATGTCTTATATAATGGGTAGGAATCATATTGACATCAATCAGAAACACTATTTTCTTGGTGTGACTCAATATCATCATTATGAATTTAAAATCAACATTTTAGTTAAAAAGTATTTCTCACTAAAAAATAATAAAACACTCTAAGGATTTACTAATAATTTAGTAAAATAAATCATATGTACTTTTTGGTGTGTTGGAATTGGTCTCATATAAAACGGATACATGATGTGATCAGAATGAGTCAATGTGGGTGTTTCAAATATCAAATTTTATGTTTGTATAATAACACAACTAACGTTCCAAAAATCATGAAAATTGATTTGGACTGTTTATATATATTATAAGAACAACCATTATGTAATTTGAGGCATTCATGAATAATCTACATGTAATTTTAATGCATGGTGTGACCAATATGCTTCCATGTACATATTTTTATTTAAAATTGACATCAATTTTAGTAACATAGATAACTTACCTACTTAAAACATACCATGAAAATTCACATTTTTCATAATTTACTAAAATAATTCCTATGTGATTTGTGATGAGTTGGAATTAGTCAAACCACAATACAATACATGATGTTATTGGTATGATTCAAAGAGTCTGTTATCAGTTTAAATTTGACATTATACATCCCAAAGTGTCATTCACTAAAGACTAATCAAACCCTCTCTGGTTTTTGTGTTAATTAAGAAAATCAATTCATAATACATTTGGTACAATTTTCAATTATTTTCATATCAAATTGATGCACGATACGATCAGAATGAGTCAAAGTGAATGTCAACAGTTTAAAATTATATTTTAGTAAAAAATACAACTTAATACTCAAAATAATGAAAATGTATTCAGATTGTTTTGATACTATAGAAAAAATGGTTTGGATGATAGTTTAGAAGTGTTGAAATCATTTGAACCTCATTTTGACGCAAAGTGTGAACAGTTTGACCCTAAGTTCATCTTTTTTTGAAAATTCACATAACACGTTATATTAATTTATTTCATTATATTGTTATTAATATAATAATTTCTATCAAATTCAAGTGTGTAATTTTTATTAATAAGTGGTGTTTTGTTTGGAAATAGAATGAGTTGGGGTCAGGATTACAAAATAAAGGATACTGATGTGTTTAAATGTAAGTAATAATTTTTATTTAGGTGGTCTCATAAAATAGTTATTAATATTTTCATAATATAGTGTTTTTTTGGAACATTATTATTTCATTTAAATTATATCAAGGTTCTTGTTTTTTCTGATTTATGGTGTGTTGTTGGTGTTATGGTGTACTGTTACAACAAATTTTAATGGGGCTGCAGTGGGATATTGTAGCACACTCCAGTATGTCCCTTTAGTAGTGCTTTTACAAGCTCTCACAAAGGACCCAATTATCAGTGATTTTAAAAAGAGATGATAATGTTATACTTATCACTTATTTTACATGTTATGATAAATGTACCCTTTATCAGTGAATTTTTGTGCACTAATAAATTGGCCCTTTATTACTACTAAATAAAATCCCTGATAAATGTTTTCATTTATTAGTAGTTCTAATTTCACTCACAAATGGTTCATTTATGATAAATTTTATAATCATTTATAAACGATGCCTTTATTAGTTCATTTTTATCATTGATAAAATTACAAGGATTTTAATCTAACTCAGGTAGTCATTGATTCTCTAACTATGATAAAGATCATTTGTCATGCGGTTAAAGGACTATATTTCGTTGTGATGGGTGACATATTATTTTTTATATGGATAGAATGAAATGAATGTAAATAAAAATTTATCTTCCTAAATTAACAATTATATCCTAAATATATTAAATATTTATTAAATATATCTTGATAACAATCCATGGGAGGCCATAATGAAAAATTAAATACATAACTTCATGGAGGCACTAGTCCTCAACTACGCATGAGCAATGCAATCATTTTCCATTGGATGTAAGATAATTAGACAATATTCATTAAATAAAAATAATGAAATTAAATTATATTTATAATACTAATTTCATAATGTTCAGATAAAAAGGAATCAATGGAGGTGAAAGAATAAAAAACCATAAAGTTCTCGATGAAGATAATTGTGTCCTCCCTAGGTATCCACATTTGAAATAAACCATATTCCATGTTATGTTGGTATTTTTATGTGATCCGAACCTATAGAAAATTTGATTTATAGTGGGTATGTTATTAAGAATGATATTAGTTGAGCTACGATTCTCTATGTGTGTATAAATGAATAATGAGGTGGTAGCATTCTATATGTAAGGGAGTGGAACCCAAAAAATACACTTACTTTAAAAATCTAGACTCAATGGAATGTGGAAAAAATATTCCCCAATTTGATTATAATGTGTTGGATGTTCTAAATCCACTTATTATATCACATAAAGATAAGGTTTCTATGATATTATAATACTTTTCCATTAGGGATATAAGATAATTTCATTGAATATTTTACTGATAATTAATAACATAATTACCTCAAATTATGTTAAATATGTTTATTTATATTATATTTAGGATTAGATCATTCATTTGAAAATGTGATGAAAAATCTAATTCTTCCCTTTAATGTTCATTGTTGTATATTTTCGATAAATATTATTTATTGAATTATTTGAACATTATATTTTTTAAATGTTACTTACATAATGGTATACAATTGTTATTTTAGAAATATAAGATATATCATGAATTTGACTAGATTAAAGAGTCCATGAAACGAAGTTGGACTGTACTCACATAATTGTATACCACTTCAGTATTTTGGAAATAACATCATCATCCATGTTTAGATTTTACAAAAATTTATAGATGATCAATAAAACCCAATTTTTAAAAAACATCTTCCTGTTAGGTTAGAATATTCACTTTTTTTGTTGGAAAATAAGGTGGTGAAAGTTGTAGGAAAATATTAGTCAAAATTTTACTATTCACACGTGATTAAATATGTAAACCTAGCATCCCCTCAACTATATGAAAATTCATTTTTATCATTTGGATGGTTTGGGACCTGAATTTTTAATTTGAGGGCGGAGGATCAGTTTTTCCATGCCAATAATTCTAGGATTTATATAAGTGTTGATCTTGATGAAAGGATCCCTTCATCAAATCCTTATTCTTCTTCATTACAATGAAATATTATACCTTTAATAATAAAAATCATAGGTTCTCTTCTATTTTATCTATTTTATATACTTTATTTTTCTATAATCATAATCTTTGCATTGGAAATCAATAATATAAATTTTATTGGGCTATACTCTGTCCACAACCTTTGTGAATGTGAAACATTTTTTTGAGTACTACACAACCTAGGGATATGTAGTTTTTATTAGTAACAGATCTACCAATTAACTTCATTATTTATTTATTTTAAATAAATAATCTAATTAGATTCAAATAATATAATCCATGAATATAATTATTAAATTAGATGAAACCAAAAAATAAATTAAACAATTTACACCGAAAAGGTGTGGTCTATATTTGTCAAACTTTTGAGAGAATAATCTTAAAAAGAAAAAAAATAAATTAAGATACAGTTTTATATTTCAAATATAATCCCTAAACTCAATTTATCCATATAACATGAGGCTTATCCTATTTGGAGAAGACTTTCTAAATTCATCCACAATACTAGGTTTGAATCTGGTAAGTGGAATATTTCAGGGGTATGATAGCAGTACGAAAGTAGGTACTATAGTAGGTATTGTTATGTACAATAGATGCCAGAAATATTCACCATATTACAACCAATTTGTGAATAGTGTCCGTAAGGCCTTTGGACCACCCATTGAATTATGGTCAGTTAAGGATTACAGGCCATTTAAGGCTATTGGGCCCCTTTATTCCCTTTGGGACACCTCATTCATATCATGGACTGATGATGAAACTAGACAGATCAATGGAACTAGCTCTAGATAATGACTAAGAGCATGCAGTTTCACCAAAAAAAGATATTTGAATATGGAAGAATGGGATGGTATGCCAATTTCCCTCAAGACAAGTCCTATTAACCTTTTTGTAGGTATTGTTATCCAAACAAACAATGAAAATGTGGGAAGCTGACTTCACGGTCTAGACACATGGGAGGGGAATTTTAATTTTATCTTTTTTGGGATGAATTCGTATAAGGACCTCCAGTCATGTAATCTACTAAGCATATGTGCCTTGTAAGGGTTCCCCCTCATGCTTTAAATGGTGGGTTATCAATAATCAATTAAAAGAGGGCATGTAGACCATTCGATCATTTCATCCTTATTTTCATAATATATGTAATTTTTAATTTTCCACAGACCATAATATATATTTAGAATGAAAATCATTGCAGTGTGTTGTGATTGCAAGTTTTGAATCCATCTTATTGTTTAATTCACTTCATCATTATGGTAAAGTTAATTCTCGTAGGGTTCATGGGATAAAAAATTTAACAGATCATAATTAAGTTGATTCTAGATTAAATTATAATGATTAATAAGATAGTGAAGAGGTAAAAATATTTTTGTTACTCATTGTAAAAATAGTTTTGAAAAAAATATATTCTCGTTGTTTTTTCACAATATCATTTCAAATTATGTCAAAAAAATACAATATTCTTAAAGAACACGGCTTTTAATTTTATAGAGGTTAATCATAAAATAATTTAATGTTTTATTTATATGTTATTTTATTTTATTTTCAAAATACCTTTAATATGTGGTTATAAATAACACCCCCCTTTGGGAGACAACCTTGTTTAACCACTCTGCGGAACCTAAGAAGTACAAATTACACATCATTTGAGAGAGGCCATGATAGTGAATTTCAGATTAGCACCATTGTCTGGGAGGAAAGTATTATTTTGAACCTAATAGAGGTATTTATTTATTTTTTTACATTTTATTATTTTTTCTCTTCTTTATTTGATCTATTCAATTTATCATATTTGTATCTATTCTTTTCATTTTAATATACAATCAAAAAAATATTTTCTTTTAATTGTGTTCCATTTTTCATCATTTCATTTTTCTTTTTATTCTATTTTTTGTATAATATAATGTCGATGATATCTAAGATATTGACCATGATATTTAATATATCATTTGAGATTGAATCATACAATATCAGTCCCTGACCTAATTCAACATTGATCTAGTTCGGAGAATTACCCTATTATAGTAACACCAAAATTGGAAACACTTCTAAATCAATAATAAAAAAGGGACTAATGGAAAAAAATAATAAATATTTAATTTTTATAACTATTAGTGAATTGGATTAAAATAAATTAACTATAATAAAAAAAATTCATAAGAAAATCAGCAATCAGATATTGAATTTAAATCTGGATTGATACACCAGCTTCTAAAATTTCATGGATTTACTAAAGAAGATCCCAAAAAAACATGTAAATGTATTTAATGTGGTTTTATAAATCCAAAAAACCAGAAATATATATAATTATCAAATTAGACTAAGAGAAATACCATTCATAGTTGATGTAACTACAAAATATTGGAAGTATTATTTAAAACCTTAAGATGTAAATTTTTTGAATGATTGGAAATGTTCGTTCATGTAGATATTTTTTATATCATCAAGGATCACATCCATTGGAAAAAAATATCATAGGAATCATTAAATCCAATGGGTAGTCAATGTATGAGTACATGGAGTGATTCAAGATGATGTTTGAAAGCTTCATGCACCACCAAAATATTGATAAACTAAAAATCCAATACTTTATTCACAGCCCTGCACCTATGTAATCAAGTATGGTGGAAGTCACAGTTAGAGGGGAATTGGATAAAAAACCTCAGCAGTTCTATGCACATTGATTGACCAGATGGTCCCAACGATTTAACAATAGAGGTACAACACAAGTTAGAGGAGTACCTAAGGTAAGTCTATCTTCTCCTAAAATTCATTTATTTGATACCATTTTCGATGTATTGAAAACTATGGTGAGGATATCTATTTGTCTAAAAAATCATTCAAAACCTATCCTATGAGGTGTTGTGTCACTTTAACTGAAATAGACCACCCAATTGACTACTACAAACTACTTCAAGAGATAGAGGATTTCACAATAATATTCACTAAGAGACCATATCAATAGCAAAAACAACCACATCCTTAGAATAAATATTATTCTTTTATTCCAACATTCACACAAAGGGTTTAAGGATTAGTCAAGAATTGGTATATGGATCTAAAAACAACATATTCCACCATCTTAGAATAATTTCTAGCTTCCTTCAGCAAACCAACAGGGTTTCCATCAACCGAAAAAAGTGTTTTGAAACTCAAGCATAAAAAATCATAGACATGTTAATATTAAACAAAAGGAATATTATAATACTGATGTTTTTTTAAACAAATTTATCTTAATAAACATAATGATATGAGGATTCAAGGTTCTCTGTTTATGGAGTTGAAGGCCCAAATGGGCCACATTTACACTTCCCTCTTTAAATTGTAATGTAAGAACTCTAGAAATATTCATTTTTGTCCTACATTAAGTCCCATGTAAAATATATATTACATCATGTTGAGAAGAGGGAAGAAAATGATTGATATATATGAACATATTGTTACACCAAGATTCACCAGAATAATAGAGAGGTCCCTTTCAAGAAACATTGATGAGAAACCTATAGAGAAATATAATGGTTTGAAAAATATTGATAATGTTCCTCCTAAACCACTTCCATTTCAAAATAGAGTTTTTTAAACAAATATTATATTTGAAGAAATGATGAAAAAAGTAGTATTGGAAACATTCATGTGTGTGTAGATAAATATATCCATTATTGTGGCCATTAATAATATATAATTTAAGAAAAATTCATAAAGGAACATTGTACCAATAGAGGAGGGATCAATGGAAATGGGAGTACAAATATTGGAAGTAATCTTGCATCACTCATTATAACATGTCAATCAATTCCAACATAGTTAATGGATCTGGGGACATTCACCATACCATGCACTATATGTGAGTTACATTTTTATGATTCTATATGTGATTGTCGGGGTTCCATAAAATTGTTTCCTAACTCTATATTTTATTAATTATAGGTTGGTGAGATGAATCTGGTGAGAGTAGTGGTGTAGTTGGAGAATTGAGCTACATCATATCTAGTGGGATTCATTGGCTATATAATTGTTGTTGTAAGAGACATGATCATTCTAGTAGATTTTTTAGTTCTTAAAATAGAGGATGATAAGATTAATTATAATTATCCCATTATATTATGTTGTAACATCGTCAAAACCTCAAAAAAATTATCATAAATTTCCATTTGGGTACACTTTCCAAAGATTTTAGAGATTGAGTTATAAATTTTAATGTTATAGACTCCTTTAAGTATCCCTTAGAGGACTATCCCACAGTTTTTATCTCCCATTTTTAACCACCATGTAAAAACCCAATTGATTTTTATTGTCCTATGATTAAAGAGATTATGAAAATTATTCCTAGATTTATGTCAAAGAGGATATCCTAACATATTTCTAATGATGAAAAATATCTCAGATTTTATTTTGAAATGGATTCATATTCTAATGTTGAACATGGTCACTCTGATTATTAAGTGGTTGTTGAGTATGATGATGGATTTGATGCATTATTCACTGAATTTTATGAGGTCTATTTTTTAATCTTGTTCGTTGGTCACATATTTTAGTTCCTTAAATGTCTCCATTTATACTCCACCCCCTTCATTGGAATTCTATCCATTACCACCAAATATCAAATACTAAAACTTGTTGATTGGTGATAGATGGCCAATTATAATTTATAACAATATCACATTTGAACATTAATATAATATTATGCTTTTTTTAATGTAGAATATTAGAGAAATCAGGTTGATGTTGGAGGAAATATCATGAATTATCACCTCAATTTTCTTGAATATTATTATTATGGAGGATGTTAATAAATGAGTTGGTAGAGAAAATGTATACTAGACCCAACTATTCTAGGTGCTGTTAAAAAAGAAGTTGAATATTTTCTTGAGGAATTTTTAATTTATCCCGTTTCAGATTCATAATGGGTTATTCCTATTGAGTTCCTACCTAATTATAGTATTTTTTAAATTTTTAGAAATGATAGAGAGGATTTAGATCCAATGAGTGTGAAAAATAATTACTACGTGTGTATTAATTATATGAAACTTAAAAAATCTACTTGAAATGACCATTTTCCCATCCCACTTTTTAAAAAATGAATGGAAAATTGTTTATAAGATAGTATATTATATCATGGATGTATTTTCTAGTTATTTTTTGTTCTTATAGCTCCAGATTATCTGGATAATAGAACATTCACTTTTCCATTCGATGAATTTTCATACAAAAGGATGACATTTGGATATTGAAATGTCCTAGGTTCCATCCAAGTATGCATGGGGTGTATTTTTTAGATTTCATTGAGACATTCATGGTGGTATTTTGGAATGATTTTATAGTTTATGAATATTTATTTGTGGAATGTATCATTAGTTTGGGAATGTTTTTAAGTCATTTTATTGAGAATAATCTGGTTTTTATCATTCAAAAGTTTCATTTCATGTTAAGGGATGACACTGTATGAAAAAATGTGGTGTGAAAACAAAAAATAGAGATTGATATATGTATGGAAGATATTATTTCAACCTTGAAATATCCTTTATGTGTTCATGGTGTTATATCATACTTATGGAATATAAGATTTTATCAATGATTTCTCTGAGATTTCCATAAGTGATGACTACCCTTATTTGGATTTCTTCATATAAAAATTGACTTCATTTTTTATGATTTTTGTAGGGTATAATTTGTTGATATAAATTATAATATAACCACTATACTGATCATATATCCCCAATGATGGGTCCTTCTATTTGTGATTTTTTTATGCTTCAAACTTTTCAATTGGATATGTCTTATCACCGAGAGTGGAGGGAAGGTCCCATGTGATTGCTTATGAATTTACGACCTTGGGATCAACCCAATTAAACTAAAAAACCATGGGAAAAGATATTATTACCACAATATTTTATTTATATATTTTATATTCATATTTATTAGGCTCTCACGTACTATTTTTTCTGACCACATGGCTCTGAGAAACCTATTGAAGAAGAAATATTTGAATTCCAATCTAATATGATGGATGTTCCTCCTTCAAGAATTTTATGATAAGATATAGGACTACAACGAGATGTTGAACATTGTGGGGGACTTAATGATTAGGATTACTCACACATTATAGGTTATCACCATGCACCAGGTACAACATGGGGACACATTCCCCCATGAGAATATTTATTCAATCACATTCACACATCCATTGTATGCTAATTTTGTAAAATACATTTTTTCTTATGAAATTCGAAAAAATTTAAAGAAATATAATGTTCATAAATTAATGATTGTTCCATGATTTTATGGTTGTGATGATCCATTACTCTGGTGCTGGTGTAGTGATAATTTTATTAGAAGTCATGTTTATAATCATGACTTGGAGTTTGTTATTCATTTCTATCATAAAATTTATTGTAGAGGACACTCTGGACCCCAGCAGATATCAAGGAATATTTTATACTTTGTATTTTATTGTCCTAGTTTATAACATGAATATAATATATTTTTTTGAAGTTGTGATCAAATTTTTACCACATTAACAAGAAGGTCATATCTCCATGTATGTATAGCATTAGGGATATCTGGATATAATGAAATGAAACATCGTCATGGACCAAGATAGAACTAAATGGAATTAAAAAATTCAATATTTTACAATATTTTATTGTTATCTTATGAGAATTCATGGATCTATAAATAATGACAAAACGTGAATCATGATTTAAATATGTAAAAAAGGTGTCCCATATTGATGAGATAGTCTTACTCTACAGTTCATAACCGAAGCTCATTCCCAACAAAATTAATTGCTTATGTTTAGGTCTTATTTATGTATCTATTTATTTTCCCTATGACAATGTAGAGATCACATAATAGGACACATTAAGAATCTTTACAGTCAATAGGAAATCATTGATGCAATATAATGAGGTAATTTATACTATTGTAGTTGTTTTCATTACACCATATGACCCCATCATCACATGAGATTATCAGGTTCTTCCTAACCCTTTCACATTTATATTATTTTCCATATACAAAAATTCTTCATATCACGTGAACATATCATCTCATAAGATAAAATTAAGGACAATGTAATATATTACATTTTGGAGAGGGGAAAATATTTTGGGGTAGATATTTAGGATTTTTCTATTTGTGTTTTGGGTGGATTTTATGTTAAATTTTGTGTCAATATTTTCTAAAAAATAAAAAAATATTAACAATAAAAAAACATATCATCTAAAATTCTCATTTTCTTGTGGAATTAATAGAAAATGCATTTTTTAAATTTATTGGAGGAATAATAATAATTAATATGTTTTCAATAATAACAGTAAAGTTTTATAATAACGAAAGTAATTGATTATATTATTGGTTGTTTAATTATAAAACCTTTTATATTTTGATAGTATTTTTTGTTATATTTGGTCATGGAAATGTTTTTCATTGTTTTATCCATTGAAATTTTTACACAACAATGAAATCTAAAATTTTTCAAAGAAAATTGAACGTATACCCATGTTTAAAAAAAATCATCTTATATCAATGGTCGATACATATGGTTATTTCCTTTTTGATTTTTTTCATTACTATACCATATTGATCTATTTGTGTGAACCTGATATCCTATAGTTGTACATCCTCAAAAAAATATAAAAATTAATATATATATATATATATATTAATAAATATGGGAGTGATAAAATGTTATAAACATTGATATGAATTTGTTGGGAGAATATGGTTTCACTTGTTGGAATTATTATGTTAGTGGGTCTTGAAATTTGATTTATAAATGAACTTAGAATAGGCTTGGTGAATTAAACTAGCTAGGAAAATTATTTTAACTCACACAAATATATTTAATAAATCATATAGATCTTAACATGAAATGGTTTCCATGTAAACATGTGGAAAATTAGTGGCAAGGTAGACCGATGAATTATTTCGCTAAGATTAGTTTCAAAAATATCACTGGATTTTGTTATGAAATAATTTAGGAGGAAATGGATTCCAAATTTATTGAAATTAATTTTTGGTGGTATTATTTCTTTTCAAATATTTCTACTTTAAATTCTAGAATATGAATATTCATATCTTGTCGCATTTTTCTTAGAATTTATTACATGAGGTTTTTCATAGGAATGCAAAAGGGTATGTGTAAGGGTTACTAATACACAATTTAATTGAAACTTTTATTGATAAAAAGTTCAATAATTCATTCACATGGTGTTAAATTTTTATATTTATATAATATTTTTTATTAGATAATTCAATTAATAATATGATGAAAATTATTGTTGATTCCTTTAATTTTTAATATTCTATTCTGGCTATAAATATTTATCAATATATTATATGAACATCAAATTTTGTGAAATTGTTTATTACATAATAGGATTATACTTTTATTCAGGACAACTAAGTTGGATGATGAATTTTATTGGAGTAAATGGGATATAATGTCAAATCCATATTATAATCTCCATCTTGGACACCACTTCAGTATTTTGGACACTACATCCTCATTCGTGGTTGGAGTGGGCCTAGATTTTGAGATGTTCTCTATAACCTAAATTCTCAAAACAATTATCTATAAAAGGAATATTTTTTAAGAGTTTTTGTGTCCAAGAAAATGGTGAATTTTATCTTAAGATATTTAGAATAATAAATGTATTCACACTTCATACCACTTGAAAAACTATCTTAAAATCCAATATATAAATTTTTTTTTTATAATTTATATTTGATTAAATGTGAATTATGATGTTTATGTAAGATTATATGTTTTTACACTCAAATTATACAAGATTTTCAATAAGGGTATCTCTTGAAACAATGATCCCTTCATCAAATTCTTCTTTATGTTGTTGTCGTAATATTTGTGTTTGTGTAACAGACATTATTGTTCCTCTACTTTTTATTATTTTTTCCACTGTTTAAGTCTTCTCTACTAATTATATTTGGGTTGAAACCCAATAGTTTAAATTTTACTATGTTATACCCTTACCGTGACTATTGTGAATGAAAAACATTTCTATGATGACTACATCACCCAAGGATGAGTAGTTTTAATTAGTAGACTATCTACCTTTTACCATCTTCATTTTTTTGAATAACTGATCTACAAAAACTAATATAATATGATACATGTTTTTAGACCATAAAAAAGATGAAAACAATAAGGCAATTAAACAATTTACACAAAAACATTTGAGGTCGTGATTTTTGTAAATTGTCCAAGCATAATCTTAATTTGTTTAAAACCCACACGGGATAAACTCAGTTAATCCTTATTTAATGAATTTATTTATTACCTAATTTTCTAATGATCATAAACTATCCTTATAACTATAATCAAAGTAGGGTTATGTGATTTAATTTTTTGAATCTTGCCTAGGGTTTATTTCACTTAAGGGTTGTGGTAAAGAAAATTTGTATAGGGTTAATGTGTTAAAAAATTATTGTATCATAAAAAAGTGGATATTAATTTAAATTATAATGATTAATATGTTATTTATGTTGTATAGTTATATTGATTATACTTTCTAAAAGTATTTTAAAAAATATATATTATCATTGTGTTTTCTCAATCTCATTTCAAAAACTAAAACACAAAAAAATAAATCATCTTCAAGCTATATTCTTTTACTTTTATACACTAAAATAACCAACATACTTTTATTTAGTGTTTTATTTTATTTTCAAAATAAGATTAATATGTTTTTTTGAATTACATCTGCATTTGAGACATAACTATGGTCAGCCACTCTGCTACAAATAAGAAGTCAAAATTACACATCATTTGAGAGATCCCTTGACATCACTATCCCAATTGGAATCATTAAATTAAACCAGTTCATTTTTTCAACCAATTGGAGTAATTTAGTTTATTGTTAATTTTATTCTTTTCATATCTTCTATTTTTTATTTACCCATTCTCAATTTTATTCTATTATTTTATTTTTCTTAGACCATCAATAAAAAAAGTTGGGTGCAATTTTTGTCATTTCATTTTTATATTTATTTCATTTATGAAAAATGTTTATCTCAAAGATAACATAGATCATGAACCTAAGATTAAATTTATCAATTTTGATTAAATCATGAAATATCAATCAATGGAATGATTCCACATTCAACCTGATATATAATTAATCCATTTTGGTAACACCAATATTTCACACACTTATAAATCAATTATAAACAAAGAAAAAATATTTATAAAAAATGACAATGAACATAATAAAACCATTTTATAATTTTCATCACCTAATATTAAATATCAACCAATTTTTATTGCATATCAAATCTTGAATCACACATTCAATTATAATATAGATTGAAACACTTTCTTCAAAAATTTCAAAACCACTCCGGAGGGGATCCAAAAAAATATATTAAAAAATTAAATGTTATGTTATCAACACTAATACCAGAAAATATATATGTAGATCAAATTAAAATAACATCAATCCCATTCTCACTTAATGGAAAATCCAAATATTAGATGAATTATTTAAAACATGAATATGTAACTTATTGGAATGATTTCAATTGCCTATCCTTGTACAATAATTTACTAACATCATGGAACAATACAATTTGAAAATATATCTTAGGAATCAAAAAATCCAATGTGGATTCAATTTATGACTATTGGGAGAAATTCATGAATTAATGTATAAGCTACCCACATAAAAACAATAATGAGAAAATCCTCATCTAGTACTTATATAAAGGACTGACACATATGGAAACGAGCACGGTGGATGAGGTGTATGGAAGGGAATTGGTCGATAACACTACATTATATTCACATGACTTGATCGAAAATATAGGATAAAATTCCCAGTAATTTGGCGATTGAGGTGCACCGCATTTATTATAGTATATCAGGTTTTTCTAACATCCCATGAAATTCATTTAATTGATGACAAGTTGGCTGAATTGACCACTATTTTGAGGTATTTTTTTTGGCCCAAAAGACATCCAAATTGAATAATATAATTTTTTTTGGATGTTTCTCTAAAATAGACTACCCAACGTATTAATGCCTGCAACTACGAGAGTTGGAGAATTGTACAATAGTATTCATTGGGAAACCCAATCAATATAAAAAACAACCACTTCCCCATAAGAATTATGATTTATTTTCTTCATCATAAATCCAATTGTGGAAGGATCAATTTGACATGATTTATGGATTAGGGAAACAATAAAGGCCCCAATCCAACAAAATTTCAAGTAGCCACCACCTTTACAATATGGTTTCAAAGATCCCAAAAGAAGATTTGAATCCGAATAATGAAAAGGTCAGCAATAAGGATATTCCCATCAAAAGATTGATTATAATAGTGATGAACTTTTGAATAAATGTTTTTATTAATAAATAGAATGAGATGATGAGTCAACGATTTGATTTTAGGGGTTTGATGAAAAAAATGGAACAATGTTCTTCATCCCCCCACAAACTGGTAAGTAAGAACTACAGAATTATTCTTTCATAACCTAATCAAAATACTAAGGTGAATGTCAGGGCCATCAAATTGATATGAATAAAGAAAACAAATAATACATCTTCACCTATTGTTCAACTCAGATTCTCCTCAAATATGGAGAAACCCCCTTCCAGAACCACTAATGAGAAGCCTAGGGAGAAATGAAAAGGATTGAAAAATATTGATGATGTTCCATCTAATCATTATTCCCTTCCAAATAGAGCTGTTCAAACCAAACATATTGCAGGAGAGGTTCTTTTTAAAGAGTATTTGTACAAATTCAAGGACATGGAGAAAAATAGTCTCCATATTGAGTCCAACATTAAAATACCATGGTAAAAAAGATTCCTAAATGAAAATAGTACCAAATTAAGTGGGATAAATAGAAATGAGAGGTTCAATATTGAAAGGAATATGTTGATGATCATTACACAAACTCAAGAAATGAAAAAAGTGAAAGGATACATAAACATTCACCATACCATTCAACATATGGTAGTTAAACATATCTAATTATTTATGTGATTTGGGAGATTCCATAAATTTTATACCTCACTCTTTATTCACTTCTTTATTGGATGGAGAGATTATTCCAAATAGATGGGTGGTGTAGTTAGAGAATATAGAGATATCATTTATAATATGAGTCCTTGAGGATTTAATTGTTTTGATAAGAGACATGATCATTCCTGTAGATTTCTATGTACCTAACATGAAGGATGGTCATTTAAATTCTCATTATCCCATTATCTGAGGTATGAAATTCATCAAAACTACAAAAAAAATTCATGAATTTCCAAGATCGTACACATTCAATAGAGTTTGAAGATGGTGTTATTATATTTAATGTTATGGACTCTATGAAGTACCCCATTAAGAACCATTTTACTTTTGTTATCTCCCATTTTTATCAACCATGTGAAAACCACATTGATTTTTATTGTCCTATTCATAGAGATATTATGATAATTGGTTCTATTTCGATATATATGTGAACATACACACTACATTATAATGCGGAATCCTCTCTTATATTTTATTTTGAAATGGATTCATATTCTAATTTTAACCATGATCACCCTAATTACGACATGAATATTGAGTATAAGGATGGATTTGATCCCTTATTCTATTATTCTGATGATGTCTATTATTATACTCATGTTTATTGTCTACATAATTATATTCCTTAAATGTATCTATCCATAATACATTCCCCTTCATTTAAATTCAATAAATTACCACAAAATCTCAAATACTAAAACTTATTGACTTTTGTTAGATTATGTATTAAAATTTATATGAATGTCCCTTTTCAACATAGAGATAAACATAAGTATCATTTGATGGAGAACATTAAGGAAATAAGGTGGACCTTAACTGACATATCAAGTATTAGACACTCCACTTTCCAGAATATGATTACTTTAGAGGATGGGGTTATACATGTTAGGCATCCACAAAGGACACTGAATTCGACTCTTCTAGAAGTTGTTCAAAAAGAAGTTTAAAATATTCTCAAGGAAAGTATTGTTTATCACATTTCAAATTCTCAATGGGTGATTCCTATTCAAGTTGTGCCTATAAAAATTATTTTTAATGTTGTTATAAATGATAGAGGGTAGTTTGTTCTAATTTGGGTGAAAAAATTGTTGTGTTAGTAATTATTATAGTAAACTAAATCAATGAACTCTCAAGGATCATTTACCCCTCCCATTTACTGATCAAATTCTTGAGAGACTACCAGGGACTATACAATATAGTTTCATGGATGTATTTTTTGGATATTTTTAGTTTTATACAGCTCTAGAGGACCAGGAGATGAAATAATTCACTTGTATATTAAGTACATATCCAATAAGGGGATTTCATATGTACTTTGATGTTCCCTAAGTATCTTTAGAGATGCATTGTGAGTATTTTTTTAATATTTTATTGAAACCATCATGGAGGTATTTATGGATGGTATTACTATTTATTGATCTTCAATTGATTAATGTATCTTAAATTTTGGTAAGGTATTGATTCGTTGTTTTTAGAAGAATTTATTTTTAAACATTCAAAAGTGTAATTTCATGGTACGACATAGAATTGTATTAGGTAATTCGGTGTCAAAACATGTAATATTGGTTGATATATGTAATGTAGATATTATTTCATATATTCAATATCATTCATATGTGTGTGATGTCAGATCGTTCTAAGAGAATATAGGATTTTATCAATGATTCATTCGAGATTTTTGTAAGATCACTATACCCTCATATTTATTTTCTCATAGAGATATTGACTTCATTTTGGATGATTTATACATGGTATCATTTCATTATATAATATAATTGTAGGTCAACTCCACTAATTATGCAGCTCCCATGGTGTGACCTTCATTTTTATTTTTGGTGTGATGCTTCAAACATCACTGTTGGATTTGTCTTATCATACTGGGTGGTGGGACAATCCTTTGTGAATTTATATTCTTCGAGTATATTGGATTTATCCACTTCACACGAAAAACCCATGGAAATAGATATTTTTGTAGATATAATTACATTGGATAAATACCGAACTTATTTATTGTTCTCTTAGGTAGTTTTTTCAGACTATATAGCTCTAAGGTTCCACTTGAATAATCCATATGAAAATCCTTGGACTATCAGATAGATGATCCTCCTTCCATAATTTTATATTGAGATAAAGGAAATTGAGGGGTCTGTAATCATGGTGGAGGGAACATGAGTGGAATTACTCACACATTAGAGGGTGAAAAAATGGACTTGGTTCCACTTCGATACAATTTCCCCAATGAGATTCATTATTCCATATCATGTATGCATCCTTGGTTTGAGGATTTAGATAACTTCATTGTTTCATATGAAATTCCTCCAAATTTAAGGAATCATTTTGTTAAATAATTAAAGATTAATTATAGATTTTATATTTGGGAGGACCTCTTCCTCTATCCATTATGAAGTGAACATGTTATTTGGAGTTGTGTTCTTAATCCTGAGTCTGAGCATGTTATTTATTTATACCATACACTTTCATAGAGAGGATTAATTGGACCCCAAAAAACTAGAAATGTTTTAGAAAATGAATTATATTTTTAAAGATTCTAATATGATTCGAATATATTTATTAGTCGTACTCATGTTTCCACCACACATGAATAAATTTCATCTCCCCTGTGGAAGATAATCATCGGGCATATTAGGCTATAAAGAAATGCATCATGGATTTCGATAAATATGTAATTAAATAAGAGATATAAATTCATGATCATGGGGAAATTAGATTTTAATCCTATGAGAACACTAGGCTCTAATAGGAGAGATAAAAAGAGGGTCATCATTGAATGTTCCAAAAAATGAGTAACATGTTGGGGGAAAGTCCAACTCTACAGTTCATGATTGGATGTGATGCCCAGTAATTTACATTCTAGATTGCTGGGTTCTATTGTTAAATCTAATTTTTTTACTTACGAAGGTGTGTAGAACATTCAACAGAACATAGGATAGATTATTAATGGTAGTTGTAAATGTTTAATGTTATAAATTAGGGTAATTTTTACCGATGCTATGGATTTTATCACTCTCCATGAGCCCATCATCACATGAGAATGTCATGAAGTTCCTTACAATTTCACATTTATATTACAAGTCCTATTTAAAAATTATGCACTTAATTTTCACATATCATATCATAAGTTCACATTCAGAACAATTCAGTATTTTGAGTATGCGGAAAGAACATCCTTTTGGGTAGAAATTTGGGATTTTTATTGGTTTGTTTTGTGGGAATTTCATGTTATGTTTTGGGTAAAAAAAATTAAAAAATAATAAATAATAATAATAATAATAATAATAATAAATTCAAGAAAAAATATCACATAACATTCTCATTAAATGAGGAATATATAGAAAATTCATGTTTTCAAAATTAATTGGTGGCACAATAATAATAAACATTTTTTTTATTAAGGGTCAATTTGTTTAAAAATGGAAGTCATTGATGATATGATTGGTTGTATCATTATAAAACCTCTTAGATCATGATAAAATTTATTATAATATTTTTTCTGGGTAAATTATGTCATTGAGTTATACACAAAAATTTCCATGAATCAATGACATGTGTAATTTTTCCCACTCAGTTGATGCTATAGCCAAGTAAGTTAAAAATAAATCACCATATATTTATTGATGATCCATACATTCATTTTCCTTCCAATTAGTTTTATTACTAAACCAAATTTCCCTATGTTTGTGTACATGATATCTGACAGTTTTGAACCAACCAAAAAATATACAAAAATATAAAAATTCAATATATATATATATATTCTTAATAAATAGTGGAGTGATGAGATGTTACACATATGGAGGTATCTAGGTCAGGTGAATATGGTATGAGTTTTGGGGATTATTATGTGAGTGGATCCTGAAATGTGATTTCAAATGAATGTTGAATAGGTATTGTTAATTAAACTAAGTATGAAGAATTATTTTAATTAACCTGAATATATTGAATAAAGGGCAGAGATATGAACATGAAATTGTGGGTACAGACAAGTAGAGAATTAGTGTCATGGTAGACCCATGACATATTTCACTATGATTAATGTTATTAATTTCACTAGATTTTGTTTTGTTGTAAATTATGGGACCAATAAATTAAAATTTATTTATATTGACTCATGGGGTGGGCATCATAAATTACCTATATTGTGACTAAGGATTCATGAATATGAAACTTGATATCCTCTCAATTTTTTTGGAATACATGATAAGAGGTTTTTTCTAAGATTGTAAATGGGTATGTGTGAACGAGTTGATAAAAAATATTTAATATTATACTGATAATAAATGACATAATTTTCTCAAAATATGTTAAATATGTTTATTTATAAGATATTTGGGATGATATCATTCATTTGAAAATATTATGAAAATTATAGTTTTTCCCATTCAATTTCACTATAGTAACTATGTTATAAATATTTTTTAGAGACTTATTTGAAATTGTAATTTCATAAATTTATTTCTACCATAGTTTTCTACAACTATTATTTATTACATCCGAGTTGGATCACACATTTTATTTGAGTAAATTGGTCATGAATTCAAAGTCGGAATGGACTCTCCAGACTGCAAACAACTTCAATATTCAGGAAAATAACTTCTTTATATATTCTTATATTGGGCCCACAATTGGTGAGGATATTGTAAATAAATTTTATTACAACTAATATTTCTATAATTTTGTCTTATTCATTCTTTTTGGTGGTCAATAAAGATGTTCAGTTTGGCTTAAAATATTTGTTGAACATTCCCATTCACACATGAAACAACTTGTAAACATTGACTCCCCTCCACTATATAAATTTTTATTTTTTTATTTTTAGGGGATGTAATGTTTATTAAAATGTTTCGGAAAGTGGATTTCTGGCTATTCTCAGATTATCTAATCATTTCAATAATGTTATATTTTGAAGTATTTTTCCCTTCATCGAAGCCTTCTTCTTATTATTCATGTTATATTATTTTTGTTTTCCAAATAAATATCATAGTTGAAATTATTTTTTATATATTATACTCTATTTTATTCTTATATTATAATACTATTTTAGAAGGAAATACATTATTTGAATGTGTTTCGGTTATACCATTTCTATGACCAGTGTGAATCATAAATTATTCTCTGATGACTACACTGCCCAAGGAAGAGTAGTTGTTATCAGTAATCAATATTTTTATAATCTTATTCATTTATTTACATTTAATCAATGATATAATTTAATTCACATAATATGTTCAAGTTATTTATTTCTTAAATTAGAAGAAAATAATCAATCATTTTAATAATTAACCCAAAAACATTCAAGGTTGTGATTTGTGTAAATTGTGAGAGTGCAATATTAATCGGTAAAACCAAACAGCGCATGATAAATATATAGAGTTAAAATATAATCCCTTATATAGATTCGTAATTATTTCTAGAATATATTGATGGCTTAATTTACCACTTTCCAAAAACTATCCTTATAATGAAAATCAAAATAGTGTGTTGTTATTTCGTGTTCTAAAGGTATCCAAAGGTTTAATTCACCTCCTCTTTGTAGTAATGTTAATTATCAGAAGTTCCATGGGTTAAATGTTATTGGATCCTAATCAAGTAGATACTAGTTTATATCATAATGATTAATAATTAAGTGTAGTGGTTATGTAATACTGATTACACTTTCTAAAATTAGTTCTCAAAAAATATCTTCTCACTGTTTTTTAGTATCATTTCAAAAACGAAAATAAGAAATAAATTTAATCTTATTCTATCCTACTTATTCTAGTTTTATAAAATATAATCACATAAATCCATTTTTTAGTATTTCTGTGTTATGTTATTTCTCATTCAAAATACAACTAATATGTTTTTTTAAATTACTTCACATTTATAGAGACACCCTCGGTCATATACTCTACCAATCCTAAGAAGTATAAAATTACACATCATTTGACAACTTGTTTTTTTAAAGGATGCATAAAATTTTATTAAAAGAGGAAGGGGAGAGAAAGGTTGCATGAGTCGAAAAGATGTTCACTGAATATCAAAAATTCTTAAATATTATTCTAAATTTCAAGTAAATTTTTTTATATTCAACTTTAAACGGTGTTATAAATCTATTATAATAACTGTGAAAATATTTTGAATAACCCATTTTTAAAAAAATTAATTCTTTATGAATAAATATTATTGTAATATAATTTTATTCATAGTAACCAAAATTATATGATGTGAATAGTATTTTTTTAATATTATATCTAGAAATGTAATTTCAATCATTTTTCATTAGTGATTAACTTAATATTATAATATTAAATAAAAGCCACACATAAGAGAAAATTACTGAAAATTTATAGCATTTATACCATAAAATGAATTAATTTACTTTTACAACCAAAAAATAATCAATGTACGAATTACAATTTGTTTTTATAAATTAATAAAAATTACTACTAAATAGGTTTAATACTCAAAATATGATAAAGTTTCCTGAATAAAACATATTTGAATAAAATAATACTTGTACAAAACATTTCCATTTAACTAAAAATTATTAATATAGTATTCTTTATCATTTCACAAAACATTCATGAATATACTTAATTTATTTTATATTTATTAATTTAATTTATTGAAATAATATTATTCATATCATTCCTAAAAATGAATTCATTAATAAATAATTTATAATTCCAAAATATAGTTCGAAAAAATTACCTCAAGAGTTAATGATATTTCATGTAGTAAATCAATCATTTTTAAAAAAATTATTTATTTTATCATTTTAATTTAAATATATAATTATCGTATTCATTTTATATTATATTAAAGAATTATTCACTAATATTTTTTTCATATCCCCAGCTGTTGAACACAACAAATTTATTGATGAGAAATAGATTATCAAATATATGGATGTTTCATTATACAATATTGAAATAATTACACCCTTTAAATAACTTTATTATAATATTAATAGATATGGATACTTCTACATAATTACATCTTTGATTTCCCACATAGCTTCCATAAATTTATGGTTTCACCACAAAACATTGTCTTGTTGTGTTTTCTTCTTCTGTAATATTATATTTCTTCGATTCAACACATCAAATAATTGTGAATCATATAATGGATCATTAATCTATTGTATATCATAAATTTTTTGTACATGTAAATGATGAAGTATGTACATCCTTAGAATCAATACATATAAACACCAGTATCTTGATATAAGTTCAATAGAGGATCCAAGATATATGTTACCATCCCAATATGGTCAATCGACTCTTATGGACCAATATATCATGCTATTATCTTCCCCTATATTAAAAATAATATGAATTTATTCTATGAATATATTCATAGAAATATCATCATATTTAAACTATATTGATTTACACTAATTATTAGTATCACTATTCATTCGACTCTGAGCTACTATAATGTCCTAAAAAATGGATCTAAATTCACTCGTATCACTGCTCTCTCAATTCCTATCAATATTAATTCTTTAACATCATCCAATAATGAACATTTTCTATAATTTTTTTCATATAGGGATTCATACAGATCTATATAGTTACTCAATTGAAATATATTATTATATGAAAATTTGACTATAGGAAGGTGGTGATCCTAATAAATATTTAAACTCTATAGTGTAGTATCTTATAATATCTTCATGGATTTTAATGGTCTTGTTTTAAGGATGGTATAATTTACTAATGATTATGTTTTTATTCAATTCATTTTGAACATATATATACAAATTGGAGGTAAACCTAAAATCATGATCAAATACTACTGAGATATGAACTCTATTAAACAATAATACATCTATAATTTATATCCAAGAAATTTGATCGTGTGAGATGTTTTTGGGAATATCAATATTGTCTATTGGATATGTAAATTGATCTAAGTCCATGAAAATTTTATTAGTTATTTTAAAAGTTTTTGGGCACATATTATTAAATCAATGGTGATGTTTTCCCATTCCCAAACTTGTATGAGCAATGTTTTCTTCATCCATTAGACTTATGTAATTAAACCATAACTTACATACATATCATGTGTCAAGATAAACACCCTATAATATATCATTAAATGTTGTCCCACAAAAAATTATCATTGTGTTCTTAATATATCTTTGTACATCCCTAGTGGATTGAGACTGATGAAATATTTTATAACACAAACAGAGCCTTATTCATTTACTATATAAAAGAGGATACATATCCAATCCTAAATAATATCATCCCATCATGGTAATGGATTAATTATGGAATATTCCATAAATTATTTTAATGTTACAAATATTATTACACACCTATTTAATTTTTACCCTGATAGTTTGTTAGACACTCATATAATAAATACAGTATTTACCCCCTTCACTCATGAGTTTTATTTATAACAACTATAAATATATAAATAATATATCTCTTTAAATCCTCATTATCAATAACATAGCATGATCATTAAAACTCAGTGCATATTTCACATTTTTTTATTCCTAATATTTGAATGATTTGAGATGTAATAATATTTAATCAAATCCAACCATCTTCTTCAGCAGATAATAAAATTTTTTATGTGCATATATAATTCATCCATTTCTGATCTTTACATATACCACTCCACTAACCATAATTATTATGACTCTATATTATCAATATATTAACTACCCCTACCTACTCCATGCCCTGATTTGTGTAATTTTTCTAATGAATCATAATGTTTAATGGGGAATGCATTACTACGCCATCATTCTTAATGAGAAAAAACATCCCAATTTTATCTTCCATATATCATTAGATATTAATAATTATTATCAATAGTATATTTTTTATGTAGAGGATCACTTTCCATCATTCTCTCCTTCTCCTTGAAATTTTCTTTACATTCGTCTATCCAAAAGAACATGTCACTCTTCCATATAAAATTTGTTACAGGATTTTATATCCCAGTGAATTTTATCATAATGTGTTTATATTACCCATAAAATCCATGAATATTATATATCATAGTCATAGTGGTTCAGATTGATCATTTCTCAATAATTTCAACTGGTTAATGATCTCCTAATATACCTTATCTTATAACTGTGTGACCCAAAAAAGGATACATTTTAAAGTGAAAATTCCCACATAAAAATTTTTGTAAAACAAATTATACTTGCTTAAAGTCATAAATACAACCCTTAAATAATCCTCATGTTCATCTATAAAATAGAAATATAAGGGATTTTCATAAATAAATACTACCCAAAACCAATAAAATTAGTTACTAAAGATTCTATTCATCTTAACCCTAATGATAGAGGGGGAATTTTCAATTCCATATGGCATGACTATCAATCCATATTCTATATACCTATTACAAAAGGTTTTCTTTGGTATATCACCCCATTTTCCTAATAAATAATTAAATCTCTATTTAATATCAATAATGGGAAATTATGTATGTATGTGATGTTAATCAAATAATTCATCAATAAGGGGTAAATGAGAATTTCTAATAATATTGATCTTTTTATGTTCATCGTAACCAATTCAATGGCTTGTTGGGCCATCTTTATTAATTAAAAACTGAAATCCATACTAATGTACAAGGGAATACAAATAACTTTTTATGACACTTTTATAGTTTTTTCTTCGATTCCTACAACTCGATTAGGTTAGTTCTATAAGTTATTTTTGAAAAAGTTTTAGCACCATGAATAAGGATTTTTTAAAATTTAAACTTCACGATATAATTTTAGAATATAAAAATATAAAAAAATTAACAAAAACTTGAACAATATTTGTATCCTCGATATTGAGCTTATCCGAATAATTTTATGATAAATAAACCTCATGAATAGGTACTAAGAACCATATAATGGATATAATTTCCATTGGATGTTCATGTTAAACAATGCACCAATAGATGATCATCGATATAATACAAATATGAAATGTTTGGTACCTTACATTGAAATTAACATGGTCTATATATACAAAAATACAATATCTCCCCAAAATATCATAAAATTATACTAGAGTTAGAATAAAAAAATTGATGTAAAAAAATTTACACAAACATATATCAAAGAGGAGAAATAGACCTAAGGTATAGTAAATTTACCATTTATAGTACTCAATGATAAATATATATTTAAACATTTAGGTGGTTATGTAATAATCATAGTAAATATTTTAGATTTAAAATAGTTCATAGAACCTGAATCAAACAATACATTTGTAGTTATATAATAGATGATAAGTTTATATTTCACACCTTAAATCACATGACCCACCTCATCTATTGATATCACTTAATACATCCCATTATTTATTGTAAGAAGATGTTACTAAGGTTTATTATGTTCATTAAACCTTGGTTTATTGTAGTCATTGTCAAAATTATCATACCAATTGTAATGAATTCATTGGACTATAGGCTGTTCAATTTGATTTTAAATCCTTTCAAACATATCTCTGCAACATTAATGTTCATGGTGACCCTATCTTAAATACTTGACTCATTTACCAATACCTTTACAAAAAAATTTACAATGATTCTACCCATGTTTTTATAATTGTAGAACAGTTTCATTCGAACATTGGTTTTTTTTTTGAATTCCCTTAAGAATCCATTTATCCATTTTTGTTTTCAAAACCCTAAGAATAGTTTATTATAACACTAACTATTACTACATAGAAGTAACATAAAATTATTTATATATATCTATCTAGGACTATTATATCCAAATCCCTTTAATGGATCTGTTTTAATACACTAATGAATTAATAAATTTTTCTTTCATGGTTTATAGATAAACCAAAAATTGTACCTACAAATTGTTGTGGACTTTGTATGATAGGTAACAATGGATTTATCATACTTATACATTAGACCAAATAATACACTCTACATTTTATATGAAATGTTATTGAAAATTAATTTTAAAAAGTAATTTCCCAAAAACATCCCATTTCATGAAGTAAATTAATTCCCCTTTTTAATTTTTATTGTTAATATTTTTCTATTTATTGGTTTCTCTTTTTAAATGATTAATAATAAAAAAACGTATCATTGATTCAATATTAGAGAATGGTAAATTTATTTACTATAGAATTATTACTATTCTAATAAATATGTGGATTTAACGAACCACTGAAAGATGGATCATATTTCTATATAAAAGAACCAATGATTAATTGTTCTTTTCATTATATGTTTATAAGTTTTTCATGATTCATTTTAAAACTCATTTATTGAGATATTTGGATGAGTATATAAATAAGGTTTTTGGTCCTACAACCCATTCTATTTTTTATTAGGAAGACAATTTCCTTGGCCATGATATTCATCATTCCCATGATTCCTCTAAGTTCCATCCATTTAAAAACAAAAATCATATTGTGAGTTTCAATAATAAATAATCAACATGATAGATAATGTGATAATGAAAATAATTCATAATATGTCCTAAATTATGACACCTTCGTATCAACCAATGACTCATTCGGTTCATCCTATATCAATTTGGTTTATTATAAGTTTTTTAGGTTCTATATTATTATTCCTCAAAACCTAATCTATAAAAAAAATTACACAATTATTTAATACCATGATAGATTTCCTTAGAATTTTATAAATAAATATTAAATGATTTCAAATGATTATTGAATACATATAATAATAAAAAACCATTATAAATGTAATGTTTTATCGTAATTGTATACTATATATAAAATCATCATTTTTCATTAAACATCTTCAATATCTTTAAAATGTATATTATCAAAAATACCCTTCTCAAACATTTATTATTTAATCATCTTTACATATCCTGAAAAATGAAAAAACAATAAAATGAATGCTCATATGCTCATTATGGGTAAATAATAGATATTTGAATCAATGATTGTAAGTGACTATAATATAATATCAATGGTATAAGGAAATGATATTCTTTTTTGAGATCATACCAAATAACTCATATCAAATACCACATAGATCATGGAATATGTTAATTTTAATAATAATTGATAACATTCATGAGAGTATAGAGTAATAAATAATCAATCATAATCCATTAAAGTATATTATAATAATAATTCATAATGTTTTTACATTTATTAAGGAATATGAATCAAATTTCAACTCTACCCACCAATATATTCATTTCTAATTATGCTTGAGATAACCCCTTATGTACCTTCATGGGCTTAGGATAAATACCCTTGTATCTCATGGGATTTGGATTACCACATGTGTAACCTCTTGTGTTTAGGATATATAAAACATTATCCTATTAATTTGAGTGATAATATGTAACCAACTGTTACATAATAATACACTGTAGATATGTATTCCCTAAGTTAAATAATATTAAATCATTTCAACAAATAATAATTAACATCAATGAAGGATAAAAGATTGTTGAGGAAAAATTAAATCGTAAATATCATAAGATATCAAAATAAATTATGTGTATGATATCAAAACATCATATACTCATTGAAACATAATAATCCCTAATGTATGATGATAGAAATGAAATATATATTTATTGAAGCATTGTGAAACTTATTTTCAAAACAAGAAGAAATATGATCTCATTTTTTTAACATCTATAAATAAAATTTACAAAAAAAATATTTGAATAAAATTTTCTGATCAAAACCTTTAAATATTGTTATGGGATACTGATTATGATTAATGTTATCGACTAGAGGAAAAAAATTTCATTTCAAAATGATAAAATTATATATTACTTTTATACTTTTGTAGTGAAAGAAAAAAAAAGATTCCTTTTGAAAATATCAAGAATATTACATTAGGAAATTTCAATATAAATTCAAATAAAAGTAAAAAAAATTATAAATAATTCAAAATTATATTAATAATTTTCATTAATTCTTATTTTGGTGAGTATGGATATATATGAAACATTTTCATGGTTAAAAAAATATATGTTCATTATTGATTAAAAACATAATTTTTGTACTTTTGAGTACCAAATCAGAAACTATGGAAATAATACATGAATAATCGATAAATAAACAAAATATAATCAAATATTTTAGTTTAATAATTGAAATAAAATAAAATCCACCATAATGAATATTCAATCATAAACAATCTCGATAAAAAATAAAATTATAACAAAAACCCTAGCATCACGTATTTATTTTCTTCAAACTCACTATAACCTCCTTTATAATGAAATTAACTTAATATAAATATTTAAAATTTCAATAATCCTAACTATATTGTTATATATCATTCCCATAAAATTATCAATTACTTATTTATATATGATTCTTCTTGAAAAAGAATATTCGGGTGTCAACAGTTCTATTTTCAACTTATATTTTGATTTAGAAATACATGTACTTGGAATTTTCTCATGGTTTCATAATATAAAAAAACTAAATTACTAAATTATTATAATATTTATCAATTATATGAAATTTTATAATGATAAATGTATTCTGGGGGTTAGAATGATTAACATGACATCATGGTGATGCTAGTCTGTATGTACACACATGTAATGTTTTTATTTTTATGAGATTAAAAAAATGTAAATAATAATTTATATTTAATTAATCATAATATATCGGGAATATTAAATATAATAATTGAATACTTTTATATAACCATTCATGACATTTTATAATGAAAAATGAATACATCACAATATGGTGGTTGTAGTAAGCACATACGCATATGTGATGATCTCATTATCCATTGGACGGAATTGAAAATTATTTATTAGTTATTAATGAAAAATAAAATTATTTTAGAATATTTATGATAATTATATCATAATTTTATGGTTTATATATTAAAATCGTATGTGGTTTAGGGATAAATAGATTTGTAATAGATTGTTTAAGACCATTACCTCTTCCATGAGTATCCTTATTTGGAATACACCTAAATCCTTATTTTGTTTTGTATTTTTGTGACACCCAAATATACAATAAGTGTATAATATAGTATATATATTATTTAAATAGTTTATAGATGATATGTGGTGCTCAATGTGTGTGGATATGTGAGGATTGGTGTTTCCATTTTATATGTGGGGGAGTATAACACTTGTAAACACCATTACCTTTGATGTAATAATATGTAACCCTACAAGAAAAAGTGAAACTAAATATGAAAAAAATTTAATTTAAAAGGATAGTGGTTATAAATCCACTAAACAAATTATATAATTATATGTTTTTTATGATATTAAAAGCCAAGTACATTAGATTAATCCCTTAAAAACTATCTTTTTCTAAGATAACATTACTTTTTCTATGGTAAATTTTTTTGACAAAAAATAAACAAGTAATTTTAGAAAAATTGTAATTTTTGATTAAAATTAAGGAATCAGTTTTCTCGGATTTATCTCGTAAATAGAATAGAAATTATTTCAAATATCTACACATAAATCATTAAAAGTTATTTTTAGAAAATTGATTCATTAAAGATAATAGAATTTCATTCTAATTCTTTGTCAAAATACAATAATTATGTGAATTTAAATTTATCAAATTGAATATAGTATCTAAAAATATGATTAAAGTCATTGATTAATAGATAAAAAATAATTTATTATGATATAATATAATGTGCCCCTAAAAATGATTTCGTAAAAACCTATTTTTCTCCAAAAATCAGATGCTTTTATATTCATTTATAACTAATAGAAAATCAATATATTAATTATAGATAATTTTCATAAACAAATAAATATTATTATTCCATAGTTTTTATACTCCAAAAAATATATTTATTCAAAAAATATTCAAGATAATAAATTTATAGAAAAACCAATTAAATTTTACTAATAATTATTATATTAGTATTTATTATCATTAATATATAATTTCATAGATATAAATAAATTTTTATTGACTATAAAATGAATTTTCAAAATAAATTTTATATATATCATTCATGAATTCATTTAAATTCAAAAAAAATGTATAATTCAAAAAAATATTTCAAAAATAGTTTCTCTGGAATTATGTGTATTTTCATATGTCAATTCCCCATACAACAAAATTTATTAAGTCAATTTCTATTCAATATCAAGTAATGTATTTAATTTTATATTTAAATATTATAAATGTTCAATAATATTTATTGGGTATCATAATAGAGGGAAATAAAAAAAATTAATTAGATATATATGATAATATCTGTTGGGGTTACTAGGTTCACACCACCCAATGAAGAATTAACCATTAACCCAGTCATTTATGCACCTCTCCACCACTGGGTGGTTGATTGGGAATCCACCCTTGTAGGGATACTAGGAAGTATATCCTGTACCCGACCCCTAGTAATAAGTTTCCATGTTCTGTTCTTCTAAAAACGATTTTGGGGAGGGTGTCATACCTATCTCTATCATGTATCCAAATCCCCACTACCCAAAAAATATTTTCAAAGTATCCAAAATAAAATCAATTAATCCTCAGAATAGTCTAGAAACAATTACCAAATGGTTTCAGATCATCAAAAACTATCTATCAAAAATATTATCAAAATCAAGAATCATATCTAGGGATACCATCCAAATATCTATTGAGACTAGGATGATATGTTGAACTACTTCTCCCATGTAACCTCCTGGATAGACATGAACATCCCCAATACTAAAAAAGATGAACAACCATAACTCAAATCACCATCTTTCTCCATTCCATGTTATAAACTATGATCCCATCAAATGATGTGTTTTTATCTAACTGAAGTCCATCACTATTGATCACTTCTCAGGTCATGATTTCAGATTCTTTTCTGTAACTAGAGAGAAATTTCATGCATACATTAGCATCGCTATGGAGGATCCAAATGATAATACACTTCTCTAAAATATTAAATAATCTTTAATGAACCAACATATAATAGTGTAAGCTTCTAATAATACTATAATCAATTATTCCCTAACCGTTGTGATAATTATATGAATATATAGTCACCAATATCAAAATAAAGGGTTGATTGGTAACCAATTACTTTCGGATGACATGTATTGGCTATATTTTCTCATTCCCTAACCTGAGCATGGTCACTACAAACTCACCTACGTGCAAAGAATACAATGGTGAGTTAAATTTTCCTCAATGGGGGTCTTCTAAATCGATTTTAGGAAACTATTATTGCATAAAAATTTTACCAAGGAAATATGATCAAACCAAACTCCATAAAAATAAATAAAAAACATCCTATGAATATATTCATGCATCTAGATTAACATTTTGAGAATACCCATATATCCATGGGTGGGTTTTTGTACTCACACTTCATTGATACACTTTTTACAACAACCATCCATGACAGAATGTCAACATGAAACACGAATCCTGGTATAATTTTCTTCTCAAAGGCATCTCATGAAAATAAATTATATCCTCTATTTATAACATTTTAACTCATATACATAAAGAGTCTCTATCATATTAATGATGTGAAAAACAATTTTCAGCTATTCCATAGCCACATGTACTATATCATTTCACCTTTGTGGCATGGGTATCGCTATGAATAATTCAGTGTTCACCACATTCCACTCCCACGCTACAATTGGAAGGGATTAATTCAATACTTGTGTTTTCTAGTTATTTATCATAATTCAAATATATATATAGCAGTGAGGAAAATAATTCAAGATATTATTTTTTATACTTGGACACATGAAATATAATCTAAAATTATAATATGTCTTAGTAAAACTTATATATACCAACCAACATGAATAATATTAGTCTTTTATAATCCCCTCTCTTTAGGTTAGAGGGACCACCACTTGGCTTTGGATGTTCAGTACCATTATACTCATTGTATGAAAATTATTTTATTTTATTATCTCCCATAATCTATTCTTATATAATGAAAAAAATTAGAATTTGGAACTTAGTTATTCTTGACCCATTCACCTAGTGATGATTTGATGATCAAAGGGTATAGGTTAGAACATCTCGTACATTTGACACAGTAATCGACCTTTCATAAAGTATGCTCTTTAGCTTCCGCTTCTTATCAGATGTTCAAAATATATCCTTTTGATTTATAATGTTGAGATAATATATTAGATAATTACCCTTTATTAGGGTGTACACTACCCCAATGTTATTTGGTTCCACATTTTTTTACCAAAATCCATTTTCATAATATTATGACCCACAATGAGAATATTTATCTGTAAATCTAGTGGTACATATAGATGAATAATATCTCACAAAGGAGGTGATAATTTTAATAGATTATGATATGAACCACAAATATTATCTACATTTCATTAGTAAGTTAGTTATAATCATGGTGTTACAGATTATGGTACCCATAATTCTCTACCTGATTATGTTTTAATAAACCATCTCCACAACTAACCCTTGAGGAATAACAATATATAGTATAACCATACATTGCATATTGATTTATTAAATTAGAGTATTCTTTAACATAAATTTAAACTCATTGAAATAATCCTTTTCTTAATCATCAACCTTAAATTATACCCCTTATTAGTCATCCATATCATGTGCACTAGAAAGAGGGATAAATTTAGAATAAACAGTCTATAATGAAATAATAAAATAAAAAAAATGTATCTCAAGAACCTAGATGGGACATTCCTAATAAATCACTACCTCTTATTTCTCTGGAAGGAATGAGATTCTACACAATTGTATCTCATTCCCATGTATGAAAACATGATGAATGTAAAAGTCAAACTTTTATTACATAGAAGAAAACTTATGTGATCAATGAATACCGATATATTGTTATAATAAAATTTCATCAATAAAAACACTAAGAAATATCCCTTGTAGGGATGAAATATATCTTTCATTCCATCCATGAACATTGCCAATTTATTCTTAAAAACTATTGCAATCACATGGTACTAGTACAACTAAGGCAACTCCTAATTTTCATCTGCAATATATCATATATAATGGCCCCTAAACAAATGGTAGGGTGATTAAATATTAATAATATATAATCATTTATTCAATTAAAATGATCATAAATGTAATTTCACTTCATTAATAGATACATTTTATCCATCATAACCTAATCATTCCTTTATTTATACTTAAAACCAAAGGCTAGTGACAATATTTTTGGATAATAAGATCGTAAAATTCCATGTGCATTCAATAAAATCAATTAATCCTTTTTTAAAGGTCCTCAAGATTAACGTTCATCAAACATAGCTCATATAGTGTTATATGTTTAGATGTTGTCATTATTGACTTCATACATTTAATATTCTCAATCACAAACTATATTTAACTAATAGGTTGTAATCCTAATAAATAATTAAGGTAATAAAACCTATAAAAATCTACTAATGGAGGAAATTTGTTTGGAACCATAAAAAACTCACTATAAGATCAAACACACAATTTGTATTGTAATGTTTTCAATTTTAATGTTTTCATCTATCTATCTACCTAGCTAAAAATTCCACTCTCTCATAAGAAAATATTATTTTCCTATAAGATAGGTAAAGTAAAACCGCCTCTAAATGAAGTCAATGGGATCTTCGAATATTGAAAACCAATACATTCATATGATGAGAAATAATATTTTCTTATAATTAACATGTAAACCCCATTAGTTTTCATATCCCCAACAATAATTTGTCATTTCTTATTTATATAAATATGACCCATCCAGATCATTATATTTGTACCAAGAGACAATATCCCAAGAGAAAACTCTATAGCCAATATCAAACAATACAAGGCCGATGATGATAGAATGAATATAAATCCCATTTATGAAACAATGAAACAGAAATAATAAAAGAAACCAAAAACATACCTCCAAATATAGAAGGATCATCTTCTATAAATACTCGAACATGGTTCAATGAATACACCCTGCATTTATCAAATCTGCAACAGTTACCCCGTGATCCCTGGATCACATGTGGAACTGATCCTCGATACGTCTATGGATGCTACTACCCCTGAGACCATGAGTAATCCTAAAAATCGGACATCCCTAATGAATAATAACAATCGATATAAGGTCCCCATATCCATGATCTCAAATCCTACATCGTATATGAAAACTAGATAAACCTATTTTATATATCCTAATACAAATTAATATAGGTTACTCATCATGAATAATGAATTTTTATCCTTTGTTAGGCTCATACATGTGTCATATAATTTTTATGCATGTCCAAAATAGTAGCATGTAATTAGAATTCATCATTTGAAAGGATCTAAATAATAAAATACATACACAAACTATCTCCCATTTCATTTGTTATCTCATATAATATAACATGATTATCGTTGAAATAGTTATAATGTCTCAACTGCAGATTCCACGACCCAACCCACTGAAGACAAGAATAAATCAATTTTCAATGTCCTTCAGGAGACCCTACTCAATTATTAGAGACTAGTGAGTTATGTATGAGTAAGATATTAGGTAAAACCATTTAACTTGATTCCTATCGTATAGTGGAATTTTTAATATCAAAAATTAAATTCTTATATTCCTCATAAATAAAAAAACACAAAAAATTCATAAAATGGGTCACATAGTCCATCATAGACTTAATTATCCACTAAATTCTATAAGATGATGAACTCTTTATATATCCAATAACTAAGGGAATAACTACTCAATGAGTAGGTCCCAAAATTCCTCTCATGACATAGCCTTTTTTCCAAAACATGTACCATGAGATCACATATCTTCTATAGAATCCTAAAGGCATATACACCACCACATATCCTCTTAAAATATTTCATTGGACTCATCGCCCCAAAATATTTGCTATTGCTGAACCCAAAACCAACTTTTCCTTCATATTTATTCAAATTTGTACTTATGGTTATATAATTTTAGGTTCTTTAAATGAAATTAATAATGTGGAATCACTTTGGTGTTTTCGCCATGCTTCCTTGTAGAATGTTAATACTTTCAAAAGATCGGAGTAGATTTTCATATGTTATTTTCCCCTTAGCGATGAACATATTTTTGTACCAAGATTTATTCTAAGAATATATATCAAGAAGGAAGGCCCCTTTGGTATGATATTTATCGGTTAGTTTTAACCATTCAATATCCCTAGTTTATGATTGGTGACTTTAACCCTATTCTTTCCTCTAGTGAAAAAATTTTCCCTTTATATTCTAATATTTTTTCTATGAAATTTAGAACTTAAACTGATGATTTTGACCTTTTAGAAGCCATAATCCTTGGTTCCATGTTCACTTGTTATAGAGTACTCAACAATATGGTTGTTTCTAGTAATTTGGATAGGGATTTGACATATATATCTCATATGGACACTTCAGACACCATTTCAAGTTTCACATTCCCCAAATATAATTCAGACCATCTCCCATTTTTTTCAATATTCTTACTAAAAGAGATAAACCCATTCTTACTTTTATATTAAACAATGCTTTTTATGCAGATCTAGAGTGTTCTAGCATCATAAAAATGTGTTGGGATTCAATGACACATATCAATGAAAATTTTTCTTTTTTTACCAAATTAAAACACCTCAAGATATGTCTCAAGAATTGGTGTAATTCTAAATATAGTCAAATTGACAAGGATATATCTAACCTTGATAAAAATAATTTCCAAATTAAAATCTACCCCACTATCTCTGATTTCACTTTTCCCCCAGATTGAAATCAACATTTACATGAAATAAAATTATCTACTTACACTTAAGGATAACCTATGAAAACAAATTATTCATGATAAATGGAATTCTGATGAAGATTGAAATACCATGTTCTAAAACTCTATTCAAAGAATAAAAAAAGTCTATAGGCCCTTTCCTCTTCTCTGGAATGATGATGTTCTCATTGACTATGAGGAGGGCATTAAAAGTCATGAGGTCTCTTACATTGAAAATACTTTCAATGGTCCTATTATCAATAAATACATCCTTCGTGTGGTTATTCCGTTTATGGTAACTGAAGAAGATAATGTTTATCTTCTTAGCATCCCTATTGACCATGAAATCAATTAAACTATCCTTGGACTGATCCCTAATAGTTCCCTAGGCCCAGATGTGTTTAACAATTGTTTTTCACAACAATACTGAGTTATTATTCACACGGATGTTTCCAATCTTGTCAGAGATTTGTTTTCAAATGGTAATCTTCCATATGGACCAATTTCTCAATTCCATACTCAATTTCCAAAAGTGGAAAATGCCTATGAAATTCAACTTTTATGACTTATTTCAACACTCAATTCTATTTACAAAATAAATACTAAATTATTTCTAATATAATTCTTTATTTATACAACAATTTTTTTCCTTGAATCAATTTGGTTTCCTTATGGGATGGTCTATACAAGACTGCATCTTCCTAGCCTCTGAATGTACCAACACCATCAATAAATCCCTCATAAGAGGAAACATTTCCATTAAGCGTGATATTAAGAATGATTTTGATACAATTGATTGGGGATTCACCTTATAATTCCTTATGTCCTTTTGTGTAAATAAAACATTCATCGACATGATAAATTCATTATTAAATTTCACATTCATTTATTTCCCTGTCAATGGTTCCCCTAAGGGTTACTTTTAGTGCACTAAAGGATCCATACAAGGTGATCCACTATCTGTCATTCACTTTGTGATTGAAGAATACTATCGGAGTAGATTGATCACCCTCATTGTTTATCAAAACAACCTCAACCCTATTCAGGATGCTAGAAATTTAATTGTTCCTACTCATCTTCTATATGTTGATGACATCATTTTACTCATCAAAGAAGACAAAATAATATTAAAATATTTAAAAATACATTGTCTCATTTTGAAGAATTGTTTGGTAAATCAATAAACTGGAACAAATCATATGATTTATTAGCAAAAAAATTTTCTTATTCCAGCAAAAATTTTATTATAATTATTCTAGGTATCAATGAAGGATCTTTCTCATTCACCATTCTCAGAGTTTCAATTTTTTAGATAATTCCCAATACCATGTACATTACCAATTTAAAGAATCAAATCATAAAGCAATTATCCTCCCAGAAGAGCATTTCCCTTTCAATGGCCAGAATGATCTATCTGAAAAAATCCACCATTGATTCCAAGATGGTTTATTCACTGATAGTCCACAAATGGAATGCTGGTCTTTTAAAAAAATCAACGTTTACATCATGAACATTTTATGGAGAGGTAACATTCTTGAAATGAAACTAGTAACCATCCCATGTACTACTTGCTGCAATCTTATGGAAAAAGGTGGTCTTGGCATAAAAAACCTACGTATTTTTATTGATTCCCTCAAAGGAAGACTCAAAAGTAGGATTATCCATAATAGTTATGAATCCATTGTTTTTAAAAAAAAATATTTCTTACAAAGTTAAAAAGGGAAATTTGAGCTGCATTAATTCCTCTACCGGGCCCCCCATTAGGAAATCTTTTGCGAATATTATGAAAAATTCTTGATGTATGTTTAATATGGACTCTACCTTGATCATTTGGAAATATAATTGGTTTGGAACCCCCTCATCTCTTTGGTCTCTCCTAATTCTCTTCCGTATAAAACCAACACTACTATAAAAGATGTTATACATTCTCTTATATCCAAAATTATTGAGAAAATCATTCATGTTATTGATAATTACACCTTTGATAATTCCGAATATTATATCATTTTTGATCCTCCTCACAATGGTATTCTTGATTCAAAAAATATCTATAAACACTACGTTACATACATTGATCATTATTTTTTTGGTTGAATTCTTTTGAAAATCCCTGGATTAAACCCCAAAGACTTACTCATGTTTGGTGCCATTTCTAAAACTATATTCTCACTGAGGATTGTCTTCAATCCTTTAATGTCGGACATGGTTCCATGTGTCCTTTATGCCATCAACATAGAGAATATACTAACAATATGTTCCTATATTGTACTACTTCTTCTGCCCTATGGAATTATATTTCTGACATTTTTTATTACAGATGGATTCAAATAATTTCTCTTAGATTACAATTAAAATGACGTGTGGATCTATATTTCTCACAAAAAATCAAGAATGTCTCCCTCACTATGGTTGCTGAATTCCTCCATGTGATCTAGTTTGATAGAAATAGAATTATTCACAAAAATTACTCATTTAATCTCAATGCAGGTAAGATGTGAATTCTCATTGCCATTAGGGATACTGCATCGATCCAAAAATATTATTGTCACAACACTATTGGTAATTTTGATATCCTCCATAGACTTCATATTGATGGGATCTATAAACATCCAAATCCCACTTTTGAGGTGTTTTGGAAAGCACTGCTTCCAGGATAGATCAAAGTGACTGTGGATGATGCTTCTAAAGCTAATCCAGGACCTGTGGGATGTGGTTTTATCTTTATAGACTAATTTGGTCAGTGTCTTGGAGGATTCTTTGGTATCTCTAGTAATGCATCATATATGGAGGCAGAAATGATGGGCATGATACATGTCGTCATCTTTTCCAAGAAAAAGAGATGGAACAATGTTTTTTTTGAAAGTTACTCAACCACTAGTTTCCATTCTATTTTGGAGGGTGTGGTGCATATTTCCTGGCCACTGAACACTGGCTAGAGGAACTACCTTGGTTCATTTATAGGTAGTAATATCATTGCCACATATTCTTTTCATGAAGCGAACATGGTTGTTGATGGTCTTTCTAATAAGGGAATCAACCATTGAATAACATGGAAGGACGACTTACTCGTTGATCTTCTCCCTTTATATGATAAATATTGTAATAAGAACACTTATTTTAGACTCTTGTAGTTATCCTTTATTTTATCTAATACATTGTGACTCGTTTTTCGATCGAGGCACTAACCCTTATAAAAAAACCATTTTTTCTCCCTAATGTTCACATCCACCTCCAAAGAGATCTATTCAAAACACCTCATTCTAATGACAATATTTTTCCTAAACCACTAGATCATTCTCAATAAAACTGGTATCCCCACACTCCAAAAAATATGAAGGTATTAAAATATCATTATTTATATAATGGGAAACGTTTTTTCCAGTCCCTATAGGGAACTATGGGATGTGTCCATGGGGAAACCACCTAAAATTTGAAAATAAATATTTATAAATTCATTTACCATATTAAATAATATCAAAATATATGTAATTAATACTTCCAAATACACATAATAGTATTAAGAGACACACTGTAATAGAATACCCATAACCACTAGGCATAACTACCCAATACTCACACACGATCTAATTCTAAACCAACATTAAATGCACGTTAGTCATAGTTATACACGAAATAACAATGAATTGTTCAAGAGAAATTAAATAGGCCCTAGAAATAATGTATCTATGATAACATAGAATATATTAATGTTTAAATATGATAAATTATTCATATATTAATTATTGTTAATTGTTTTTAATTCAATCTCGAAATTTCATCCAAACAGATTCATTTTTTTTCTTACTCCAGACATAGTTTTAATAGTCTAGTAGTCACCTTTGTAATACCCAATACATGATTATAGTATGTAAACATCATATCTCGAACAATCATACAATGTTCACTTTGAAGATACATTATATTTAAAATTAAATAAAATAAAAATTTATTAATTTTAAAATATTATTTCATAAATGTAAATATTATCTTTTTTATTTAACATAAATAATATATCATCATATAATTTTTTTTATTTTTTCTAAAAAGTATGACATTTAAGGGAATTTAGAAAATACAATTTTTTTTTAAATAATTAACTTTGATGACATTTATAAGACATAAATGTAATATAATCATAAAAATGTATTATATTGAATAAATATATGATTTAAATGTAATATTTTGAATCATTAAATATTATGTTTAATTTATAATTATATATTTAATAATTATGAAAATAAGTCATAGTTTTTACTAAAATAGTTTTAATTCATTATTTTGGTATTGTTCCATTATTGAATTTATTTCAAATTGGGAATCCTTATTTTACTAAGTAAAGTCTTTCCAGCACTATAGAAGTTAAAATGATTAATGTTGACAATATAATGGTAAAGTTTTTTAAATATGTTCAAAATAATTAAAATTGAATGATTTAGTTTTTTATCTAATATATTCCCATAATAAATTATTTATAATTTTTTTTATCTAATATACATGAGATTGAATTCCCATTATTGATAATGTTTGTGTATTAACAAAAATACAATCCCATTTTACTTTAAAAAAGTTCACTCAAATCCTCACCTCCCATCACGCGGCAACCCATTTAATTCAGAAAATAATCAACCCAAATGTAAACCAAAAATTACTAAAAAACTATAAAAATTTGGTGTCTTCTATATATACTATACCTAAAAGGTTTAACCACGTTTGTAAATGATATAATCCAAGAATTTATGTAAAACAATTTAACCATTCATTTCCCATTTCAATATCATTTTATGCACTTATAATTCGTAAAATAAAATTGAACCATTCTAAAATGATCACATAAATACCACCATTATAATATTTTGTTATTATAATGGAGGTATATGTATTAACCACCTTTCATTTTTCTTTAAAAAAGGGAATCTTCATTCATGTGTTGTGCGGATTACCGTATTCATGATGCAATGTACTTTATTTTCTATACCACCTTACAAGCATAATAATAATATGGAATTTAATATATATGTAGAATATTTATGAATGGTTATAAATTATAGAAATATTAACCATATTACTTGTTTTTCTCATTATATTGAAAATTAAGTCATCATTCATGCTTATGTATGGACTGTCACCTTAGTGTAATGATTGATTTTAATTTTTTTAAACATTTCCATACATGGGTAAGAATGAAAATAGTTTCAAAGGATAAATATGATATTTATGAATTATAAAATTTAATTTAAATAATAATTTTAAAACCTAATAATAATAAAAGTTATAAACAACCATGTATAATTCCATATCCCATAAGATTATTCTATGAGAAAAAACATGTCTATTCATATTAAGAAATAAATTAGTAAAAGATTTATTTTTATTTTAAAACATTTAATAAATGAAATATCTAACTAAAAATACTATATTATTTAATTATTCTTCTATTTTACTAATATTTCAACTAAACCACCACATAATCTTACATTAAATCAATGTGTGTTCATGTATGGTTTAGTTGAACCATTTACTTGAAAAAACTACAAATTTATATTATGAATAAATATAGGAACATAATTAATGTAATAATACAATGAAAATGTGTACAATTATGTTTTTGTTTTTGGATAAATTATAAACCACTTTAATTCATTAATTAATAAAACAAACATTGGTATTATTGAATCCCAAAAACATGGATGTTATCGATTCCATAATTTTTTCTAATGACTAAATCACTCATGAAATTAATTTTAAATAGAAAACATTATTATAAAAAATAAAAAAATATACATTTAATATGCTATTAAATATGAATATTGTTGAAATCATGAATATAGACACTAAAATTTCCAATGCAGTATACGAGATCAAAATTATAAGAACATTGTGTAGATAATTGGTAGAATTAAAATTTGGATAGAATATTTACAAGGTGGGGGTTTTTTTTTGTTTAATTCATGTGAATTCCATGAACCCATTAATCCTCCCTCATGATATCAAGGTAATATTGAGGGTGTAGGCCTATAGAACTCGGCCTAGACCCCCTACAACCTTGATACCCATGTGTTCTATGTGGAATACCACTGGTGCAGCGGCACCGACCAGCTACGATGGAGATGCTGCACCATTTCTCGCCACAAGAGGTGGCTGAAACACTAATTCGTGGTGTTCATTGGAGCGGTGTACAAATATTGGCCATGTAAGAGGTGTGGAACACCATTGAGTTCCATTGGAGGAATATATCACGACTTGTCAGCTGCTGTGGAAGGAAGAGGCGGTAGATAGATCGGCCGACCACGAATGGTGAGGGTGGTGCATCCAATGTGCCGCAGGTGGATCCGTGACTCTGAGGCCATGGTGGAGGGACCCGCTGAGGTCTCAAGAGTGACATTGAAACGAAAATAGGCACATTATCATGGTATTCCTAATAGAGGGGACCGCTCCCCTCCTATACGAGCTCGAGTGCACTGCGGGGGGTCACATCCAACTGTGGGTTGGGTCGGGACACTTTATGGGCTATGACGCGCCCTTCTGCAGGTCGGTCCATGCACCTATACAGGTCGGGCTTCTCCCTTGCATGCTAGGAGGGTCCTCAGCCTAGCAGGGTGAGCCTGTTACAGCCCCTCCCAGACCAGGTTGGGCCGAGACGGTATGACCGGGTCGGACAAGACACGGGCCCAACTGGGCTAGGATTCACTTAATGGGCCATATCATGATAACCAAACGTATGTGTGATGAACCTTCTATGTCATCTGGACCCTGGGAGCGAGATAGTAATTTTGGTATACTTTACTTCAGTTTTGGAGAAATTTGGATTATGTTCGGGTTGTATATATCGGGAATATAACCGGACCCCCGGAACTAAAATACTTAAAACACTGAGACCAGGCGTCTGATTGACGCACCGTCAATCGCATTGGAACCTTTGTGATATGAAAGTCCATTGGGTTACTCCATTTTGGAGCATAGTTGTGGTTGAGTTATAAAAAATATCTGGAGGGAAAAAATCTACAGAGCTCGAGTGCACTGGGTGCGAGGAATCATATGGCTAGCTGTAACTCGAAGAAAGAGCATCGATCATGTGTAGGCCATCATCTATCGGATCCTGTGTGGGTCAGCGTTTACTGATCTTGTGTGGGTGAGTGGATACCGATCCTGTGTGGGTCATATTTTATGTGGGTCAGCACTCAGCGACACAGTGTGGGTCACCGCATACCGATCCTCTGTGCGTAAGTTCCTATGTGGGTTAGAGGGGCTTAGTTACCCATCGATCATGTGTGGGACAAATCTTTTCTGGATCAATGAGGGTTAGTTACCTATCGATCATGTTTGGGTCAGAAGTAGTGTTACCTAATAGAATAAGATGATCTATCCTTATGAATAATCATATACACTTCTTTAATTATGTTATAACTAATTGTGAGCTGAGTCACTTCTATCTATGTTGAGTTACATGGGTGGTACTTCTACATCTGTATTATTGTCTTCATGGTTTTAACTATGAGGTACTTCTATATCAGTGGTGTTAACTATGTGGTACTTCTCTCTCAGTTTTGTAACCTATGTGGTAACTCAACCTTCGTGGTGTTACCCTTTTGGTATTATTTCATCATGAATGAGATGAGTATATCTTAATAACTTATGTATATGTATGGGGATATACCTAAGTAGAGTTGATGTATTTCATTATGGTTATTCTATTTTGGGGCTTTAGGAGACCTATGTGGTCAAGGGATCTATACAGAGTATCTTTATACTCACCTCTGCATGAGCTACGCCCACGCCTTATTGTTCCTTGAATAGATGACAGAGAGTAGTGATCGAGGCTGAGGGATCTAGGACTGGATGATACAGAGAGGTGGACTATTTGGCGTGATGCGATTTAGGGACTACTGATCGTGAGTTTCACCTACCCTTCATGTAGTATCCTTGATTGTAATGCCCTGACCCCAAAATCCCCGAGTCGGTGCATTATTACGTATCATTGGAATGATCACAAAAGATCAAGTCTCGAAATACCGATTAGTTTATTAGCCTTGGAAGTTCTTGATACATTCATAATCTTTAGATTATCATTCAATGGAAAACTACAACAACATTGTTTCCATAGAAAACACTGAGATCCCTCAAACTGTCCCTACAGGTCAGTCATAATATACTTCTTCGCATCCTAGTAAAAATAAAACATAGAAATCTGTGATCTCAGATACTTAGTAAGGATAAAAACATAATGGAAAAATTTATAAATAAGAATAAAAATTTAAGGAAATGTATAGAACTAAAAAAAATCCATTTAAAAAAAAACTTTATCATAATATGGAAAATATATATCAAAATAATTCCATTTTCTTACTCACACGGATATTCTAGTAGTCGAATAATCACATACAATATCATTATCCACATTCATAATGATGGAATACATAATTCCAGACTTCATAACCTCATAGTTAAGGCCTTGTGCTAAGACTAAAAATAAGATTTTTTTCAAGGCCTTGTGCCTAGACACTGGTTTGTCCTATGATACCTACCAATGCATGGAGGAGTGATAGCGGGCACCACCTTTAACTTACTAAGTCCCATGCATTCATCATATGAAATGGTTTAATCATAACAATAACATTAGTATTATGAATAGCATATGAAATGTCAATACTTTATCCATAAACCATGAATGGTACAAAAATAACACATCCCTGGTCAAACATATCACAAATCCTTCAATATAATATGGAAGTTTTGTATCATAATAAATCAACTTCAAATAAGCATAAAATCCATCCAATGATGTTGACATAGATGAAATCAAAACCTTTGTTAAGAAATATATCATCCTATTTTGAAATCATTTAAGAGTCACATAATTATAATGAAAACATTTATTTTGAAAATATTATTATAATATTGTAAGGGAAGATTCAACTATGTTTTAACAGAAAAAAATAGTTGCACCCTCCATATATGTTAAAAAAACATTCGTACCTTAATTTTGTCAAAAAGGTCATAAGGTAACTTGTTTGGAAAATGATGGAAATATTCCATTAAAACTTTTTTTAAAAATTCAAATAAGGGTAAAAATTACTTGAACCCATAGTATAGTAAATATTAAATTTTTTTGGAATACAATTTTAAGAAATAGGGATTTGGATGATAAAGAGGTCACAGTAGATACTTACATAAAACAACCTCGGATAATAAAGAGATTGTAAAATTAACCATTACATTGTACTTTACATTAGATGAGGTAAGTTAACATCTTGTATAATGGTGAAATAATTGATATTAAATTATACATGAATCATATACATTAATATGATATCATATACGATCTTTTAATATATCCTTGTTAATAATATTTTAGTATTATCGATGTTTCGGGTGTTAACTAATTCATTTTCCTTTATATGTTTTGATACAAAAGTAATGTTTGTTATGGATAAGATGTATCTTATTTATATTCAGAATTATATTAAGCCTTTAAACATTTTTTTAGTCATCTATGGAAAATTAGTCTTGAATGGATATGATGGGGAATGAATCTCGTCATGTTCATGGAGACTGTAATACGTACATACGCACGAGCGATAATAAAATTCTTTTGATATTAAAATCATATATAATTGTATATTATATCATATATACAGAATCATTATCATGTAATATTTATTATTTATATCATTTATACATCATTATTATACCCATCAGAATAGTAATGCATTGATTAATAACAACACCATGACGTGGAGATGGTAAGTCGTACGTACGCACATATGGTGACGTGTCATTCAAATGATGGATAGAATAATGAATATGGATGTAACATATTTATAATAACATCACAGTATATAGAATATACTAGAGTTATTATTTTAGAATGGAAACAAAAAGGAACGAATAAATGGAAGAAGAAAAATCATGAAAGAGGTGCTGAGATATTTAACTCTTCATGGGGTTCTTCTTTTTGATTTGGTCAAAATGGATCCTTCTGCAGGCTTTATGACTAAAGTAAGGCCTCTAGAATTAATTTAGAACAATTTGGAGGGTATTTGGATAGGTTTTGGACGATAAAAATGGCTTTTAAGGTGTTAATTTGAGAGACGGGGAAGTTCCCTTTTATAAGAGGGGTGATGGCACCTTAGAAAAAGCTAGAAATATTATTTTATAATAAAATAATTTTCTGTTTATAATGGCTCTAAAATGAATTATAAAAAGGTTAAGGTGGGGATGGGTCGAAAACCACTCCACAAATATGTTTTAGATAGGGTTGGGTCACTATATTAACTTTATCTTTTAGATTTAACTCTTAGTTAAATTGTTTGACATTTTACCATTTCTCTTTCTATTTTTATATTATATGGTTAATAAACATACTATTAACATCCAACTGGACTCCAAGTGGTTCATTAATGATAAAAATATCATTATTGAAGTTTTTTGGCTGATCCTTATATTTTTAGGATTATATTATCATCCAATAATATTGTATTTTTTTTAAAAACTCATTTATGTCAATTTTGACATTATTTAATAATTGATTTTTTTAATTATATAACAACTTTATTACTTTGAACTTAATTAATTTAATCAACCCTAACATGTCATATTAACCTATATAATTAGTGAATTCATTAAATGTTTCAAATTAAATTTATTTTCTTATTTATAATATCAATTATTTTAATCCTTCATTAATAAGTTAATTACTTTATCATCTTTGTGTCCTAAATAAATTTTATTTTTTAATGTCTAAAAATTATAAATAAAAGGCCATTATTTAAGAAATATTTTTATATTTCCAATGAATAATTATAGTCGAATTTATATTGTGTGTATCCTTTTATTAAAATGGTTTAGTTATTAAACTTTGAATTTAACTCTTTTAACTCGTCTTTGAATAAAATAATAATAAATGTCATAATCAAATCCAAGTGGACCAAAGTGGTTCATATTTTATTCATAAGGTTTTTTTGGTCGAATTATACATATCCCATAGAATTAGGACATGTGTTATTGTAATAAAAAAATCCTTTTTAACCTTAATTACTCTATTTACTTTTAACCCTGGTAGATAAAAGTAAAAAGTTACTATTCACAAAAAAATTATTTTCATCTTATTGAACTGCATTTTACTTACTGATATCAACTGTGCCTATTAGGTTTTTGAAATTCAACTCACATAAGTTTTAAAATTATGTTTTATGTAAATTATAAAATGCTCCTATGAGGTGGGAAAAAGACGGTAAAAAGTTCAATAAAAATTTTATATATCTAAAATTATTATAAACTGACCCCAATGAATTAAATTGAAATTATATAGGTATTATGTATCTATTTTGACTTAAAATAAATTAAATAATTATTTTAATAAAAATTTGGTTATAAACTATAACTCAGTGTTTTTCACTATTCTTCAAAAAATGAATGTTTTCAGAAAAATACCATAAATTCACCCTATGCAAATTTGAAAATTCAGAATACAAAAATGAAGTCCATTTTGGAAGATAAAGTTTATAAAATTTCAAAAAGTGTTTATTACTATTTATAATGGCAAGTTTTATTGGTTGTGGTGTGTTATAACTAGATGTTTTATACAACACACGCAATTGTATTATTCAAAGAGAAGCATACCATAGAAGCTTGGGGTGTTACATTCTTATATCCTTCAAATAATTTTTTCCTAGAAATTTCTAGATTATTTCTGCATAAAAAGACTTGAGTGGTTCTTCATCATAAGTTCCTAGAGTCCCCACATTGCCTCTTCCATCTTATGGTTTCTCCATAGAACTTTTACCAGACGAGTCATCTGATTTTTCATCACTTGTTCTCTTATATCAAGAACCTTGACAGGCTCTTCGCAATAAGAAAGACCGGGTTCCAATTCTAATTCCTCATAGGTGAGTACATGTGTTGGGTCAGGAATGTATTTTCTCAACAGTGATACATGGAACACATCTTGATCTTTGGAGAGACATGGCGGCATTTCCAAATGGTAAGCTATAACCCAAATTCGTTCTAGAATTTCAAAAGGTCTGATGAACCTGGGACATAATTTTCTCCTCTTATTGAAACATATAACACCCTTCAATAGATATACCTTCAAGAAAACATGATCCACAACCTGAAATTACAAATCCTTCCTTTGGTTACCAGCAATTCTCTTCTGCCTACTTTGAGCTTCTTGGATGTGGGTTTTGATTACCTTTACAGTTTCCATCGTTTTCTTCACATGCTCCGGGACTACGAGTTTTCGTTCACTAACATCATCCCAACAGGTTGGTGTGCGACATCTCTTTCCGTATAACGCTTCATATGGTTCCATCGGAATACTTGAATAAAATCTATTGTTATAGGAAAATTCTATCAGAGGTAAATATTGATCCCACATACCTTGAAAGTCATGTGAGCATGATCTCACCATTTCTTCTAATGTTTGAATAGTCTGTTCTAATTGTCCATCAGTTTGGGGGTGGTAATAAGTGATCAAATGAAGTTTAGTATCCAGGGCTTTCTGAAGTCTTTTCTAGAATTAGGATGTAAAATGTGGATCACAATAAAGAACAATCGATAGGGGATCTCCATGAAGTCTCACAACTTCATTAATATATAGTCTTGCTAGACGTACAAGTGGTATATCTTATCCTATAGAAATAAAATGTGATGACTTGGTAAGACGATCAACAATGACCCATATTGCATTGTTCCTTCTAGGAGTCTTTGGTAGTCCCATGACAAAGTCCATCATAATATTATCACATTTCCAATCAGGTATTTTAAGAGGTTTCATGACTCCTCTAGGATGTTTCCTTCCATCTTTCACTAGTTGAAAAACCATACATCTTGACACAAAATCATCAATCGCCCTCTTCATGTCCTCCCACCAAAAATGTTTTGTTAAATATTTATATATCATGGTGCAGCCATGGTGTATAGAGAAGTTGTAACTAAGATCATCATCCAACAATTCCCTTTTTAGATCATGTAAATCATGAACACAAATTCCTTTCCTAGATTTTCAATATTTCTTCTTCATGCACAAAGTCACTCAATCTTCCATCATTTGTAGCTATAATCTTATTTTAAAAATCTTCATCATAGGTCTGAAAACACTTTATCTTTTATAGTAATGATGTTTTTGAAATCATGTGAATAGATTTTGATGTTTCACCTTCAATGCTTATCCCCATATCCAACTTTTCTAGATCATTGTATATATGATCATTTTCAACTTTCATCTTTTTCAAAACTCCATGATCCTATCTGCTCAAAAAATCTTCCACCTTATTTTCCTTCCCTTGGGGGTAGTGTATAGTGCAATAATCATTTTTGATTAGTTCAAGCCATCATCTTTTCCTCATGTTGAGTTATTTATATGAGAAAATATAATTCAAACTCTTGTGATCGGTATATATCTCAAATTTTTCACCATAGAGATAGTGTCTCTAAATATTCAAAGAAATGATTACAGCTACTAACTCAAGTTCATGATTGGGGTAGTTTTGTTCATTAATTTATATCTATCACGATTCATGAGAAATAAATCTATCATTCTTCCTAAGGACACAACCAATTCATTTCTTTGATGCATCAGAATAAATAACAAACCACACATTCCTCATTGGTAGAGTCAAGATATAATCATCGACTAATCTTCTCGTCAGTTCTTTAAAACAATCTTTACACTCTTTGGTCCAAACAAATTTAACTCCTTTATGTGTGAGATTTTTTAATGGGTAAGCCAACCGGGAAATATTCTGGATGAAATGTTGATAATAACCTTCTAAACCAATAAAATTGTGTACCTCTGTTATACTCGTTGGTGCTTTCCATTCTTGGATTTCCATGGTCATAGAAGTATCAACAAAGATTCCATCCTTAGAGACAATATGGCCATGAAAAAAAATCTCCTGAATCTAGAATTCACAGTTACTAAAATTCTCATATGCTTCATGTCTTTCAATAGTCTTTAGAATAATATGTAAGTGATTTTGATGATCTTAGTAGATTTTGAAGTATACCAAGATATCATCAAAAAATACTACTACAAAGTCATCAAGATATTCCATGAAATTTTTATTCATTAGATCCATGAAGATAGAGGGTGAATTAGTTAATCCAAAAAGCATTTCTGTAAACTTGTAATGCACATTCTTAGTTCAAAATGCTATTTTCCGAGTGTCTTATTTTTTCACACACAACAGATGATAACCAGATCTAAGGTCAATGTTTGAAAAGTATTGTGATCCATGATGTTGGTCAAATAAATCATCAATGTGAGGTAGGGGATACTTGTTTATTATTGTTATAACATAGATTTCAATATAATCATTGCATAACATCATAGATTGATCTTTCTTCTTCACCAAAATGAAAGAGGTTCCCCATGGAAAAACAGTAGGGAAAATAAATCAATTATTACTCAATTCCTCTAGCTGTTTCTTTAGTTACACTAATTATACAGTGTCCATTATATAAGGGGTCTTTGATATTGGCATTGATCTGGGAATTAAATCACTGTAAAAATCAATTTCTCGTTTTGGAAGAAGTCCATGTAAATCATCTGGAAATACAGCAACATATTCTTTCAAAATTGGTATATTCACTATTTGAACATTCCTTTCCTCACCCATACTTATTTTATTCTCTTCCTCCCCAATAATTGAATTTAGTTGAGCTACTAGGGGTGGATCTAGATAAGAATTAGGTGGTGAAGTTTCTTCTTTAAAGATAAGGTACTCCTTATAATAAAAAAATAACCTCCTTCTTACAATAAATTTTCACATCATGGTCTGAAAGCCAATCCACACCGAAGATTATATCAAATTCAATCATGGTTATGACGGTGAGATCACCAGATAAATAATTTTTATATGCCTTAATGGGAACCGATTCAAAAAATTATGTTGCAATGATACTTCCATTAGAAGTTTTGAATGATAACATCACTGTTAAGTCAAATTCTAAATATCTAAATATCATAGAAAAATGGGAAGATATAAAAAATACGATGATACAAAATCAAATAAATCATTGGCTAAACTTGAGGTAACCATTATATTACCTTCCACTATGTCATTTAGAGCTTCAACCTCAGCAGTAGTGATGGAATAATATTGGCCTTGATCCCTTGGAATATTCTGAGGTAAGTAAACTTGAGGCTTAGGACATTCATTTATATATTGTCCCCTTTATCAACAATTGTAGAATTCAACATTAACAACCTCTTTCTTCCCTTTGCAGTCATGATCATGGTGGCCTTTTTCACTACACTTGTAACATACTTCCATTCCCTTCTAAAAAGTACATGGGTGTTTCTTCCCACATTTACTACATGATGAATATTCAACTTTTCCCTTCATCCACTTATTTCCATTTCCATAGTGTTTAGAGGATCTCTTCTTCTCTTGATTTTCTTTAAAGTCGTAAGACATAAAGAATTCTTTTTCTCTCTGGATAGCTCAAGAGACAATATCTTTGTATGGCGAGAAGGATTGTGAGACTAATTATAGATGGAGAAATGGTTTTAACCCATCAACTAAATGATCAATATTACTTCATGGGTTATGCATATAATCTTCATCTTTCCACGCTAACCTAGTAAGGATATCTAATACTTTGTGACATTTTCATCCACCTTTTTCCCTAGACTCAATAATTGTCTTTCCATATTCGCTCATTGGTCATGAGGAATGTTTTTTTCTATGAAATTCTTTTTAACCTCTCTCTATTACATATTTGATACTTCATAATCTTCCTTTATATTTTGAATCAATGACCACCATTGAATTGCATCTCTAGTGAGGCGATAATCTACCATGACAACATTTTCAATTTTGCTACTCCCCAAAGGTGTGGAATATTTTCTCTAAATAATTTATCCATTGCTCAGATAATAATAGATTTGTACCCCCATTGAATGTTGATGGTTGTTTTTTCATGAAGAAATCTAATATGGATCCTCCACTTTGCAGATTAGGGTGCTCCATATGGGTTAGGTTATTATTCATAACGTGAGTGAGTTGTCCTAGTATAGTGATAAGATGATCAGTACCAGTTGGTATCAAAGGAAGTTTAGTACAAACCTTGGAAGCTATATTTTGAAAAACTTTGATTAGATAAAATTACCCTATGATAGAATTTGAGGATTAGTATAGAATAAATTCCTTGAATTTTGGAAATGTAGAGATTTTGTGAGTTTTCAATGTAATACATCTCTGTCAAAATACGAGTAGGTAAAGGCGGCTCTGGAATAGATGTATCAAGGGGTAAACCCCAAAAACATCGCAATGATCCAGACTAGAAAGGGAATAGGTGCACATCAATGGGCCTTGATGCACTCTTGGTTATGACACTACCAAGGTATATGGTAAGTATAATCCACATTTTCTTTATAACCATTTTGAATGATTTATGAGTATATACCTCTTAAAAAACAATTTTTATGATTATGTATTATATCCATGAACTATTTAATTTATGTTATGTATGTTATATGTTTTGAATTATGTATTGTGATTCATAAACAAATATAGTGTATGCCATTGTATAGAAATGGCACCTAGTGGAAGGAATTGAAATTGTTTCAATGCACGCACTCCATGTTGGGATATCTTTCGTGCTCAAGATAATTATACTCCACATGTCGAAGGATCGAAACATCCCTTTGATACCAACTGTAATACCCCGACCCTAGAATCCCAGAGTCAGTGCATTATTACATATCATAGGCATGATCACAAAAGTTGATGTCTCAAATGAACGATTAATTTAGTAGCCTTGGATGTGCTAGATACATTCATAAGGTTTACATTACATCATAAAATGGAAAAGTACAACAACATTGTTTCCATAGATAGCACTGAGATCCCATAGGCTATCCCTATAGGTCAGTCATAATATACTACTTCTCATCCTTGGAAAAATAAAACATAGAAAGGGGTGAGCTCAGATGCTTTGTAAGGATAACAATATAGAATAAACTTTCATAAATAATCATAAACATTTAATGAAAGGTATAGAACTAAAACAAAATCCCTTTATACATAAACTTCATCATAATATGGAAAATATAAATCAAAATAATTCCATTTAATTTCTCACATGGATTTTCTACTAGTATAATAATCACATGAAATATCAATAGCTACTTTAATAATGATGGAATGCATAATTCCAAACTTCATTACCACATAGTCAAGGCCTTGTGCAAAAACTACAAATAAGATATTGTCAAGGCCTTATGACAAGAAACTAGATTGTCTCATGATACCTACTGATGAATCGAGGAGCTATAGCAGGCTCCACTTGTTAGTAAAAAATTCTAATGCAATCCTCATATGAAAAGTTTTAAACATAACATAAACAGTCATATTAATACTAGCATACGAAATGTCAAAAATTTATCCATAAACCATGAATGGTATAAAAATAACACATCCATAGTCCAAGATATCACAAAACCGACAATACAATATGGATGTTTTGTATCATAATAAAGCAACATTAAATAATCATAAAATCTATCAAAGGATTTTACAGAGATGAAATCAAAACCTTTTTAGAGAAATACATCTTCCTATTTTGAAATCATTTAAGAGTCACATAATTATAATGAAAACATTAATTTTGGAAATATTCTTATATGATTATAAGGTAATTTCCGACGATGCTATAATGATGTAAAATAGCCACACTCTCCGTATAAGTTAACAAAACATTCTTACCTTAATTTTGTCGAAAAGGTCATAAGGTACATTGTTTGGAAAATTATGGTAAGATTCATTTCAAAACATTTTATAAAAATTAAAACAATGGTATAAATGAAATTAACCCATAGTCTGGTAAATATTAAAAATGTTTTTGGAATACCTTTTTAAGAAACATGAATGTGGATGATAAAGAAATCCTAGTACATACTTACGTAAAATAACTTTGGATAATAAAGAGATTACAAAATTAAACCTTAAATTGTACTTTTCCTTGGTAAAAGGTAAGATAACCTCATGTATAATGTTGAAATAAATGTTATTAAATAATAAAATAATCATATACATTAATACGATATCATATATGATCTTTCAATATTTCTTTGTTAACAATATTTTAGTATTATCGTCGTTCTGGGTGTTAACTGATACATTCTCCTTTATATGGTTATTTACATAAGTAATGTTTTTATGGATAAGATGTATCGTATTAATATTCCAAATGATATTATGTCTTTAATCATTATTTTTAATCATCTAATAAAAATTAATATTGAATGAATACGATGGGGAATGAATCTCATAATGATCGTGGAGACGGCAATCTGTACGTACGCACGAGTGACAATATCAATATTTTGATATTAAAATCAAATATAATTGTATGTTATATCATATATAAAGAATAATTATCATGTTATATTTATTATTTACATAATTTATACATCATTATTATTCCCATTCAAATTGTAATGTTTTGAGTGATAACTATACCCCGATGTGGAGACGGTAAGCTGTACGTACGCACGTATAGTTACATGTAATTGAAAGGAAGGATAGAATAATGAATATTGAATACCATATTTATAACAACATCACAATATATATAATATAATGGAGTTATTATTTTATAATGGAAACAACAAGGAATGAATAAGTGGAAGAAGAAAAACATGAAAGACGTGGTGAGATATTTACATGGGCTTGGGGTTATTCCTTTTGATTTGATTAAAATGGATCTTTAAGATAGATTTCTAACTAAAGGAAGACATCTAGGATGAAGGGAGGACAGTTTAAATGTTATTTAGTCAGGGTTTGGCCAGGAAAAATGTATTTGATGGTGTGAATTAGAGAGAAGGGGAAGTTCCCTTTTATAAGAGGGGTGAGAGGCACCTTAAGAAAAGATAGAAATATTATTTTATAATAATATCATTATCGTTTTCTAAGGAATAAAAAATGAATTATTAAATGGATATGGTGGGGATGGGTCAATACACTCTCAACCAATAAGTTTTAGATAGGTTTGGGTCACTATATTAACCATATCATTTAGATTTAACTCTATGTTAAATAGTTTGACATTTACGATGTCTCTTTGTATTTTTATATTATATGGTTAATAAACATACTATAAACATATAAGAGAATCCCAAGTGGTTCATTAATGATAAACCTATCATTATATAAGTCTTTCTGGCCGAACCTTAAATATTTATGATTATTATATCAACCAATAATATTGTATTTGTTTTAAAAAATCATTTCTGTCAATTTTGACATTATTCAACAATTGCTTTTTGTTAAAGTCCTACTGACTTTATTAATTCAAAATAAATACCTTTAATCAACCCTAAAATTTCATATACACCTATAAAATTAGTGTAATTCAATTAAAGTATAAAATTAAATTGATTTTGATATTTATAATATCAATTATTTTAATCTTTCATTAATATGATAATTACTGCATCATCATTGTGTCATAAATGAATTTAATTATATAATGTCTAAAATTTATAAAAAAAATACCATTATGTAGGAAATATTTTTGGCTTTGTAATTATTTGTTATAGAAGAATTTATATTGTGTGTAACCATATATTAAAAATTGTTTAGTTATTAAACCTTGAATTTATCTTTTTTAACTCTTCATTAAATAAAATTATAATAAATGTCCTAATCATATCCAAGTGGACCAAAGTTGATCATATTTTATTCGTAAGGTTTTTTCTGGTTGAATTATACTTATCCAATATAATTAAGACATGTGTTAGATAAATAATAATATCATTTTTACAATTAATTACCCTATTTAATTTTAACCGTGGTAATTAAAAGTAAAAATTTACTATTCACCAAAAAATATTTTCATCTTATTGAACCAAAAATTACTTAATAATATCAACCGTTTCTCTTGGAGTTTTTAAATATAGCTCATCGAAGCGGTAAAATTAATTTTTATGTAAATTTGCAAATTCTCCTAGGAGGTGGGTGAAAGACGGTAAAAAGTTCAATAAAATTTTTATATATCTAAATTTATTGTAAACTGACACCAATTAATAACATTGAACTTACATAGGTATTATGTATCTATTTTGACCTAAAATAAATTTAAATGAAATAAATAATTATTTAAATAATAATTCTGTTTTAAAATATAAGTTAGTGTTTTTCACTATTCATCAAAAATTGAAGGTTTTTAGAAAAATAGAAAAAATTCACCCTAAGATAATTTTGATATTCCAAATCCAAAAATAAAGTCCATTTTGAAAGGAAAAAATATATTAAATTTCAAAAAGTGTTTATTACTATTCATAACGGCTAGTTTGATTGGTTGTGGTGTGTTAGAACTCGAAGTTTCGTACAACACACACTATTGTATTATTCAAAGAGAAGAGTGTCATGGAAGATTTGAGTATTACATCGGTGGTTGACCCAAGGGTTGTTTTATCCATTTTCATTTGAATTTGTACAGTTCTGTTGTACTTGTACTTTCAGTAGGGCTTGTATTCTGGCCTCATTACTTTTAGCACTCATTTGACACAACAGATTACATTGTGGTTGCATCTCATGGTGTATTATTCTATGTGTTTATACCAGTTTAAAAGAAATTTTCTCCCACTATAAGGATATGCCTTTCCGGTTCTAGTCTCCATCCCCTGGAATATGGAAGGTGGGCTTCGAGTAGTCATGGCATGAGCCTCGAGGGACGGGTCGTGACAAAGTGTTATCAGAGGAGTCGATTCTACCGAAAAACTATAAATATAATTTTTTCTATGTTGAAATAGTGTTATGTTTTATGAGTGTAGTTTTCAGTTTGGTTAATCTAGTGAAGGTGTGTCAGCCGACGTATCCATACACCAGGACCCTGAATTCTGATTTCTAGCTCAGTGCATAGAAACACTGATTGTGTGTGTTTTGGAAAGGACTTTCTTGTGATATCAGTGATTCAAATCACCAGGTATAACTTATTGAACATGGTCCAGAAGTTTTCATTCTGGATTCCACTGCGTAGAAAACCTGATAGGATTCTTGAGAGAGTATGTGATGATGTCTCTCCAAGTGATGATGCATCGGTGCATTGCTCTCTTATGGTGTTAGCACCTTCGGGTGGTGTACCAGTAGCACCATTACCTGTTGGGAAGCTGTTTCCACCCGCCCCACCAGTAGAGGGTGCACGCCGACTGATCATGTTTCACGAGATCCCATAGTAGATATCTCTTAAGTTCCAAGGTGATACGGACTTACAGGCAGCTGAGGACTGGCTTAAGGCTCTAGTTAGATTTTTTCGCCTTGTTGGGACACGAGCTGACCGTATGGTGTCCCAATTAGCCAATATTTTTAAGGCAGCAGAAGGAAGATGGTGGAGCATGATTCTCCAAATATAGGATGAGGTGACCCTCATCTGGGATGACTTCGAGAGAATTTTCATGGTTGAGTTCATCTTAGTGACGTTACGCTCAGTGCATATATTAGAGTTGCTGCACTGAAATTCAAGCAACATGATTGTGGCGCAATACTCTGCGAGGTTCACTAATCTCTCCCGCCACTCCACCGATATGTTATGAGACCCTTTTTTAGGACCATACCATTGAGAATGATCTCCAATGAGAGATCAGAGCATCGAAGATATCGCTCAGCATACCGATGCAGGCTAGGGTGCATGAGCGATCTCTTTTGGTGGAGAGCATCCTAGTTGAGCAGGCACCAACAACGAGAGACACCACCATACATTAGGTATCAGAGTCATCTCCAGAAGGTAGTAGGCAAATTATGCAAGGTCCCAAGTGGGACAAACCTTCTAGTTTCCAACCTATGAATATTGGGTCCGTGGTGCGAGGCTCACAGGACAGAGGTGGAAAGGTGAGAAGCAGACAGTGATACACGTGTGGCTGGCAGGGTAACATTGCTCTTGATTTCCCATCCTGTTATATAAATAATCAGCAGATGGTCGAGGGACCACTGAGGTAATGATAGTGATTCAATCAAATAGGTCTGTACATAGTAATCGGACATGGCAGAGGAGATGGTTGTACCACAAGCGGTGGGTGGTGATTCGGGGTTAACTACCACCACCTCCAGGCGGTCAACCCATACCACATGGAGTAGGTGGACAAGGACGATCTTAGCTTCATGTAGCTGAGGCCAATGAACACGACACTCCAGAGATGATTATAGGTATGATCTGTGTCTACTGTACCTTAGTTGCAGTCCCTATAGACATAGGTACCTGCCACTCTTTTATTTCTACGGCCATTGTTTGAGCTCGGAGATTCTGGTGGGACCGTTGGCTTGATCCTTATGGATAATTACTCCTATGAGAGTAGATCCAATGATTACACAGTAGTGTCGGGAGTGTGAACTGACTCTAGGAGGCGAGAGCTTTAGCTGGGATCTTCTTGTAGTGACATCGAGCCATTACGATGTTATCTTGGGTATAGACTTGTTATCTATTATCCATGATTATATTGACTTTATTTGGTGAAAATTACGGTGTGCATGTAATGATGGGACCAGGTTTTCCTTCACAGGAGAGAAGGGAACCTTTACAACATTGGATAGACTTACCCAGAAGAGGGTGAAACTAATCACACATCAGTTGGCTAGCCATAACCTCAAAGAAGTAGATTTTGAGAGTGAGATATATCTTGTAGTGGTGGACCAGTATGCCAATGTCGTTCCTGATGATTTTTCAGGACTACCTCCACACAGAGGGATATAATTTTACATCGATGTATTCCCATAGATGACCACGGTATCTAGACCAGCATATCAGATGTCTCGAGCAGAGCTTCGCGAGTTAAAGGTACAGTTGGGGGACTTGAAAAGGAAAAGGTTCATAAGGCCCACCGTTTCTCAATGGGAAGCCTCTATTTTGTTCACCAAGGAGGAATATCGGAGTGTGAGACTCTATGTGGCCTACCGGTGCTGGAACCAGGTGACCGTGAAGAGAAAGTACCCACATCCGAGGATTGATGATCTTTTCGATTAGCTGAATGGATATCATTGTTTTTTGAAGATATACCTTATATCAGTCTATCATCAGGTCAGAGTACATAATGAGGACGTGTAGAAGATGACCTTCAATTTTCTGTATGTCCATAATGAGTTCTTTGTTATGCCATTCGGTGTGACCAACGCCCCTGTAGTGTTAATGGGACACATGAACATGATCTTGCATCCATACCTTTGTCGCTTTATTGTGGTCAATATCGAGGACATCTTGACATACTCTACGATAGAGTTGGAGCATACCTATCATCTAGAGATAGTTCTAAATAAACTTCGAGAGTACCATATTTATGGTACACTCTCTAAGTGACAGTTCTGGATATGAGAGGTCCACTTTCTAGGACACATTATCTTGGAGGCAGGAGTTGTAGTGTATCCAGTGAAGATAGAGGATGTACATTCATGGGAACCACCCAAGAGTGTGACTGAGGTTCAAAGTTTCCTGGGGTTGGATGGATACTACTGAAGATTAGTGCCTGACTATTCTAGAGTTATGGCACTATTTTCAACATTGACAAAGAAGGTATAACCCTTCGTATAGACATAGAGATTCCATAAGGGTTTTTTGTAGCAGAGATTGAGACTGACGAGTTCCCCCATCATGAGACTTCTAGAAGAGGGTGTTGGAAATGTAGTATGTTGTGATGCATCCGGGACTGGGCATAGGTGTCTCTTGATGTAGGAGTGAGCATTGATCACCAATATCTCACGACAGCTGAGGCAACATGAATATAACTCTTCTACCCATGACCTAGAGTTAGCAGCAGTGGTCTTCTCCCTGAAGATGTGGCGAAATTACTTAATGGGAGAATATCTTACAGTCTACATTGATCACACGAGTCTCAAGTATATATTATATCAGAAGGACTTGATCTTGAGACAGTAGTGATGGTTGGAGTTCTTCCAGGATGATGACTTTGAGATAGTCTATACTCCTGGGAAGAGGAACATGGTAGAAAATGCACTCATCAGGAGGTATGGTCTATAGTTGCTGAGTGAGGTGGCATAGAAGCTAGAAACTATGAAGATATCCTTTGAAGATAGAGAAGAAGCAGCATACCTCCACTCTATGACAATCACTCCCCCACTCCTTCAGTGAGTTAGGGAGGTGCAACATGGGGACATTGATTGCGAGGCTCGATGTGCTCATATATCTTCAGGAAAGAAACATATTGGATTTTTTGATGGTGGAGGCACACCATATTCATCAGAGGACGTTCCATGGTAATAATGGTTCTATGTAAATAGGTGTTGAGGAGTTCTATATGTCCCCTCTAGAGGTACATCACGGTGTGACGAAATCTACCAGGACCTTCGGTGTCGGCACAGGTGGCTAGGGATGAAGAAAGTAGTGGTCGAGGTTTTTTCTCGATGCCTCACTTGTCAGCAAGTGATGGCTGGGCATCAGGTACCATCATACTTAGCACAACAACAAGAGGTGCCGAAGAGGAAGAATAATGGGATCTCCATGGAAATTGTGATAGGGCTTCCACATATTCCTAGGGGACATAATTCCATTTGTGAGATTATTTAGCGACTACCAAATCCGTCCACTTTTTACCTATCTGAGTTCAGGTATTAGTTGAGGGATTGAGACGACTCAATATATGGGAGATTGCGAGACTCCATGGGGTTCCATCAATGATCATCTCTCACTATGACACACGATTCACTTCTCGATTGTGGAAGGGGTTGTAAGAGGAATTTGGGCCTCATCTACAATTGATTACCGCCTTTCATTATCACATGGATGGTCAGACAGATCGGACCATACATACACTGGAGTACATGCTATGTGCATATGTCCTAGATTTTGGCCAAAATTAGAACGATCACTTGTATTTGGTGGAGTTTTCATACAATAACAGTTTTCTCCCCACCATCGTTATGTCACCATTCGAAGCCCTATAGGGCTGACCATGATGATCACCTCTATGTTGGATAGACCTAGGGGAGTTAGCAAATATTGATCCAAAGATGGTACGAACTACCACAAAGAAGGTGAAGATCATCCAAGAGGGGAATAAGACTACATAGAGCAGGAAGAAGTCTTATGCTGACAGGATATGGAGACCATTGCAGTTCCAGGATGGGGACAACATTTTCTTACGAGAATCTCCTCGATGGGTACTACATAGATTTGGTTGATGTGGAAAGTTATTGATGATTTTTATCATTCCATTTCTGATACTTTGGATGATTGGTGAGGTGACATACTTCTTGGAACTTCCACCGAAGTTGGAGAGGGTGCACGACGTCTTCCACATATCCCAGCTAAGGATAAACGTTCAAGACCCATCTCACATCATCGACCATGAAGAGCTAGAAATTTATTCTAGGGCAACGTTTATGGAGGTTCCACTAGAGATTGAGGATCGACATGAGTTGGTCCTTCATGGGTGGTCTATACCTCTGGTGAGCATTCGTAGGATGTATGAGAACCTCCAAAAGAGCACTTGGGAGTGGGAGGCTGAGATTGGATCTTATTACCCCCATTTGTAATCTTTGTTTATGTTGTGGATTCCGGGGATGAAAGGCCCTAAGGTGGGGAAAATGTAAAGACCCAAATTTTCCATTATTCTTTTAATTATATGGAATTATTACGAGTCTGTGAAAATTGACGGCATGTGATTCAGAGGCCCGATGTGTCCGAAATAAATTTATGATCATTTTTTATGTACATTCAGTAAACACTTGAGTGGAATTACCTTGAATTTGAATCGGTGCTAGGATTAAAAATGTAACGACACGGTTGAATCCGCAACACCAAGATTCAGTTACGGGACACATTACATTGACCGTAGTAGGTCTGGAAGAAAAGTTACGTTTTTCGAATTTTTAAATGAAATAAAATAAAATAATTTTATTATTTTGTTTTCATTATTATCCTCTAACATACAAGCAGTGGTTGGACAAGTGATGTGTCACACTGTTAAACGGAATGACCCTCCATTCTTAAATAACATTATTGTTGGATAATTTGGATGCTTCCTAATTAATGAGTCACTATTAATTCCCAACACCGTTAAACACCCTCCCCCTCTCCTATTTATATGGAGCTTGGGGAGATGTGTTGGCATAGCTTCACCAAGCAACGAAGTACTGAAGGAGTACATAGACGCCAAGCCCTTGAGGGATGGACCTGGTTCCGGCGTGTGGTGATGAGTGACACCAAAACCACAAACTGATGGATGAAATGAAAGAATTTTTTTTGGAAGCCTATACAAGGAACAAAAATCAACAATCCACCATCAAGGACGAACTTTATCGAATGGTTTTAGGTGGTAGGGGTCTTCTTTTTTGTTTAATTGATGTGAATTCATTGAACCCTTTAATCCTAACTCATTATTACAAATGACGAGGGTGATACCCTAACGTCTCCGGCTCGGACTCCCCGCTACCATGATACCCATGTGTTTTCTATGAAATACCTCTAGTGCAGTGGAACCGACCATCTACGACGGAGGCGGCGCGCGAGGTCGCACCACTAAGACATAGCGGTCAGTGGAGAGTTCGGGACCAGCCGACCACAGAGGAGGTGTGGCACACTGTTACACACTACTGGAGGAACCGGTCGAAGATCGCCAGTCGCGGCGGATGAATGAAATGGCCGACACACTGGCTGGCCAAAGAAGGTGAGACTGAAGCGACTAGCACGGTGCCGGTGGACGCCTAAATCTGATTCCATGGAGACGGGAACCACTCATGTCCCACATGATTCTTTGTAGCTCAAATAGGCACTGTCATTTGGTCTTCAGAACAGAGGGGCCGCTCTCCTCCCGTGCCAGCCCGGGCGAACCGCAGGTGGTTGTGCCACACGCTATCGGGTTGCGCCCCACCGTGGGCCGAGCCACCCCTATTCGGTTCAGTCTGAACACCTATGTGGGCCAGGCCATCCCCTTTCTGTTTGGGCTGGACCTCAGCCCAGTGGGCCATTACCACCCTGGCCTAGCCCAAACCTGGTCAGACCGCACTCGGGCCCAACAAGACCTAGAAACACTGAAAGTCCATATCTTGAGAACCATACATCCATTTGATGAACCGTCCGCAGTTTTGGGACCATTGGAGTGATAATATCATTTTTTTATACTCCAATAAAGTTTTCGAGATAGTTGGAGTATGTTGGGGTTGGATCCTACTCAAATAAAACAAGACCCCTATAACTAAAAAACCTATAACTCACAGACCGGTCATCTGAATGACACATTTTCTGTCATGTTGGAATCCATACGACATGACCATCATTTGTGTTACTCCTTTGTGTAGATTATTGGTGGTTTAGGTAAAAAGATATCTCGAGAGGTAGATTCTATAGAACTCGAGCATACTGGGTGTGAGAAATCATGTGGCTGGTGTAACGTGAGGAAAGAACATCAATCCTTTGTGGGTCAACATCTATCAGATCCAGTGTAAAACAATGCTCAGTGATCTTGTGTGGGTCAGCGCCTACAGACCCTGGGTGGGTCAGATCATGTGTGGATCATCCCTCAACGATCTTATGTGGGTCATCTAATTACGATCATTTCTCGGTCATATCTTGTGCATGTTAGCGGGGGATAGTTACCTATTGATATTGATTGGGTCAGATCCAGTGTTGGTCAGCGGGGGTTAGCTACCTATCGATCCTCTGTGGATCACAAGCAATGAATTATAACAGAATAAGATGATTTATCATTAACACTAATCCTATGTACTTTTGTACATATGTTATATCAGATTATGAGACGAGTCACTTATATCTTAGTTGTGTTACCTATGTGGTACTTCTACCTTCGATGTGTTTCCATTGTGGTATTACATGTGTGTTACTTCTTTCTTTGTGGTGTTATCTGTGTGGTAATTATATCTTAGTGGTGTTACCTATGTATTATATCTACCTTTGGGGTGTTCCATTTGTGGTATTCTTACCTCATGAATGAAATGAGTGTATTTTGATAATGTAGGTATATGTATGGTAATATGCCTAAGTATAGTTGATGTCCTGTTTTGTGAGTTTTCTTTTCTAGAACTCTAGGATACCTATGGGGTCTCGGGGTCCCTACTAGTATCATTATACTCACCCATGCAGGGCCACGACTTCACCTTGTTGTGTCTTGTGCAGACAACATACATTTGTGATCGAGGCTAAGGGAGCCAGGACTGGACGAAACTCGGAGGTGGAATATTTGGCGTTATGTGATGCAAGGACTAGTTATCGTGAGCTGTAACTACCCTCTAGATTGGATCCTTAGTGGATGGTCGGGGAGATATTTTTTCCCTTTTCAGTAGTATTAGTACTTTCATATTGTACTTGTACTTCCTGTTGTACATGTATATGTTTTTCCCTAACTTTTGGAAGGAAGGCCTGGGGTATTCACGGTATGGGCACCGACGGACATGTCGTGACAATATATTCACTGCATATTTAATTTTGGGAGGTTAATATATTTTCATTGAATAAGTATATCCATATTACCTTGTAATTATAAGAGATATAAATATTATATACTATTATCCCTCACTCATATGATTTTAATTCATGAGTAACCAAACCAATTTTAAAACTTATGCTTTTCCATAATATAAATCACATATTAAGTATTGTTATTGATAATATTTTTTTAGTTTCCAAGAAAATATTTTATTTCCTTGATAATGGATGATGGATGAGGATATACAATATATTTTCCTAGTATTAATCACCTTGAAAATGTATTAATTGTGTATTGACTAAATCGTCTCTCTAATGTATGACAAGTGGGGCTTAGAATAAACATATGTATTTATATTCCTATTGGGAATGATTTAGAGTTTTAACATGTTATTTATAAACCATTAATAAGGATTTTATCATAACATTTCGTTAATCTCATACCAATAAATACTTTTGATCCAAAATATTATATTCAACGGATTACTCAACTAATTTTATGTACCATCTCTACTATATTTTATTCATAAGGGTATATCATGTTACTTTGAAGATACCCCAAAAACATTATGTTGATTAAAATATTTTATTATATTATTTCATATTATTCCATTGAATGGAAAATTATTTTTCTTATATTTTTCATTATAAAGATATCTTTTTTTAATTCAACCTGATTTTTCGTAGGTAATGGTGAAAACTGTTTCTAAATATTATGGTGAAATCATTGGAAATAATTTTACGATGAGTGGGTGTAACACCATGATATTTAATGAGAAGTATATTTTTTTATGTATTATGTTATACGCAAAAGAATCTTTCACTACACACAACACTATCTTGGCTTGTGTTACATGCAATCACGACCTTCCATGACAGTGTGTGTAGTACGCAGTACTGGGTTTCACTAAACAATGATATATTATTATATTATAAACTAGCCGTTATAAATAGTATTAACTGAATTTTTAATTTTATAACATTATAATTCATCTTACACATTTTCTATAATGGGGTATGAAAAAAAATCAGTTTTTCGAAAAAAAAAGTATTCTTCCAAAAATGCAGTATTAGCAACTTTTGATAGAACACCAATTTTAAATCTAGTTTTTCATATGTTTAGAAGTTCAATTTCACAAAATAAAATTCTTATTTGGAATCAGGATATAAAAATTTACTTTAGATAAAGTTTTCATATTATTCTGGTAACTTTCATATTTTGATGAATAATAAAAACACGCTATATTTTAATTAAATACAACTTTTTTCATCGCAATAATTTATATGGTTAAATTATAATATTTAATGGTTTTAATGTATATATAGAATATATTTTTACCATTTAATATTATTTATTTCATTATCAATAATTTTACATTGAATTCATATGTAAAAACATTTCAATCTTTGGCATTGTTTTATCCTTTAAAACCCGTCTTCTTAACAACGGGGTTAATTTTAAATTAATTACTAAAACTTATATGTTTTGAATTTTGAAAAATGGATTCCATATTTGAAATCAGTGGGTCCAAATTATGTTAATAGGTTAATTTTTTTATTATGAATAGTAACTACGGAAATATTTATTTACTGCGGTTAAAGGTAAATAGGGTAATTAATGGTTAAAAGAATATTATAATAATTCAAAATTACATTGACACTTGTCCGAAATTTATTGGATTATTATTTTCCGTCCATGGGAATCCTTGGGTAAATTTTGGGACCCCATTTAGCCACTTGGTAGTGTTAATAACAATTTGGATTAATTAATTTAATGAAAAGACAAAATTTACATTAACAAAAACAAATTAGTAATTAATTTTTATAAGGGGTTATATAAATTATATTTTCCCCTATAAATATTCATTGGAAAGCTAAAACTATTTCCTATATTTTGGTATTTTTTTTATAATTTTTAGACATCATATAAAATAAATTATTTATGACACAATAATGATTCAGTATTTACCTCATTAATAAACGATTTAAATAAATAAGATTATAATGATATAAAATATTTTCCAAAACATGTCCAATTATGATTGGATTATTTTATTTATACCATGATTCATATTATCTTCATCTTTAATGATATTGGGACCTTTTGAAACCCAATATTTGTTTATAATAAAATAATATTTTCACACTTTCCAAAGGTGCCCCTCTCCTCCCTTATTAAAGGGTACCTCCTCCCTCTCCTCCTCGCACCACATGAGCCTTCATGCTCAGAGAAAACCTACCCATTTAACTTCCACAAATCATTATAAACCTACTAGAGGTACAGGTCTTCTCAAAATACCAACTCGGTTGCCCTATGAGAATGTTTGAAGGAGGCACTTCGAGAAAAGGTAATAACTTCTACCATTTTCTTCAAGTTCCATTCTTATTCTACTCCATATTCATTAGTTGTTTCATTATGAAGTAATAAATTAAGAATCCCTCATATACTGATATGTTATTATTAATATGAAACAACCCTATTTCACCTCTTATCCATCCTACGGTAAACAAAATCACCGCGCGTGCGTACGTACGGAATACAGTCTCCACGCCGTGCTGTAATATGTTTTCCACCACCACCTTACTTGGATGGGTATAATGGAATAAATAAATAACGATATGTGATTATTTAAAATTGGTATTGATTCTGAAATATTATACATACACTTCAATACAATTCCACGATCATGGGAACGATATCATCCCTCGTGTGTACGTACGGCCTACCGTCTCCACAATGTGATGCGACTCATTCTATATGATCTTAATTGAATAATGATTATATAAATGAATTGAATGAATAAATTTCATATATATTACACTAATACCATTCTTTAAATGATGTATATATATCCTATAAATAGGAATAATAATTTATTCGACAAAACACACATAAGAACATAAAGCAATAAACACCCGAATAACAAGTAGCAATGAAATATTACTACTAAGAAGATACAAATATGAAAATATATGATATAATTAAAATGATTATGATTCTAGAATAAGTCAATGACATTATTTAAATCATTATACAGGAGGTTCAGACACGTACAAAGCATATCAGACATAAGGTAACGGAAAATCTCAAAAATCTCATTTCTATCCGAGATTGTATATACTTTGGTATTTACTAGGTTGTTTTTTATCATACACATCCATGTTTCTTCAATATGTAATATTATTTCTATCCTAATAAAATAGTTTAAATCCAATTTTACCTTTCAGTGAGTCTTTATTAATAGATATGAAAGGAATCTTTTGTCGTTTTTCGTACGAGGTACTTTTTGACTTTTCCAGCCAAAGTACGAGAAGAATGTTTTTTTTAACATATACGACATGAATGTATTTTTATGATTCCATAAAAAATTATTTCCATGAAGCTTACATTACAAGTTTTCAAGTTGATTTTTAATTAACTTCTTTTAGAATAAAATTTTATGACATGTTAAGAAAGGAAAAATGTTTTTGAAGTAGAAAGGATATTTTCCTCAAGAATGGAGATCAAGTGTTTTATCAAAATTATTTTCCATATAAGATAATATAGGGTAATGTTTATATCCCTATTATTACATTGATTTAATTGTGTTATTATGGAATTATTTTTATGAAGTCCTTTTATGGATTATTTTATGATGGCATGATGTTTATGAATCCCATTTTTATGACATGGGTTATGTTATGATGTATGATTTATGATTTTTTCGCACAAATAAGAATGATTTTATTAGGAGATGGGTGGGACCTATATCTCCCTCCAATGCATTGGGTAAATATTTATATCTCATGAGACAGATATGGATGGAACGGAATGTTAAACCAGTTTAGTGATACAGGATTGGAACGAGGAGTGAACTAGGTTCAGTAATGGACTTTTTCCTCTATGATGGTCTTGGAAATGAGACTTGACTAATATGAAATGATTTTATATGATTATGTGTGTATTCCACAAAGATTCATATTTTATTTTATGATTATTTGGGATTACTTTTCATTACTATTATTTATTCCATGACATGATATTATGAACTCTTTTGCTGGTTAATATTTTCCAAATGTTATGTTCTTATGAATATGATATGACTAATATTTTTTTTGTTTACCCTTACTGAGAATTTGAGCTCACCCTTTTGTATGATTTATTTTCCCCAGGTCAGGATGAAGGATATTAAGTAAGATATGCCAAAAAGGGACTCTAGATATGATGAAATAAATGGGAGAAATTGTATTTGATTTTATGAACCAGTTGTGTATGTTTCCCAGTTTCTAAAGACACTATACATATACAATCATTTCATGGTTTTGTAATATGTCGTAACAAGTATGATTCAACTCTGAAGTAATAACAATGTATGTAAAGTATGCATTGTTATAGTTGGTATCAGTGGAAAGGAATAGTCAACCTTTAGAAACTAGGATGTGAAAGCCTTAGTAAGAATCCTAAGGATATGCCTAATTATAAAACACAGTATTAGTGTTTTATAAATGTCCATGAATAACCTATGATAAGACCTTTAGTGGGAAATTTTATTCTTGATTATGTGGTTTTACTATTATAATTAGTGTTCCTCAAACTATTCTTCTTGGTCTTAGTCAATGGCTAGAACCCGAAGGAACCGTGTTAACGCGAAATGCGACGGGCAATGCAATGATTGTCCCCCTGAGAAACCAAATGTTTTGGGAGATAAAATGAAAAATCTTATACCCATTATCATAAAACATTCTCAAGCTATGAATCATGCATGACTTCCAAATGAGGAAAGGAAGGAGAACTATTCTACTGAATCCTTCATGAGGCAGCGTCCACCTTCATTCAGCGGGTCTTCTAATCCATTAGTTTCTGAACAATGGATTAGTACCACTGAAAAGATATTTTCAGTTCTACAATTTTCAGAACATGGGAAAGTCATCTTAGCAGTGTATCGTTAGGAAGGTGATGCTGATCAATGGTGGAATCTTATCAAGAATACGAGGGAAATAGATGAAATTGAGTCCATGGAATGGTACGAGTTCAAGAACATATTTTTCAATAAGTAATTCCCTCATACTCATCGAACAATGATGGAGAAGGAGTTTCTTTAACTAAAAAAAATGATGATGAATCTTTTGGTATCTACGAAGATGATTTTACAAGACCTGCAACATACGCTTCTATAATTATTATCCAACCATAGAGTAAAATCGATCGATTCCTTAGTGGGTTTAAACCAAGTCTTCGAAGGGAGTTATCCATAAGGGACTTCAATAGCTAAGAGGAAATTGTTCGATGTGCTCTCAAGGTTGATATGGATATTGGAGGAACCCATCAATCACATGGGTATGATAAGAAAAGGAAAATGGAATTCAAAGGAAAATCTAAAGATAACACTGAAAAGAGGATGAGTTTTCCCTTATACTCTTAGTGTGGAAAGAATCATGGAATGAATTTCCATAAAGGGACAAGAAAATGTTTTATGTTTCCAAAATAAGGTCATCGGGCAGTTGAATGTCGAAATAATAGGAAGAAGATGTCTAATGATGCAAACAAAGAAAGGGATACACAGAATGCACCTCCTGCACTTCAATGATTCATGTGTTAGGAGATGGGAAATTATTCCAATCAATTCACAAATCCAATGGTTGTTGATGATTATCGACTTCAACAAACTCTTAAGGCCAAAGGCAAAGGAAAATCACATGCAATTACTATCGGCGATGTGGAGTACGATAACGAAGTGGTGAAAGGTACACTGACCATCCACTCAAAAGTAGGAAATGTTTTATTTGATTCTGGATCCACCCACTCTTTAATTTCTGAATAATTTTCTATGGTTATTTCTGTATTACCACAACAATTATATGTTGAGTTAGCTTTGACAACTCCTAATGGCACAATAGTCTCATCAAAAGTTTATAATTCTTCTCCGATTGAAGATTGTGGGAAAGTGATTCCTGAAAATCTTGTGATCCTTCCTATATTGGAATTTTATGTGATTCTTGGCATGGATTGGATTTCTTTATATAGAGCTCATATCAATTTCCAAATAAGGGAAGTCACATATCATATTCCAGAACAATCTATGATCGTCTATCGATGAAAGGATGAACATAACCTTCCAGTGTAAATTTCATCCATCTTATGGGTATTTATTCCACTAAATGAAGGTTATTTATATGAAATTGTTGGAGAGAAACTCACAATTAAGAATACACCCATTGTACGGGAGTTTGATGATGTCTTTCCGGAGGAATTTTCAGGTCTTCCATGAAATTATGATGTTATGTTTTCAATAGAACTCGTACCGGGTGCTTTTCCTATTTCAAATACACCTTATAGAATAGCCAAAATTGAGTTGCAGGAATTGAAGAAGCAACTCCAAGAGAATCATGATAAGGGATTCATACACCCTAGTGCGTCACCTTGGGGAGCACCTGTTCTGTTTGTTATGAAGAAAGATGAATCAATGAGACTCTGCATTGATTATTGAGAACATAACAAGATCACATTCAAGAACATATATCCTCTCCCACGCAATGATGACTTATTTGAAAAACTACATGGATCTCAATACTTTTCCAAGATTGAACTCCGTTCAGGGTATCATCAATTAAGGGTCAAAAGAGAGGATATACCAAAGACGGTGTTCCATACAAGGTATGGACACTAATAATTTATAGTGATTCCATTTGGTATTACTAATGCCCCTACTATATTCATGGATCTAATGAATAGAGTCTTTAGAGACTATCGTGATCAATTTTTGGTAGTCTTTATAGAAGATATTCTTTTCTATTCAAAGAGAAAGGAAGAACATGAATATCACTTGAGAATTGTATTGAAGACCCTGAAAAAGGAGAAGCTTTATTCCAAATTTACCCAGTGTGAATTTTGGAATAAAAAATTAACATTTTTGGGTCACATAATCCCAAAATAGGGGATATCTGTGGTTCCAGCAAAAACAAAGGTTGTCGAAATATGGTCGAGACCAACAACTATAACTGAGATCAGGAGTTTTCTTGGTTTGGCTGGATATTATCGACGTTTTGTAAAAGATTTTTCACAATTATTTAATCCACTCACCAGGTTGACTTGAAAAGGAGATATGTTCGTGTGGACGGAGGAATGTGAAGAGAATTTCAAGGAGTTGAAAAGAAGGTTATCCAGTGAACTTGTGCTCACACTGCCTTGTAGTGGAGAAAGGTAATGGATATACAGTGATGCATCCAAAAAGGGGTTGGGGTGTGTTCTCATGCAGAACGATATGGTGATAGCTTATGCCTCACGACAGTTGAAAATCCATGAGAAAAATTACCCAACTCATGATTTAGAGTTAGTTGAGGTATTCTTTGCGTTAAGGATTTGGAGGAATTGTCTTTATGGAGAATGGTGTGATATTTATACTAATCATTAAAGTTTAAAGTATATTTTCACACAAAAGGAGCTGAATATGCGCCAAAGAAGATGGTTTTAGCTAATTAAGGATTAAGACTGCTCAATTCATTACCACCCTGGGAAAGTAAACAAGGTGGCAGACGTAATAAGTCGAAAAGACCATACTAGCTTATCCATGATGAGGATCACAAAAGATCCAATATTTATGGATTTACAAAGGATGGATCTTGGAATTATAATGGAAGGGGAAAATCGTATCTTTCTCAAATGAATGTTCAACCTTCTATACATGTGAAGATTAAAGAGGCATAGAATGAAGATGTAGAGTTACAAAAGAAGGTATAAAATGTTCCTAAATTCAATCTTTATTGTGATGGGATAATAAGGTTCCGTAATTGGGATTGTGTTCCTCCAATCCCAGAATTATAGAAGGATCTATTGGATGAGGCTCATAGTTCTTCATTCTCTATTCATCCTGGAAGCACGAAGATGTATAGGGACCTGAAAGATTACTTCTGGTGGGATTGCCTGAAAAGAGATGTTTCTGAATATGTCTCTCGATTCTTGGTTTGTCAGTACGTTAAAGATGAGAGACAGAAGTCTAAAGGGATTTTACAACCATTACCCATGCCAGAATAGAAATGGGAAAACTCATTATGGACTTTGAAACTGGACTTCCTAAAACATCCAAAAGCAATAATGATATCTGGTTTATAGTTGATTGTCTTACAAAGGTGAAACACATCATTGCTATTAGGGAAGATTTCTCTCTGGATTAGCATGGAAGGATATATGTAAAGTAAGTGGTAAGATTGCATGGAGTACCACTTTTCATTGTATATGATCGTGATCTGAGGTTTACCTCGTTGTTCTAGCAAAGTATGCAGCATACTCTAGATACTAGTCGACTTTCAGCACTGCTTATCATCCTCAGAAAAACGGTCAGTCTGAGAGAACAATTCAAACTCTTGAATATATGTTAAGAGCTTGCTCTATGGATTTCAAAGGTTGTTGGCATCAACACCTACCTTTGGTGGAATTTTCTTATAATAATAGCTTCCACTCAAGTATTCAGATGGCTCCTTAGGAATATATCTATGGAAAGAAATGAAAGACTCAAACTTGCTGAGATGATGTTTGGGAAAGAAAGCTATTAGGACCAGATCTTGTTGATGAGATGGCCGAAAAGGTCAGATATATTCAACAACACATAAGAACAGCTCAAAGTTGACAAAAAAGTTATGCTGACAACCGAAGAAAAGACCTAGAGGTTAAAGTGGGTGATAAAGTGTTCTTATGACTATCTCCCTGGAATAGAGTAATGAGATTTGGGAAGAAGGGAAAGTTGAGCCCTGGGTATATTAGTCCTTTCGAAATAATGGATCATGTCGGGAAGGAATCTTATCAACTGGTGCTTCCACTGAATCTCTGTCAAGTTCATGATGTGTTCCACGTTTCTCTCCTGAGAAAGTACATTCCTGATCCATCACATGTATTAAGCTCAGAAGTTGTACTGGTGGAGCAAGATCATTCTCATGAAGAACAACCGATAGAGATTCTAGATAGTAGCGAAAAAGTTCTACAGAACAAGACCACTTACATGGTGAAAGTATTATGGAGGAACCATCAATTAGAAGAAGCTACATGGCGGCTTGAGGATATGATGAGGTAGAAGTATCATCAACTGTTTGTTACAAAGTGACGAATTTCGAGGGTGAAATTCATTTTAAGGGGGGTAGAATGTAACACCATGATATTTTATGAGAAGTATATTTTTTATTTATTATGTTATATGCAAAAGAATCATTCACTATACACAACACTAGCTTGGCTTGCGTTACACGCAATCACGACCTTCTTCGATAGCATGTGTAGTATACAATACCGAGTTTCACTAAACAAAGATATATTATTATATTACAAACTAGACTTTATGAATAGTATTAACTGAAATTTGAATTTTATAACATTATAATTCATCTTACATATTTTCTAGAATGAGGTATGAAAACAAAATCAGTTTTTCGGATAAAAGAAGTATTTTTAAAAAAATGCGGTTTTACGGCCTTTTGATGGCGCACTCATTTTAAATATAGTTTTTGACATGTTTATAAATTAAATTTGAAAAAATTATATTCTTCTTTGGAATCAGGATATAAAAATTTAATTTGGATAAATTTTTCATATTATTCTGGTAAGTTTCATATTTTGATAAATAGTAAAAACATGCTATATTTTAATTAAAAACAACTTTTTTCATCGAAATAATTTATATGGTCTTATTATAATATTGAATTTTTTTAATGTATAAATTGAATATAGTAATACCATTTAACATAATGTATTTCATTAGCATTAATTTTACATTGAATTCATATGTAAAAACATTTCAATCTTTGACAATGTTTTATCTTTTAAAACCCATTTTCTTAACAATGGGATTAATTTTAAATTAATTACTGCAACTTATGTGTTTTTAATTTTGATAAATATATTCCATATTTGGAATCTGTGGGGCCAAATTATGTTAATAGGTTACTTTTATGTTTTTTTTATTATGAATAGTAACAACGGTAATTTTTATTTACTGTGGTTAAAGGTAAATAGGGTAATTCAAGGTTAAAAGAATATTATAATAATTCTAAATTACCTTAACACATATCCTAACCTTATTGGATGAGTATTTTCAGACCATGGGCATCCTTGGGTCGATTTTGGGACCCCATTGAGCCACTTGGTAGTGATATTGACAATTTGGATTAATTAATTTAATGTAAAGACAAAATTGACATTAACAAAAATATTTTAGAAATTAATTTTTATAATGGGTTATATAAATTATATATTCGACTATAAATATAAATTCGAAAGGTAAAATGATTTATTACATGTTGGAATTTTTTTATAATTTTTAGACATCAAATAAATAAAATTATTTATGTCATAATAATGATGCAGTATTTACCTCATTAATAAATGATTTAAATTAATAAGATTATAATGATCAAAAGATTTTCCAAAACATGTCCAACTATGATTGGATGATTTTATTTCGACCATGAGTCATTTTATATTCATTTATAATGATTTTTGGACCTTTTGAAACCGAAGATAAGTTTATAATAAAATAATATTTACACTATTTCCAAAGGTGCCCCTCTCTTCCCATATAAAAGGGCACCTCCTCCCTCTCCTCCTCACACCACATTGAGCCTTTAGGATCGGCCGTCCCCTGCCCATTTCACATCCCCACTTCCATATAAACCTACTATAGGTATTGTTATTCTCAAAAGACCAACTCTAGTTCCCTAAGAGAAAGTTTAAAGGAGGCACTTCGAGAAAGAGGTAATACCTTCTACCGTTTTGTTCATGTTTCATTCTTCTTCTACTCTCTCTTCATTAGTTTTTTCATTATGAAGTAATAACATCAGTATCCCTCTTATACGGATATGTTATTATAAATATGAAACAACCCTATTTCACCTCTTATCCATCCTACGTCAATCAAAATCACCGTTCGTGCATACGTACGGAATACCATCTCCACATCGTGGTGTAATATGTTTTCCACCGCCACCTTACTTGGATGTGTATAATGGAATAAATAAATAACTATATATGATTATTGTAAAGTGGTATTTATTCTAAAATATTATAAATACACTTAAATACAATTCCACAATCATGGGAACGATATCATCGCTCGTGCGTACATACGGCCTACCGTCTCCACGTTGTGATGCGACTCGTTCTATATGATATTCATTGAATAATGATTATATAAATGAATTGAATGAATTAATATGATATATATTACAATAATACCATTATGTACATGATGTATCTATATCCTATAAAGAGGAATAAGAATTTATTCGACAAAACACGCATAAGAACATAATGCAATAAACACCCGAATAACAAGTAGCAATGAAATATTAATACTAAGAAGATACAAATATGGCCATATATGATATCATAACAATGCGTATGAAATTAGAATGAGTTAATGAAATTATTTAAATCATTATACAGGAGTATCAGACACGTACAAAGAATATCATACCTAAGGTAAGGGAAAATCTCACAATCTCATTTTTATCCGAGATTGTTTATACATTGGTATTTACAGGGTTATGTTTTATCATCCAAATCCATGTTTCCTCAATATGTAAAATTATTTCTATCCTAATACAGTTTTTTAAATTCAATTTTACCCTTCTGTGTGTTTTTAGTAAAAGACATGGAATGAATCTTTTGTCGTTTTTCGTACGAGGTACATTTTATCTTTTTCGGCCAAAGTACGAGAGGAATGTTTTTTTAACTTATACGGCATGAACGGATTTTTATGATTCCATAAAACATTATTTCCATGTAGCTTCCTTTACATGTTTTCAAGTTGATTTGTAATTAACTTCTTTTAGATTAAAATTTTATGACATGTTAAGAAAGGAAAAATGTTTGTGAAGTAGAAAGGATATTTTCCTCAAAAATGGAGTTCAAGTGTTTTATAAAAATTATTTTCCATTTAAGATAATATAGGGTTCTGTTTCTATCCATATTATTACATTGATTTCATTGTGTTATTATGGAATTATTTTTATGAATTCATTTTATAGATTATGTTATGATGACATGATGTTTATGAATCACATTTTTATTACATGGGTTATGTTATGATGTATGATTTATGACTTAGTGGAACAAATAATAATGGTTTCATTATGAGATGGGTGGGACCTATATCTCTTTCCAGTTAATTGGGTAAATATTTATATCTCATCAGATAGACATCACTGGAACAACATGTTAAACCAATTCAGTGATACAAGACTATAACGGGGAGTGGACTCGGTTCAGTAATGGACATTTTCTTCTATGATGGTCTTGGAAATGAGCCTTGAATAATATGAAATGATTTTCTATGATTATGTGTGTATGACACAAAGATTCATGTTTTATGTTATAATTATATAGGATTACTTTTCATTACTATGATTTATCCCATGACCTGATATTATGTCCTCTTTTTCAGGTTATGATTTTCAAATTGTTATGTTCTTAAGAATATGATATGACTAATATTTCTTTTGTTTTACATTACTAAGAATTTGAGCTCAAACTTTTGTATGTTTTCTTTTTCCCAGGTCAGCAAGAAGGATATTAAGTAGGAAATGCCAAAAAGGGACTCTAGATATGATGAAATAAAAGGGAGACAGTGTAGTTGATTTTATGAACCAATTGTGTATGTTTCCCAGTTTCTAAAGACCTTATACCTATATGGTCATTTCATGGTTTTGTTATATGTTGTAATATGTATGATTCAACTCTGATGTAATAACAATGTATGTAAAGTATGGGTTGTTATAGTGGGGAATATATTTATAGATCCTCTCGATGCATCAATATGTGTGATGGGAATAAATAGCTTGGGTTCTGGCACACACCTCTCCTTGTGTATGTATTTTTTATTGAAAGAAGTCCTAGATATTATGTTTTGGTGTCCAAAATTATGCATTCTACAAGTATGTGTTCAAGGATTATTGTCATCAATGTTTTAATTTATTTTAATGGAAATTGAATTCACTGTGATAAGGTTGATTACTGATTTCTGTTTTTATTTATTCCTACCATATAACTCATGATATGTTTATCTTATGATATATTCTATTATATGGAACACCATAATGATAATCTAAGCTCAACCTTATAAGTTTTTCTTTTCCTAGGAATCCAATAGGAAAACTGTACATAGTTTTCTTAGATGTGATGAAGTTGATTATAATAATCTCAAAATGTGGTCGTATTATAACTTATGTTTGAAAATGTAAATAATGTATGTATATAGTGTTCCTAGAAAACTATTTTATTAAAACTATTTTATTCTATACCAATAATGTAAAATAACATTGAGAACGTAGTTTCTACACTCTGAGAGGTTAAATTTATTTTTAGATAAAGCTTAGTAGGATCCTTGTAGATTAGATTTAGAGAAATATAGTTATATTGCACATATACTTTGAAAACCTCATAATAAATATAGGGAATACCATAGAAAATATAATATTAATTTTATTTTACAATTCAATATCATGATATCATTAAGTTTATTATATTTTAAAATGATAATGGCTAATGTGGGAATGTTAAAACTATTAACACCCATAGTCAATGAAGGGGTTTCACCTAATAAAATTCAATGAATATAAATTTTAGGCTAATCAAATCATATCCAAATTATGTCAATTGAACTGGGATATAAAAAACCCACCTTCATTGATAAACATACTGATCTAAAACAAGGATTAACTATGTTGGGTCATTTCATCTGAAAATAACCTATATAATTTAATTTAAATTAACATCCATTATTACTAAAAATGGATCAATTATCTAGAGAAGATCATTATTCCATTGGGAACTAGTGGAACTGAAAGTGAAATCATCATGCTCTATGATCGGAAGAGAGATATGGACCAATTGTGGGGACTAATTTCAAATGAAAAATTTGATTATTAGATAAATAGAAGTAAATGTAAAAATAATTATGATATTTTATATGAAAAATAAATTAATATTGAACAAATATAATAAATGGAAATGAAATTTAGAAATATTATATAAATTGACAGGGGGAATTTTATTAATTATTAGAATAGAATTACAATTTTATCATAGATTTTCATGAATTATGTACATGGGAAGAAATGAATAATTGTTTTGTTCATTGATTGGTTATAGATAATACCTCAATGGTTGTTTTTATCTATATATTTTTCATCTTATTATTACATAGTCTCAATCACTCATAGAAAAGAAAATTATTTCTCCATAAAATATATATTAAAATAAAATTAAGTGAAGAAAGAGGTGACTGGAAATCCTGGAATAAAATGTACAGAAAAAGGGAATAAATGATCAATAAGATTCCTTAAATGGGAATATATTTGGGTGAAAAACCCGAGGTATTTCATGAATGGAATGTGAGATTATTAAATGTGTGGAGAAAATTTCTGTCAATATCATGAATACATAGATAATTTAAATGTTTCTGATATTCATTACATTAACACTAAGAATAAGGAATATTATTCAATCTTATACACAAAACATCAAGCCAATTTACCATACAATGTTATGATGAAAATTAAAAAAGATTTAGGGTTTACCAAATCTAATTTTGAATTTCGTAATTAAATAGTTAAATATGAATAGATTGTAGCCTCACTAAAAGAATATATTTTCATTCATTCTAGATCTATATAATCTTTTATATATTCTATTTTTTCAAAAAACAAGAAATATTTTCCTATCCATATATTAAGAGAGATATAAATTTTTTTACTGGGTGTACATATTATTTAAACAAATATTTGTCTTTCATTTCCAATTATGATCCTAGGAAATACAAAATTTAAAATATTTATTATTATCCTTATGGTTGGTATCAATGTGAAACATGTTATGGATTTTATTTCAAATAATAACGTAAAAAACATTTTCTAGTGAGTAATATTAAAATTTAGGAAGGTGAGGTGAAATATCTTATCTATTGATGAGATATATCATCATCTAAATCATGTCATGATCCTACCCAAATAGATGTTCTTTATAAAATTATGATTATTGATGAATATCAATCATGATATATTGATTTTGGAGACATCTTAATAATAGAGGATGGACTTATTGAACACATATTCATTAATATGTTTCATGAATAACTACATATTCAACCACCTGAGCAACATATTGAGTTATTTATTGAAATCAGTCATGATGAAATGCCTATATATAAAACAAACAATAATGTTTCACTAGTGGAGTATGTCGAGTAAAAGAAAAATCATTAATTTTTTTTTCAAATACTGTATTTTCTTGACCGAGTGCTTCAGTTTAGGGAGACCATGTTTCATTTAAAGAAAATAAGGATGGGTTTGTTAAACTTTTCATTGATTTTGGTGTGATATATTACATTAAAATAATGAATAGGTATCATTTTCCAGGAATTGATAACCTATTTTATCAGTTTCATGGAGAGAAGTACTTTTCAAATATCGATCATTTCACTGGTTATCATCATAAAATGGTGTAGAGGAAAGATATATAAAAGACAACATTCAAAAAAGGTATGAAAAATATGATTTCAGCGTAATTCTTTATCAATTGAATAATGCACGTTATATATTCATAGATATAATGAATATACTATTCATGGATTATATTGATAAATTTAGAGGGTTCTAGGATGAGTGGATGTATTAGATGGCCTATACCCAGCTCAAAATTTGTAAAGCTCATGGGTTAATCTATGATATACACAAAAAATTAAATTAATAACCAAAATAATTGAATCAAATATTATTTTATAAGATAATTTTGGAATAAGAAAAATAATCTCTCCAATTGATTGATTATTATTAATTTATGTAATTAATCAACTAAATTTGGTTGAATGATTTATTTTTTTATGATTCTAATAACGTCTCTATGTCATAATGTCATTGAATTTTTAATATTGAACTATAAATTCCTTTTATTGATGATCCAACCACACTCTATGAACTTCAAAACATCACTGTAGGAGTCTATTAGTTCCTCAATATTAGATAATAATTATTACATTATTCATATTATATTTACATAAGAATAACATGAAAAATGATTCCCTTCATCTCTCGAGAATCGAGAGTAGTGGTAGAGAATGATCGACCTTCATCCTTGTAATTTTTCATAAAGATGTAGATCTCTTGGAATTTGATATAATTAAAAAGTGGTTTTTGGGAACAACTAAATCAAATATGCCATCATAGATATAAATAATATAAATGGATTTGAAAAGATCTTGGGTTAGAAAATAATAGTTTTACATGAACCCTTACAATTTAATTAATCCATATGGAACCCCATGACTATAATAATAATATTAAAACATTTGTTTCTTGACATTAAACAAGTAGAATATTAATTATATATTAGTTAATAGAATAATATTAAATACATATATATTTATGAATTCTTACTTGAGCTAAAAATATTTTCCTGTATTTCTAAAAAATATTTATCGATCACTAAATAATTATTATTTATTTAATAAATTAATATAATTGGATTATCTTCCATTAAGTAAATACTCCTACATTATTGACCAATAATTAAATAAATATTATATTCTTCATATTGAAAATAAATATTTATTAAATATTTTTCACAAAAAAATATTATCTGTAATAACTAGTGAATAAATATTTGTGATCAAGAAAACATTAATAATAGTTAAACCATGTGAGGTTGTAGTTTTTATTGAACATGATAAATAATATTAATATTTCATTATGGTTCTAGATAAACTTAGTGTCTGACCCTAAAGGCCTCATTCTTTGTAATATTTATCCATGTAACCCCAAAGATCATGGTTAGCATCTGGAAACATTCCAAGGAACCCATAGATAATGAATTTATTGTCTTAGTGATATAAAACCACATACAGATGATTACTTGGAAATATAATCCCTTTATCATGATATATCTAAATAAGAATGTTGAATTCTAGGTCCATCAACCTATATACACAATGTATATTTCTATGAATTTTCAAGAAGTAAACAGTCCTAAAAACCCCCATAACCAAGGATTTATAGAATAAATATTATTTTATCCAGAGCCCCAAATAATTACCTTTGAAAAAAGAATAATGAGGAATGATACTTTTTTATATTATTCATTAATGAAATTCTAATCATGAGCACCCAACGTATCCTACTTCTCCTCAAACATATTTTGTAATTTTTTTCATCAATAAATAAAATTAATAAGTGAATAATATTTGATTAATAATAATACTAATTTCTATGGATCAATACATACATCCAAAAATAATAACATATAATGAAATATATAAATGTGAATATCCAACTGGTGGGTCTTATTCTTCTTCTAACCTCCAACATTGAATATTACAAGGGGAGTAAACAGTGAGAATGTGCCTTAAATTTCAATGAGTCACCCCCTTATGCTCTATATAATTTTTTTAACTCAAATTATTTTGTCCAGATGTAGAACATATATATAATAATATATTCATGGCACTTGTGCGTTCTCATCGTAGTTGGAAACTGCTATGAATTTTTAGTGTGATAGATACTTTAAGACATTATCACATATTTTTTCATTCATCAGAAAAATAATGATATTATAAGTAGTTTATAAATATTAAAAAATATGAATAATATAAATCATAAAGTACAAAAGAGTTAGTTCTTGGTCGCCAACTCCAAAAGACTCCCACTTCCACTAGATCCAATTTCTAACAACCTTTAGTCCTATATTTCTCACATGATACTCGTGATTCTATTTGTATAATTATATATTCATGCGTTCCACCATTTTTTCTTATATGGAATATCTTATAACTATAACTTTACCTTTTTAGTAAAAACATCTTAAGAGGTTATACATCTGTAGTATGTTTATTTCCGGTTAGTGTTTCCTTGGATATTTTTGAATAGCCACCAGTACATTATTATCACAGTATAATGTGATGGGGTCTTTTCTACTAAGAACCAAATAAATATGAAAAAAAACATATACTAATTCATTCTCTAAATTAAAAAAAGCTATTATATACTCAGACTTCACTATATAATTAGTGACAATAAGAATATCTGAACTCTTCAAGTCACATATTCTTCATTAATACTTAATACACATTCCAAATATATCATCCAATCATTGTGATATATTTGAAAACTAGTATCAGTATAACCCATGATGACTAGATCCGCATATCCTCCAATCAACAAGAACTTGTCCATAGCTCTTCTTCGAAACTTACAAAAATCCTTAATATTAAACTAATGATATTCACCTATATTAGATTAATATCTTTATACCATGCTATATATGTAGTTCAGATCTTGTCTATTACATAACCTTGCATAAATTTTTGATCATATCACTAAAGTGTTGTATATAGTACACATTCTCCAATTTTTTAAATGTGTCAGAGGAAAAAATTTATTTGAATGGTTATTAACCTATGACACTATAAAAAATAGACTATTGATTATTTATATACAAAATATCTTTAATATATGGTTAATATATGTATGTTGAATTAGTTCAAGAAGACTCTTGAATCTATTATAAAGGATCATCATCACTAAAAAGTAGGATGATTCACATAATTATTTCATAGAGATGTATTTCATTAACCAATCCTTAACAGGCTACATGAATCATTTTTGATTTTCAGTCATTAATACAAAATCAACATATACTACCTGTATAATTTCTAAAATCCCACAAAAAATTGAAAACACATGGATCAAATCCATTATTATTGAAACAAAAATATCTTATAGTTTCATTGAGAAGAATGTTCCATTACCTAGAAACATGTTGGAATCAATAAATGTATCCCTATAAATTTCATATCTTTTTTATTACATAAAGTCACAAATAATTATAGTTTTGTCATATAGACAAATTACTATAGATTATAACTATGTAAAAAAAATTATATCCATTTTTTAAATGACATAGTCATTTTAATAAGGTATACCATGTATAATTATGAAGGATTTAAAAATTTAATGCAAAGGAATGATATATTTCTCTAAAAGACTTGATGATGTTTAAACTGTATAGTAACTAACCTTTCATTATATGTACATATTATTCTTATTATTTCTAGTTCTCTCTTGAATAACCATATTCACAAATAAATATTTACATAAATTGTTGGATCATTCTTAACCCCATAAATATTCTAAAACATGGAGCGCAATTCAAAATTATTATATTTTTACCTTCATGAAACATTTCAGCTCTCTGCAACATTTTTGGAGGATAGTGGTTAATTATTACAAAAATCATGAGCCAAAAGTTTTAGTGACTAGAAATCCATATATATTTAATATTGTGCCTATATACTAATCAGATATAATACATATGTGTTAAGAACACCTTCTTTGATTGAAACCTATGTAATATATTCCATACCAACTCATATGTATTTTGTTAATAAAATTCATCAATGTTAATCACTCCTGCCTTATCCTTCTTGAGGATGTTCTGCCTCTTAAGAAATATGACTTGTTTACTGACCAACACATTCGTTTCTATGGGTTTTTACACATGGTATCCAATTTTTTCCTCCATATACCCTATAAGGATACACATTTTCCTTGTGGGTTATAGTTTATTTCTGAGATAGAGATAATAAATTATTTCGAACACCTACACATGTATGTGACAAAATGGGTTTCTTCAAAATTCATAAATTTATTGTATTTACATTTACCAGTTTAAATGGAACATAGATTAGTTTTTATTCCACAATTATTAGTGAATATCCCGAAAATTATAATTGAATAACATCATGAAACATTATTTACCTCATGATTCTTAAAAATAATTATTTCCTCATTTCACTAAGACCATTCCAGTATTATGTGTATGTTGGAGTGAGTTTTGAAAGAATCATAAACTCCAATTGAAATTTGATAAATAATGGTTATGATATTTAGCACATTGATTAGATTAAAATTTCATTATCTTTATTTCATGTGGTTTCACAACATAATTCTTCAATTCTTTGAATTTCTCAAAGGACAACGAATTGTACCTCATCACGTAGATATATCCAAATATAATGAAGTTGTCAATAAAAGAAATGAATTATGGTTAACAACCTCCATATTATATTTAAAATGGTCAACACCCACTAATGTGTACCAATCCTCGAATCTCTATAGGGATTTTACATTATCAATCATTTTTAGTCTAGTTATTTTTCCTTCTAAACCCAATAAAATGTTTCATGTGTTTTAGCTCAAAATAGTCTATATAACCATCCTGATATACATTTTTTAGAGACATCTTGTTTTCAGGACCAATGCATGGATAACATAACATGGTGCGAAAATTAATATACGAAGATGATTATTTATCAATTGCTAGTAATTTTATTTCATAATATAATATGTAAATACCATTATTTAAATGTACCATTCCATATCATATGTTTCATTCAAAAAAACAAATAACATTTTTATTAAAAAAATTAAAACTTGTTGTATATTGTATGTATATAAAAATTATGTTTTTGGTACCTTTGAAAACATAATTAAAATATTTTAAGATAATATAATTTCAATTAGTAATGAATGTGGTCATCTCATATGGATATAGAAGCTGACCTCACAATATTGGAATATCATAAATCAATCCCTTACACTAAAAATATTTCATAATCAACTGGGATCATATATTTGGATATATAATAGATCAATGAGTGCTATATATAACAACAAATGTATAGATATTGAATGACTAAACTTCATAACTAATTCACATATAGTGTTCTCATTATTCTAGGTGCAATTTCTCTTCTAAAGTAATAGATTCCTTGTAAGATCCCGGTTTTTTCATAAAATACATTGCAATTTTCTTGATGTTGTTCCAGACCAGAGCCTTCAGATGGCATGTGATTCCAAGCCCCAGTGTGGCCAGAATAAAATTTTTAGGGTGTTCACACTAGGCATGCCAAATAAATAGATTAACTCCTAAACAGTAGCTTGGATTGGAAAACTGTGGGCACTGTTGAGTCCGGAGAGTGCCGCATACCCTAGGGGGTGTAATTTTCGCTGGTGGGACCCTCTTTGGAAAACGCCACTGGGGGAATTTTTGTAATTAAGTGGTCTTAGACGTTAGATTTTATATATTTTTAATGGAGACTCAGATTAAAATTATGAGACCAATGTTGTGCTTGGGAGGTGGTTTTTACCTTAGGTGTGACTTAACATCCACTGCATTGGGGGTTTCGGATGCAAATTTAATTTTGTGTTATGTGTTTTTATTATTTTAAAGGGTTTATTTTATTTTATTTAATTTTCCCCTCCTCCCATCTCCTCCCCTTATTTTCCCCTTGTGTAACATCTCCCTTTCCTCCTCCAACCTCCCATCATCTCGTCCTCCTCCCTTTGGCGGATGACAATGAATCTTTGGATCGAGGTGTTCCGAAGAGCAACGAATGCAACAGATCATTGCGAGCATGTTATTTTCGATGAAATATCCAATTCTAAGTAGGATTCATTGTTTTGAATTATGCTTCCCCGGTTAATTTTCTTTTTAATTGATAATATTGTTTTATTGTCAATTTGACTACTTTGAACATTAACAATGATGACTGATCAATCAAGTCCATCGATCAATATCATTTTGTTTCTTTCTTCACGTTTTCTTCGCGCATTCATCGTCTTCTAATATTTGATATAATGGACAGTCTATGGATCATCAAGCGGGGCAAGAAGATATGTATATTAGGGTCCATGGATTTCAGATCTGTGGTCGTATCTTTATTTCAACTTGGACCAGAGATTCGGGGGCGAGTGGAACTGAAGGGTGTGGTTGTTCTGTGCAGATCCAACAGTAAGGTCGATCAGTCCGGCCGGTGCAAGTATGGAGAGCGACGACAGATTCTTGAGAGTCTGAGGAAATCGTCGTAACAGCGACAGGGCACTGTGGGAGAGGGTCGGCCCAGCATTCCGGTGCTGGTTATTTGGGAGACGACAGCTTCAGAGGGAGTACGGGAGGATGGTGCACGAGGCTTAGGTGGGTGTCATGTTGAGCATCCGAGATCGGTGAAGGTGGTCGGAGGCAGAGTGATTGACGCAGGTGCTGGGCGACCTAGGCGACCAGAGGGGGGAAACAAGACCCTCACAGTATTGGTCTTGTGTTTGATGGGAGAAAGTGAGATATTTGGTTTTGATTGGAGAGAGAAAGAAAAAAACAAGGAGAATAAGGAAAAAAACGGAAATATGGCATGAGGGGAGGGCGCCACTCGTGGGGAACAAACAAAGAGTGTGATTTATTGGGATAATTAGTAATAATAACAATAAATATTAATAATAATAATATAAAATATTATTATTATTATTTTGTTATCAAATACCATTTTCGGTCGTAAATCCCTCGTGCGATGTCTGATTGATGCGCTGTCAGCGATGACGTGATCCTATTTTTGAGATGGTCATTTTGATTCCAATCTCGGATGCTTAATTCAACCTCATGGCATAGATGCACAGAACACCCAAGTATAATAATATTAATATAAATATTATTATTTGAGGAAATTTTGTATTTGACCGTACATCTGCATACGACTTTCGATTGACGCGACGTCGGCGACATCACGACCCTGAAGTTGAGGCAGACATTTCAAGACTGATTTCTAGCACTTAAACCGAGATCGAGGTGTGGACCCCATGGGGACCATTTTGGGCGTTGATGGTGAATTTCACATACTTCACTAGGTGTCCGTTTAGGACATCCAAATAGTCGATCTTGTGTTCTTATCCGAGAGGAACGCAATGGTGTGACCCATTTGTAGTGCTTCGGGATCGTGATGTGGGTCCCACATAGCACTGCTCGTGTGTCGTATAGAAAAATGTATCTTCTTCCCTGGATATCTATTCCCAGTAAGTAAAAAGTCAATTTTACGTGTTGTTACGAGGGGATCCCAATCGCATGATGCGCCTGACAATTTTTGGTACCGAGATGCGAGCCCACAAGACGTCGTTCGGGCATAAAGCAGTGATTGGAAACTTCTTTGTCGAGTGTCTGATTTAGGAAAGTATGTAGTATATCTTGTGTGTGTTTTCGCGAGGATTATAACGGTGTGATCTGTTTGGATGTACAGATCCTCATTCAAGATCTCATTAAATGTGGAAATATAAAAGACACCACCGTGGAGGTTCTTCCTGCGGTGTTTGTAGAGCACCCTTGGTGTGGTGTCACATTCACTCATATGAGAGTGAAGTAAATGTTTAAAGAGATGTGGTTGGATATGCAAGATCTGTTGAGGATGAGAGTTAGAGATTTGACATTTTTACCCTTCAAGATAACATTGGGAGTCGTGTTCTCGATAGCCTTTCAGCTAGAGGTGTGGTGTACTCAAGGAGTTTACAAGGAATTCATGGGGGAACATGTTTTAGTTTGTACCCAAGAATGAATGTGTACATGGTTTGGAGATGATTTAGGGACAAATGTTGTGTGGGCCCCATGTACGCCGTATTCCACTTTATGTACCATCATCTTCTCATGACTCTTTCTTCCGAACATGGCTTTTGACTTGCAAGCAGCATAACCTGAGTTTTTTTCTGTGTAGTACATGATGATCCCATTCGTAGTAGCTTTCATGTTTCAGTGAGAGATGGTCTGGGTGTGACACCATTCCGAGGTGGCATCCATTAGCTGCAGTGGTGTGATTTCCGCAATTTGTACCATCCTGCAATGATAGCCAGTGTTCAGCATTGTTCACCAAGCGGTACCATTCAGTAGGGATGGCCAGATCAGTTCCGGGTTTAACTTCCAGTGGTGCTAGGTAGTGGGTTGCTCATTGATTTCTTAGGGTTTACCCTCCAGCAATGCTGGGAAGTGGGTTGATCATTTTCCTCTTAGGCTTTACCCTCCAGCGGGGCTGTGCAGTGGGTTTCTCATTGTCTTCTTAGGGTTTACCCTCCATCGGGGCAAGGTTATGGGTGACCCGACGACCTCTTAGGGTTTACCCACCAACGTAAACTGGGCAGTGGGGTAAAGGAAAACCTCTTAGGGTTTACCCTCTAGCATAGACTGGGTAGTGGGTTACCCGACGACCTCTTAGGGTTTACCCTCCATCATAGACTGGGCAGTGGGTTACCCGACGACCTCTTAGGGTTTACCCTCAATCATAGACTGGACAGTTGGTTACCCGATGACCTATTAGGGTTTATCCTATAGGAGAGACTGGGAAGTGGGTTACCTGACGACATCTTATGGTTTAGCATCCATCAGAGACGAGGATGTGGGTTACCCGCCGACCTCTTAGGGTTTACCCTCCAGCATTGATTGGGCAGTGGGTTACACAACGACCTCTTGGGGTTTACCCTACAGCATATACCGGGCAGTGGGTTACCCGACGATCTCATAGGTTGTACCCTCTAGGGGGTCTAGGAAGTGGGTTACCCGATGACTTCTTTCAGACTCAGTCCATTCTACTAGGCTAGTCTGTGGCTTTTTTTTGTGACTATCGGAGCGGGACCCTTGGTTGTATGAGTCTCTGATGTGACTAATTTGAATTTGATAAGACCTCTTCACTATGTGACACTAATGAGTTGTGGTTTGACTTTCCCCAGAACTCTCAAGTATGAGGGGCTCTTTTTCCACCAAGACGTGTCCTTGAGACGCGACCTAAAACCGTGCGGGCGAGTCAGTGCCGCCCAAAGCAGATAGTGTCATGGTGCGGTGATTTATGCCCCTTGACATGCAGTTCGGGGTGGACGAGTTGGATGTTGTGCATCGATGGTGTTTTTCTCTAGGACTATTGGCTACTCACTTTGTTGGTATGAGCTAAAAGATGGATATCATCTTACAAACTTGTTCGTCTTTCTTGAATGAGCATATGGATATGTATATACCCTATTCAAGTACCCACTCCTTGGGCTTAGATACTCTTCTTCCTGGAGAGGTGAAGATGCGCGGGGTATGCCATGTGTTTTCCGTGTCTAGCTTCTCATAGTTGGACGTGTCTACCTTCGTACTATAGGTAGAAAAGTTTCAATGTGAATTTCATCTTCTCACCATTTTTTTCTCTTTGTGTTTGGACGTGTCTACTTCATTTCTCTTGTTGAGTAGAGATGGACTCTATACTATTACTATTTTTCTCTCTCTGTTGTACTCCATTACATTTCCCTCTTCAATATACTGCTCAACTATTCAGTACCTCCTTTTTGGCTCCCTTTAGCCTTTGGGGCATCCTACTGAGTATTTTTATACTCACCAATGTTTGGCCATTTCCCTCACTTGGTGTGCGCTTGGAGACGACAGACAGGTTGGTTATGAAGTCAGAGGATCATCGGAGTTCGGGAGATTGGACAACGTTCGATGGTCATAGTCGGGTCTTAGGTGTCGGAATCTCCCAGTTGTTTACATTTATTTACCTGTTGCCGGGTTGTGGAAATTTTCCTGTTGGGTGTGTGTTTTTTCCCTTTTCATTCCAGTTTACCTTCAGCACATAAATTGTACTGTTTAGAGGCCGATGCACTTTTTTGTTGTTTATAGAAGTTGGTACTTTACTTTTAATTTTAATATTCACTTCTAAATTGAGTGGGCTATGTTTGTCTGTACAGGTACTCAGGAAATTACCTCCCCAGGTTGTTTATCTTTCGGTGCTTGTCCCCAGCCCCTGGCCTATGGAGGGTGGCTTGGGGTAGTTGCGGCTCGAGCCCGGGTAGGGTTGGCTCCTGGAAAAGTGGTATCATATGTGGTTTTTTCTTTGGTACATTGTTCAGACATCCCTAAAAATGAATTGGTTGGGATCTAGGGAAACAATGTCAACATGTCTCGAGAGCGGCTCTCAGGCCAGGGAGTCTAGTGATGGTGTAGCGACCGACGTATCCATTCACCAGGACCCGGATAACCTACTTGTCGACTCGGCATGCTGCGACAGTCGTTGCAGGGAATATTGGTTTGTGCATCACCTAAGATTGAGTATATTACTTTTCTTCTTGATTCATCTCCCCATTGTTGTTACTATTATATATACATATATGCTCATGTGATCGCGACACTTCTTGATAACATTCAGGATGTCTCCACAATGATAACAAGCCAAGTTACCAGCTTTTGTTCGTCAAGACGACCATATGAGCAATGAGGGATCATTCCAGGACCCATCATTTGATTCCCTTTATCAGGGTGGGCTGGTAGCTGCATCCTCACCTGGTGAGCACCAGGCAGCTCCAATAGAGCAGACTGAGCTTGAGCGCAGGTTGAGCACGCTCCCTGAGCTCCATCGACAGTGATCGCTGAGGTTCAGTGGTGAGCCAAACCCTCAGGAAGCAGAGGTTTGGCTCAAGATAGTTGTTTTCCTCTTTAGGCATGTATAGACACCGACATATCATATGGTGGATTTTTCAGCTAGCCCTTTCGACAGAGAAGATGTGCATTGGTGGAGTCTGGTGACTTAGTTACATATTGAATCGTCACTTTTGTGGGGCGACTTTCAGCTACTGTTTCATGGGGAGTTTTACCCATCATTCTTATGCTCTATTCAGATCCAGGAGCAACCACAGTTTCAACAGGGAGGGATAATGGTGAGTGAGTATATGAATAGTTTCGCAGACCGTGCACATTTTTACCCAGACATGGTCCACGACGGCATCTTCTGAGCGCAGAAGATCGAGCAGGGTCTCAGCAAAGAGATTCTCAATATCATATTATCCTTGATCATTCCCACTTACGCCAGGGTGCTAGTACAGGCGCTAGTGACTGAGAGCTTCTCGTTGTGTTCTACAGTTGGTGGTGGTAGTTGGCTCGACAGAGCCGACACGTCTAACACAGCTAGCGGGCATCATCTGACAGAACCTGGACATAGGTGGCTTTCTGATAATCGAACTCAAGGGGCGTGGTCGTACAACACATTGGCGCCAGTGGTCACCAATGCATCTTAGAGAGATTCAGTGTTATTCTTTCAATGAGCGAGGTCACATGGCGCAGGACTTCCCAACCAGGCACGTTGAGAATATCGGGCAGTAGTAGGTGCACCACCACGGCAGAGCCAGCGCCGTAATCAGAGTGGTCCCCAAAGTGGTGGTTCTAGTAGTGGAGCGGGAGAAACTAGAAGCGGGGGATGACATTATGAGGTCTTCCCATCACCAATATGTGGTCCCAGTTAGGCTTCAGGAGAAGAAATTTGTGACCACGGGCAACCGCGAGCTTTGGATGTCTACGATCTTGCAGAGCATGAGATGATAAGAGGTATTCCTTAAGACTATTCTACTTTTTGTAGTATAATTGTTAGACATTGTGGGAGGTGTTTCCAGGGTGACGTGGGGCGTCAGTGTATCCTGGTGTCGGAAAGGTAGAAGGTGTGGGACCCTTTTCTTTAGTCGATGGCGTCGACTCCTTTGGTCTCCGAGCGTGTAAGAGAGTTAGAGTCGTGGGACATCGACTATGAAATTATTTGTTACTATATATCCTTGGATGTTTCACTATATGGATACTCTGAAAAAGGGAATCACCGGGCATTGTCCCAGGACCAAATGGTAATTCCCGTTGCGGTGTGCGACGTAGGGGTTCAGCCGGAGAAGTGAGCTACCCTTGAGGGACATCGAGCTATTTGAGACCGTGAAAAGGGATAGAGAGGTTCCATACCACCTTTCCCTAACCCTAATGTTGGTAGAGGGTGGACGACGTCTCACGCATGGCTTAACTGAGGATATGTGAGCCTGCTTCTATGCAAGTTATCGTCATGGGCCGACCTCGCCTGAACATATCAAATCCTTTGGTCTATGAGCGGTGGTGTGAAACTGTCCAAGAGATCTTATAGGAATGGGAGAGCCAGTTGGGAGCTTAGTAACCAGAGTTGTTCCATGATTTATCTTTTTGGGGAAGAAAATCTTGAATGAGGGAATGATGTATGAACCTGGTTTTTGCTATAAAATAATTTTTAATTTTCTTGATGTTATTCCAGAGAATCTCCTACAGACGGCGTGTATTTCCAATCCCCAACATGGCCGGAATTAAATTTTTAGTGTGTTCACACTGGGCACACCAAATTAATATAATAACTCCTAAACGGTAGCTCAGATCAGAAAACTTAGGGCACTGTTGAGTCCGGAGCATGACGTTTACCCTAGGAGGTGTGTAAGTTTCGCGGGTGTAGACCCTCTGTGGAAAATGCAACCAGGGGAATTTTCATAATTAAGTGGTATCGAACGTTTGATTTTATATCATTCAAACGGATCCTCAGATTAAAATTATGAGACCACCGTTGATCTCGAGAGGTGGTTTTTACCCTAGATGCGACCTAACTTTCACTGCATTGCGGGTTTCAGATGCAAATTTAATTTTGTGTTATGTTTTTTTTATTTTAAATGGTTAATTTTATTTTATTTATGTTTTCTATCCTCCCATCTCCTCCCCTCATTTTCCCCTTGCGTAACCTCTCCCTCTCATCCAATAACATCCCATCATCTCATCCTCCTCCCTTTGTTAGTTGGCGATGAAGCTTTAGATCAAGGTGTTCTGAAGCGCAACGAACACAGCGGATCTTTGCGTGCATCTTCTTCTTCGACGAAAGATCCAATTCCAGGTAGGATTCTTTTTTTCAAATTCTTCATCCCAAATTAATTTTCTATTTGATTCATAATATTTTTTTATTGTCAATTAGACTACTTTGGACATTAACAATGATTACTGATCAAACAAGTCCATCGATCAATCTCTTTTTGTTCCTTTTTCACGTGTTCTTAGTGTATTCTTTGTCGTCTAATTTTTGATATGATGGAAAGTCTATAGATCGTCGAGTGGGGCATGAAGCTGTGTAGATTTGGGTCCATGGATTTCAGATTTGTGATCGTATCTTCATTTCAACTAGGATCGGTGCTGTGGGGGTGAGTGGAACCAAAGGGTGTCATGGTTCCATGTAGATCCAACAACAAGGCTGATCAGTCCGGATGGTGTGAGTATGGCGAGAGACGACGAAGTCTGGAGAGGCTGAGGCAGTCATCGTAGCAGCAATAGGGCTCTGTGGGAGAGGGTTGGCCCAGCATGCCGGTGCTAGTTCTTCAGGAGATGACAGCTTTGGAGGGAGTGCGGGAGGACGGCGCACGAGGCTTAGCCCGAGTGTCAGGTCGACCGCCGGAGATCGGTGAAGGTTGCCAGAGGTAGAGTGGTTCACGTGGGGGTTGGGAGACCTGGGCGACCGGTGGTGGGAAAAAAGACCCGCGCAGTGAGGGTCTGGTGTTTGATGGGAGAATGTGAGAACATTGGTTTGGATTGTAGAGAGAAGGAAAAAAACAAGAAGAAAAAAAATAAAAAAAATGGTAATCTGGCATGATGGGAGGGCACCACCCGTGGGGAACAAACAAAGAGTGTGATTGATTGGTTTCATTAGTAATAATAACAATAAATAATAATAATATCAATATAAAATATTATTATTAATCTTTTGTTATCAAATATTGTCTTCGGTCGTAACTCCCTCGTCCGACATCCTATTGATGCGCTGTCAGAGGTGACATGATCCTGTTTTTGAGACGGTCATTTTGAGTCCCATCTTGGATGCTTAATTCAAGCTCATGGCACGGTTTCATGGAAAACCCATGTATAATAATAATAATATAATTATTATTAATTGAGGGAATTTTGTATCGGACCGTACGTCTGCATACAACTTTCGATTGACGTGCCATAGGAGGAATCACGACCCTTAAGTTGAGGTGGACATTTCAGGACTGATTTCGAGCACATAAACATAGATCGAGGTGTGGACACCACAGGGCCCGTTTTGGGCGTTGACGGTGAATTTCAGCTACTTCATAGGGTGTAAATTTAGGACATGCAAATAGTTGATCTTGTGTGATTTTTCGAGAGGAATGCAATGGTGTGACCCATTTGTAGTGCTTCGGGATCATGTTGTGGGGCCCACGTAGCACCGCTCATGTTCGGTACAATGAAATGAATCTATTTCACCAGATATCTACTCCAAGAAAGTTAGAAGTCAATTCGACATGTTGTTACGAGGGGATCTCAATGGCACGATGCGACTGAGTGTTTTTGGAACTGAGACACGAGCCCACGAGAGGTCGTTCAGGCGTAAAGCGGTGATTTGCATCTTCTTCATAGGATGTCTGATTGAGGCAAGTAGGTAGTCTATCACGCATGTTTTTTCACATTGAGTACAACAATGTGATCTATTTGGATGTTTGTAGCCTCATTCGAGATCTCAATAAATGTGGAAATATAAAAGTGTGCACCGGTCGAGGTTCATCCTGCGGTGTTTGTAGAGCACCCTTGGCATGGAGTCACGTTCACTCATGTGAGTCTGAAGTAAATGTTTAAAAAGATGTGGTTGAATATGATAGCGTCATTGAGGAGGCTAGTTATAGATATGACGTTTTTACCCTTCAAGATAACATTGGGTGTCATGTGCTTGATATCCTTTCAGCTAGTGGTGTGGTGTACTCTGGGAGTATACAGGAATTTCTGGGGGTACATGTTGTAGTTTGTAACCAATAATGAATCTATACAAGGTTTGGATATGAGTTAGGGCCACACGTTGTGTGAGCCCCATGTGCGCCGTAATCCACTTTACGTACTTTCCACTTCTCGTGACTCTTTCTTCCGAACTCGGATTTTGGATAGCAAGTAGCATATCCTGAGTTTTCTTCTACATAGTACGTGATGATTCCATCTGTAGTGGCTTTCGTTTTTCGGTGAGGGATGTTCATGGTGTTACGCCTTTCCGAGGCGGTATCCATTGGCTGTAGTGGCATGCTTTCCGAAAGTTATACCATCCAGCAAGGATGGCCAGTGTTCGGCGTTGTTCATTGAGCGGTACCATCAAGTAGGGTTAGCCAGAGCAGTTCTGGGTTTACCATCTTGTGGGGCTGGGCAGTGGGATGCTCATTGACTTCTTAGGGTTTACCCTCCAACAGGGCTGGGCAGTGGGTTTCTCATTGACTTCGTAGGGTTACCCTCTAGCGGGGCTGGGAATTGGGTTTCTCATTGACTTCTAAGGGTTTACCCTCCTGCGGGGCTGGGCAGTGGGTTACCCAACAACCACTTAGGGTTTACCATACAGCATAGACTGAGCAGTGGGTTACCCGATGACCACTTAAGGTTTACCCTCCAGCATAGACTAGGTAGTGGGTTACCCGACGACCTCTTAGGGTTTACCCTCCAGCATAGACTGGGAAATGGATTACCTGATGACCTCTTAGGGTTTACCCTCCAGCATAGACAGGTCAGTGGGTTACCTGACGACCTCTTAGGGTTTACCCACCAGTATAGACTAGGCAGTGTGTTACCTGAAGACCTATTAGGGTTTACCCTCCAACAGAGACTGGGAAGTGGTTTACCCGAATACCTTTTAGGGTTTACCCTCCATCAAAGACCATGCAGTGGGTTACCCGACAACCTATTAGGGTTTACCCTCCAGCATAGACTGGGCAGTGGGTTACCCGACGACCTCTTTGGGTTTACCCTCAAGCATAGACTAGGAACTGGGTTACCCGCCGACCCCTTAGGGTTTACACTATAGCAGGGCCGAGCAGTGGGTTACTCGATGACTTATTTCAGACTCAGTCCATTCTACTAGGATATTCTGTGGCTTTTTCAGTGACTACCAGAGCGGGACCCTTGGTTGTACGGGTCCCCGATGGGACAACTTTGACATTGAGAAGACCTCTCGACTATGTGACAGTGACGAGGTGTGGTTTGACTTTCCCCAGAACCCTCAATTACGAGGGGTGTTTTTTCCAACAAGACGCGTCCTTGAGACGCAACCAAAAATCGTGTGATTATGTCAGTGCCGACCAAAGCAGATAGTGTCAAGGTGTGGTGATTTGAGCCCCTTGACTTGCAGTTCAGAGCAGACAAGTAGGATGTTGGGCATCAATGGTGTTTTCTTCTGGGACGGTTGGCTACTCACATTCTTGGACTGAGCTGTGGGATGGAGAACCCCTTACGATCTTGTTCGGGGTTCTTGATTGAGCATATGGATATGTATATACCTTTTTCCAAAACCCACTCCTTTGGATTGGTTACTCTCTTTCTAAGAGAGGCAAAGACGCGCGGGGTATGCAACAAGCTTTCCGTGTCTAGCTTATCGTGGTTGGATGAGTCTACATATCTATTATAGGTAGCGAAGGATCAACGAGAATTCCATCTTCTCACATTTTCTAGCTGTTAGTGTTTGGACGAGTCTACTTCCTTTATCTTGTTGGGTTGAGCTGGAATCTCTATTGTTACTCTTCTTCACTCTCTGTTGTACTCCTTTACTTTTCCCTATTCAATCTACTGCTCACCTCTTCAGTAACTCCTTGTTTCTCCCTCAAGACTTTGGGGAATCCTACAGAATATTTTTATACTCACCCCTTCTTGGGAATTTCCTGCATTTGTTGTTCCCTTTCAGATGACGGACATGTTTGTCATGACGTCAGAGGAGCTTAATAGTTTGAGAGCTTGGACCGTGTGTGGTGGTCGTAGTTGCGTCCCAGGTGTGGGACTCTCCCAGTTGTTAACTTTTTTTTCTTTTTTCTAGGTTGTGGCACTTTTCTAGTTGGGTGCGTTTTTTTCACCTTTTATTTTTAGTTTACCTTCAACACGTACATTATACTATTTAGAGGTCAATGCAGTTTTGTGGTTGTTTATAGAAGTTGTTACTTTACTTTTCTATTTACTCTGCACTTCTTCATTGAGTGGGTTGCGTGTGTGTGTATAGGTACTTCGGAAAAGGCCTCCCTGAGTTGTTTAGCCTTTGATGCTTGTCCCCAGCTCCTGGACTATTGAGGCGGTCTTGGGGTAGTGGCGGCTCGAGCCCAGGTAGGGTCGGGTCATGAAATTCTTACATGAAAAACATAATATTTCTTTTTATTTATCCTTTATTTTGAATCATTATCTATTAAAAATGACAGTGCCTAGGATATTTTTACATTTGTGAAATCATAAGCCACATTCCCTTGTTCATCCTTTTATTTTTCACTATAAGGATCAATGATTTATCATAAGAATTACCTTGTCAACTTGGAGAATGAGGGAAATATTGTATTGAAGAATATTTTATATAATACTCGTGTTTTAATTGGAAATAAAACTATATAACGACATAGGTAGTGAGGAAAGTATGAGATAAGTTTGCAACACTTATTAGAATTTAATTGTAATGAACCAACTAGGGATGACAGCTGGTTGTGTATGTCACATGGGTTGTAGTTCATTATCATTCCCTATGGGATGGAAACTAGCTACTGGGAGTCACAACAATCCATTCAAAAATTATATCTCAAAATATATATATTAATAAATATAAAAAAAATAAGATGAATAAATAAAATAAAAAAATTAGGAATAGCATTATCCAAAATAACTAGACATGAATTGATATAATATAAAATAAATCCATAGTAACTTACATCAGACCTCATGGTTAACCACCACCCAACTCTCCCCATGGATGCAATGACAAAATGATAACCAGCATAAAACAAAAAAAAAGACTATATAAGAAGCTAATAAAAAACCCTTATATGTCACAATAACCCTTGACAACTATGCTGTATGTATCATTGTGAAATTCATCAATGCTAGTTTTAAAATAAATATTAAATGCTCTATTTTCAAATTAACCATGAATGGAAATAAAATTAATTCCATAATTCACCATTAAAACATTTCCCTTCATTTAAAACAATTTTACATTTAGAAATTATTCCACAGGCCCATGCCTTTTCTAAAATATACAACCACACATTTCATTTTTAAAAAACAACACACGTTTTTTGTTTAAATTAAACAACCTGCATTACAAAATTTACTCCAGCGAATGTCACCATTTAATAAAAATCACTTATTTTGAAATGAACTTTAAATCACCTATACTGGAGTCATTAAATTCATAATAGGTTTTATAATATATATGGAAACTCTATTTTCTAATTCAAATAGTTCAACACACTCTCACGGGTCATGAAAAACAAATTAGGCAACGTTCATCAAATTTATATAATAAGAAAAATTAAACAATGGTGACACAATAATAAAAATTGGGAAGATTATAAAATAAGAAATTGATCAAACTCCCATTAAACACTGAATAAGAAATCAAATTTCTCATGGAATATAATCCATGATCACTAAGGAGTGGAAGTCATAGAATCACACAAACAGAACAACTTACCTTCATTTTTTGTGTCCTGACAACTACCCATATGAGTAACATACTGAAGCCTCATCATATGACACACTCCACCTAGGCTTATTTAATTATATAGGGGGCAATAATAGTGTACATCCCCCTAGCATAGAATATATTTGTACATCTGCCTACTATATGGGATCCAATAACTAATTCAAGGGAAGTGTGGTGTTACAAAAATAAGAAAAGTATAAAACAAGAAGAACAACCATAACTACACTCACACATAACATCCATTTATTAATTTCCCAAAATAAATACCATACACTCACAAAATAAACAAAAAAATTCTTACACAAGGTTACAAACAATCCTTAAATTAGTATCACTACCCACACAAGGGGAATACAAGAAAGGGGAAACCGAAGGACATCTCTAAAAATTTTCTTTTAAAATAAAAAGTACCAACAATGATTTTAACACTAAATAAATGATTTCAATTCAATTATCCATTTCAAATATCATAAAACACATCTGAAAAAATTTATGATGTAAAAAAACAAATTATTTTATTAAAACCAATCAATACTACCCTCTAGTTGGGGTTCTCATCTGGGACAATCAATTCAAGGCCAAAGGCCACCCATTTCCATAAAATATTTTTTAAATAATTCATTAAAGATTTTATAAAAGTAGTAAACCATGAAAAAATTCCAAATAAACATTTTAAAAAACTAAAAACCCTTTCATTTTACAATTAAATCAGTAATGCGATTTAAAACTGTATAAAATTTATTTATTATTTTCACTCAATAAAAATTTAACCTTGATGAAAACCCACCATCCATGTCTCCAAGTAATTTTAAAAATTCCAAAAGTAATTTCTTAATTTATTCATGTAATTGTACATTCCAATTAAAAAAAGAATAATTATTTTACATAAAGAACCGTCAATTCCTTTTAAAAACACAATGAAATGGTTTTAGAACATCACAAGGTTATCACAAATATTTATAATTTATAAAAATTTGATTTAGAATTCTCTAGATTATTATAATTATAAAAATAAATAATTTTAAAATTACTCTATCCTCATTTAGAATATGGCCATGCCAAAAGACCTTATCACTTGATGTATTTTAGGATGACCAATTCTAACTTACATTATTATACACCTCTATATTAAAAAATAAACCCCTTAATCAAATATAAATATTCCCCTATCCTTAAGGTAATATGTAAATGGATGGTATATATACAAATATATAATTACATATGGATATGTGTGAAATCTTTCAAGGAGCCATGAACACCCTAAACATCTAATAGAAATCATGAAATCCCCAGAAAACAACAATTAAACGTGGGCCCATTAAATGGGTATAATAAAACATACATCAAATAGTTTTGGGTTATAAGAAATGTAATGAATTTAGTATCGGATGATGAACCATGAATGATGATGTCTTTAATGACCCATTACACACCCTAAAAGAGATAAACATCCCAAAATTTCTCACATGGTACCCTAGGGGTTGACCTAGTAGAGAGGGAGATATGTAGAGGGAAATGCCATGAAATGGAATGAGGAGGGAATATATTGTCTTCACACAATGAATGCACATTTAATCATTTATAAATCATGTGGAATCAACAATGTGTAGGGAAGCATGATAGAGGGGTTGGTACACATAAAATAAGTGATAGGGGAGTGGAGTAGGAGTGACACCATGTAGGGAGAGATAAAATGAAAAAAAGAAAAAAAATAAATAAAAAAGAAGTAATTTTTATATCTACTAAGAAATCCACATATAATGTTTCAAAAAATGGGATAATTTTACGTTTTAGTCCCACCGTTTTCATAACCGTGCACCAACTGTGTCCCAGGCACTTCTTAGATACACCTTACCCCACATGGTTTACACTTTGTGTCCATACATAATGTAAATGTTATAAAAACAACTCCAAAGACACCCAAGAACCAACATGGTCTTTGGGATGATCTACATGTTTTGGAAAACATTCTTGAAGCCATGAAAAATGAATTGGTAAAAATGACATACCCAGTTGCATGCTAGTCTCAGGGTTGAAAAAACCATGTGCATGTTATGCACTGCACAAAATTCCCACTTGGGCTCCTTCATGGGAACACCTAGGTTACTTCAAATCATACATACTAGTTATTCTATAAATTAAATGTTCTAAAAAATAAATTTTGTTCCTTATTTAAACTAAAATTCATTTTCACTCACAAAATGATAACACGTGACCAATGTAAAAAAGAATTGTGGCACTAGGGGTGTCACAAACTCAGAAACATGCCACATTCTTTCCCAAAAGGGACCTTATGAAACAAATTAATGATATATAATGGAAGGTCCATGGAGAACTAATCAAAATAATACATAATAGTGATTATCCTCAAAGAGCACAATTAATATCTTAAAATGATAGAATTGGTTAATTATGATGCATTAGATTCTCCAAGAACAACTAAAATAAATCCCACAAAAGGAGGACTATATATCATGGGATACCCATCATTGTATCCCCACCATTTAGTGTTCGACTAATTTGATGGAATAAAGGAAAACAAAAAGTAGACACTTCCTTATTAATCCAAGTAACCACCAGGGAAAATTTCTGTTAAATAGAAATGATAAAAACATAAAAAGATGAATAATTACCACTAACAACCTCAAACGAGAGGCACTATCTCCCACATTTGGTCACAATGCACAAAAACAGCCATCAGAAATGAAATGGGTCACCTATATGTGGTTAACCCTATGAATCCACATCCAAACACCAGGTGGAATACCAAACTCAAATGGTAATTCAAACACCCTAGTTAAAATATCATTTAACCAAGGAATCTATCATTTGAACACCATGAGCACCAATATATTCCTTTTCAAGAATGAGTGTTTCTAAAATCATGATGAATGGACTTCCCAAGCAATGATGCTTATAAAATTGAAATTCATATCCAACCAACATGATAGAAAAACATTAAAATCCTAAATGACTACCCATAAGGGAAAAACACTCCATATAAAAATGATAGGAGGAAAATATAGAATTAAATATAAAATAAAAACATTCCAAAAAAGAATCATACATAAGAAACAACCCAACATGAGATAAATTATCCAAAAACCAACCCATCTGTAAATGATCAAAGCCCTTTACGTATTCCCTAATACCAAGATTATAAAACAACCAAATATGGGCCAAGGTATATAAAAGATGTGAACACAAATAATCTCAAGAAAATTCTTGTCTTATAAATCATCAGGATAATACCGCTAGTTGAATCCTTATGTGGTAAAGGAGGAACAAAATATAATCCCAACTCATCTAAAAACATTTTAAAATAACTCAATAAATTTCACAATGATGGTTCTGTTTCAACCTCTTTATTAAGTGTCTAGGTGGGTATTGAAACTAAAAAACGTATTAAATATTTTGGGGGAAAAATATCTCCACAAGTAATATACATCACTAATCCATATCTTTAAAGACAATCGAAACAATTCCTTCTTAAGCTGAAAAATCAAAACAACAAGAACTTATTCAAGTCTTAGCACATTCACATTGAAAGAAATTTTATTTTAAAACCACCATTTTAACCATGGAATGTTAAAATCACCTTCCACCTTTGTTTTTCTCAAATCCAATCCAATGCAACATTTTAAAACAAAACACCTTTGTTGTAACACACCAATTTACTAAATAATTTAGACAATAAAAAACCATTTTAAAAATTCTATTTTGTTTTAAAATCTAAAAATATAAGGGATACCCATCAAAAAAATATAACTTATTAAGACACAACCCAAAAGTGAAACAAACTCTTATTTTTATAACATTTCATTAAAATAAGGGAATTCCACATTCCAATTTTTCCATGAAACAACCTTCCAAAATGAACATTTTACTAAATACCTTTTTAATACATTTGTTTAAAATAAGAGAGAAATAATCACTAAATATGAATTAAAAAAAAGTCTCATAAGGACCAATTCCCCAAAAGACATCATCACACTCTTTAATCAACCAAAATATAGTGGAATCCACTTTGGGAGAATCCATAATAATTATGTGTATAAAAAAGATTATTGTGAAAGTAGTAATGGTGTGAACATATTGGACACATTGTGGAATTACTATGTTCCAATTATGAAAAACATATTAAAAGGTAGGTATACCTAACCACATTGACACTTCAATATTTCCTAATCCATTTGTGTTAATCCTGCATCTCATGTTCTCTCCCTTTCTACCAAAAAACCACAAACGACCCAATATCCTGAAAATCCACAATGGGGACCAAACAATGAATCATATTAAAACAAATAAATGTAGAAAAGAAAAAAAAATCAAAAATAATGACCTAGCATCCCCAGGAATCTTGATGATCAAGACATGAAAGAGATGGTTATACTCTTCCCACCCTTACCTCTCAATAATTGATAACCATAGTCTTCCTTCTACAAGAACATCCTTAATTAATAAGCATTGGATAATAGGATTAGTATAGTACTTAAGGAATCGAAAACCTCATATGATACCATTTTTTAATGAATATTCCAGTGTATCCATCTGACATAGTCCACCATATGTCCAAAGTGAGTTCTAGAACCCCACATATGGGAAACCAATGCCTACGAATAACTAGAACACCTTTGGGAATGATTTTTCCAAAAAAAAATTTAATAAATGTATAATAAAAGGCCATAGAAACTACAATAAAATAAATAGGAATATTAGAATAAATTATAACTATAAATAAACAACTATATCAGAAATGTAATATAGACTAACCACCATGTGACCTCATAATTCACCACCGATCAACTCATCCCATGGAAATAATGAACATACGATGACCAATAGTGAATTAATATATGAAATTTTTTTATTTAAATAGAATATATAGTTTAAAATGTTGTGTTGTTACATTTAGGTGGATTTATTCCAACTCTAATAAGAATATATATATATAAAATTATTCCAACTTAATTACTTGTTTGGGACTAGTTTACAATGATCTAATGATATAATCAAAACTATGTGGAAATATAATCATCTAGGTGTATTAAAAAATTCCCATATTTCCTTAATTATTTTTGGATTATATGGTTCAAATAATCCTAATTAGGAAATCTGGAATTTATCATTATTCATAGAGTTAGTTCATGTCATTATATTTGTATTAGACTCACAAAAAAGGATTCCAATTTATCCTTATGAGTTTAATCAGAACTAATGTAGTTTAGATCCACCTAAAGAGACATGTCATACATTTAGGGTTCATGTGATGATTAACATAATAGTTTCTTATATGAACATGATTCCATCACTATGTTCAATTATTTTGATGTTATGATGTGTGGAATACAAGATCAAAGGAACCAAAAAAATTTAGGTATGGGAGTTACACATTAGCTGATCTTTATTTTTTTAACATTACCTGAGAAGTATGATTCTCCGTATACTCATCTAAATAATGAAATTCTATGCATGTAACATTTGAAGTAACTAGATCAGTTTTGGGACCAAACTAAATTAGAGAACTATATTTGGAGTACAAGAAGAGTATTTCGACTTGTGGGATACTAGGAAACTAATATTATAATAATAACTCAAGATATATAATGGAACCAATTGCAATTTATCAACTCAAGGATCACTAGAAAGAGTTGGTTCACTTATTCTCATCACATAAGAGATTATGTTTGTTCAATATGTTGGGATTAATCATTGAGGTGATATCCTATGTATTTAGATTAATAAGAATAAAAAACCACATAGTTCATCTTTCATAGATTATGTGCATAAGTAAAAAAGAGGTATATAATATTTAACATTATTCAGTATAGAAATGAAATTTTATGTTTATAGTAATAGTTTTTGGATTAATTATATTTTATAAACTCCTTGACTATGATATCTCTCAGTCATCATAAAAAATTAATCAACTAAATACATATATGGTAATGTGACTCTAGATTGATTTGATAAATAATATATAATACAAGAAAACATATATTTCATGGGCATGAATAAAAAGGTATTAAGTGGGGTTTACACATTATAATACCATTTTTTAAACGTATATTTTTATAACAATATTAAATATGAAATGGTAGAGTCCTATAAAGAGAATGTTTCCTGATTCATTGATATAGTCATAGGTTAAAGGAAATAAATGTGGAATAAAATTTTAGTATCTTAACTCATGGTGATGGGGTAATTATTACACATGTATACTTCCAAATAAAACATTAAATAGTATGTATGACTTTTGATGGTACTTTTAGGGATCCCCCTTATATAGAGTCCCATTTTTTATGAAATAAATAGTATTATATCAACTCAATTGATAAATGGAAATAGATAGGACTATCATAATGTAGGACTTCAAGAATCCATGAGGAGAAACTTAAATCAAGGAATGTTCTTGGATCAATATTATGGTTAATTATATTTCAATAAACATTACGTCTCACATTGAAAAAAAATATTTGTGTGATTGTTTATTTATTTTGGGTGATTGGAGGAAGTGAACAATCAAACATGATATCATAGGATTGTATCTCATAATTTATCACTACTATGGGTGCTCTGTGAGAGACATGAGGTTATTGACTAATGAGTTGTTTGGGTGGTGTCTGGGGGGAATGAGACATCACATATTTTTTGGGTTCCCACATAGGGATCCACTGATGGTCATCCATATGATGGTCTGATGTGATGACCTTGACATGATTCCCACCTTGTATAGGTATTTATGTGACAGGTCTATTTGAAAGACTCTACCAAGTGTCCTTGATAAGAGAAACAATAGAAGGTGTTTCATATAAGTTCATTACAAACTAATCATATGGATGGCCTTCATGAATTGGAAAGTGTAAAAATCATTTTGTGGAAGGATTTCTTAGGCACTCTCTAATTACCCAAGGATTTCATTTAGAGTTAAAGTGATTCTCCTAGGAAAAATTTTACATCCACCGCACATATAGTTTGGTTTTGTGTATTTATATGTAGTGTTGTGTAACTACCTTACCTAAGACACATCAATCCCATACACCAAGGTTGGGATATAAAAACCCATACCCAAATCACTGGATTTGATACTGTGTGAAATGTCCAAAGATTAAAATTGATTATTTAATATTGATTAATCATTTAATCTCACAATATTCTCACAATCCCAAGAACAAGTGTTTTATTGTCTTTATAGATTTTCAACATGGATAAATTATCTTATCATATAATAGAAATAATTCTATAAATTTAACCACATGAGATTCTATTCTATGTACTTATAAGATAAAATCATCTTCATATGTTGGGAATGGAATGCAGAAAAAATGGTAAGGTAAAATTTTCTATAAGGTAAAACATATCAATGATTCATAATGTGGTAGATCATTAAAATATAATAAATCATGGTCACAGGAAAAATAACTAATCATAACACCATTATAATTATTGTTTCAAATAATTTCGGAAAATAGTTCATCTAATAATAAATAATCAACCATATACCATAGCATGTGTGTGTAGAAACATAGGACAATAAACAATATACATAAAGAATATCATAAGCATAAGTTTTTGGAATAAATTTTTTAACATGTACATTCCTATAAATTAATAACATATATTATGGTTAAATACCAAGACAATAAAAACATAGTCGATCGGGCACTACTTCCTATTTCTAATCATATAGTGGAGTAAGTGTCACTATCTATTTCCTATAGTGGATTCAGAGTCACTAATATTTTCCAATTATTATGTCATGATATATAAATATTTAACCATTAAATTAGAGTATTCTATTAGACTCCCTCATTACATAATTATAATATATTCATTGTTTTTCCACATAAAATAACTCCAACATAATTTTTTGAAACCCCAATAAATGAAAATGGGTTTCAAATTGTATCAAGTAGAATGAAAAAAGAGTTAGATCAGTTGATACCAAATTTAAATCAATAACATGAGTATATTACATGTGAATTACCTATGTGATTAAATAAACATGACACCTAAATAGAAATATATTTTTTATATAGATGTGATAATGGAAGTCACATAATAATAAATATTGCATAAAACTATTTTTAAATTATCATATGAACACATGGTTTCTGTCAAATTTAATTTTTTATTTTGATAATGTGAAAAGAAATTATTTTAAAAATTATTTTTAAATTAATATAAATAGTTGATAATTTAAAAATAAATAATATTAATCCAATGTAAACATGAATTTTAATAGAAAACATAATATCATGCACTATAAACTCTTAAAATTTTTAAATGCATTAATTGATACCCATATCATAAAAAGGGATAACAAACATTATTTTTAAAATAGGTAAATAGACATACAAAGTTCACATGTGATAATACATATCTTGGTTTTAAAATAATATATAAAAATAAATATAGAATTAAATAACATATACAGAGAGGATAGAAATTATAAATGGGGATGAAAATTATCCTTACAAATATCATAATTTCATGAGAATTATATTAGTCAAGATAGACATTTTATATCAAAAATATAATTTTTATAAGAGAGATAATGTGGAATATAATTTGAAAAACGAAATGGAAGAATATTTGAAAAATATAAAAAAGTAATTAAAAAATAAACATCATAATTAAATGAAAAGAAATTGAGCATGCAAAATTACTTCATGTTTTTTAAAACATGAATAAAAAACCGATAAAAATATGATTTTCTTAAATTAATTTAACATCATGAATTTTATAATTAAATACATTGATAGTAAGTTGTCTATACATAATAAGAGGTGAATATTTCATATTCCTAAATAATGAATGTTAAGATATGAAACATCTTTACAATAACTATTTTAATCAATGAAATAACAATAACATACTATATAATAAATATTAAATTATTAGAAACCAACTTTATAACATTATTAATATATATACCCATTAAAAATATTGTTTTTAATCATTACCTACACATATATAACTCATTTAAAGATTAATTTCATCATCAGTTGCTAATAATTTTGTTCATTTCATAAGTTATTCATAACAATGATGTTGGTTCTATTTTATTGATGCAAATTAATTCATTACAATATTATTAAATTTAATACAATAAGAGTTTTTTTACTTTTTTATTTTGTTCAATGTTTATGCCATTATTGTTTTAGGCATGGTTCTTAAATATATAACCTACTACATGCTTGTGTCTTATATTTTTAATGAATAAAAGTTTATATATTATCATTGAGTTAAATATAAATAATTAAATTATATAATTTTTTAACATATTAATAACATGTATTATTATTGATTAATATTCAATAACAATTCATGATAAAAATTTATAGTAACAATCATAATACTGGTTAAATCCACATAGCTAAGAAACTTTTATAATTAATGGATGAGTATCCAAATGTGGTGATTCAAATATTTTCAATCCTATATTATAAAATATATTTAAATTATTTTTAAACTATTATTTATTCTTACCTATGTTCATTTTATTGAAACTGTGTGAATAGTTCATGAAAATGACATCCATGATGATCCTATCTCAAATAATTTACTAATAACAACAGAATACATTATAATAAATATTAATTTATGTTTCATAATTTCAATAAAATATCCATAAAATATATTTTCCATTAATATATAATATATTCATTAAATAAATTTTTATGACCATCGACTAAAGTGGGTGATGAAAAAAATACACCATCCATGAAAGAAATCGTTCACACAAATACTTCAGTAACATTTTCATTTTCTTATTAGTGGGAGGGGAGGAAGGTAGATAATGATATACCATTGTATAAAAGTAAATTTATTCATAAATATTATATGTATTCATCAAATTTGTTTTTCTAAAAATACATGTTATTCCCTCATGAAAAAAAATTATCATTAATGGTGGTGGGAGTTTGTAAATATTCACTATTGATAATTTCATTTTTAAATCAGTTGGGAGGAAGGATTAATATTTTTAGTAAAATAATATAATGAAATTTAAATATACTATTATACATATTTAATTATGATAATATATTTTTAATTTTTTTTAAAATTGGAAAAATGATGAAGTAAATATTAATGCAAAAAGAGAGAATTTTTTTATATTATTCATCTGGAAGAAGAATAATCCATCCTACCATGTTATTTGGGAAAAAAATCATATAAAAATTAAAGGAGAGTATTGGGGAGTGATTATGGAAATTCAAGTTGATCTAATGTTCTTGTGGTGTGAGGATATGTGTTGTGGTGTAATTCTCCTTTTATAGGTGAGGGGTTGAATTTTTCTAAATATATATCACATTATATTATTGAAATCTCAGTTTCAAGGGGAATTGTCTCCAATATTTGTTATCAAATGAGAGGAGTTATGGATTCATATATTCATTTTACATATATATAAATAAGGGAAATTTTTAGAGATATTTTCTAACCTCCCTGACCCAAACATCCACCCGAACAGTCCTAACAGTATGAGTGCTATTGAACTTAAGCACAACTACACAAATACCAAATGATGCCAACTAGTAGTGAAGGTGTAAGAAGATATTGTTGGGAGGATATTCCCTATGGTAGGAAGATAAAGGTATCATTATGATCAAAATAGCATAAAATTCATTGGAAAATAAATGACCAAGAAGACTTGAACCAGACCCATAGAGCGTAAGCACATCCAATAATAGATAATAACCTGATAGAATATTGAATCAAATACAGAAAAGAAAATTAAACAGAACTACATGATAAACACCACATTTATCCACTACTAAATCACACTAGGAATGCATCCAAATGATTTCATACTTGTCAATACACAAAATAGTACCATGGATAACCATTGTAGAAACATACACAATAAGCATGATGGTGTTGAAATGGAAAATAATAAAAGTAAAGTTCTTTCTAGGCTTGACCTCATGGTCCATAACAATATCCTAGAAAAAAAAATACTATGATCTAGATCATGAGGATGATCCGTTACCTATACATAAAACTATAATGTCTACACATGCCTTGATGGGCTCACGAAGGGTGTTAGATGAATCTCAATAGGATACCACCCAATGGTACAAACCTAGAATACATGATTTAGAAAATGTGAATCTCTATGAATGGTAAACAGTATGATGAAATAAATAAAAACAACCCCCACTAGTGCTTAGTTCCAATCAGGGATTCTCACCTACTTCATCCATCAGTAAAATACCAAAACTAAAGGGAGTCCTTGAACCATGTCCCCAGGTACTCATGTAGACATAATGTCTTAGTGAACCCTTATGTTCCACCAAAATCATATAGAACAACATCAGATTCTCCCAGACACCTAATGTCTCAAGGTACCAAAATCCTGAAGGCACACCCAAACAATAGTATCTTGGTCACAAGGACCCCTTCTCATAAGCTCATGTCACCACACCGAATTACCACCGAAGCAACCATGATGTGTTTCCTCCAATAAATATATATTTATAAGGCCTAAATCATGGTGATCTAAATCCATTAACACGATATCCTAATATCTAACCACAGAAGGATCCTCACATTCCACATGGATATTTGTAGGAAGCACCCACAATCCCAAAATTCCTAAACTGCTACAATCGGGGGGTTCTACCCACATATGTATTCAAAACCACCTCATCACTGAGTCTACATGTGTGTACAAAACTCAACAATCATTTTAGACATCACATGTGAGGAACAATCACCAAATAAAAAACCTAATCCACACCATCATTTGTACCCCGTTCCCCTGTGACCATGTCTCTCAAATCTGATGTCCATCCCACCCATGTATATCGGGCCTTTCCCAATATGATAGTCACACTTCCCAAAATTGTTGTCCACAATAGCCGATCCCTTAGTAAAAAACACCCATGAAATCCCATTCCCAGTGGAATATATGATCAACATAACTGAATTTTTATTGTCATTCCATACCAACCTCAGCCGTCATAACCCTAAGGGTCTCAGCATATGTAATATCAAGCATTACATAAACATAAACCCCATTAAATAACTTTAAACATGTAATTAAATTTATTATAATTGAATTACTCTAGCTAACATCTTGAACATAGAATCATTGAGGCATTTAAATCCTCTAATTAGTTTAATCAAGCTTAAACAATTTAAGCATACTATTTTTAAAAAAATCAACCATAACAATTTTGGCCCCTTCCAAAATAACAAAAAGTGTAACGATCTCTTGCATGGCCTAACTCAATAATTTCTGGTATAAGGAATTCCCAATGACATCCCATGGATTTCACATTCATTTTAATATTAAATAAGTGATATAACGTTGTATTTCATAAAATAACAGTAAAAACACAAAGGTCATGCCACCCATAGGATATCAAAAACACAGAAAAGGAATGCACCACCTACCACATACATGTTTGACTCTCCACATACAACATTGGCCTTTAATTCATCCTAGAACAGTTTTAATCAACACAACGAGCCGAAATAATAATGTTTTGATAACTAGGATATGAATTTGTTTTACAAATAATGGATCTAGAGGATTCATGAGAATACTGATTGGGTACATCGCATCTGACAACGTTTGAGCCTGGGATCAGATGATGAATCAGAAGAATCTTATTCCTCTGGAACTATTTATTTGTGAAACCAGTAACCCCTATAACCCATTTTAACAAAAAAATGCTACATCCTATTTTAACAAAATAAAATGAAAATACACGGTGTTTACATAAATATATATTTTGGGAATATGGTTGATTTTCCATTCTTTTATAGACTTGTTATCCACATCATAAAATATTCTTTCCAACAAGAGTATATTGCGTGTTCTGCTATGTAAATGATGTGTACCTAAAAAACATATCTTATTTCCTAACTCCCATACACACCATGTATGGAAATAACACCACTAGAAATTACACGGTGTGTACTTAGGATTACACGGCTTGTAAACCTATTCCATGTTGTGTAACCATTTTTCAGCAAGTACGTGTCCAATTTTCCATCTTTTCAAAAAAATATACCTCATACCTCAATTGATGAACTAGGTTCTTATGTACTACTCCTAAAAGAAATTCATCCATGAATTTACCTTCCAAGGGTAGTAAAGAAATACTATAGAACAACTCTCGCCCAAATCTCAAATCAATGAAGGTCCAACAACCTGTTTCTGGACACATGGCCTTCCGTTAATTTTTTTTCACCCCTTCATTTCATCAAGTGAACTCATGCTACATCTGACCCCAAATCATATCCCACACTATATCGGTGTTCCTCACGATCCCATGGAACCCATGGAACAAAGAGGTCCTATATCACATGGATGCTCGAAACAAGTTGGTGTCATGCACCTCAATCGCAAACTACATCATCGATGCGTTGAAGTCCATGGAACCTCAAGTTACCTGCATCCCTTAGATTCCCTAATTCCAAAGAACTTCATGTAAGATGCATCCCATGTATGCATTGATTCTTAAGAACCTCAAAAAACACATCCAACTATGATTATGATTCTAAGAACCTCATATATACTTTTTCCACACCTACGATGGTTCCAAACTACATAATAGCATCTAGTCAGTCTATATAAAACTTCTCCACCTCATGAAATAAAAATGTACATGCCTCAACAGGGTATGAAAAACAAATGAAAAAGGAAATCATGACCACACCCACAACATACCTCTGACCATCAACATCTCACCAGCCTTCTCATCGCTTGGATCCTCCATTGTGTGCACATAGCCTGACACAGAAGTTCCTGAAGCCTATCCTCCCTATGGTGCTTCCCCAATCACCATCCACTGACCGCACAGAAGGGTTCCTCTATCTATACATTGTCCCCCACATGCAACTGAAATTCATCTACCCTAACCTAATACCAAACCTGAATCAAATCTAGAAGTCATTGCCTTTCCTTATCTCTACATTCAGGCTATCTAAGAAGTCTTCATGTTGAACCTCACAAGATTTCCAACCTGTCCACATTCCCTACACACCTTTGGAGGCCTATCACACTAGGTCGAGACATGCCCGAGTTGACCACACTGAAAGGAAACCACAGTTGAGCTACCTTGTGATGGTATAGCTAATTCCATGGCTTGGCTACCCTATTAAAACATATCCCAACCTCTTTTATAGAAATCTAAAAAATCACATGGAGTCATAGGCTGACTCATGTGAGACCAATAATTCAGGTTTTACTTGACAATGATCTATTAATTCACTACCTCAATGAACGAGTCGAACATAAATATGTTTAACTACACCCTGATGGTGTTTTATAAGCCATCATTAAAGCGCCTAAATGTCGAGGTGTCATAGCTTTCCATATCTGCTGAAAAGTGAGATAACTAGGTCAATGTATACTAATAATACATGATGGACATCTCTCCGTACTAAAGGATCATGAATTACCATGCTCTCTCTACCCATAGAATCTCTGGAAACATGTTCTATAAGAATCAATCCCTGATGACCTTCCTAGCCAGCCCCTCATGTCTGTGACCCTAAACCTTCACATCTCACATGTTCTTCCCCCATCCTATGAGCATACTTGTCATGAGTTTGACCATCCTCCCTAGACGTCTCTCGAGCAGTTCAAAGAATATCTCCAGGATTTTTATCATGTTATTAGCCGCATGTGGACCCCACACACCATGATAAAGAGGGGGTTGATGAGACTCTAAAACCATAGTATGGTAATCCCTAATGGTATTTGTTCCTAGATCACATCTATCAATCCCTTAAAAAATATGTACCAGACGAGATCAAATATTGTCGTCAAGGCATAGCCCAAACATTATCAAACGAGATAGCTACCCAACCTATACTGGATCCTACACCTGATGAAACCCCTGAGAATATACTTTTATCTCATGCTCTACCTACCTATAGTGGGACAAAAATTAATCGTGCTCTTACGGCACTATAACATTACCCTCCTAAAGCTCCATCGAGTTTCCATGGAGGAACCGGATTAATACCATAAATGGTGAGACAACCCACATATATTGAATTATATGTAACATAGATAGGGAAAAAAGTAATAAGGCAGTTTATAACAACTACCCATACTCTCCCCTATCACAACAATGCCCACAACATCCCGACCACATGGCCTTTTGACCAACCCACAAAAGGGAAATGTATCATAATATCTTCGTGCCATGCCCATCCAATCAACCATTGTTTCCTCAATACAATGACCTAGTCACCCAATATTGGTGATCCAAATCACCTCAACTCTATATCTTTCTACTCCCAATGAGCTTGGCACATTCACATGCCACATTCAATTTTAAATAAATTTGAAGCATAGAATATAAAATTTTATAATAAAAGTAATTCTATCATGATTTTGACCTTTTGACATGGATATTGACATATATCACATGGTATTATCAATTCACTATTCATACATGAATATAGAAAATTTAAATTTCCTAAAATGATTCTATTAAAATCCAATTAAGCACTCCTAGACTTACATTCCATGGTCTGATTCTCTCTTACTGAACAGTGTAAAGGGTCTCATATCAAAACCAATAATCATCAGACACCATGTGAGACACCATGGTGGAAACCATATAAACTCTAATATGAGAAAAAAAGAAATCCACAACCATGGTAACTTGGTCCATCCCTCATTCATGGGACTATAAGAACCGAAGTACAAATGATAAATCTGGTTCCTATTACATCCTATCTACAGTCTACCATATCCAAAATAGTAAACATGTAAAAAAGAAAATGTAGTCCCATCACATTAGAATCCATTGAAAAACTACCACAAAATCCCTAGAAAGAACAACTCTGATACAACATTGTAACATCCTCGACCCGAACACTGCTAACGTGCCCCGTGTAATCGACCTTATGTTTACCTCCCCAAATTCGAATGCTACTAACTAGTAGCGAAGTTGTAAATAGTTATAGTGGTTTGGATATACCCTCACGAAGGAAGATAACAGTATCAGTCCAAGAATAATAGAATAACATGAAGAGGAAAATAAATGACCAAGTAGACTCGAACTAGAGCTGCAAAGCAGAAGAACGTCAAATAGAAGATAATGAGTGGAAGAAATATAGAAACAACTATAGTAGAAATTAAACATATCAACATGTTAAGTTACACATATAAACTACAGTGAAACATAATATGCATTAATATGTATAAGGTCATGAATTTCAATACATAAAAAGGGATTCCTTGGATAAACACAATACCTACATGAAAAAATAAGCATGAAGAGGTTGAAAACAAATCTAAACAAAATTACAAATCTAGTTAGGCATGACTGTATGTTTCATAACAATCTGCATTCCAAACTATACTATGATCTTTATCCAGAGGATGATCCCTTACAAATATATAAAACCATAATGTCACCACGCATCCTGAGGGGACCGTGTAGGGTGTGAGACGAATCTCAGTAGGACTTTACCCAATGGTACAGAAATAGAATATGTTTTTATATAGTCATGCATCCCTTAGTATGGTAAAAAATATGATGCAATAAATAAAAACAGCCTATGATGGTTCTTAGCAACCAACTGGGAGTTTTAATAGTTTCAGCCATCACCTAAATCAAAGACTAAAAGAGAGTCACTGTCCCATGGACCAAGGTACTACTGTAGTCAAAATGTCTTAATGAACCCTCTGGTTTGATCACAATCATGAATACGAGAACCATATGGCCCCTAACAAATAATTTCTCAATGTACTGACATCATGAGACACACCCAAAAAAATTGTATCCTGGTCCAATGGACCCTTTATCTTAAGCTCACATTGGGTCATTACATGACCATCATAGGAATATAGATTTCTTCCCACAAATAAATATACAGGCCTATAACCATCATCACGAAAATCCTCAACCCCAACCTGATAGCCTCATTGTTATCCACCGAAACCTCCTAACATTCCACATGGATATATGTAGAAGTCACCCCCAAAATAAAAAATACCTAATCCAAAATAATTAGGGTCCTCTACCCACAAAAGTAGTTAAAACCACCTCATCACGGAGTCTACCTTTGTGCACATGGCTCAAATTGTATTTTGGCCGTTATGGGTCAATGACAATCACCAAATAAATAACCTACGACACACCATCTCTGACACCTCCAGCCCATGAAACCTAGTTGATCAAATTAGAGGTCCATTACATCCACAGATCATGGTCTTTTCCAATCCTAACAGTCACACTGCCCCAAACCGACGTCCATGCGACCCAATCTCGTGGTCAAAACCAAACAAGAAAACATGGGGCAAGACCAAATTATGATCTGCATCACTCAATTCCATTAGTCATTCCATCAAATACATTGTTAAATCCTGTCACAACCCTAAAGGTCTCGTAGCATATTATCTCAAAATTTAAATAAACAAAAAAACACATTTATTAACATTAATAATTTAATTCAATATAAGATGTTTGAATTAAACTGGATAACAACTACAACATCCCAGAACTGAGGTCCTGAATGACTATAATTAGCTTAATCAAGATTAAACAATTTAAACCTAAAAAATTAAAACAAAATAAATCAATTATAACAATTTTTGGAAACCCAGGTCAGAATAACCCATGGAGAAATAAACTCTTTCCAACCCTTGCTCAAGAAATTCATGTATAGAGATTTGAAAATGACATCCCATGGGTCTCACAATAATTATAATATGAAACAACATTTAAAATGGGGTATCTATCAAAATACCCATAAAGGATCCAAAGACACACCATACAAATGTTTGAAAAAATACCAAACAAGTTATGCACCACCTATCTTGTAATCGTGTGACTCTCCTCATCCATCATTGGCCTCTAATTCATCCTAAGATGAACTTAATCTACCGAAAAACATAAATTATCAAGGTTAGATAACTAGGTCAATAAAAAACATATGAATAATAAATCAAGAGGAATCGAGATCTTATAGATTGGGTTCCAATGCATCTGACAAAAATTTGAATCAGGGGTTGGAAAATGAGTCTAGAGGAACATATTCTTCCAGTAGTGATGGTTTTCAAACCCAACAACACATAATAACCATTTTATCAAAACAAAGGAAAAAAACCCTTTTAACAAAAAATATAGTTCTTATATTGAAATATACATTCCATTCATATGGTTGATTTTCCCATTTTCCACAGACATTCTTTCGACGTTATAAAAAGGACTTATCGACATGGGTACATAGCATGTACTGGTAAGTACAAGATGTGTACAAGATAAACCTCTCATCCTTGATGACACCCCTACAAGTCATATATGTCTATCAAACGACAAGACCTTACATGGTGTGTATATAGGATTACACAATGTGTAACCCTAAGTCATGTCATGCAATGGTTTTGCAGACAGTGCAAGGAATGATTTCCATATTTACAAAAAAAACATGAAAAAATAACCATAAATCAAAGGGATAACAACTTTCTTATATATTTTATGTATTTACCCTTTAATTTAACTATTTTCCATAATTTATTTTTTCTACACTAACTCATATTGAACCTTGGAAACTTATTAAATGACTAAATTTAAAAATAAACATATTTATTATTTTGGATATTATAATTCCAAATATAAGAAGAATTTAATTATATTAAATTTATAAAAGTGTGAAAAATTATTTTTTAAATGAAAAATGTAAATCATATAGAATCGAATTTATAAAAAATATTTATTTTGTTACAAAATTTAACATCCTGAAATTTTTAGTTATGGTTTTTATTAATTTTACTTTAGAAAGATTAATATAATTGTTAAATGAATTTCCACATCTTTATTAACCATTTATTTATAAAAATATTTATCACCTATGTTATATAATTACATAGTTTTCAAGGAAAATATAAATTTATTTTTTTAAATAGTTTTAGCTGAAGAATGGCTCAAATGCTCTGGAATAAAATATCATGTCTATAATTCTATGGGTATCAAAAAAATGGCTAAGGGTGAGAATGGATAATCACCTTATTCTTGCCTAATTTAATTTCATACATTCAATTTTTATCATATATATATATAATATTTTTTATTTTATATACGATTAAAATTTAAATAATTCATTTTATTTGAAAATAATATTTCTTCAATTATAATTTTTATTTTTACATAATCTATATAATTAAGCCAATGTAATTTGAAAATTTTGAAATTAATTTAGTATAAATTCTCTAAAAAATATCTGTATGAAAAAATAATTGGAGGTACTGTTTTGTGAAATTTGAAATGGAAAATGAAAAGAAATTTGTTATTTGTAAATAATATGCCACAATTAAATTTTGTTCACAAATATATATATTTTTATATTTTCTTAGGCATAATTTTTGTTAAATTCAATTTAAAATTTTATGTAATGTTGTTTCATAAATAAATAAATATTATATCATTAATTTGGAAAATTAAATTTATTGAATTATCATATCTTGCAATATACTCAATTTTACCAAAATTAAACACACAAAAATACTACTATATTTTATAATAAAACCACTTCTGAAGTGTAAATATTAACTAATACAACTAGAAATATTAATATAATATACACATTTATGAACATTTCATTCTCTAGAACAAAATCAATAGGATTTATGTCTGCAATTAAGATATCCCCTACAAAACAAACTATTACTTGTAAGAGAAGCATTAAAAAATTGTATACATTCTCAATAAATGATTGTAAGAGATGTAGTAAATGATGAAGTCTGAAAATTATAGTGTATTTATAGGGAAATATTGTTGTTAAGTGTTATTATTTCAAAATTAATTATAAGAAACAGTCAATAGTACCATTGATCATTATTATTGTTGTATACACACATGCAATTAAGTAACTATGGGGACTGTTTTATTATATAAGTCAAATTATATTATAGGGGAATAAATATATTCTATTAATAATATGTTTTCTGATACATTTAATATGTTTTTTTAAAAAAAAATTATGAGATAATATTATAAAACATTATTTTAATGTTATTATATTTTAATGAAATCCTGAGTAATTTTAATATTGGTTAGATTGTTTATAGTGTTGTAAAAAATTTTAATTTTAAATTAATAAGGATTTTTATATAAAATATAAAATTTACATACATACAATATTATTATGATAAAATAAATTAATTTATGGAATCATCACTTCGAAATTACTTTAGGTTAAATTATTGCATATTTTATAACAATGATTAGTTTGTAGTGACAAACTAAAAATTTTCGCAATACAAATAACTGTGAAAATTATGAAATACTTCTTATGACCAAATAAGTAAAAATTTATGAAAAAAAATTCACTAAATTTTTATTTTAAATTTATTAAAGTGAATTTAAAAATAATAATTTTTAATAATAAATGTAAACATTATTATTTTAAATAAAAATTATATTTTTAAAATTAAAGGTTATTTTTATCATTATGAAATAAAAAGGTTGTATTGGAGGAGTTTTTATATTTTTTAATTACATCTACAATCACACTATCACCCAATAATAAATAATCCATAAATTTGGTTTTAATTGATAAATCCCCCATGTTGTTGTCTTATATAATAAAATAACTAGTATTTTAACCCCAAAAATCACCCATCATCAAGTAAAAACACTTCATTCTCTACATGCATTCCAGACTAAATCCTCTGAGAATTATTTCAATCTCAATCCAAGATAGATGATTCTCTATATATTATTGTTAAGTATCTAAATAGTATCTCCCTGCCTTCAAAATGTTTCCTCTCATGGATTGGGTCATCCATCCTCATATTTTATTTTCATGTTCATTAACATTGTCACATAAAAGTTTTAAATTTATTTTTCTTATAAAACCATGATTTTATTTCCAGGGTATTATGATCCATTTTATATGTTTCATATGTTATATTAAATTTTACTTCTATTTATTTACTTTCCATATATTGTTATTCTAGGGAAACAAGGGTTCTTCACACCTCCTTTCCTATTATATTACAAGTACCAACTAATTATTTTTCATTTAAATTGATAATATCATTATTAATCACAATTTTAAAAACATTATTATATTATGAATGGGAGATAACCATTCCTACTAATTATACTACCTTCTTATGCTATTGTAATTATCATGGTTTCTTGTATCCATAACATATTCTTGAATTTGGAAAAGAAAATTTTATATGAACTTATTACAAATAAAATCCATATATGCATATAAAAAATTAGTTGTGGACCTAGAACAATAGTACCTAAGGGATAGAACCTTGAAAATAGTGTATTATGGTTTTAATCAATCATCACCTGTTGCAAGACAACAGTTTTTTTTTTCACAACAGGTTTAACTCACCCATGGTATGTCCTTTGGATTATTCACATAAACTTTACGAACAATTATAAAGTATTTTACTATCATTACATTGGTATAATACATTTCCAAATTTTTATTTCTATATTAATTTATATATTGGGGATAATAATTTCATACCATATAATTATCTCTTATATATATATATTAAAATAATATATGATATTCCTTATTGAGTATTTGTGCTATGTACATTATTCAATGTAGTCTTTTTTATGTAATAGAATACATTGGACTAATCTATGATATGTGGGTACAAAAATTATTTTATAACATTGTGAACTATTCGGTATCATGTGAAATCTAATATAAGGTAATTGAATATTCCATACATTTTATATAACACTACTCCAATATTACCATACATTAATTGTTTAGAACTGTGGGTTTAAACTAAAAACCCATGGGTATATGTTATACCCATAGTTTAACGATACTTTGGGGCATTATCCATCAGGATAGCCCTATACCCATGATATCCATATAAAATTTTGGTAGATCATATGGATGTTTATTAATACACAAGGTTCCAATGAGACCATGGGTATATGATATATCTATGTTTCAAGGAACTACGGGTATTTGTGGTTGAACAAAATTCAGGTAAACCCACTGTTTTATGTGCCGTGTGTATAGATACATACCACCATTGGATAGTTGTAACACCATCCTGCACCTCTAAAAAACTATAAACAAATTAGAAGCCACGGTACACAATTAGTACATGACACTTTTTATATATTTGGATTTTTACCATCATGTTATGTATTGTTTTTTAATCCATTTAAAATACTGTAAGATATATATACAATACCAATCATCAATTAGTATTCGTCATCCATAAAAGTATATTCCTAAAATAATAAATTTAGGGGATTTATTTATTCCTTATCATAACAAGTTTCATCACAATCATCACCATTATCTATTCCTAGGGCACCCTTAGTAGCACCAGCAACAGCATCAGCATCGTCGTCGTCGTCATCATTATCACCTCCACCAAAAGCAACACCACTAGTACTATAAGATTTAATTCCATGAGATCCCTTTTTGAAACCAATAATGCATTATATAAAGAGCTCACTGATTTCCTAAATAAAAAATAGTGGCAACCTATGATGGAAGTGATATACATATAACTTGAATACATTCTAAGAAGTGTTTGGTGACTAGATTACCTCTTCCAGGATCCAGTATAGCTATATATTGGCATGAAATGATTGTACATGAGAATTTTATAACTCAGTGCTGTTAGAATATTTAGAGGCACCATATATGGGTTAATACATAGCCGTGATATAGTTTTTCTCAGTTCATCATTAGACTCCACCATATTTATCCTCAGCTAATAACTGCCAAAAATGATCAGTTGTTCTAATGTTTTCATCTTTTTTATCATTTTGGCCCTCAAGAAACATTGTTGAAAATATAAACAATAAATTTCATTATGGATTATGTATCAAAAATTAAAATAACCATAAATATACATAAAATCATTTCCTATGACTTTGTATTTATACACATCTCTCTTTTTAAATCTTACTTGAGAAAAATAATTTTTTTTGTTTCACATAGCCTCTAATTCCTTATACCAATTTATTAAATTGTCATTGGATTGTATAATAGTAAAATATTTAATAATAAAAAATTTATAAACCATGCATGAAATAAAATTTTAGCAGTCGAAGAAATATATAAAATGACAAAGCATTTAAGTAGACATTTAATTATAAAATTTATACTACTAACATAACATAAATAATAAATAATGATTGGAATACTAAACATGGGAATGATATTTACTCCAATTTTATATTCACTTCAGTGCAAATATATTTTTGTTATGTTATTTTGTTTTTCAGACACTTGGTAATTTGGATCATTTTATCATTAGACGCATTTATTTGTTAAGTTGTTTGTAACATTGGTCATTTGGTCATTTAGACGATTGACCATTTTAACATTTGGCCATTTTTAAATTTTCCCATTTTTCCATTTTTCCATTTCTACATTTTCATATTTGTTCCATTTTTTCATTTAGAAATTTGGACAAATTTGTATTTCACTGTTTTTTACATGGATATTTTTTCATTTGTTTATTCAGTGACTTGTAATTTTTGATCATCTAGTCAATAAAGTCATTTTTTGTTATGTTCTTTGGTCATTTGGATATTTTCCCATTATTCTATTTCTTCTATTGTTTAAATTGTTTTCCATTTTGAATAATTGGTCATATGGCCATTGGGAATTTTGGAATTTGGGTATTTAGCAATTTGTAAAATTGGACACATTTCCATTTTACCACATGGAAACATTTTGATTAAGACACTATGATACCTGGAAACTTTTCCACCAAGCCACTTGGACACATGGAATCATCCCTTACCAATCATCTTTCCCACCAGTCCTCTTACCCTTCTAACCACTTTCCCATGAGGCTGCTTTTTTGCCTGACCGTTTCGCCTCCTGGCCACATTTCCACTTAAAATCATCCACCTATTTCGTCTTACCCATTGGACTCATATCTAGTTTTCCATTCTCCCTCCTTATGTAGTACATGTCTAGATTATTGGATGGCTTGCAGCTTGGACGTTTGGACACTAAGCCAATTGGATATTTGATATTTTGTATTATTAGCCAAATAGAAAATTGGATCTTTCTATATTATCCATTTTTCTATTTTTAAATTTTGGTATTTGTGAAATTTCACCATTTAACATTTATCAATTTGGCAATTTAGTCATTTTTTTCATTTTTCCTTTTAGTGAATTTTCCATTTTTCCATTTTTACATTTGTACATTTTCCCATTTTTCTTTTTTTCTAATTTTTCAATTAGCCAAGTAAGATTTTTTCTATATTTCCATTTGTAAATTTGAAATTTTTTAGATTTGGTAATTTATATAATTTTCCATTTATACATCTCCCTATTTCCCCAATTTCACTATATGCCATTTTTTAATTTTCATATTTGGTCATTTCACACATTGACCAATTCTATATTGTTCCATTTTTTCATTAGGCCATTAGGTAATTTTTTATTTAATATTTTCCTTATTTATCCAATTTCCCAATTGTAAAATTGGACATTTGGTTATTTTTTCATTTTTCCAACTAGGATATTTGGCTATTTTGGCATTTGGAAAATTTTCCAACTATCCATTTTCCCATTTAGACAATCAGCCATTTAGAAATTCTCACATTTGTCCATTCATCGATTTTTTCCTTTGGCCATTTGGCCATTTGGACCTCTAGACATTTGTCCATTTGGATATTTGACCAATTGGAAAATTTACCATTTGTCCAACAATCCATTTGTAAATATGTATGTATTACTATTTATTAATTTTTCTATTTATCTATTTGGAAATTTGGACGTTTGAACTTTTGGTCATTTTTCTATTTGGCTCTTTTTAATTTCTCCATTTTTGAATTTGGCCATTTCATTATTCGACAATCTATAAATTCGGACATTTTTCCAATAGGATGTTAATCAATTTGGATGTTCAGCAATTTTTTCATTTTTTCCATCTAGCCTTTTTTATGTTTAGAAATTTGGAGATTTTCCTATTTGGGATCTTTTTTCATTTAGATAATTGACCATTTGGCCATTCCGCCATTTTTCCATTTACCCATATTTCCACATGGACACTTGGATATTTGGTCACATTGCCAATAAAACATTATTTATTATTAAAAATAGATATTATTCATATTCATATTAAATTACATGTAACCTTCCATGATAGATAATTCTATTGTGTACTATATTTTTCAAATATGATATATCATCATTGTTTTTTTAGTTTTTTTCAGAAAAAACCAAAAAATAATTATTCAATACAATTATTAAGAATTACATTTTCAATGAAAAACAATATAGAATTGAAGTAACTTAAACTCATTACACTTAAAATATATGAAAATTTCTTGATATTGTATTGTTGGACAATAATGGGATATTTGTAAACACAATAAATCATAACAAGATCTACTCTTCCATCCAAAAAATAACTCATGATTATATTATCACCAGAACTCCCCAAGATCCATAAACCTTACAACTATAGTAGTTTCACCATTGAGAATATAAAATAAACTAAATTGAACATATTTATTCATATAAATTCAATAATAATAATGATTCTAATATTAAAATAATCATACCCATTTCTCCATCCTTCTTTCCTCCTTTATTTCATTACCCACATTCCTTCATAATAAAGGTTTCACCTGAAATATATCTTTTTAAATGGATAATGAAACCATATAACATCTACAAATCATATAATTATTACCTATCATCTGATTGTATTCATTGTAATCCACAATTTCTTGGGTTTTAAGATTCCATGATTTAAACATATGGGTGTTCCCACATCGTGAATTAGAATATCCAGGTGAATAATATAAAAAAAATTATTATGTCGGTATAAAACATGATAAAATTTTGTGATATAATTTGACATGATTATAATAAAATAAACCTAATACATGCTTCTAGTTAGGTTTAGATGGATCTGTTTCAATCCTAATTATATTTCCTATGATGATTATTCCTATACCAATGCATAGATTTGGTGTTTTAATAACACTAGAGTGGAAGATGAAGGAACTGAATCATCATATCATCGATGTATAGTTAGAAATTATGGTTGTATATACATAGAAGGATGTGGTTTTTAGGGATGAGGACACATTAAATGACACTGATCTGTTAGAGGTGTGAGTATCACTAGTGGTGGGGTATAAATGATATGTGAAGAAGAGGATAGATGATATGATGATGGACTCATGGGTGGGAACACCCCTCGAGTATCACGTGTATGTTGAATGGTTTGGGAGATGTGGGTTTTTCTAGAGGGTTTGGGTGTGAATGGGATTGATGGGTGAACCATATTTCAATCGGAGAACCCCTACTCAACTAATAATATTAGGCTATACATATGTCATCTAAGGCTCAATTTTATATCCCTTAAACATTGATAAATAATAAGAGCATGAAATTAAATTTAATGTAGAGGAACATTATTACCATTATTATACTCAATAAGGTAACCACAATAGGAAACCCAAGATGTCACATCTATCTTTCATTAAAAAATAATAACATCATAAAAAAAGAATAAATACCATTCACACTATACATAAGAATTAATTTTACTTTTTTTATAATATTTTTTGAAAAACCTAAAAATAATTTAAATTTCAAAAAATTCATATACAATTTAACAACGTGGTCAAGAAACCATAATTTGAAACAAAGAAATTTATTTTTTTAGACCCCATTTTAAACAACGTTTTTTTTATTTTAAAATTTTTATAATTAAATGAAATGAAAAAATATGGTTTCATCTATATATTACCCACTACCACTTCAGGTTCAGTATCGAATCTCATAATTATTAAATTTGAGTCATAAAAAAAAATAATTCGTGGAACCCCATTTGAGGAATAAATTATGTCAATTTTATCCTTACCATTATGAAAAATATGACATGGGATTACATATATAATGAAACCATAATCAGGAATTAGATGATCTTTCACATAAAAAACATTTTCCATTGATATGTTGTTCATCGTGTTGGAACCATGTTTTCTGAATAATTTTTTGGTTACTAGAAGAAGTTTGTGTTGATTATGTTTCATTATAGAAAAATCAATTTACAATGTAATGTTTTGGTGAGCAAAAAATATGAAATAAAGGTTTCCACATAAATATAAGATCATATCCTATAATTATTAGAATATCTATTAGATTCAATTTCCTTTTTTGAATTGGTTTACATACTCACACTAGGTAAAGAAAGAAATTTTTTATTGGTATGGGAAGTTAAATATTATTCGGAATAGATCCGTTAAAAATGTGATGATGTTTTTCTATTTTGAAATTTTTAAAATATCAAAAAAATTCTAAGAAAATTATCATGAAATACTTATGAAGGAATGGTGGAAAATATGTGTTTGATACCTCAACTTTAACTATGTTGTACCAGTCCAAATCATCTCATTGTCAGTTAGTATTCATGACACAAGAAAGAGTTTCAAGAAGAAGAATAGTAGGGAAGTATGAAGATTCTAATGTATTTATCATATTGTCTTTTCCATCGGACATGGCATGCCACTGATACATCAGAGGCAGAACAAGACTTATGGGATGATGTAGATCCGTATGTGAGGATTTTTGGGACTGACATCTAAATGGTATTAGTGACCAATCAATAAAATAGTAAACCATTTTCATCATGTTTTTTGTTATAAAATTAGGTTGACTATGGAAGAAGAACCCTGATTATTATTCCAGTTGGTTAAAGAGACATAAAAAAGTTTTTTTAATTTATTGGACTAGTTTGTATACCGATTCATCAGATAATTCTTTACATTGATCTATTTTAAAACGATAGAGGCTAATCCATCAGGAAATGGATAAAACCAATAAATTCATTGGATGATTCACTTAGTTTTATATATGATCATTTGTCTTAGAAAAATAAGTATAGGAGAAATTTTGGATGAGTTTTGTAGATTTTTATTTAAATGGTGGTTTTGATGTTGTCATTTAATTATTTTTGAGGGGTTGATTGAATATTTAAATTTTTTGATGATGTTTATGGAAAATTAAAAGAATAATATGTCTAAAAATGTTTCTGTAATGTTTATGGAATAATGGATTGATTTTTTTTAGTTTTAGCTCGTATGGAGAATCAAAATTTGAATTATTTAGTTCTTATGAAATTTTGAAGTGGGTCATGAGAAATGGAAATACCTTGGTATCCTATTAAAGAAATGTTAGAATTTTTTGATGTAGGATGTTTTCATGAGATGGTTTGAGATGGTTGGAGAAGAATCAAAACTATTTTATAATAATTGAAATATTTAAAGATGAAGATGATAAAAATGTGAAATTTATGTTTCAGGAAATTTGGGTTAGTGGGAATACATTTTAAATTCCTACGCATATCTGTTTTGGTGAGCCAACAAATAGTATGAACTGAATTTTTCATTTTAATGAAAATGAATTAAAATTCAAGTGTGATGAAACAGTTAGAAGGGTTGATGTTTTGAAAATAATATTTTTTTGATCATACAATTACAGAGGAGCTTTACGTAACACAAAGTGCATAAGAATGAATAGTGTCCAAAGTTACCCAATTGGACCTAGTCATCAGACTCACCATTCTGAGGAAACAATAAGTTGTATTGAATTGTTTCTAGAGTACTATATCTTATCTTTATTCTTAATTGAGTTACCTGGTAGTGTAATCCTATTGATCCATTATACTGTGTATTCATATAAAGTCTAGAGGTTGTTTTTCCTACTAGTGAGTAGGAATGTGAACAATTGTATTACAATGTTTTTGTAATGGATGTTCATTAAGTATTAGAGTAACTTGTTTTAAACCAACTTTTTAAGTATTCATTACATTTTACCCATGAATGTTTTTGTTTATTCAAGATAGAATAATAACATGCACTATTGTATTGATCATAGTGCTACATAATAGTAACGGTGTCTCTTAATCGTTGTTTCCATGAAAAGGGATTACATTCTTGTGCATTGTGTGGTACTAGATTTTTTCAAAACCATACCAAGGATATAGCTACTATTACTGAGTAGTGGACCTTATAAATATATGTGTTCCTATGGATGTGTAAATGTTTTGTTTTTATAAAACTGATAGAAATTTAATAGAAGTAAATGGATGTTTCAAAAGAAAGGAAACGTAAAAGTAGAATACATCTCTGATTCACCCCTCCCAATCTCATTGATACATTAATTCTATTTGGGAATAAAGAATTGGTTTTAGAGCTATTATTTCATTCATTAACTCTTTAATGAAGTATTAAAATAGAATTTGTTTTGGTGAATTTGAGTAGTTTGAAATTTAAGGGGATTAAAATCATTATAGTAATAATAATCCTTAAAAAATATAGAATGTTCCCTTATCTTATGTATCCTGGGTATTTAATTTGAATCTTTTATGGATATATTTCCTCCTATTGTTTAAAATTTTCATCTTATATATTTGGATATTAATAATAACGATAATGAAAAAAGAGCAGATAATCATTTACTATCATCGTTAACTAAAATTTATTTTCTATGAGTGAAGGGATTTTCTACTACCGAATGTGTCATAGATATTATTAAAACATTTATGAAGAAAATACAAAGTTAAATAAGGTAAAGATGATTATTTGGAGCTAAAATTATGATGATCTGTAAATGTGTATGTTTGAATCTTTTGGTGACCTCCTTATAATGTTGAATAAAATTGTGGTTACTTTCATATGTCATATTGAGAATTTAGAGTATTTAAATATTGTAAAATTGATCATGAGAATTCTTAAAAATAATTTTGATGCCAAAATATATATATTGGAAGATAGATATAGTGAAACTCTATCTTTCGATGTCCTTCATAGTAATCTAATTGGTTATGAAATGTTAAGGTATAAAGTATTGAATTATAAAAAAATGTTAAATGAGAAATATCTTTTTATTATTCAATCAATGGAATGTATAAGAATATCAATGTAGATGAAGATGTTGGTGAATCAGACTGAATAAATAATGTATATAACAATCTTGATGAATTCTTATGCTGGTTTAATAAAAATATCATTTTAGGACAAGGAAATTATAAATGAAATCTTCCCTTGGAATTTTTTGAATGTTAAACCATTTTTTAATTTGCAATGAATTATCCTAGATGAAATAATGGAGAAAATATATGTTCATAATGATCTTGGAGGAAATAGGAAGATATGTAAAAATATTATTCTAAAAGGGAAGATAAAAGTTTATCTAAATCCAAAAGGATATGTTTTTTTTTTTGTCTAAATATATTGAAGAGTAAGAAATATAAGGCAGGGAAGAAAATACTCACGATCTTCTAAATGAAATTAATCGTATTTCAATAGGTAATGATGAATATCATTTATATAGTAGTTATGAATATGAATATATAGACAAAAAATTTCATCTAATGAGATAACTGAAATAATTTATATGAAATGTTTTTATAAATCAACTAGATATCATGATTTAACTGAAATAATTCCAGTTTGAAATAAAATCAATAAATATTTCCAGGATATAAATCTATGTTATTTGAAGATAATTATTTTATAAATAAGTATATTTATAGGGATTGTAATTTGAATGAACATCGCGAAGTAATTTTGATATCTAATGAGGAAGAGTTAGAACTTGTTTAGAATTTTGTTTTGTAAAGTTTAGCATAAAATTAAAAGTTTCAAGATTTATCCCTATGATTTTAGTGAATTTTTTTGAAGGGGTGAAACAATGAAGGATAATTTGTTTCATTTAATTTTTGAAATAAAATATAATGATGTTCTTTTTAAGAATAACTTTTATAATGTCATGTATGTGCCAAAAAAACATTGTATATAATTAATATGTTTGTGAAATCATAAGTCTTAACCAAAACAATACAATACTTATGATTCTATGAATTCATCTGTGAAATACTAAACAAGTGTTTCTATAGGGAATGTTTTGGTATGAAATGGGGAATAATATGTAAATTGAACATGGAATTTTCTATTTCATGTATAGGCAATCTACAAGAAAAAGTATTTATACTAAAAACAAGTGTTTCTATAGGACATGTTTTGGTATGACACCCTATAAAACTTTTGATGACCAAACTAAATGTTTAAAACAATTTTGAGTTTTTGGGAGACTATGAATCATATGTATGAATAGTGGAAACCATGTAATGTTTTATTTGGGTGCTGAATATGGAATCATTCATTGATATACATCAGATTTTAGAGGATATAGATGATTCAAAAATAGAATGTAACATTTGTTGATTCTATTGACTAAAATTTTCATGAATAATTTTAGGAGGATATGTTACAATAAAATACATATTGGGAAGATGAATATGTCAAATGAATTTTTAGAGATATGAAAAGGATTTAATCAATTCTGATCCTATATAGATTGAATAAAAGGACATAGTTATTCACAGTTCTGAGTAATAGTTTCATAATTCTCATCCTATGATGTAGAAGAAAGTGGAATATAAAGACCTAATTGGAGGTCAAAATTATACCATTCAAAAAATAAGAACATAAAAAGTCATTAGAAAAACATAATAGTTTTTAGAATATGAGAAGAATGAATTTAGTGAAGTATTTGAGCATCTGAAATTGGTTCCAAAAATTGAATGAATAGTTGAATCAGATTAAAATGAATGACACTAGGGAACTCATAATAATTCCTAATGAAAAAAATTATGGGCTTTTGAGAATAATTTTAATGAATATTTTTTATTGATAAGAAACAATGTATGATTAGTGTGAAAATGTTACTCAAAAATTGATGATATAGAATTTGATGATAAATTTTCCTCAGTAGAAGGTTTTGAAACTATTAGAATCTATCATTCAATTATTTCATGATGAATTTTAATTTTTTTTTCAAATGGATGTAAAGTCAACAGTTTGTAATAGTAAACATATTAAAAAAAATATATTGAACAACCATGTGATTTTTTTTGTTTGGAAGTATTAATGTTATGTGTGCATGTTAAATAAATCCTTTCATAGGCTAAATTTATCTCTTCAAGTTTGGTAATTCATATCTAATAACTACTTTAAAATTTAATTTCCAGAAAGGATGTGTTGATAGTAATCTATACGTCAAATAATGTTAGTAAATTTCCCTCATTGTTAATATATATGCTGATGACGTTACATTTTCCTTGACTGATGACATTACTTGAGAAATGACTGCTGAGGAGATGAAACAGTTGTTAGAAATTTCAATGATGGGTGAAAATAAATATTTTAATGGGATAAAAATCATAAAAAATAAGAAATATGTATTTATTTCTCAATAAAAGTTTTCTAATAAACATATAAAGAATTTTTGGATGGAAATTTCAAAACATGTTTCCAAACAATTTTTAAAGGGAACTAAATTTACTAACGACATAGATGGTAATGATGTTGACAATAAATATTTTCGGAAGCTGATTGGATGTTTTGTGTATCTGGATACCTCAAAACTAGATATTTTCTATGTTGTTACCTTATTTGAAAGATTCCAATGTGACCTAAAATAATAACACATATTGTCTAGAAAAATAATTATGAGATATATCAAATTCCCAACAAATTTCATAATTAGGTATGATATCTTATATAGAAATTATTTTTTAGTCTACAAAAATACTGATTGGGAATAAAGTAGTGATGACATAATATCTACATATGGTGGAGATTTTAATTTGGGAGAAATTTTGTAATTTAGAATACAAATAAAAATAATTTTGTAACTATTATCATGGGTTAAGGTGAATAAATTGTTTCCACTCTAGATGAGAAAAATACAGTTGTGGATGAAGAATCATTTAGAAGACTTGTTGAAAAAAAGTTACATCTTATCATGGGATGTGATAATCGTATTGGTATAAAATTTATAAGAAATATAGTACACCATTATCTTTAAAATCAAAATGATAAAAAATCATCAAATATCATGTTTAAAATAATTAATTCAAACTAGAGTATATTCCTACATAAAAAAAGGTTACTGACATATTATTAATGCATTTACAGAAGGAAGGATTTTTAAAATTATCATTGAACATGGGAATTCTAACTCTTTCTCTCAAATTAAGATGTATGTGTTTGTGGCCCCTATCGCATTATATCATTGGATACTACTTCCATGGGGGATAATAGTTCTATAACACTATCCATTGGTATGTGATAAACCTTTTACAGAAGAATGTATGTAGTGGGAGTTATGGATATGAAATTAACAAAACAAGTACATGTTCAAACAACTGTAATAGTTTTTGTATGGTTCTAGGAAAAATATTTGTCTTATGGGGGAAAGGATGAAGAGGAAGGGAATGTTTTATGTGCAAGAACGAAGATTCACAAGTTGCTACTTGTGGACATCATGGTTTTTTCAATGATTCATGTTTCCTAAACAGTGTTTTTTCGTCAATGTTTAGAATATTTGATAAGTAATAAATGCATTATGGTTAAAAATATTAGATATTTTTTAATATGGGTTAAAATATATAAAAGATGGAGGGACTATTGGGACAATTTTCTGTAAAGAATTGTTTTTTTTCTGAAAGCTCTTTGTGTGGATTATTTTTTATTTTTTTATCATTTTGACCAAATCATTTCACTTTGTATTGTTTTGATGATAATGTGATAGGATAAAAATTATTCATCATAATTAGAATATCAGATTCTAAAAGGATTAGAATGTCTATCTGTTTTAGTTCTTATTTATGAAGAGGTTCCTTGAGTGAAGTGTATTTCAGACCCACACTAAGTCCAAAAAGAACTTTTTTATTCTTAAAAAATTCTTTATTTGAGTCTAAATTGATTGTTTCCAAATATGATGATATTTTTTTATTTTTTATGTCTCAATATATCATATGTATTCTGAGAAAATTCTGATAAAATCCATTCGAAATAAAATGGAAGAATATTTGAATGATATCATAAATCTGAGGATTCTAGGTTGATCCTAATGATATCAAAGTAATGGATTCACCCTGATATAAGAAATCGTTTCATGAATAATAAAGGAAGATATGTATTATGATGTTCATGTACTGATTGGATTTTCTAATCCATCAGACATGGGGTGTCTCCGATCCATTGAAGGTAGAACGAGAATTATGTGTTGAAAAATACCAAGATGTGTATATTGATAGAACCAATATCTAATGAGAATAGATAATGATCAAAAAATTTAGTCAAGCATTTTCATTAGGTTTTTTGTTCTAAAACTAATTTATGTATGGTTGAAAAACAATATTTTTTCTATGTGGTTCAAGAGACATTGTAAATGAAGGATGAAAACTCATCATTCTATCATTGTTACAGATTTATCGAAAAATACATGAAACTGATCCATATGAAGGAGATAGAGACTGATACTTAAGCACATGATGACAATAATAACGCCATTGAATTGTATACTTCACCAAAACAACAGAATCACTTTAAAGAAAAAATGTATATGAGAATTGAATGATGTTTTTTGAGAAGTGGTTGTCAAAGGGGATATTGAGGTCGCTATTAATGTATTGTCTATAGCATGGTAAAAATATTAGAGGATGTGAATATGTTAATGGTAAAATAAGAGAATGATATGTCTAATTATGTTCAAAAAAAATTATTATGGAATGTTTCAATGTTATTTTTTGGTTTTTTAGTTGGAATGTAGCATTGTAATGAAAAGTCATAACTTCTTATAAAATTATCATGTAGCTCATGAAAATTAGAATGAGCTTGGTATCAGACTGAATAATGGTTATAATGTTTGAAGCGGGTTTAATTCATGAGAAGATTTAATAATTTTCCATAAAAATTAAGAATATTTTATGAACCGTGAAAGAGTCAAAAATGAAGTTGAAATGAATATAAAATGGGAGTTTTGATTAATTTTGTAGAGTGAGAAACCATTTTATATTTCCACCCATAAATATTTTGGCACACCTATTAATAGGAAGAAATACATTGTACATTTTACTAACAATGAATTATTATTAATTCTTTATGGAAGAGTGAAAATCATAAATTATTTGTTGTTAATAAGTTTCTGGATAGAACTTTTCTGAGGAGGATTACTAGATAGAAGGAATTTAAGAATGAATAGTGTCAAGAGTAACATGATCAGACCAATTACTCAAACTAAACTATCCATGGAATAAAGAAGTGGTATAGAATTATTTCTATAGTATTTATTATTATCTATTCTCAAGACTTTGTTAACAGATAGAGGAATCATTCGGGCACATCAGAATGAGTATTTGTATGGTGTTTAGATGTGAGTTTCCTACTAGCAGTTGGGTAAGAAAGTGATTTTTTTAAATGATATTATATTGGAAGTATATAAGGTAATATATTAACTCATTTTGATCCAATTTGTGAAGGATTTATAACTATCTAAACAAACTTACATTATATATTTTGTGCAGGAATAATCACATTCAATGTTGTATTGATAGTAATGTTACACAAATGTAACGTTATATCTTATTTTTTTGTACCCACACAAATGGTTTGTTTTTTATTATGTGGTGTGGTATTATACATTTTCCAAACCATTCCATGTATCTAGATAATATTATTTAGTACTGAACCCTTTTAATGTTTGTATGGATGTGTAAATGTTTTCTTTTCAGAAAAATGATAGGTCTTTAATGGAATTAAATGGTTGTTTCTGAAGAAACACAACATAAAAGAAAATTCTATCAATGATTTACCCCCTCCCCATGAAATTGATACATTAATCCTCATTGGACATTAAAACATTAGTAGCTAGTAATTGAGTCATGTCAATAACATTGTATCCACAATCATCAATAAAGGTACCATTAAATTTCGTTGAATCAAACCATTAAAATTTCGTCATAGTGACTCAACCATGAGAGTATTAATCTAATAATAATATATTCTTAAAATCCCCCAAATAAAACATTTTGTATATTGTGGTCTACTATTTGATGCACAATAATAATAGTTCATTTTAGTAGTTAGAAAAAGTCTCCCATTATGTGTTCTCATTTTCACTACTCAATATGTTTTTAAAATTTTATATCAAATTATTATTATTGATTTTCATTCACAATAAAAATAATCGGGGATAAAATCTAATGCTCAAAATTCATCAGAGTTAGAGTCAACATGTATACTCAAAACCTGAATGTTATATGAACCATACAATTAAATGAATATATATGTTTTTAGATAATTAAATTAATGGTCATGACATTCATTTCAACCATATAAGAAACTCTTTTCTATGAAAATCCCCTTTCTATCTCAAAGCCATAGGTTGATGAAATCTACATATAATTTATTTATTTTACCTACATAAAATATTAAAAGTATTGTAAGGTATGTGTGAAATTACATAGTATAATATAACATATAAATATTAAAATTACATACTTGATATAGTAATTGAATAGACCAAAGTTAAATAAGAGTGTGTGATGTGTTATATCTCTCTCTTCAATGATCAATGTTTCCAATGTACATGAACTGGTAATTCCTAATATTTTGGTGAAGATATGGACATTAAAGATAAATTTCACCATACTCCTCATATTAATGTTCCATTGGCTGGTTATGTCTTATGCTCATATCAGAATAATAAATTGAAAAATAATCATTCATTCTTGATCCATATAGCATATCACAGTGGAACCTTCAATATGATAATTTTCTAAGACATAATATTTCATTGTGAACATATTTATTTTAGTATGATATAGAAAAAATGAGAAATGGGTCACTTAAGAAGTGTTTAAGTTGAAATATGTACTCTTAGATACACCTTCCAAGTGAAAAATGATTGTGGAAAATAATTTAAAAGTCATAAACAATTAATGGCACTTTTGGATGTTTTTTTATAATGAAATTCATTGTAACTGTTAGAAAAATGTTATCTATCAAATGAGATTAGAAAATCACCATAATCCTTACATTTATGGATAGTAAAATCATGATTCATATTTGAAAAGAATTCATGATAAAATATTTGAAAATCATGAGTTTTTAGGGATTATATTTTTACCCACCTTATATTGAATAATTTAGATATGTTTCTAGAATATACATCATAAACATTAATATTCTCAAATACTTATAGAAAATGATTTTTCTCTAAAGGTTTCATCATGTAAGTAGAAAATGGAACCTTTCATTTGTTTTTACCTATTAATAAAGGATGTTGTTTTGGTTGAATACCACCATCCAATAACTATCGATTATATAATTAGTCATATTTAGTATTCCCATTAATATTTAGATGAATTGAAATCCAAAATTTACATATTGTTTTTTCAATGTGCATTACATAAAAAAAATTACTTAACAAATTGGGAGTAAAATAAGGAAACCAAAAATGATACTTCTATTTTTCCAATTGTATATGGATTTAGTGATAAAATTATTCTTCTTTTTAGATTTAATCTAAACATTCCCTAATGAAAAAAATGGAATCTTTCTATTTGTTTAAAAAATTATTTTCTTGAAATATGTTGTGGTAGATGTTTTATTTGCACAATATTATCATACATTTTGTGATTCTTCCAATATTGATAATACATTGGAATGAGTCACTGATACTCCATAAAACAGAAACTAAGATTATATTTATGTCTTGTAAATGTTTTATTTTTCATACAAATAGGAGATGATATTTTTTCCATTCACAATCCAACCAAATATCAACGAATAATAATGAGAATCAATTATATTCCACATAATGGAAGCACAAACATGAAATATATTTTTAATAATCATTAAATGTGAACACACCCACACTACAAAGATTCATTAACTATCTTATGAATGGTCGTAAGAAGCCATATATATCATTTCTAGGATCATAAAGACCGTATTTTATGATATCTAATAAAGATAATGGTTTCTTCAAACACATCCAAAAAGGATTATTATTAAAGTGATTAAAACATGCCACGTTTTGTGAGTAGTAATAATATAACCAAATGGATTAAATTAATCACATTATAGACACAACCTAACATTTGAATCCTCAGCGGAAAAATTGGGATGTGAGGTATCAGATGCCAACCATGCTAATCCATTTATAGGATGAACCAAATCATCATTATCATTAATTCTATTAACATCATGAAATCACATATTAGATGATATTTCTACCAAAATTAATAGATATTGATTCCATTTATTCAATAGAAAGTTCCACATGAATTTACGTGGATCAAGAGATGGTGGTACATGTGTATTTTCCTTATATTGAGATATAAAAAATTAAACATATTCATTAAGTTAGTATGTTTTATTGAAAAAATGAAATTCATTTTTTTAGAAAATCATGAAATTTGTTAGTTGAGAATCTGAGCTGCTTGATTACCATCATGGCCATGTAGTGATTAGATGTAAAATTTGCACCATCAGGAAGAAATTCCTTAAAATAGGCAAGAATATAGTTAATGGAGGGATTTGAAATTACATACATGTTTTTTCCAAGATATGAAAAAATAATAAATTCAAACATTTTCAATTTAGTACATTCATGATATTCATATGTTCTAGCCTCATCCATTAATTTTTCTACTCAATCAACATCAATGTCTTCATATTTTCATCGTGTTGATTGATATAATTTTCTTCTTGTACTAGAAAACTATCTCATGATAATTAAAAAATGTAAACAGATAAAATATGTAATTATTAAAACCACCTATTTATTTTTGTCTTGAATAGTATAACATTATGTCATCTCTATATTATGCTACCAAAAATAATAATTTTTTTGGAAATCATTCTTTCGTTATGTGGTCTCTAACATATTCCTCACTTAACCATGGTCTTACGTAATAATTATAACATAAAAAATATATAACCTCTACATGAAAATTTATTAAATGAAAAAGTAGAAAAAATATCCAAATTCATTTTAAACTCCATTGAAATATGATCAAAGTGATACGCCTAAATTATACCAATTCTATTACAGGAAAAAAAATGCTATATTCATATCAATAATGTAAACCATAATTACCAAATTAATTATTGCCAATACTAATATTTTTTTCATCAAATCATGCTAGTATCTAACAAAACAATGAAGGAGAGAAACATATTCCCTAAGAGATGCCATCAAATAACAAACAAAACAAATTAGAAGACACTAAATAAAAACCAATTATTACATAACCAATTAAATATATTTGTCATTGTGATATTTTTTCATCAAAACTTCCATGATTTGATTATGAAATTAATGAAATTAAATTAAATTTTCATTGTGATGGAAAACATTTACTCAAGAATAAGAAAAATTACCCCACATAAAAACCCCAAAATTATGGTTTAATAATATGATATAAATTCTACCATAATTGACATAAAAATAAATATTCATCCAATCTTAATATCATAGAATATAATATTATTAAAATAACAAAAATATAATGAAAATTAATTATATTATATGAGAAAATAATGTTTTATGAAATATAAAATTGGAAAGTATATATGGAATTAAGACACCATTAATTCAATCAAATTATGAAAGGGGAAATTGGGAAGAGTTAGATCACCATGATTCTATCTCAACTAGGTTCGACATATCTGAATTCCAATCCCTTCATTCAAAACCAATTCATTTCTATATATGATACCATATTAGGGGATCAATACCAGAAACATAACCCCTTTCATATGCATAATAATAGTGAAATAAACATGAAAATATAAACTATATAGACTATAATTACAGAATTATATCCAAATTCATTAAAAATTAAAAGTATAATGTAGAGGAAATTTTGTAACACTAATTTTGATCCAAATTGAAAACAACTCATGATTAAAGTGGCCATTAGAGAATATTTCTATCTATCCAATTAATGAAAAAGTTATTTCAAACGATAAACCCAAGAAATACTCATAGATATACAAGAAAAGTGCATGTATTGGAAAAAATAACAACTACAGTATACTAGTTGAAATATGTGAATTTCATTTCCAGAGAGGTCATCTCATTTTAAATCAATATTGTGGATAACATTTATTTCTAAAAGGATATTATTTATGTTTGAAATTATTCATATTATTCGATCATATGGAAAATAGATTTTACTTTAAGTTAGATTTAAATTGTTGAAGTACTTAATTTGGGATCAATCCATTAAATCTAAATAATTAATCAATTCCATTACAAATTATGAAACCTATATATTACATCATCAATGCTGAAACACCATAATTGAGGAAATGAGTTTTCTTATGGTTCTTAATTCATTTAATGAATAGTTAATAATGGATAACTACCTGATCCATGATGAATTAACTAAGTAATCATTCTTAACAAAGAACAGTTTTATACTCAATAATAATCAAAATAGGTGAATTTAAGGTTTATACCTCTAATGTTTTCTTCAAGAACTAAATTCCTATTTAAATCATTTTCAATGGATTCCATATTTCATATAATGAAAATAAACAGACATGATTTTTATTCTAACTTATATATTTATTTCATGACATTTACCAAATAATTATATAAATATTTGAATAGAATAATGGTTTAAAAATTCACAAACCTTTGACATAAAATATTTAATTATTTGAATTAAAATTTTATCATTCATTCATTCCTATATCATAAAAATTAGTTCTAAAAACATTCTTAACAAGTATTATAAATGAAATATTTAATTCATGAAGAAATAACCTTCATAGAAAAGGAAATTATCTATATTTACATATAATAGTATAATAAGGTACATAATCATACAATTAGATTATTTTTGGTTAAAAACTAAATAAATAGTTTCACCATGGGTCATGATATAAAAAATAGAATTTAAATAAATAAATCCTATATATAAATGATAATAAAAAATCAATAACCACTAGATTTAACTTACAAATTATTCCCAATAGTAAAAATAACAAAATTCATAAAACATTACAAAAAAAATCATAAATTTAATTTAAATTCATAATAATCACAAAGATAGTTATAAAAATCAAAAATTGTAATTAAAATAACACATATAGTAATTTAATTGACTAAATTGGATCTCTATTATACTATAAATTTAGAAACACATTGATTGAAGTGATTCCAACATGGTCCAATAGAATCACATGCATAGATGAAAATAAAAAAAAATTCATCATAAGGGATAAAGGATTCAGATGTCACTAATTTGATATTGAAAAAGATCAGAATACAAAAATCCTTGAATTGGAAGAAAATTATATAAAATTTAACATTTTATATCTAATGTGATGTGAGAAAAAAGAATTTGAAGGAATAAAATATTACCTCTCAAATATCGCAACAAAAAAAATGAAATAAATGGAGGATGAAGAGCCGGATGAAGATAGTGTCTCCTTAAGAGGGGAGGGTGGCGGCCTTGATTCATAGGATATGATGGGAAATTTAGGATCATTGATGAGGATGATAGGGGACCCTGATATGATGATGAGGTATATCCATAGTTTAAAGAAAACCATTGGTATATCTTATGATGTTCCAATGATTTTTGAAAATTGTATGTATATATTTTTTAATAAAGTATATACCCATGGGATCACTAATTCATAAGTGTAGATATTTAGGGATAACACAATTTTCTGTTGTAGTATTATTTCATTGATTAAAATGAAATTACAAAACTATGATCAGGTAAAGGAATCATAAATACCCTTTATATATGTTGTCTTGGTATGAGGCCAAGATAGTATGTTTAAGATGTCTGGAATTATAAATTCCCATCACTGTATCGTCATTTATCATTATCTTTTAATTTATATGGTATAATTTTTGACATGGATTTAGTTATTCCCTCAATTTAATTATTACTTCCTAACTACTTTTATCCATTAAAACCATAATATTTATCATTCCATGATCACTTATTGATATCCGGGAATCTGTTCACTATTAAAATAGAACTAGATTTATTTATGATCTTAGTTATATTTTATATGTAATAACTTAGTTTATTTATTAATTACATAATTCAAAAATTGACTGATTATTAATACCCTCGAATCTACCATTTGTTATGTTTTTCATAGGTTTATTTATACTCCCATTTTAAATAGTTATAGAGATGTCGGTTTATTTATTCATGCAATAATAAATCCCACTCTATGTTAATCCTTAATGATAATATGAGCTCACATTTTATATTTTTCCCTTTTCTCTAGGAAAAATATATATGTACTACATATGAAAAATGGATTATAAAGGGAATAAAAATTCTTTTCAAGTTTTAACTTGATTTAATTTTAGTTTCAACATAATGTAAAACCCAATTATGCATCTTTTCTCCTAAGGCTATTAAACTATTGGATCCTTCGTATTTTTAATCTATGTACCATTTTAATATAAACCCCCCAGATCTATGGTACGACTGTTTGTGTTATTATATTTGGTATCAATGGATAGTTAACTAGAAATCATAAGAACTATATTTTGATTAACATGGTTATAATATAATTTTAAATGATAATTTATATACTATATTAGAACATATGAAATCATAATTTAAATAATATATTAATTGATATGTGATTTTATGGATTAATTGTATATTAAATTTTAAGATAATATATTTTAATGATTTTTGGAAATTTTATAATAATATTGGAATATTTATTTATGGAATTATGTTAAGATTATGAAAAAACAAAGACAAAATAAACCAATAATGATCAAAGAGTGATTTAGGATAACCTAAAATAATACTAGTCTAACGTTTTATGATCATTAGATATTCATAATATATATTATTCCAAATTTTTAAATATTTATTCTCTTAATATATTATTGATCAGTAATGATAAACTATATTGGTTTTGTCTGAAGACTAGAAAGAATAGGTAGATGATTGAATTATAATAAATTGTTAGGTATTTCATTTGATTTATTAAGTATATTTTTTCAAAATATATTAATATTATTCTACCAAGATTGATGGAAGTCTATCATAAAAACCCTTTCTCTCCATTAGAGAAGATATAATTTCAAGGATTATCATTATGTTATTCATAGATAACAAAAAAATATTTTATGATATAAAAGAAATCTTTAAGAAACTATATGATGAATCAAAATACCTCTTTCATATCATAATTTATTCAAGTATCATGAATTTTATATTGGAGAATCTTGCGCTCTAAAATTTTCCACCCTGATAAGAAAGGGATGTTCTATCAGGGTCTCTTAAAATTGTGATCTTTATATCAAACACATGAATAACTTACTGATTATCTAAATAATACAGATGGGGGGGACCTATTATCATCCAATATGTACATAATAATATATTTAAATATTTTGGGAAATATAGAAATATATTTAGGAAAACGCTATTTTGAAATCATTTATAATGAATCACTAATACTATTTTATTAATATCATGTTCAGAAAGATGTTTTAAAATATTCTATCATAAAAAAAATTCAATGATTTATTTATTAATTCGTTAATTTAATCCAAGAAAAAAGCTTTAAATTTGGATAACATATGTATATTGTTTTGAATATAGCTGGATGTATCATAATGACCCATGTACCCTTTCACCATGAGAGAAATGACAATAAAGAAAAAATGAAGACCAAATTTATGTTATAAGTTATTTCCTATATATGATAAAATATAATTTTATTTCCAAGTGAATGTAATAAATTTATATTTTATATTGTTTATTAACCACACCAATGTATCATGGCTATTGATATTTAGAGTCATATCATGTATAATCAAAATAATAATAATAATAATTTTTTGGAGGAAATTTTCCCTATGAGGGGATGAATGTAACATCCATAAATTTTTAATGAAATTTTTTTATGAAGAGTATTTTCGAAATTTAAATACGAATGAAAATTGTTTTTTACTTCAATTAACCAATTATTTATCCAAATATTATCCCTTTTGTTATTCAATTAAAATTTTATTCAGGGAAAATATAATCATTTTAATAAAAATGTTTTGAAGAAAATAACATCTCATTAGATGAGAAATAACTCTATGAATTGGGCATGGAAATGGGGATAAAATCCAAGAACAATTATTGATAAATTTGAATCACACACCATCTTCCTAAGTTAACTACCTCATTTTTTTATATAATTTATATATATATATATATATCATTTTATTATATAAATGATTTTTTTAAATATTTATTTTTTTGTTATAACTAAATTCCCATAAATAATATTTTTATTCTAATATCATATCGGTAATTAGGTTATTGTAATTTAATATTTAAAAAATATATGATGCATATACTATCATAAAATATTACATAAAATCATTAGCGGTATTTTTGTATGACATTTTTTATGAAACATGATAAAATAAATTGATAATTTTAAATAATATGATAATATAAATTTTTACACCGTATTATTTTTTTATATTATTCTATGTATATTTATTACTTTCCTTATCAATGGTAGTGTAACTGATTTCAAAGATTAATAGTGAATTATATCATCAATTGAGAAAAATTCCGTTATTGAATGATCATAACAAAAACAATTCTCCCTTTTATAACTAGTATGCATAATAAATGGATATTACATTTCATAAGAACTTCACATGTTAAAAATAAATATATAATAATATAAAAAGGAATTGTAAAATAATTCACATATAGAACAAAATTTCATTCACTATAACAATGTCCATTTGAAGGAAGTCATCTATACAGATCAACACTACAACATAGATTGTAAATAAAAACGTAAGCATTAGGAAAATGATATAAATTATAATTAAATATATTTAATTGTTGTAGTAAATGATTATGTGTGATAATTAAGGTTTATTTATTAAAAAATATGGTTGTTTGGTTACATAAAATCTAACTAAAATGAAATGATTTTTTCTGTAATAACATTGATAATTATTATTGTCAGTTCCACAGATGCAATTAAGTGATTGTCGTGAAATTTTTTTATATAACTAAAATTATATTACTGAAAAAATTAAAATATATTTTTTAAATGAAATATTTTATGATACGTGTAGATGTTCTTAACAGAATTTATTTTTATGTGCCCATACTTAAATAATATTATATTTATTGTATAATTTAACGAAGTCCTATGTAAAATATGTAATTTAATTAAAATTAAATATACTATATAAACATTCAATATTAGATAAATAATGATTAATATTTTTGGTTATATCACATAAAAATTAACATAGAGTGACATTTTTTGGGAATCTCCTAACAAAGATTTATTTTTATTGAAAAAGTGAAAACTGTCTCTTTAAAAGGTAATATGAAAATTATGACCAAACTATAATGTTAGTATTATTATAAATTTATCTAAAATTTTTTAATTTGAAAATTTAAAATATTAATTAATAGATTGATTGAAAAAAAATTATTTTATATCTAAATTTTATACTTTACATTTTTTACTCAAATATTGTATGTTTTAAATAAACTATTTTAGTGTTTGTGTGAATCCCTTAAATCCACCCCTCTTCATGTATTAATACCCCCGTTATCTCACCCCACCCCACATCCAAGCCTTTGATAATGTTTTATCTCTTCATTAACCTATCAAGAGTCTCATCGATGTGCTTATATGATTCTATAGAGACTCTCCATAGATATGAGAAGTCCCCCCCCCCAAATGTAAGGGTCGTCCATCCTCTAAATTCGTTTTCATGTTCATTAAAATATTTATATAATATTTAAAAATTTATATTAAATATACAATTTTATGATTGAATCCATGGTATTATTATACATCTGATATTTTCTAAATTAATAATTATTTATCCCCTCTTATTATATCCTTTTCATAAGTCATTATTATACCAAATCAATGTTTCACCACCCCTCCTCTTTCATTAAATTTGTGATCCTCACATGTTTTTTTCATTTAAATGGAATGTATTATTATACATCATTATTATATTTTTCATAAAATCTAATTAAAGAGATATCACCATACACATTATTATATTACCTTTAGAGGATGTCGTAATGTGAATGGTTTCCCATTAAAATAACACCATCTGAAATTTTTTAAATAATTATTTGTGTGGGTTTCCAAAAATTGAAATCCATGTCTGGATATAAAAAAATGTAAGAGAGAATGTAAAAACTATAACTAGGGGTAATATCAACAAAAAAGATGCATTAGGATTTGAATGAATTATCACATGTTCCACGAAAATGGTCTTTGTTGTACACCTAGTTTTACACTCATAGGGGATATGATTTAGATTATTTATATGAACATTAAGAACCATTATAAAGGATTTATATATCAATTCATTGGAATCATACATTTAAAAATTCATAGATCATTATTTATTCTTTCTTGGGTGAAAATAATTCCATACAGTATTATTCTTTCTAATATACAGAAAATATTATAACATATGCCTCCTTAAGAATTTTTGCTATGTATTTATTCCTTGAAAATTATGCCATGTAATATTTTATTATATGAAGGAACTAATTGGACAATTTTGTGATAGGTGGGGCCAAAAATTATATAGCCCCTTAGTGAACTATTAGGTCTCATGATACATATACGACAAAGTAATGGAATTGTCCTTACCTTTTATTTAGGATTTCATGGAACAAGGCCCTTATGGAACTATAATAGTGTAATGGGAGAATCCTTACCATTTATTAATGATTTATTAGCACATAGAAATTAAAGTATGCTTAATATGACTATCATCATGCTTTTTTATCACCCAATCATCATCTAATTTTGTCTATGAATTTATTCTTTTCCATTGTATCCAAGGATTTAGTTATTCTATCGATTTAATTCTTATAGAAAAACTCATTTTATTTATTTATACCATAATGTTTCAGTATTCCATGTATAATTATTTATATTCGGGAATTTATTCATTATTTTGTTTTATATGTAATTATTTATGATCTTAGTTTTATTTGATATAAAATAACTCAGATTATTTTTTTATGCCTTTATTGGAAACATTGTCAGTTACTAAAATATGGACATTTATTCACTGTTTGGCGGTCTACGGGTTTATTTGTTATCTTAATTTCAATTGTTTTAGCATATGTCCCCTTATTTATTCTTTCCACAAAACCATCATTGTATGTTATTCATTTACTAAGCATCTTATATCACCCTTAATATTGTTTTTCCTTTTGACTAAGATTCCACAAAGTGAAATATGTGTGAAAATTATATTACAAGGAGAATAATTATGTTTTTAGGATTTCATATGATGTAATTTTATTTTCATGGTAATGTAAATTCTGTTATATATTTATTTTCTTATGGATATTAAAATTTTGGATCCTCTGTATTTTTTATCTATATACTATTATAATATAAAACCTTCTAAATCGAATGTATTACTATTCGGATTTATATACAAAAAATCAAACAAAGGTTTCTAATTTCAAATTAAGATTTTCAAATATATTATTATTTATATTAAATACATATTTTTTAAATAAAAAAAATTCATAATTTTTTAATCAATGCATACAAACTAAAAATGTTATAAAACATATAGATTTTGTAAAAATGGTAATTTGTTTTATTTACTTAAAAATCTAGATTTTCAAAAAAAAAATCCATGAACAGTTATACTAATATAATTTTTATATGTTGAATCCAAAAAAAAAATAAAAAAACATTAAAATTTATAATTTTAGTAATTTAGATAATAATTAAAAACATAAAATATAATGATAACCTATTTTTATAGGAATATTGATTTTAAATGTAATTATTATTCATTATCTTATTTTCTATAAGTTTTAATATATCAATGACATTAATAATATACATTATAAAAATTTTCTCTAATATATTATGTTTCATAATTTAAAAAAATCAAACTGTATAAAAAGGATTTTTTTGTAAAATACACTTAAATAATAAAAACCATTATTCTAATTACTTTACCAGTATTACCTTTTGGATGAAAATTTATTTATTATATGTTATATAATATCACGAAATTTTATTCAACTCCTTATATGAAAATATGAAAATCAAAAACACGTAATTTATTGAAAATATTACATTTATATTAAATAATATTAATCAAATATCAATAATATTTGATTTTATATTCGAAAAATTATATTTTACTAATCCATTGATATAAAAATAATTCTTTAAATTTAAAAATATATCATATTATACATTGAAAATATTAATAATAAATGCATAAAAATGTTTTATAAAATAATATTTTATTTAAATAATTAATTTTTTTGCTTTTTTATTATTTTTAAATTATATTATTTTATATTTGTTAATAAAAATTCACAACACCACTATACATATTTGATTAAAGTATATCAAATTCCATTTTTTTCAATTACTTTATTCATTATAATAAAATTTGTTTCTATTTGTGGCATTAGTAATAGTTTTCATTCATTCTACTATCACATCATAGAGTACACTCTTTATTCGTATTAAGAATAATGTATAATGATTTACGCATTCTGGATTTTCTTTTTTATTATTTGTTTTGTCAATATATTAATGATCCTCGAGTGTAACGATGATCTAATGTAATTTCTGGTTGTAAATATTTTATTCTATTTAATAGCTTCCTACTTTTAATTTATATTCTTTTATGAGATGTAGTCATCCATTCTATTTAGTTAGAAATGGTATATAATATATTATTTTTATAATAATTATTGAAATATAATAGACTGAATAAATAAACTATTTATGGTTTCATTTATAACTTATTTCACACACTTTATAGTTAAGCTAAATCCTCTTTGAAGGTATTGATAACACATATTTAATATTTATAGATATATATTATAAATAAATTATTTTTATTTATAAACCCTATGGTGTTACATTCTTAAAATAGGTTTCCCCATAAGGATGGTGTGCGACCCTTGTGAGATCTCTGTTGATTGTTTGAAAATAAGGAGCATCATGCTTTACCACATAAGATGTCCATATATAAGATGTAAATGGGTAGAATCATGCATGGTTTCTTTACATATCCATGAATGATATGTGAATTTTAAGGGACTTTTGTGGTCTCGTGATATGTATGTCCTTGATATATGAATAATATGGTCTTTCACTACTATATGAGACATTTTCCCACAATCATTATAAGGAGAGTCTACAGTTCATTAATGAAAAACAAATTCATTGAAATAAAATCAAAAAACATAAAATAATAGCATGGTCCAATAATTAATCACATGATCCACAAAAGAAAAACATTTTTTGTTACATAATTATATATCTCACAAAAGAAACATGCAGTGATTTTCCGATTTCCAAATTTCATTAAATGTAATGAAATTTAAAATGGTTATAACATTTGATCTTAATGTTTGTTTTCTTCCATAACTTGTTAAATTGGATCATAATAATGAAAATATTACGCTTAATATAGTATTCATCAATATAATGTGTTTTAAGAGACTAAAAATATATTATAATACCCTTAAAAATCATTTTTATATATTTTACTCACTTTAAAATATTATTTTTGGAAATTTTCAACATGCTCTAAAAAGGTGTTTATCACCATAACCCGAATAGAATATGAAATTTTTTTTATTAATACATCTCCATCATTGTGTGAGAATAATTACGATATATCTAAATCCATTTTTTCAATAAGGGGGAATGATTCTATTGAATCATGACACTTTTTATCCCAGTGATGATAAAATGAATTTTATGGGTAAGTTCGTGGAATAATTTTTTTGTGCTATTCGATATCAAGAACATGAAATGTGAACCTAATTGTTGAATTTTGATTCATGATCTAATGTGATCACTCCACATTATTCTTGAGAGAACATTTTTAAAATATTAACTACATAAAAATACATGAAGTGAAAAATTAATTTCTAACATGACATCCATAAAAAATAATAATTCCCTAAAATATAAAACATCTACTATATAGATATATATTATCTAAACATAATCATTGAATCTCACCATAAATTCGACCATTATATCTTTATTAAACTAATCCCAAAATAGTAAATCATATGAAAAGGGATATATTATGAAATTTTAAAGAACCAACAAGAATCACTAGGTTTGAGTTGGGGTGGGACATGAACTCATGCATCCCTACCCATATGTAAAAGGATTCTAACTAACGATGGGGGCTTAATTCACATAGTTTTAAGAATATTACCTCTGTATCAATAACCATTAAAATTAATTATAGTTAGAATATGATAATAAATAAATAATAGTAAAATAAATATATGGGAAGATAAAAACTAAGGATCATAACCTCAAATTTAAAAATATGGAACTACAAGTCATACGACTATGTAAAAAGGGTCCTCGTAAGAGATTAATAAACATATAAAATTTAAAAAAGTAATAAATTACATTAGAGGAATATAAATAATATCCTAGAGTATTCCATGTAATCTTGTTGAGTCTACAAAAAACTATACATACTCATTTTTCGGATATAGGGCCCTTTTAGTTAGATAGGTCCTTGATAAATGATCTGCATTTATATCAGGGTTCTTGTGAAGTGTGTGAGTAACTATTTATCCAATATTTTTATTGAGTTTTATTTTTTAATATGGATCAAATACATCAATTCTGATCGAATATATCAATATGTTATTATTAAATGGATGGGTATGAAGTTGGATGTTCCCATTATTATTGGGTACAGTTATGAGGTTCCTTGGAATGGTGTCCCATTATATAATGAAAATGATTTTTTGGAGACATATCATTGATTTAGAACTAGGAATATCATGTCATAGAATATTTAGAGGTAAAATTATATGAACATAAAAATTATTAAATTGGTTGAGGTACTACCATGTTATTTTTTACATGTTGAGTACTTAATTTGAAAATACTATTGAACGAAATTTTTTGAGGATCTCCATCAATATTCATACATGAATGAAGAATAAAAATATTTTTATAAATATATTGTGAAATATTGGAAATAGAAAATGTAGTCTAGGAGTGTGTATATTATATTTTTTATTCTATTTTTACGTTAAAAACTATTATATAATATTTTAGCCAAGAATTATGGCAAACCCAAAGAAGCTCAACCACCTGAACATATTATGAAATTTTAAGACACATAGTCAATAAAATATATGGGAGCCAATATTGAGATGCACAGTGAAGGCGGTAGGGGCCCGCGTTGGATGACACTTTCTATAATAGAGTAAGAATATTAGGTGGTGCTCGAGGATGAGATCCACTATGTTTTGTGGAACGATGAATAATTGGAGTTAATGGATATTACGTATTTCAACAGATGCCTAATATGGAGACCATGATTATAAAAAGTGTCTCTCGTAATAGTTTCTTATTTTGTATTTGGTATTAATTATCACTATTTATCACATTAAGAAGTTAATATTTTTTATTTAAAAGGAACTTGCAGTGTTTATATTCCACAAATGAATGATTATATACCATGTAAATATCATTTAAGTAATATTCTTGCATAAAAATTGATGGTAGCAAGAGTCTTTATGTCATGATTCATTATATAATCTTAGAATAAAATTATAAGACCACTATTAATAAACCTAGTATCTTTAATAGATATTCATTAAAAGTATTAGGTATTTAATATGTATTAATTCAGGAGGAACCGGGAGTTTATAATATAATTATTTAGAAATTTTTAAACAAAAATTAGTCGAAAAATGTATATGAAATGAACTGAATAGTTTTCCAAGTCTTATAAAGGGTATATGAATACTTTGAAATATTAATAATTATATAGAATGATTAATAAGGTGAATTTAGATGGGTAATTGTGAGTTTAAAATATTAACTATGTGATCATAAGAGTAAAAACAAACATTATAAGTGTCTTTAAATGTTCAAATTTATAACATAAACATAAAAGGATTTTATAAAATTCAAAAATAATGAGAGATATGCTGATACCTTTGTTGCTATTAAAATTTGAAATATCCTGATTCATTTTACAAATTCGATGAATTATTTATAGAAGAATTTATATTTCTTAAATCTTACATACTATGGATTTTAATCCTGTGTATTTTGTGAGAAATTAAGATAGAATATTTATTTTCAAAATACTGATATATCAAGAGGAAAGAAAGAAATTATTATTCATATATAATTATATGTAGTATTTGAAAAAAAAAATAAAGGCCTAAGATAATAAATATTTTTATGATATGACATGAGTTTTCTTTTTAATGTTTATAATTAACAAAATTGGAAGAATAATATTTATATAGTGAATGTAGTGAATAAATAGAGGGAAAAATATATCTGGCCGGACTATTTTTGTGCTTTATATTTTATATGTTTAGAGAATGGTAGATTCCACAAATATGTGTGTGCCAGTTTTTTTATAATTTCAATGAAAATATATATTCAAATGAAGTATATGAGTTAGTGATCTATAAATAATCCAATCCTCACTCACTGAATAAGAAATATAAAAAACGTTGACAGGGACCTCAACTTCTCTACTTTTCATTTTTTCCATTCAAAATAATATTATATGTTCACTATATAATTATTGTATTGTACATTATGAAAAAGGACATCAAATAAATTTTTTGTTTTATACATGATCTATTGAATTGATTTTTGTTATTTCGGTAGTATTGATGATCTCTACATATTCTGTTAGGAGACCAAATCATTTTTGTCAATAGAAAATGTGATCTAAATTATTGATCACATTTTATAAGGAGTAGAATAAATCATGTATTCAATAGTTATTATAAACAAATATATATATATATTTCATTTCATGTAGCTATTGTCAAGATCTATACATAAAAAATTACATATTCATGAATTTCTAGATAATAATTCACACTAATTAAGTCCAAATATATCATTTACATGAAGGGTTGTAAATAATTATATCATCATAATTACATAAAAAACCCCACAAATTATAATGTGGACAATTCCAATCAATCCAATTTTTAGAGAATATTAAACATTTAAAATGAAACATTTTTTTTAAAAAACATAACCACATTAAAATTTTTATCTTCTATATTCTTAATCATTCTTAAACATTGTGAAAAACATTCGAAAATAAGCGGTGAACATAAATATCATAGTAAGTGATATAAAGGAAATAAATTAATTATTCTAAAGAAAAAAAAGTAAAATCCAGAAAAGAGTTTCCATTGCAACATTTCAATTTATTTATATATTATAAATAATTTCCATTTTATAAAAAAAAATTTGAAAAAAAAGAAAAAATCCATAATAAGAAAATTCAAGAACATGTAGGATTTTTAGAGCATTGTCTTCATAACCAATGTTAACATATGTCATAAATAATTATTGAATAGATAAGTCCATCATATAAAAAATCCTAGATAAAATAATCTTTATTTTTATTGAATAAATGAAACATTACCAAATAAATTATAGAGTTAAATTGAGCTCATCCATCATATGATCTATATCGATTACGCCCATCATATAAGTTGTATTGGGAACATCTATGACAGAATAAAAAAAATCATAGATATTCTTATATAATTATCATGTAATATAACATGATTAAAATGTTATTAATCATTCAATTTTTCATCATTAAACCCTTAAAAACTCATTTTATCCCACAAGCAGGGCACATTCCATTTTCACATAAAAATGAAGAGAAATATATCCATTTTTTAAATATAACTGTTCAGAATAAAAAATTCAATTTAGAATCTGAATAGGATATTCATTAAAAATTCTTGATTAGTTTTAGAGGATTATTGGAAATAAATAAGGATAATAATATTTTGAAAAATATTTCAGGTCGTATTTTTTTAAATAGAACATTTCTTTATTTTTATTTGTAAAGAAAGTCAAAACATTCTATATAAAATATAGAATATGATGTATTTTGAAAACATTATATAGGAATTGAATATATAAAAAAATATAATTTATAATTTATTTCTAAAAACAATATTACCTCAATGAAATAAATTTAATAAAATGGTCATGGAGTAATATTATTAGAAAAATCAATCATTAAAACATTTAAAAAATGTTTAAAGGTAACATGTAATTTTTCATGAGTACATATGATATTGAAAATCATTATCTACCTAAATTATAATATTTCTTAAATAATTTAACTTATTAATAACAATTTCCCTTATTATTATTAATTTAATGTTATTTAACATTGTGTAATATTCTATTATTTAACAAATTTTGCTCGAGTCAAATGTTTTAATTATATCCAGCTCATTTGTCAAAATTGAATTTGGTAGGTTCGATATGGTCAATAGATTCCTGATTATATAATTTAAATAATTTTGATTAAAAACATAATATCAAATTATATGTTTCATTACACATATATAAAACATCATTTTGAAGAGATAATGAAATTTAAAATATATTGGTTCGTGAGGCCGTAGTCTGCACGTACTCATGAGTGGCATATAATTTTTTTTTGTCTGGTAAATAAATAATTAGAAATTTTTTCCATTAAATAATAAAATTTAAATAATATATATCATAATAATTTTTTATCCACTATTAGGCTTACCCATAAGATTTGGTAATGAAAAATGAAATAAATCATCTTTGTGAGGCAATATTTTAGTTGTACACTAAAAATATGTTTCATTTTCGATTAAATCAATAAGTAGATGAAAATGGAGATAAGATTAACAAAATGAAATTTAATGATATGTTATATTTTAATTTTATTTTATATAACTAGGTATGATTGGTTTGAATGAGGTAAAATAATAAATTGAAAACACTAGGTTAAGAACTAAATCTCTTCTTCGGAAAACCTCCTTAGGTTTATAACTATTTCTATAGTAAAATAATACTATGATCAAATAAAGACAAATATAAAATGTTAAATATGTCATAAATATATTTGGTAAGGTCACAGATGAGATAATAATCTCTTTAATTCGGTAGAAGAGAGGAACGTGGTGTCCTCTTATAAGTGATGGAGAGGAAACACTTGGAATTTTTAAAATAACTAAAACAAATTAATGTGGTTCTAAATTAAAATTTTGACAAAATGAATCATATTTCAAATGGAGTTGATATGGGTTGAAATTATTACCATAAACTATTATTTATAAAAAAAAATCATTTTAACCCTTATAATTTAAGATCTAACCCCTTTTAACATTTCAAATCTTACTATGGTATGTTCATTTTTACCACAGTTACTATTCATAATGAAAAAAATGAATTTTTCCTCACTTAAATTTTTTTAATTTTTTATTACTTATATGGATTCTATTATATAACATTCAAATCCTCTTATTTGTGAAAATTAATTTTAAAATAAACGTACAAAACATGATGGAATACAATTTTCCAAAAATGCATTTTTAAGTATAAATATTTTTATAACAAAATCATGTGGGATGATAATTAAAATTACAAATATTTGATTATTTTTAATAAATAATTTCTAATTAAATTTTAAAATCAATATAGAATACAATATTTTATTTTAAAAACATGAAATAAAATATAGTTTTCTTAAAAAAATTTATTTTCTAATACTGAGCCCAAAATATTCATATTCATAAAATTATAAAATATTTACTCTAAGATAATTTTTATTTTATTCTAACCAAATTAAATATCATTTTGAAAAAATAATATTATCAAATTTGATTATTTAACTTTAAATAAAACAATACCCTACATGTAAAAAATATTAGTAAGAATATAACTATTTTTTTAACTAACATTCTTCTAATTATTCTTGTAATGAAAACGAATCAATAAAATATTATTCATTAATATTTTAATTGAATATAATTTTAATACTATTAACATTCTATATGTTTTGATATTCTTTCTATCTTCTTTAAATTATGTCCTTGAAATTTTATTCATTATATAAAAAAGTGAAGGTTATTTTTTCTTCGCAGAATTTTTTGATTCCCTTTTTACATCTTTAACGGAATTGTTTCTCTATTAAACATTGACAAGATGAATCAACATATCCTAAATTCTTTATCACTATGAAGAATAATATGAACTGGTTACAACTTATATGATATATTCTTTTCCAACTATACAACCTTAGGGATCAAAACATAACATTTATCAGGCACATATTTCTAGAATAATGAAACATGATAGACATTGTGTGCTTGGGATAAACATGTAGGAAAGACCATTCATTAAGAAACTTTTCCAACCTTCCCATGAATTTCATATGGTCAAATGAATCTTTATAGATACCAATAAATTTTATACATATATATATATATATATAATATTAATATATGAATAGTCAATACATAACAATACGATCCATACTAAAAGTATATAGGTTTAGTGTCCTCATAAGAATGGATACATTAAAAATTATTTCATAATAGATTTTTTTTATTCTTCTATGGATTTATTTATAAGTATCACCGCTATTTGAAATATTATTTAGTTAACCATTCTTCATAATCTGGTGAAAGGAAACATAAGAAAGGTTAAACTCAATTGCTCACTATGGGTAAAAAAGGTAGATAAAAATGGCAACTTAATCATAACATGATAATAAGGGTATGGGAACAAGAGAATAATATTTGAAAACCATAAAATCTATATCAGAGATCATAATCTTGATTCATGTAATAAATAAAGGCATTTCATAAAACATGAATCATAAATGAATAAATGAACATGATCCTTAAGTGAATAAAATGGTATAAGATAGAAGTTTTTGGCATTAAAAAATGAATGTAATGTCATTTCCTTAAAAAATGGTCACTACCAGGACTATCATAGTGGATTGGGTACAATCCCTATTCAAACAAATTCATATTAAATGTTCACTCCAATGTTTATCATATTAGTATGAATCCCTCGTTGAATATAAATCACCCCCCATTTCATTACTTATTATCTCATGAGACATATATTTTCTCCCAACTCTTTTGATGGACAAATAATTTAGGATAATGTCATTAAATTATAGTTATACAATCATATGTTTTCTAAAATATCATATATAATTCATTATATATCATATCTCTTGGAATGTCAAAGAGTTTCATAATCTTTTAAAATATTCATTATAAAATTAGCTATGGAAATAATTTTTTTCTAAAAATATCATCATATAAACAATAAACCATCTAGGAAAATAATATGTAAAGAATCCTTTGATTATATCCCAACTAATGAATAAGTAATATTTATGGATGTTATAATTAATAAAAATTTATTTAATGGTTCTCTATAAAATTTCTTTAAGAAAATAGCTTTTTCAATTATAAATCATATTAAAAATATTAAAATTTTCCAAATATTAATGAAAAAAATTATTTAAAAACACACTAGTATAATTGTAATGTAATATTTAATGAATAGAGTGGTATTAGAGATATAAATTTTTTAAATTCAAGTGCATTAAAACAATGAATCCATTAATGATTTCAGAAAATTTTTGAAAGATTCTCATTCAATGAATGATGAGAAAATTTATTTGAATCCGTTTTGTAAATATAAAAACATGAATAAAAAATCATTTCAAAAATAATATTGTAATAGTTAATATATTATTTGAAAATATTTAATGAAAATTTAGACATGTAAGAAATAGGATTTTCTACAGAAATGATAAATCATGTTTTTTACTCCTAAAACATTCATTTTGTTTATTGAGTAATTAAAAAGATGAAAAATAAAATAAAACTATTAATTTATAGAAAAAATTATAATAGGATTAATGGTATTTCAGTGGTCTATTTTAGGAGATTTCAGTATATGAAACATAATAATGATCAATCCTGAATAACTATGAGATTTTACCATAAATCACTTATCTCGAGTTTCACAAGCATCGAAATCACTCTCGTGTCATTTATAAAAAATCTAAATTTATTATAATTATACAAAATTATAACATTAATATAAATAATATCATATATGATATATTTATAATAGTTAAAAACCAATATATTAATGGTTTATTATTAAATTTTTTGTTTTCGGGTGTCAAATGTTTCATTTTATTTATAATTTTGATTCCAGAGTCCCTATCGTTTTACATTGATCATTTTTATATATTATTTTTATTTTTAATCATGATATAAATATCATATATAATATTATTATTTATATTTATATTCATTAACTAAATGTAGGAATAAAAAAATGAATTTCATCTATCATGGAGACTGTAGGGCTTACATACGCTAGACGTCTCTTCCATTTTTAGAAAATGCAATGACTGAAAGATAAATAATAATTTATCATTAAAGAATCATTATTATTTCATATATATTATATCTATTCAATAAATATATCATTATTATCATATATGAAAAATATGAAATAAAAAATTAAGTGAAACACTTCATAGAGGTAGTAATCCATAGGTATGTAAGAGTGACATTATCATTTTTCAACAAATTGGAAGGTAACAAGGTAGATATCATATTATAATTAGAGAATTATAATTATTTGTAAAAAATAATATATATTCTTTAAACTTATCATAATAACATTCCATGATATATGTTGATGGAATATGAAATGTATCGCTACATGGAGGTGGTAGTATGCACATATGAAAGAATTATACATTCATACCTCATTTGATTGAAATGTTGGTGTATAATGGTTGTTAAATAAAAATAATATTAATTAATTAATTAATTAATTATATTTATGAAATCTAATTTATTGTTTTATTATAAATAAAATATACTTAAATGATGTATGAGAAGAATTAAATTGATATATTTTTGGTAGAATGATTAACTCTTCTTAAGTTATCCAACATTATATTGAATCCTAAGGACAATTTGAATTGTCTTTTTTGAAAACAACATCCAATTAATTTTTAAGTGCTTTTATAGGATAATTTAGTTGTATTTTGTTCAATCTATACATCTCAGTGTGGTGTTAATTAAAGAGGGAACCTTCATAGTTTTATAAGGGAGGGAAACAACACAATTGGACTTATTTTACAATATTCAATACAATTATAGTATTTATCATGAATAATTATTAAAAATATAAATTAATTAAAATATAAATATGATATGAAAATAATTATATTAGAACATATATTTATATATGATTTGGTTTTATTTTAAAACATATCCTTTGGTTACACCACATAATAACATATCATCATTGTCATTTTTACATTATTCACATATTTGGACTTAAAAGACTTCAACATAGTAATATAATTAGAATTCAAACCATTAAATTTTTTTAATCTATAAAAATCGTTACGAACTATAAATCACCAAAAAATGTTACTTCTAATTTTTTTTAAATCATTTATATGATTTTATACTACATGTATAGGCATTATATTGGAAATATGTGAGAATTTAAGGTAGAAATTTTATCAAAAAAACATTAAATAAAGTATAATGTTAAAAAATTAATTTCTATTTTATATAAACCAATTAATTTAATTTTTCATCTTTTTGTCTTTAGAAAAATAATTTAAATATATTAAACTCAATAAAGAGACATTTTGTAATTATCATTAATTAAAATACAATAAATGTCATTATAAATGGAAAATGGAACCCAAAGTTCATATATAAGAATTTCATGTGGATATGGTCTAATTTACCTAACCCATTAAAAATACGGAATTTTTGGGGTTTATTTTGTTGTCTTATTTCATAGTTTTGACCGTGATTTAATTTTTATCCTTGCCGAGGTGAGAAATATTTATCACATTTACTTATTAATAATCACCAAAAATAGAATGAACCCATTTAATAAAATATAAAAAAATTGATAAAAAAATAGAATCCATTTTATAAGTATTAATTAATAGTTGTGGAATAATTTTATTTAAAATTAAATCCATGATACGTGAGGAAAATTTTGTTTTATAGGAATATGGTTTGCATAAGAATAAAACATTTTAAAAAATTATAGAAAATCTAATTAATTACAACGAAAATAATTGTATTATTAACAAATTAAATGAAATTATTTTAATTTTAAAATCAATTTTAATATAATATTTATCATCTAAAAAGCATTAGAAATAGCTAGTTTTCAATAAAAATCAGTATTTTCACTATTTTTTGAAAAATATATCATTTCAAAAAAATATCCAAATTGTACTCTAAGATAATTATAAAATCATGATCTAAAAATTTATTTCATTTTTTCAAAACAAAATATATAAAATTTTCATAAATAAAATATATTATTTACTCAAAACAAGTAGTAAAATCCAAATTTTTAGAAAACACATTTTTAGCGTAAAATGAATTAACTGAAAATAAACTTTTTATTTTCTAAGAAAAAATTATTAAATTATTACTGGGTTGAAATAATATACATATATTTAATAATTTTGATACTCATATTAATACCCATCAATTTAATGGCTATTTCATATGTAAATAATAAGACATCAATTCTCTTATACAATGTTGTGGTTTGTTAACAAACTTATTGAGATTTATTTTATTTTAAAATAAATATTATGTTCATTAAAATTCACCATAAATATATTTCACGTTATCATTTTAATCTCTTTCAATAAAAGTTCAATATTTTAAGACTCATTTATTAAAAAAAACACCTTGTACATAGGTATAATAAAAATTCCATTGAAAATTGGGAGTGGGAAACCTAAATGTCACCAAGAATATCACATAATCAAAGTCTCAAATAAGGATAAATTTTTTTGGAAGTAATATCATATAAAAAAATAATAAACCATACATTCAATGAAAAATATATATTTTTAGGGAACTTGGTAATGAGAAATTTATTCCACAAAAAAACCATAAATCATTGAGGGGTAAAAATACCATCAATTTATCAGAAATGAAAGAAAATGAATAAATTAATGAATTTAAGATACTTCTTATAAATTTTATTGATTAATTAGTTTTCATTATAGATAACACAATAAAATGTACTCAGATTATTTCAACAACATAATCTCAATTTCATCCTTTTGTTGTTGTTTTAAGAATTTCAACTTCATCTCTTCTTCCATTAATTGAATATTCATGATTTATTTTTCATACCTATTTTATTGAAATTAAATATTAATAAATATTTAGATCAATAAAAGAATGAAAATTCATTCCTTCTTTTTTCAATATATTTTACAAATCCAAAATTATTAGAACAAGTAAAATAATAGGGATAAAAAATATTAAACTATTATCTATAACCTAAATAATAACACCAAAATATTATCTAAATCCATTGCATAAGTAGTTAGCCTTAAAAATACTTAGAAATATGCTTCTTAAAAAAACTAAAAATCTGAAATTTTTTCTCAAATATTCTTTATAAATAAATTTATAATTTATCTATATGAAACACTATTCAATCATAATGGCATATATATAAAAACATTATATTCCTTATCATATAATAATAAAATTATGTCAATAATTATGATAAATCACATTAATCTATCAAATTCAAAAAAAAATCTTGTATTCTTACTAAATATAAATCACCCATTGTTCATAAAATTATTATTGACATTATTATTTAATATTCACAACATTCTGTATATAAAATCAATCACTTAGTTACAAAGTCTTTTTTCCATCCCATTGTTATCTATATAATATCTTCTAACTACATAATAGCTCTTTCACCCCAATAAATCATAATTACCTCCATATACATGATTATATTAACACTATAATTTATCAATAGCATTAAAAATTTGTTCTCAAAATATATAAGAATTGTTTCCAAAATAAAATAACTAACTATTGAAAATATTTTATAAATTTAAAAATAAATTAAACACCATTGAAGACGTCTTAAGTAAATTTCCAATCACCAAAATTATAAATTTTAAGGTTTCTAATACAAATCAATGTACTTCATTAATTTTAATAATATATATATAAAAAATACTCATTATTATCTCAATATCTAGAACATATTATGTTTTATTTCCTAAATCACGTGCCCTCCAAAAAATTATAACCCTTACACTAAATCAATTTTCTATGTTATTGGTACTATTAAAAATATTTTTTCAAATATATAAAATAAAATCTATTATTTAAAAACAAATAGATGATTTGTGATTTTTATTAACATAATATCATTGATATCTAACTTTTAAAAATTAATTTTCAAATATTGAAATATAAACATTTAAATAATTTAACATCAACGATTTGAATAGAATGGTTCATTCTCTAGAATCAGATTTAACCATCATATTAAGAAATTAATGAAAATAATTCCCATTCCTCCTACTCATAGTCGTTGAACTCTAAATGGAGCCATAGGAAGAACTTCATATCCCTCTATTTAAATCATTATTTTTCCTCAAAAAATAGTTTCTCTATTAGGTTCTTAAATAAACATTAATCATTTTTGAGTTCCTATAAATAATTTCTTTGAGTGATTCTTCCCATAAACAAGAAATGTGTCCCTCCCTTTTTAGAGATATTTTGGGATCATTTTCAAGTACTATTTTTTCCTTATTTTGGAAATTTTTTTCGGTGTTACCATGGAGATTTTTCGATGAATTTCAAAAAAAATGGAAGGAGTATGGATAGTTCATGGTTTTCACACACTTATCTCAAACCATGTTCACCATCTTGCAAACTATGCTAACCAAAATAGTGGAGATTAGAAATTTTGGAACCTGGTGTGTCAGACCATTTTCCCTCTAAATAGAAATCATGACCCTAGAAGAGGTGCACATTTAAGTCACACTATTTTTAGAACCATGTTGCCATTCCCAACAAACCGTGAAAAAAATTTAAATTAACCCAAAATTATTTTTAAATTCCCAAACCCTACCCCACCCCCACCCCCAATTTTAACCCAAAAAAGAGCATATAATGGAAATATTAAATTCCTATCATTATTGGAGGCACTTAGAAGATTTCTGGGGGTTCAGAAGTTCGGTTATTCGAGAATCGAATGGTGAGTCTAAGATCTGCACCACCTCTAGTATGTGATTCTTCATGGATAGTTCTCTCTCCCTCTACCACACCTCTATCCAGATAAAAGTGGTATATCTATGTTATGTTTTTTCTAGGCCTAGATCTAGATTGTTTATATCATGATCTTTTTTTTCAAGGATTTATGATTTGGATATAAATTTAGTTCATCATTGTGTTAATGATTAATCAACTTCCAATTAGGGATTCATCCATTTATGAGAATTTTTTAATGAATTGGGATAGATGTTCTATTTTACAAATCCTGAAGACTATATTTAACTTATGTGTATGTAATATTAGAGTTTTTATTTTCTTATTATCAATTGAGTTTCTTTAATTTATTTAATTAATTTGGTAGAGTAATTAATTTAGTGATTGTGAAAATATGAATTTTGGGATTGTGGATTTCGAATAATTTTTTATTCAACAGATTATGGGACAATGAGATTTTTTATTTTTATTAATAACTTATTTAATTAATTAGGCGTTATTAGGATTGATTATTTTGAAAAATTAATTATAGGAAATGGTTTTTGTGGATTTTAAATAATTAATTGATGAATTAATTATGGGATTGGGATTATGAATTTTTAGTAACTAATTAGTGAATAAATTAATGGAATTGATATCCTTAATTAATTTATGAGTTAATTTAGGGGATTAATGTGATAAACCAATTGTTTAATTAGTCAAAAAAATAATATGGTAAATTAATTGTTCAATTAAATAATGGAATGAAGTGAATATGAATTTTTATTAATTTAAATAATTAGTTTTTGAATTAATTAATGTGATATTATGATATATGTGACGTTATAAGATGAATCATGACAATGGAATTCAGATGTGACTTGAAATGATGAATCATACAAATGGAACTGATAGGTTACTTTAAATGATGAATCATATCAACGAAAGTCATGTGTGACGTGAAATGATGAACGTTAACAATATAATTTGTCTCTCACATGAAATGTTTAATGGTAACAGTGGAATTCATGTGTCATATAAAATGAGGAATGGTAAAATTGGAATTCATATGTGACTTTAAATGATGAACGGTAAAAATGGAATTCTTGTATGAATTAAATGATGAATGGTAATAATGAAATTTATTTTTCACCTAAAATGATGAATAGGTATAATAGAATTCATGCATAACATGAAATAATGAATGGAAACAATGAAATTCATATATTAACATAAATGATGAATGGTAACAATGAAAATCAGATGTTAATTGAGAGTTTTTTTGGTTAAATAAACACTAATTGAATAAATATAAATTATTTACTTTATTTATTTTATTTTTTCGTTATACAATTGAATACACTATTTTGAATGGATATTGTTGTTAACGCCATTGGTGGTGGCCTACTAAGTTGTTCTAACACCCAACATGGGATTCCTGATCATTACCTGAATATATTTCATCGTTAATAAATAGTTTAACGGTATATTCCCTATTCTAGATAAAATAATCATGTTATATTATGGATTAGAGAACCAAAAATTCTTCAGGTCCCTTTTGGGAGTTTTTGGTGACATTATTTATTTTAGGTTTTCTGTATTGACACTTGGAATGTACTGGTCATAAAACGTCGACTATTTAGTTTGTGAATTTTATTTCCTTCTTTGCTCATCCCGTGATATTGGTATTATTCTAGTTATTGTTTATATCATACTGTTATTATTTAATTATATTTTATGTTTTACCACTTTTATAATTATTACACTGTGTCCCCAGGATTGATATTGACCATAAATTCTAGTTAGAATTCTATGGCTTACTCAGAGGCTTGGCTAAGGTCGTGTGACCATATGGATCAGGGTACCAGTGTGTGCCCCAGATTTCGGAAGTTAGAAAGTAGTATAAAATGATTTATCTTTTATTTTTATTTTTATTACTATTTAGGAAATGTATATTGGAGAATATGACAAGTTAGACCTTTGTTAAGATCTCATGAATTGGATTAACTAACCATTTTTCTATGGTAAAATTCAAGTACCCATGGTGGGATTTTCTATTGATTTGTGTTGTCAGAGTTGATGTTATTTCACCTCGAGTGATGAACATATTATGTGATGTGATTATTATTGTTGTGATTTTCTAGAATTTTACTCATGTCATATAGTGTAATTATAGTTTAGTTTGAATTCATAATTCGACACACTCAATATTATTTTTGTACATGTATCATTTTAGGCAAGCATGAGAAATTGGGTTTGGGGTATGTTTTTGTAGATTGATTTTTTTTAAGTATTTTGAAATTGAACAAATTTTTTTACCAAAAGTGAAATTTATAATTTTAAATGATTCATAATATTAATAAATGTGTTTCTAATGTGAATCCTGAATTTGAAAATTTGTATGTCCTTTTTTAACCATGACATAAACATATGATACATAAGGGAAATGGTAGTGTCTTAGTGTTAACCGTGTGGCAGGAAAATGGGAATGACTTATTATGGATTAATGTGAACCCATATTGTCAATTGTGATAATGTTGTGATTTTTTTTCAATGAAATTGGTTTTTAAATGTCATGATATATATCAATGAAGATGAGTTTTTAGAGAAATATAGGAGGACATTTCTAGAGATGTTACTTTAATAGTTAAACTAAAGACCCTAGTAGTGCTGGGTGAGTAAGTCAAAGATAAGTTTAAGGAAACGTTTCTCTGTTTATGATATTCATGTAATAAGAACCAGTTTAGGTTTTGAGAAGCATTTCTGATCATACATGGGAGTTTCAATTACAACACCCTCAAATGTTTAATGGAGATTGTGGACCTATGGAATCAAAGTAATGGATATTTTTCATCTAGATGATACATGACTCCATGGATATTCCAACTATAAAGAGGGATAATTTGAAAAAAAAATAGTCTAATAAGATCAAAGAATCTTTCGAGGAATTTTCAGGACCAGACAGGGCATTCATATAGGATGTTATGGAATAAATATTAGGGGACATTCTCCGAGTAATTTTATCTAGAGACATGGAGGCATGAGAGAGTAGGTGAGTTTGTGAGGTTTAGTCATGGTAGTGTATCTTTTATTGACTATTTGTGATAGTTTATATATTTTTAGTTTGTTTCCCCAACATTAAATGTGGATGAGACAACAATAGTGAGACATTAACAATATGTAAATAAATGTGATATTATGTCCCAATTTACCATTTTTCTATTAAAAATGTTTGTTAAAGTGGTGGATCATGCTCTCATTTCTAAGGGGAACATGATATGGGTTTCTAGTGTTAAAAATTGGTTTCTACTGAATTATTATGAGATATGTCTTCGATGATTATGATGCATCACTATGATAATATATGTGAGGGTGGTAACAATTAGAGTAGAAAAGGTTTACGGTCAATCACGACGAAACTTACCTAGATGATATCTTACAATAGTGTCTGGTCCAGATGTGTGTATGGACTTGATTAACTGAATCTTCCATCTGTATTTCGATCGCATTATTGTTTTTCTTCTGTATCACATCATGGTATACTCTAAGACTCATGAAGAACATGCATAACATCTTCACATCATTCTGAGCATTCTTATAGAGAATTGAATGGAGGACATGTTATATAAGTGTCAGTTTTGGATTGATAATGTACACATTATGGGTCACATCATCTCCTAAGAAGATTCATTCATGAAACTAGAGAAGCTCAATGTATTTATATCTGGGGATCATACTGATAAGGTTTTTGATAACCATACCATTCTAGGATTATATGGATATTATCTGAAGATTATCTATAGTGTTTCCCATTTTGAAGCTCCACGTTCATGATTGACCAAGAAGGAGATAAAGATTGAATAGATGAAATATTATGAGATTTATTTCCAATTGTTGTAGAAACACATGACATCATCACTGATCAGGATCATACCTAAATTGATTCAGGATTATACATTGTTTTCAGTTCTTTAAAGATAGGTCATAGAGAATTTTTGATGTAGGGAGATCAAATTGTGGCGTTTTGGTTGTGGATGTGGAGGCCACATGAATAGAAATACCATTTGTTTTACCTTGAGTTGTCTATATTAGATTATTCTTTTGATTTTTTGGTGACATTATCTATTAGTTTAGAAGTTTATAGTTTATATGGATCATTAGATATTGAATTAGATATTCTTGCATAAAGACCTGAGTCTTCGGTAGCAGATATGGGTTTATTATATTCAGTCACTTCATTTTGAGCTACCATATATGCATAGACAAGAAAATATTTTTGCTAACATTCAAAGTAGTAAAAAACATACTCAGACAGTTTGAGAGTCTAGTGTTGTGTGAACAATGATGAACATACTGTATGAGATGCATTTTTCAATTTAAGAGAGGCAAGAGCAGATGACTCTCATATTAGTTTCATTGGATTCTACACTTTTGATCCAATTCAGAGATAGACATTATGAGGATCCATAATTTGTGGCCCTGAGGAAATTCTATGAAGGAGGGGAGACACCATTTAATTGGAGCATAGTTGAGGATGAGATCACTTATGTTATGAATCCATTTGTATTTCCTATGTTTATTAGGGAGGAGAAGACGTGTGAATTTCATGCCTCAATGTTGTAGATGAATCCAAGTGTTAAAAAAATATACTACAAACTATGTTGATATTTTTGGTGACTAGGCATGAAAAATGATATATGAGGGTTCATGACATGATAATACACTTGTTAATAGGTGAATACCAAGCATCAATGAAATTTGTTTTCTACATACATTTCCCAAATCAGAATAGAAGTTTCATGATGATAGTATTAATTTTTTAGTGGGTCTCAGGAGGACAAAAAGTAAGGCCGGTTCGATTTAGGTTATGTAAGACTGACTGATGAATGTATTCCATTTCATGAATATACGGGATACATTATTAGTGGAGAAATTAAGGGACTCTTATGACCGAGATATAGTTCTTCATCAGAGGGTTCCATGAACTATTGTTTTAGACAATGCATTGAATTTTAGTTTTTTCATATGGTTGGGTTTAGAGAAGGTTCTTGTCATGCATGTTTTATTGATTAAAGATTTTAAAACACAATCTGAGGGGAAATAAGAGTGTACAATATAGGTACATAAGGTAATTCTTTGGGTTTCTATCATTTAATTTAGTATAACATGGAGGAATCACCAAGCATTAGTGGAGTTCACATATAACAATATTTATCAAGAAATGATTCAGATGGAAACATATTTTCCACCTTATGGGAGGCCTTGCATATTACCTCTATGATTGATGTTGGAAGGTGATTCAATGTTGTAAGGATAGATTATTGGGTAAGAGACATCAATATAGGTTCATTTTATTGATAATCATGTCGCTATGTCTTGAAGTAAATAGATGTTGTATGCAGATAGACTCTAACAACCATATAGTTTACAGAGGTTGATTGTGTAATCCTTCATGGGTCACCTAAATTGGGTGACCAAATTATATGGAGACCCAAAAAATTGCTTCCTGGGTTCGTTGGAGTATTTGAGGTTCTTGAGAGAGTCAGTCTGGTAGAATACTGATTGGTTCTACCATAGACATACAATGTTGTGAATGATATTTTACATGAGTCACAAATTCTATGGTATCACCCAAACCCTTATCATATTATTTATATGGAAGAGGTTGCGTTTGATATAGATCTGTTCTTTGGGGATCATCTGATAAGTTTGTTGGATGAAAATGATATATCTCAATATTTTTTTAGGTACTTCTTTTTCGCTGTTTTGGGTATTTTTTGGTTGTTACCTTTTGGAGATTTGGGTGAATTTTGAAAAAAAAATTCTTGTGACTGGGTAGTGATCGGGTTGGTGCACCTTTTTCCCAAATCATGTTCCCCAGCCCAACAAGCCGTGAAAACCAAATTAGAGGGGATTCACATGACTGATGTACTATTTTTTAAACTATGTACACTATAAGGAGAAATTGTGACCCCCTAGAAGATGTGCATGGTTATGGAATGTGGTTTAGAAAACCATGCTCCCTTGCCAAGTAATCGGTGTTAAGAATTTAAATTAATCTGAAAATTAGTTTTTGAATTTTTGACCCCCCAATATTAATGTAAAATTAACCATAACTAAGAAATATTGGATTTTTATATATCTTAGAGGCCCTCAGATGATTTAATCGGGTTCCAAACCAATTTTCAATGATGATTCTAAGGATTATTGATGATCTACACCTCACCAAGTGTGTTTTTATTTATGGACATATATCTCTCTATTGATCTCCCAGTCATTTTTGTAATTAAATTCGGGATCTCTATAAAATTTTGGTTCTTGATATAGATATAAATTCTTTAGATCTTGATCAATTTGATCATAGATTTAGGATTAGGATGTAATTATTGTTCTGCATCCCATTCTCGATTAATCTATTATAAATTGTGGATTCTCCTTTTAGGGAAAACATTTCAACAAACTGAGATAAGATGCCTATTATCCAAAACCAAAAGTCAATATTTCAATTATATGTATATAATTGTTTAGATTCTATTTTTTTATTAGAAATTTATTTTCCAAAATTTAATTAATTATTTTCGTAGATTAATTTATTATGTGATTTTGAGATTTCGGATATTAGGATTGTGGATTTTGAATAATTAATTAATGGATATGTTTTTGGATATTTGGATTATGGATTTTGAATAATTAATTGTTAAATTAACTATGGGACATTGTGTTTGTGGATTTTGACTAATTAATTTTACAATTAATTATGGGATTTGGATTATGAATTTTGATTAGTTAATTGGTGAATTAAATAATGAAATTGACAAGATTAACTAATTGACGAATTAACTAAGGGGTTTTATGTGATAAAACCTATTATAGAATTAGTAATGAAATTTATGTGTTTAATTAATTGTTGAATTATTTAATGGAATAATATGGGAATGAAATTTTTTATTTATAATAATTGGTAAAATAATTAATGTGATATTGTGATATATGTTATTTGAAATGATGAATGGTAACAATGGCATTCATATGTTACATTAAATGTTGAATGGTAATAATGAAATTCCTATGAGATTTGAAATGATGAATTAAAACAATGGAATTCATGTTTGTCTTGAAATGGTGAATGGTAATGATGGAATTTACGTGTGACATGAAATGATGAATGGTAACAATGGAATTCTTGTGTGATTAAAAATGATGAAATGTAAAAACTGAATTCATGTGTCACTTGAAAATAATAATGGTAACGATTAAAATAATGTGATAATTTAAATGATGAATTGTAAAAATGAAATTAAAGTGTGACATAAAATGATGAATGGTAACAATAGAATTCATTTGTAACCTGAAATAATGGATGGTAATAATAGAATTCATATCTGAACTGAAATGATAATTTTTAACAGTGACATTCATATATTATTTTATTTTTTATGTGGTTAAAAAGAGTAATTGAATAATTATAAATTATTTAGTTGGTTGATTTTATTTATTATTTTATAACAACAGAAATTATTTTTGAGTACATATTGTTTTAGATGTTGTTGGTGGTGGAATACTGAGTTGTACTCAAACCCTTCTTGATTAACCCGATTTCTACCAGAATATATTTCTTTGTTGTATGTTAGTTACAAGAAAAAGGTCCTATGATAGATGGTTGATTCGGGATGGATCATGTATGAGAGAACCATACATAGTTTAGGACCTTCTTAGATGTTTTTAGTCACATTATTTATTTTGGAATTTTCATATTCTCACTTGGAACGTACATGGCATGACAAATCTATAGTTTAGATTGGTTATTGATTTCATGTTTTGTTCACCACGTGATATTAGTATTTTTCCAGTTTTTTTTTATTTAAATTTGTTATTCCGATTTATTTTCAATTTTGTGATACTTTTATGAATATGGTATAGTATCCCTATGATATATATTGACCCACGATGCCGATCGACAACCTATAGAATTTGTGGGGTGTTCCTAAGGTTATTTGGAAAGCCGTCGTAGGGAATAAGTGTGTGGTACCTAGGTCCTGATTTTACAACATTTAGGAAACATCATATTCCATTATATATGGTCTTTATGAAGCTCTATTTTTTACTTTTTAGGTGATTTAGTTATTTCATCAAAGTTGATATAGTTAGTCATATAACGAGATTTTTTATATTGATTGAATCAGTGGATTTTCCATACAAATGTCAATTTGTTTTTTTATGAGGAAAATCAATTCATTATCAGTTAAATTCAGCATTAACACAATTCCTCATAGTTTAAACCATTTAATAATACTAAAATCTTATTGTGAGAAATAATATTAATATTTTGGAATCATAAAAATTAATCCATAGGATGTCTAAATAATGAAACATTATTTTCACTCTATGACCTCTTAAGTGTATCCTAGGTTATCCAAGGTCATTTTTATTGAAATCCATAATAAATAATAATAAATAAAATTTTAATTAATGTAAGAATGTCCTCCACAAGTTTCAAGCCAGGTGTGAAGTCAGGAAACACGTACATTGAACTAGAATAATGGTCTAGATATACTCAACCAACTACATTCAGGGACAATACCCATACAACTTTTGGTACAAAAACCACATCCAATTCTAGTATTAAGATAGGGAATGTCTTTCCTATGGAAATAATAACCCTTTATTTATAATAACATATGAAAATATAATATACTTAGGATTACCCTAACATTTATAACAAAAAATTTCCCATCCTATTATCAAAGGGTATCTAAAAAGTTCACTAATAAAAACTGTAGTGACCCATAGTTTTCATACATAGATATTACATCTCAGAAAATGAATATTCACTAGATAACATTATGATCTATAATGTAATATTATTGGTTATTATATTTATAACAATTGATACAAAAACATATAGTTCATAAGATATCGACATAATCTCCCAATAAGTTGTTCACAACTATTACCATTCTTATACACATAATACATTAAACACTTCTTCATAACCTGTGTAAAATAATAAATATAAAGGTTGATATTAGATGTTCAGTAAGGGTAATAATCGGTGATAATAAAGATCAATTAAATATAACATGATAATAATGGTACCATAGGATGAGATTAATATTTGATAACCACAACTTACATATCAATGATGATTATATTGATTTATGTTATAAATACTAGTAATTCATTATATATGAATTATAAGGGATTATAAGAACATGATTCATGAGATCATAAAATTGGAATAATATATATATATATAGAATACATCTAATAATGGGTAATAATTTCCTCAGTTAGTGATCATTACTAACACTATTATAGTGGATTGTGTTCATTGCATAATTCATCATTTACTTAGTCAAGTCTCACTCCTCATACTATCATAAATGATAGAGTCCCTTACTGAATTATGTTCTCTACCCGTTACAGTTATTATTATCTCATGAGATAACCAAATTTACCTAATGATTTCAGGGATTATATAATTACATTCGCACCCAAAACATAATCATAATACATTCATATGTTTTTCACAAGACCATTATTCATTGATCATAAACAAATTACCCAAGGATATAAAATGGGTTTCATAAACATTTCAAAATTTCATCATAACCTATCATATAAAAAATAAATATTTTTCATTAAAATCACTTAATAATTATTATAAACCATCCAATGAAAGAATAATGATTTTATAATTATACCTAGTATATTAAAATTAACATCAAATGATCTTATCATAAATAATAAATTTCTTTAAAATATCATAGGAATATTTCATGAGAAATATACTCCTTCTACATTAAAATCACGTCTTAGAAATAAAAAAATTAAAAAAAGAGTATAGATAATAATTTTATCAAAATAAACTGAAGAACATGTGATAGGTTCATTAAATCATTTAGCAGTCAGGGTGGTGGATGTTTTTTATGTTTTTTGAATGAAAACAATGATTTATATCACATTTGAGGAAAATGTCAAAATTACCTCATTTGGAAAATGACATGAATATTTATATTAAAACCTTTTTTTGAAAAATAAAACATGGGTTAAATTTACATAAAAATATACGATAATAGAAAAAATTAATGAAAAATGTTATGAAAATATAGACATGGATGAAAAAGAATTTCAACCAAATATAGAAATAATGTCAGTTTTACAAAAAATATATTTTAGTTCCTTGAGTTTTTAAAGAGTGAAAAATGTTAGAAAAACATTTAATATCCATTAATAACTAGTGTATAAAAACTTAATATATTATTGAAATGTAGATCAATAAATTAAATAATTAATGACATAATCACAAACAATCCCAAAAAACAAAGACATTGAAACATATATCTCATAAATCATATTATGATTTATTTTAATGTTTTAAATACTACTATATAATAGCATTAAAATTATATTAATTATATATCATAATCATGTAATGATTTATTATACCATATATGACAATTTTATAACATTTTAATAACTCTTTATTTATAATTTATTATGAAAATCATTGTTTCTGTGTGTTAACTATTTTGTTTTTCAAGAGAACTTAGGTTCAAATGTTATAGCCCTTTTACAATGATCATGGATATATAATATATATAATTTTTATAATTATATAAATATGATATATATATATATATATATTATGTATATTTATATTTATCTATAAATGGTAGATATAGAAAAATAAATTACACCATACATGGAGATGGTAGGCCATAAGTAACCATGAATGTTGTATTCACTTTTCGAAGAATGGAAAAAATTAAAGTTGAATAATAATTAAAATTTTAGAATCATTATTATGTCATATATATCAACTATATTAATTAAATATTTCTTTATTACAATATATGTAAATCAAAAATGAAAAACTAATGAAATCACTTCATGGAGGTGGTATTCCACATGTATGTTTGAGTGAAAAGTATAATAGTATATTATAATTATAGGAGTATAATGATTTAATAAATATAATATATAAACATTAAGGATATAATAATAAGTATCCATAATATATGGGGATGGAAAATGAATTTTATCACATCATGGGTATGGTGGTTCGCATCTACACAAAAGAGATAATTTCACATACCATTTAGTGGAAATTATGGTGGATAATTGTACATCCACAATCATAATAATATGTTAGTATATTAGGTGTAATGAAGTTATTTTTTTTTATAAAAACAAATATTTATAAGATGTAAGAAGATATAAATTGAAATAGGTTTTTTAGAAATATTATGTATTCTTTAACATGCCTCCAGTAGATCATTTATTAAGGACCCTTTTCAAAGAAAGTTATGAATTCAATCACCACTAATTCTTGGATACATAAGTTACTAATATAATTTATATGGTTTTGGTTAAGTTATATGGCTTTAAATGGTGTTATGAAAATTGATAAGTGGCCAACTTTAGTAAGGGAAGAAAATTCCATACATGGAATTAGTAGAGAAAATTAAATATATTTAAATATTTTATCAAATATATTTTTTCCAAATTCCCTTTAATAAGAAGTAAAAAATATATAGATGAAAATTCATAATAAAATAAAATTTAAACTATTTTGTGTCATTTTAAACCTTGTCTTTTTATTTAAACCCTTTCTGAACCAATTTAAACATTAATTATGGTAACTCCTTTGACAATATTAAAGGTTTTTAATTATACATATAATGCCACAATTGGATCATAAATTTCCAATTGAGGAAATCTTATAATTATTATCATCCTAAGTTTCCTATTTTGATATTTTTATGACTTTCAAATAATTTAATAAAATATTATTTTTCATAAAATACGATTAATAGTAGTTTTTTAACTAATCACTTAATTTCAATTAAAATGCATAATGATAGTTATTTAATTAAAAAAATTAAAAGATACCAAAAATGCATTAATAATTTGTATTTTTTTGTGGGAATAGTATGTAAACATTGAATATTATTTTTACATTTTTTAAGTATCATTTACATGATTTTTCACCTGTATGAAAAAACACTATGTCTATGTTATGTAACCATTTAAGGTAATAATATAATCACTAAAAATTTAAAATAAATTAATAAGTTAATATATTAATAAATATATAAAATAATAATATATAACTGAACTTATCATCTTTTATTCTTATGTAAAAAAAATTAAAAATATAAAAGTCAATAGAGATTCATTTTATTGTTTTTTATTTAAAATAATATAATTGAAACTATCTAGGGAAAATATATCAAAAATGAACTATATTATAAATTGGGATTTATATGGTAAAATATATCACATACAATAAAATTAAGTGTTTTTTAGGGTAGGTTTTGATACTCTTTTTCATGGTTTTAGCTGTATTTTACACATTTTATCTTTTTCGATATGTCAAATATTTAACACGATTCTTATTTATATTGGAAATAAATAAAAGGTATGTATTTACCATATTTGAAAATTATTTTTCAAAATATGGACATTATTTTATCTAATTCTATTAACTGGTCTTACCAAATACAATTTAAAATTAAACTCTCTAAACGGAACAAAATAATAGTTTTAAAATGTTTACAAAAAAACCAACATAAATTTAATTAATATAACCATAACAGAATTATTAATAATATAGATTATCTAATTATATTTTTTAAACCATTATAAAACTAATTATAACATTGTAAATTATTTAAAATAAAATATGGTTTTCAATAAAACACCTATTTATCACAATTCATTAAAAAATCAATACTTTTTGAAAATTATCAAAAAACTAATTCCATGATAATTATAAAAATAATATTTCAACAATAATTTTCATTATTTAATATAATGTTTCAAAAAATGAATGAAATTAACTATATCATTTTATCATAAAAATCATTAAAATCAATATTTTCAAGAAAATGTATTTTTTAAGCTTAAATGACACCACTAAAAATTTAGTGTTTATTTCCTAAAAATTATTAAATTAAGTTTTACGATGAATTATATTCATATATTTTATAATAAATTTGCTCATATTCTTACCCACCATTTCAGCCGCTAGGTTACATATAAAAAATAATATATCAATTCACATAATTTCTGGTGTTATGTGTTAAAAAAACTATACATCTTTGTATTCATTCAAACTAAATTTTCAAGGTTTTTTAATTGACTTAAATTTCCTTTCTACTAAAATAATAAAATATTTTTCAATAGAGATCCTTTATGGAAATCACGATCACCTACCTCAACTGAATGATCATTCCTCCAGTTATCTATATAACTCTTTTTTTATTTTATTCCAAATATGCTACCAAATCATATTTACGTACTAAACCATTTACACTATCAAATATAGTCCCAATAACATCATTTTCCATACATTATCCCAACAATATGGACAAAACACTATTTTCTATATATTGCTTCAAAATGTGTCACATGTATAATAAAATGAAAATAATTTTGACAGAAAAAATGAAACCAAGAAGTTGATCAACGAATCTAGAATAATCCATTAATGAAGCTCAAAGAATTAATTTAAAAGAATAAACCAATCACCCAAATTTTGAATTAGATTGGTGAAAAAAAGGTGCGATGAAATTTAATTTAGTACCCAATAACATCTTCTAGAATCTACAAAAAACATGTGTAAACCTACGATAAATTTCTGATATAATAGAGAGAGGAACTCCATGAAACCTAATTATAGCCATGAGATATATTTTAAGAAGATGATCCAAATACATAGATTATATAATATTAAATAAATATTATTATTATTTTAATTGATCATAAATAAATAAAATTTTCTTATTACCATGAGATATATTTTTAAATCCCACGAAAAAATCCATAGACATTATATTCTATTCTTACTCCAGCATTGGGAATGGTCGGTGAATCCCTTTTAGTAATTATCATTCATAGTTAACCTATTGAAAAGTCAACATTTTATGTTAAATTATGAAATAAAATTTATTATTCCATCCCATTAGTAATAATCTCAATTCTCTCAATAATTATTAGTATTTTTAGGATGAATAGAAAAGGGATTGTTTTTATCCTCACTCAAAAGTTCTATATTAAACTCTGAGATTGATAGAATTCACAAAATTTTTAAAAAACTCATTTTATAGGTTAACTTGACTATATGAATGATTTATATGGAGACATTACCTCATGTGTGCATACATAAAATCTAGAGGTCTTTAAAAATAATAGTTTTATTAGAGAGATATAGTTGGGATACTGTGCCCTCAGATCAGAGTAATATAAGGGTAGACAAAAACTAATCACAAAACACTTCCATGAACATCATAGTGTGAATAAATAATTAACTCAAAAAAGGACTGTAATAAATTCAATATGGTATAAAAGCCATATTGAAAAAAATATAGGAACTATTCACCCATTGGTCCAACCATATATAGGAAAAAATAAATGACATTAAATACAATAAAATTTATTATTTCCATGAGTTGGACTACATACCTAGTCACCAAAATGATTTAACTACTCTATCTAGATCCAAAGACTCCACATGAGAAATCGCGCTCAATCATGAAACATTGGGCCTTTTCTCTATATAAAATGCTAATTGAACTCCTTAATGATTATATGAGTTTTCCACATACACTATTGTGAATATATAGGGGTTGAGAATCAAATCTCAGTAGGACAACCCCAAAATTGGTCATGACATATATTTTCATAACACGTGCATGAAAGACATGATAAACCCAACTTAGAAAAACAAGATTACTAGAATAAAAATAAAAAATATATATGAAAGTACATAAAAAATAAAAAAATGTTAAAAGGGGGGACATTACTTCTAGAATGATACATGAGGTAAATATACCATTCTCTATCCCAAGTTAGAGAATTTATGGATTTTTGGTCTCACAAACACTACATCAAGAACATCTAACTGATCTAGAAGGATATTTAACGTTCAATACAAGGATAGTAATGAATATCATACCATATGATCTCACCCTTTGAATATAAAATAATGAAGAGAATGTATCATGATATATTAAACCAATAGTACCCAATGTCATTATTTTGGGAACGCTTTTCAATATTCAGAGACTATTATTCTTTTCCAATAAGTTCTAAAGTACTAACTTGGATAATATAATCTAACTCAGGAGAACCATGTCCATAAGATAGAGTTTTATATCCAAGATCTCTATAAATAAATACTCCTATCCCGAAATTCCAAGACCATTGATATCATCCTCATATTAACTATCCATGTCCTTCATCATGGGGTTCACTTTTCCAGATCATCCATTAGCTATCTAGTCCAATACAACAACAATAATCTTTTAGAGGCGTGAATCTAAATCAATCATAAAGACCACACCTAGTCTGGTAATATCCCAATGGTCTCCTCTCTCAGCCAATCCTAAAAAATAATATAACCAATCCTCATTTCTAAATTCTCTTGAACCACAGTTGTTGAACACCTGATCCCACATATCATGTAAGAAATTATACAAGAATATATTCTAGAAAAACCAATCCATATGCCATGACCTCCAAAAGTAACCTCATCTAACCTCATAGCACACCACATTGATATTACCCCACTTAGAAAGAAAACCTCAAATTATGCCTCTCCTATATAGAAATTCCTCAAATAGGTCCCTAATATATAACTCAGTGAATGAACCATACTATATATCATTGTACACAGATACCCAATCAAGTACTAATATAGCTCAAAGGGCATTCCATATCAACCCGAGTTTTCAACAAACACCTTTAATCAAATTAATGACAAAGGAAATGATTTTTCCACAATAAATACAAAAAATAAGGATGATAAATAAATACAAGGTTTTTATAAAAACACTCCAACAGTTTTAATGTACCAAAAATATATATATAAACATCAAAAAGAAAAAATATATCCAAAAGATAAGAATATTCATATAGAAAAAGACACATAATTTTTGTGATACAATTGGATCATAGATCAATTAGTCACCATCATTAGCCCAGTCCCATTCTCAAGCACACCGCCACCTCCAAGTTGGTCATTTCTTTTACTTAAACTTGATAATAAATAATCTAAAAACTCCCAAAGTAAAAGGTATATTGTTTTCTATATATCCCATTAGGGTCCCCCAATTATTCCATAATAAATTCTATAAAAATTAAATGTTTTTTATAACAATTTAAATAAAATAAAGCATTATATGATATTTAAATATTTTAAACCAATTCATGGTTTCAAATCAAAAGATGAAAAATATATCAAAACATGTTTCAATTAATATTTAATATGAAATATTTATATAAATAGGTTAGAATTAATATAATTTTTTTATTGACAATTACATGCATAATCATGTACAAATAATGATCTGTGTATTATAAACCCAATAGTTAGTTAGATTCTGTCTATTGGATCCCCGTACATCCTATTAAACTACCATAGATTAGTGAATATAAATATGTATGTTGGATAACTCCATTGTAATATAATCAATGAACACCCCATATGGGAAAATCAGGTTGAAATTGGTTTTTATAGTTATCATTTTTAACCCATTACAAGGGAGTTGGAATCGTAGCATGATTTTCATAGTCCCTCATGAATATCCCAAGCTCACATGTTTTATAATTAAATCAATCAAGTGTCAATCAAGTCATTTCTAATCAAATTAACATAAAAATTTCAATATCCTAATTTCATTTTCTAAATTTCATTTTCTATTTCAAACCAAATAATTTTTTTTAATTTATCCATTTCAAACTCATCAATCATTTAAATATATTATTAAAAGATAAATCATTAGATCATTCACCAAACCATTTTATCAATTCCAAGAATCATTTTCAAAATCTGCCCAACTATTCCAATAGCATTTAAATTGGGGGGTTTTCACAATTTGTTTCAATTTTAAATCTAAAATCAAAACCACATTAATCAATATTTTATAAATTAATTGAAAATTTATTTAATATAAATCAAAAAAATTAAGGTACAAATTATTGGGAATAATGAAACAGAACATCCTACTTTTAATTGGGAGGATAAATCAATTCCAATAATGGTAATTCCAATGAAGAAATAATGAAGAACATGTACAAATACAAGAAACATATACCATTAATATATGGATCTGATCTTTTTTAAACATGGGGATTCATCACTCTTAAATAATTTTAGAAGGATGGATTATGTAATTCCAATAAAGATGGAAATATCTTAATATAGAAGAATCGCACACTATCATTGGAACATTGATTTAATATAAGAAGAGGTTGGAGGATCCAAAACACATGTTTGGAATCATTTCAAAAACAAACGATACAATGATGTTCATGTTAGGATGTATTTTGATAATGCATGGTGGTTGGGGTATTTAAATATGGAAACACTAGTCCATGTCATAGCTCCCCATAACCATGGCACATAAGGGTAAAAATAACCTAGAATAAAAAACACCTGACCCATACCACACCTCAACACCTCCTATTCATCAGGAAACCTGGAAACATGTTGAATACCTAATAAAATTATTTTTCAATGGGTTAGGGATATGGAACATCCCCAACATCAGGTTGCAGCTACCCAAAAAAATGAAGAATCATCATAAACATCATCACATGACTCCAGGGTATTGTGGACACCCTATAACATAGAGGTTCATAAATTGGAAGAGGTGCCACATACCAAACCTCGAACCTCCCCACCATAACCATGAGATCCCTGGATCGCCCTTCCAGAAACAAGAATATTATCTAAATTTGGGTACATTTCAGCCTAGATGTCTTCCAATCAACCCTATATAAATTGAAACTGATTACATACATATATATGCCATAACCAGATAGACCACACAATAGACCATAAATCCATGTCATACCCTACATCGTCCATTTTTTATATCCTCATAGATTCCTAAAAGTGTCTCATAAGAAAACTTAAACTATTGGAGAACAGAAATAATGATACAAAAGTATCTAAATATGGTTTGTGGGATGTTATAACATCCACAATAGAAAATAATTATCCCATGAAAAATCATCTTAATAAGACTCCATAGAAATGATATGAGGTTAATACTCTCTCATAAGTTCAAAATACTCCCATGTATCATTTTGAATCAGAACTATCCAACTATATCACTCAAATAAATAGTATATATATCCCAAAATGAACCATTATTTAGAATCCGCAATACTGACTAGATTCTCAGTCATGGATATATTATGTTCCACATAAAGGAATTTTCATATTAGTAAATAAGAAGGGTCAAAAAGACAGTTCTTATGCTATGATACAAGAATAACATAATAGATCAAAGGAAACTATGGTGTAAAATAAAAATGGTGACCCACATTCCCAGTCATCTCAACAAACTAAAAATTTCCCCAAAAATCATGGTGTAATTTTCACTATTTTCCAAGCTGTTAGTGAAACCAATTATGTAAAACTATTAAAAACATAGATTCTCCAAATAAAAACTATATTGTTTGTATTTCAAAAATTCTAATTATATTTATACCATATATATTATATCTCCACTATCTAATAAAATAATTGAATATTCATCATCATATCAAGTACCAAACAATCTCCAACCAATGAATCCTCACCAAAATATGACCAACATAGTGTATATTTTCATGGTCATTCATACATGGCCTCATTGGGTTCCACATGTATGGTTGAAGAGAAAATATTTTGATATTTCTACTATATTTGTGCATAGTGGTTATCCCAAGCTATAAAATAACTGAGGATTAATTTCTGAAGCATTTTGTCCAAAATCCTTGTATCTTGTTCTATCATTCCATCCATCTATAGATCAAATGTTTGGCCTAAAATGACATGGGATCCTATTTCTTAATGGAGGCCTCTACAAAAAATAGAATTGAACCATGGATCCCAATTAGAAACTATAACAGATGAAACTCCCTGAATTCTGATAATTTTCTTATACATACAATCTATCAATGTCCTTAGAAATTGTTACATTTTTAATTTTTACATAGTAAAGTGGTTTTGTTATCCAATTTATCACTAATCATATATAATTCTTCCCTATAGGGGTAAAATCCAATCCAACCATGAAAACCAAATAAATATAAACCCAATTTCACATTCTTAATGGAAGAGGGTGAAGAAAACCCAAGTGTTTATGGTTCTCATCCTTGAGATTTTTCAAAGTATAACAATGAGAAAAATAATTAATAATTTTTTGTCTCACACATGGCCATAATAATCACCATCACATATCATAGAGAATTTTTTTTCTGTGAGTGTTTTCCTCAGAGTGGGAATTATGAAATCCCCACATTATTACTATCCTCCAAAGAAATATTATAATGTAATGGTTCTAGAAGCATATAATACCCTTAATAGGTATCTACCTATACATTATGGTCACCCATACATAACGGGAGTCCCCAGTTACACAAAAATCATTAGAAAGCTACTTCTCTAGAAAGATAATGATTATAATAGTGTAGGTCAACTTCATGCTATCCAAAACAACTTTAATGTAATTCTCCCATATTCCCAAATGAAACTGAGTAATGTGATCCATCAAAATACACTATTCTGAGGATTCTTTTGTGGACTAGGTCATATGATTTTTCCTCAAGGATGTTTCAATGATATTCCCATTTACATGGTTGTAATAAATTTTAAAATAAAAAGAATAACAGTAATCCAACTAATGAATAATTTTGATATTCAAATTAATTTGAGAGAAGGTATAAATAAGGATTATATGGATGGGAAGGATGGTAAACCAATCTCTTGAATGTTAATGTAATCATCTCTTGACAGGGTGCATCATAGATATGAGTTTTATATCATGGTCCAAAGTTTTATACTAATGTGACATAAAATGTATGGAACCATAGCCTATCACATGACCCCTGTTTAAGTATTTATCCCATAACCAAATCTGATGTGTCACAAAATAACACATATCTATACCTAATTTCTATAAGAGTCGACACTATCACTAAAGTAAAAAATAATTTTAATCCAAATAAGAACCCATGTACTATTAATCCAATAAAAACACCACTCCTCATCAAGTGAGTGTGGTCATAAATGATGTTATATTCTAGAAATACTTGGAAAACCTATGGAAATAACCATTTAAATCCAAGAATTTTAGAATCATTAATAAAATACATTATTTCTCCCATTTCATAATAGCTTTCTTCATTTCAGGGAAAACTAAAACTCTTTGTTGCAAGACCACCTACCATAATAAATTTACTTATCTTATTTGGAAAATTTATTTCTAAATAATGTTATATTGTTTTTGATTCATTAAAGATTATATAAATGTTATCAGATGAAAAACATGAACATATATACTTTTTAGTAAACCACATTTAATCCGAAAATAACACCATGAATGAATCAATGAGTTCATGGAATATTATGTGTATCCACAACATTAAAATTATGGGTAATTGGTTAGACTGAAAAAATAAAAAGATAATCATAAATTCTAGAACTACTATTATATTATATATTTTGGATGATATATTCTTTGATTCTCAACTTTTGTTAACCATATTAATGATAAATATACCAAAAACAATTCACCCCTTTCAACTAATTATACAAACCATCTATATGAGGCCATATATACTTGTTCAATCCTATAACAAGGTCTAGTTTTTCCATTCAACATAATGTGTATGTGTTACATTATCTATTTTATATAAATAATAGGTGCATCCCAATGTGACACATTCAATAGAATAAATACTTTATCTAACAAATCACCCAGCTGGGTTTTTAACACTTTCAATTCAGATTGTTCTATTTAGTAAGAATGAATAATGACGCTCTGGTTACTAATTATCATTTAAATAGATAACTATACATCCCATGCCTGTATAATTCTATAAAATTTTAAAAGGAAACATGTAGGAAATTGAACGACCACTGGAAGAAGATTACCACTCAAAGGATCCTTCTATAGATAAAACTAAAACAATAATATCACTATTCAAGAATCCAAAAGAGGGTGTTATGCTCTAATAGATCTGAGATCATATTCACCTTTGAATAAATGTGACACCAAACCAGGTAGAGTAATGGATAATCTCAAATGGTAATAACCAATCTCAGCCTTATGGTCAATCTTCCAATATGTCCTAAAATTATTACAAAAGGATTCATGTCATGAACCATAATATCCAATGTGAGCTCAATCATTGAATAAAAACTGCATAAATTGGGTATTAAAGACCTTATTATCTCTTTTTTTCAAGGTATGTATAAATATCCATCACATATGACAAAATCACTATAGGGAGATTCCAAAATTTTACAGTATGATTCGATATGACTTTTCAGAAACACTGATATTAAATAAAGCAGGTAAAAAGTTTGACAATATAGTGATGGTACCTCTAACTATATTTGGACATGGGTTATCTTCCTCTAGAGACTCTTCAATTATATGATAGTGCTTTTTCCCAGATGCATGTGGCTTGGACCTATTAGTAGTTGAAGCATCTGATTGCAACATAATACTTTTTGGAGTGAATAGTATCGCTACAATATAAGGGGTGGAAAAGATGTGGTAGACCATCTTCATTTTACCTAAATGATCATATTAACCACAGAACCTTATTACCATACTACAAACATCAATCGAGTTTCTGACCATATCACACTAGAATCATATCAATGGGAAACTACTAGTCACCATAGAGGTTTTGGATGATTCCTACTACCAAGATCCATAATGATACTAATCAAACATCCTATCTTATTTAAGGAACCTTGTTGAACTATTACTATAATTATAAAAAATCCCATTAACCCTGACATACCAAATAGCTCAATCTTATCCATCAATACGTTATCCAAATTATCAGTAAAATAATTGAGCATATCGATTAAAATCATATATAATATATTTATTCCAACAACCATTTTAATATTAATTATTTATGTTATTATTTCATCACCACTTTTTTTAATATTAAAATATTTAGAAAAAAATTCACATAATGATTCTTAGTCATTTCCCTTTTTTAGAAGTTGATAAACTCTGTATAGTTTGAAAAAACTATCGAATCATGATAGAATTATTCTATTAAAAATATCTAACATAATTTTACTCCCAAAACTCATGTTTATTCATTTTATTTATCCAATTCAATAATATCCTTCTAGTCCTTAAAATCATAATTGTAGAAGACTTCAACAGTATAACATTTAAATTTCAAAAACTCCCAAAATACCTCAATCTATTTCAACTAATTAGCCGCCTCTTGAGGCTCATTCAATTCTTGGAGGGTAAGTGGTTTATTAAAATAAACTATTTATCATTATCTATAGATTCATCAAATGAGGATCCAAAACTAGATCCTAATTATAAACAGGTGAATAAACCTTCATCGGAGATTGGATAACATGCACCACTATATCAATAATGTTCAGATCAACTCAAGGGGTCACATACCATGAATTGTAAATAGTGAAATCCTATGGTCTTTTCAAAAATAATCTTGGGGGAATGGTATTACATAACATCAATGGAAACATATAAAGACTTAGTATGAAAACTAAAATTGTCAACTAAATCAATACATATATTAATATTAATTTTGTTATATAAAATTAATGTTTCTAGTATATCAAAACTCTCAGATATAATTAGGAAAAACATGAATCATATCAATTTACTCTTATAAGACACCTCTCCCAAAACACCATTTGTGACTAAATGCTCTTCAAAATGAGATTTGGCTGAGAACTCACTCAAAACTAACACTTTTTTCATAAAAATATCCGCCTTTTTCATTCAGTACATCCTATATTATATGTTGACATAAAATAATGATAATAAACCCACACCAATAATACCATTTTGTCACCAACCAACCCAGATAGACTTTTAAACTGATACCTGATCCAATCATGACAATGTTTGAAGGGAATTCCCAATCCATTGGGGTTGGTGACTAGTATATGGTATCAAATCAAAGAAAAAGTGAATGATGTTTTCTATAATAACTATGAAATAATATAAGATAAATGAATACATTTTTGATATTCCAAACACTCCTCAAGAATAAAATTAACATAATAATAAAAGAAAAAATCCCAAAATAATATATAATCTAAAAGAGGAAAACATCTATATTGATGTCCTATAAAAATTCATATACAACAAGTGGATCATAGCACAACGGTCCACCGTCATCAACCAAGTCACTTGGTCAAGAACGCCCACAACCTCCAAGTGTTACATTTCCTTTTCCTAGACCATGAAGTAAAAAATCTATGAAGAGCCAAAAGAAAAGGTTTTTTGGGATCTAAACATCCCAGTATGGCCTCATCAAGTGTTCAAGAATTATTTCCATAAAAAATAATAATTTTAAGATTTATATTAAAATAAAAAAGGAATAGAATGATATTTACATATTTTAAATAAAAACATGATTTGAAATCAATAGATAAAGGATATATAAAAAAATTTGTATAAACATTTCATATAAAATATGTATATAAAAGTAGTTGAATCAATAAAACAGTTCTAAAATATCAAAAATATATAAAAATTTAAAAAATAAGAAACCTGATTTATAATTCCTGTAGTTTTTTAGTACCAGTATATAGGATCATCACACTTATCATTCACTTATGTTCATATAGTGTGTGTTTAAAAGTCCTTTGGTTAAAGTCATCACGATAGAATCAATATACACCCCACAAAAGAAATCATGATAAACATGGTTTAGTTTGAGTTTTCATCATAAATCTATTTCTTAGGAGTTATATTCCTAGTATGTTGTCATAGTCACCCACTAACTACCCAAGATCACATGTTATTTCAATCAATCAATAAATCATCGAAAAATATAATCATTTCAAATAAAATAATCATTAGAAATTAAATTTCCCCATTTTAGTTTTAAAATTAGACTTTCAATTTTAACAAATTCATATGTTTTTATTAATTCATTCCTTTCAAAATCGTCTTTTATTTAAATTTATTTATTAATGATATTTCATCAAATCATTCACTTAACGATTTTATCAATTAAAACCATATTTACCAAAATCCATCCAATTATTTCAATACCATTGGAATTTGTAGTTTTTCACAATTACCCGTATATATTAATTCAAGCATCATATCATCAGGAATCGTGATTTTTTAAATATATTGAAAAGTCCATAATAAACTATAAAAAACTCAATGATTCAATTTTATGTAAAAATTTTATGAAAACACCTACATTTTTCTCACATAGAATTTGATGTTTTTCAGGACATCACCTTTTTATAAATTTTATTTGACAGGGACCCCCTTAACACATTGATCACATTAGAGTCAGTATCTAAGTCCCTTATTTTGTTTTTTTGATAAATCTCCACTCTTAATATCATCTGATAATTCATGTGTAACTGTTTTAATGATATCCATTACAAATTATCGGAAGTAGTGCTGCAACTGATTCTTCCATAGTTAAAAATTATTTCTGTCATAGATCATAATTCCTTTGTGATTGACCACCTTCATTTGATTCCATAAGAGAGAACCAATAACTTTCAAACTATCCCTCTAATACCAATTTATAGTTCCACTAGGTCTAATAGCTCGATAGGGGGGTGAATTAGGGAATGACATATAAATATTTATTCTCATTTGGATCTGGATTCTTCATTAAACAAAACTCTCTTCTATCCCATTAACATTCCAAAGTATGAATAGAATTTAAATCAAGAACGATACACAAATTTTTTTCATGTTTCACCCTCCCTATGCTACATCCATGAAGTGTAAAATAGTGATGTGCCGATATACCAAATTCACTATGGATCGTTTCCAATAATGATTACAAGGTTCGCGCTAGATCTTTTATGCCCATGCTCAATACCTTTACAATATTTATGGTCTTCTCACTGCATTCCTAAGGGTCACTTCCTATGACTCTTTCTCTAGCTCACTGTTAATGGATAGGGTCACCATCTGCCTCTTCCTTCACTCACACCTCTGGGAAAAGAATAGACTCATATTTTATAGACATGTAGGTTAGACACGACTTATAGACATGTAGGTTCCTTTATTTTAATGAATTCAGGCATCCTAAAATTTAGATATTTGCCTTATTAAAGCCCATTTTTACTCAAAGATGATTTCCATATTCTTAGGTACATTAAGATACTGGAAAATAATTTTCAAAACCTATTTAAATCATTTTCATTCCTCCTTGAATGGTCTGAAAACCACCTTCTCCTCATATGTACTGTGTAGTGGGTTTTCAATGCGGACATCCTCCTCCATATAATGTTGTATATTCCACAATCCACCTTCATTCGTGTACTTATTCTATGTTCCACCTCTTTGAACTACCTTTGAATAATAAATATATCTACTATATCCATGTACTGGATCTACATCTGCGAATCACCCCCCTTCCATGAACTATACCCTACTCTCGAACTTCCTTCGCACCCGCATACTCTAGCTCCCACTCCCTGAAATTTAGTCTTATTCCAAATATTTTTTTCCTTTACATCCTAAAACAACCCAAAAACAATCATTTTAATTCATTCCAAATGATAAACATTCCTCCATTTAATCATACTGATGAATCACTTCTCCTTTTTTACGAGAATCAATTCCTCTCACGATCCTGCGCCATAAATTCATCTGTATGAACTACCTTCAGACTTCACCGAATTCCTAGGTAAAGAGATATTCACTAATTATATTTTATCTCCCCAAAAATATGTGGTATAAAGATCTTAATATAGGCAAAGATATCCACAAAATCTATTAATCCCTGATTTTCAAAATATTTTATTCGTTACATCCTCCACCGCATACTGATCTCTCAACATTGAACATTAATCCTTTTGAGTACCGTTTTTCCACTGCGGTCTGCATACTGCACCTCTTTTTATGTGCTGCACCATTACCCAAACCATCATGCCTTATGAATACCTCGACCCCTTCATGGAAATTCATTTCGTGTATCATTACTGGAACTCGATACGTGACCATGAACCATTCTCAGACACGGTATGCATTCCATGTTCCAAGGTATGATGTTCATTTCCATTTCTTATTTTCCTCCCTATTCATCATAACATTCACCCCTATGTGAAAACACACCCCTTTTCAGACATAAAACTACCAATTTTAAGGTCACAAAATTGGAATCATAGGGATACTACACCACCTTAAAAATCTATCTTTAGAAAATAGTAAACATACTCATTCACCGTCATTTTTTTGTCAATAATCATAATCACAACAAAAATATACAGAGGGGACATGTTGAGGGATTTATTACAAAGATTTAAAAATAAATATGGATTTATATTTTTTTTTAATGTTAGTAGGAATGTTTCACCCCTAATGAGTAACTGTCAGAATACTTAGAGAATGATTTTAAATAGAATCTGATAGGTTATGAAAATCATTACTATCATGTTAGAGCATATGAAATAATGAAAATGTATCTGAAATAATGGTGATCCAATTTGGGGATTGAATGGTTCAATACAATCCAAAAGAGTGATTTATCAATAAATAATACTGATTAAAAGAATCATTCTGTGAAAAAAAAAATTAATTCATAAAATGACCAACTATAGTTCAAGAAATAGAGGATTAAATAGCTTGAAATATTTCTACATTAATGGAAAAAATTCATGTACGTTATTTTGAAAATATAAAAAGGGAAGGTTATTTTAAAATAAAAAATGTGGATTATGAGAATAGTATTACCAATATGAAATTTCAAGAGAATATTTTCAAACAAAAAAATATAAAAACAGATCAATATCATATTTTACAATAATATAGAAAGGAAGATACCACAAATTGCAATTTAAAGGTGACCTTTTTTGGTCAAAATTATTCTATCTTGTCAAAAAAATTATAATATCATTTTATGATCATTATATAATAGCCTCAATGAAAAAGGTACAATATACACCAGAGTATTATGTTTATACTAATGTGGTTTATATAAATATATTATGTTTTAAATTTAAACTATTCAAATTTTATTAGATAAAAATTATATAAATTACTCTAATATGTCTCATGTTATTATATGTATTTATATAATGTGTTATTTACCAAAAAAAATTATTAAATAAATTACAATGTTCAAAAAAAATATATTTTAATCAAATATATTTTTTTTATTTTGAAAAAATCAGTGATCAATATTTTTGGATCTTTGTTAGTTATATAACAGGTTTGGGAAGATGGATTCACATTTTTAGAATAAAATTTCATCATTAGATGAAAGGTAGACCCATTATTAATTAGTAACAATGAAAAAAAACTAAAAATAAATTTACATTTTGATTATGTGAAAAGAAATTTTAAATTACAATGTAATTCGATGGAAAATGGAATTAAAGTTGTTATTGTATACAAAAATTCCTATAAAGATCAACCAAACATGAGTCAAGAAGACCTCAAAATAAAATATCAAATAAACTAATGAAATTTGATAATTTTACCATATTTATGTATCTATTTGATTATGTTACAAAAAAAATTCCAATGATGTTCCCAAATTAATAATAATGATTCACATATAGGAATGAAATATGGTAAATGTGATGCTAAATGAAGACAACAAAATTTAAAAATAAAGATATATATAAGAATAAGAATTTTCATTATTAGGGTAAATAGGAAACACCATGGATAAAATACTGAAATACATGGATATTTTAATTGATTTAGTTTAGGTTATGAAAAGTGAAAATCATTTAAATATAAGAATAAATGAAATAATGTGGTGGAGTGTGTATCTGAGAAACCATGTGTCTTTTATAAAAATTATGAGAACATTTTCATTGAATTATTTGTAATATGGATTGTATAATTGGATAAATTATATAAATATAATATGTTTTATAAATTTCAAGTAAAAATGGGAAATATATTATTCAATCTTGATAATCTGAATTTATTGAGTGGTTTTTAATAAATAATGACCATATGGATTCAGATGTGTTCTGTTGAAAGTGAAAGATAATTGGGAAAAAATCAATGGATTATTTAAAAATATAAATTATAAGAATAACAAATAATGAATAATATAAATATTAAAAAAATGATGTATATGAACTGATGGATTATAAAAATAATAAATTCTGATACAATGAAATAGATTAAAAAGTAAAAGTATCCATGATTCGCCACACTACTTATAGATTTTAAATGAATAAATGACTATTCTATCATGAATTGGTGGTAAAAAATAATTATAAAACTATTTAACAATAAATTCTCATCATATTTGTTGCACCCCAATATTTTATAAAAGAAACCTATTTTCAATAGCGTATTCGACTGGAAACACCGAGCTTAAACGGTCCATGAAATATATAATTATTATAAATTAGACATTAAATTGAATGATATAAATAAAAATAAAAAATTTATTTATTTATTTATATCCTACTAAATAAAAATTATTTATTAATTTTTATTAAATAATCAATCAATTCAATGTTATTCATAAAAAGCATGTTTTCTTCAAAAATATTTTTTATTACTTTCATTGAAAAAATATTATATTTAATTTATGGAAAGTGAATATAATTTACTTTATTAAATTAAATTCAGTTTTGAAATCAGAATATCTAAATTTACATTGGAATATGTATTGTTATTTTTCTGAAAATATTGATTTTTCGGGGAATAGTTAAAAAATATCAATTTCTCTAACAATTTCATTAATCATTAATTAATTAAAAATATAAATGTACCATTACTTATGGAATATGATTTCATGTAACATGAGTATTATATTTTTTAATTAAATCCGGTTAATTAATTTTAATAAATATCATATTGGACTTTACTGTATTTTTATTGTTGTGTTTAAAATAAGATTTTTTGTAAAACTAATATAAAGTGCACAACATCACTCCTTTTTAATTTATAAAAATACACTAATAAATAATTATATAAATTATATTTATATGTTATATATCAGTAATCATTAATTCATGTTCATAAAAATATTATTATTAGTCATATATTTTATATTAAAATCATCTTTTCGTAGAAAAATACACTTCTTGAAAACCATCTTTTTCATCGCTTCAACAAGTTTACATTTAAATGTAATTTTGGAAAATATGTGTTCAGAATATTATAAAATTTATTACATATTTTTGTTAAAAATAATTTATATTTTCAAATATTTTCAACATGATTTTTAACCATAATGAATACTGAAAACAGTATGGTAAACATAAGAATTGGTTTACCGGTGGTTAAACTAAAACCAAAAGGGTGTAAATGACCGAAAAAATTTATAAGAATTAATTTATAAATAAAATTAGATTTTTTCATGTCTAAGGCTTTATAATATTTCTTTTTTGACCATTATGGAATGTAAAAAAACATGGTTAGACCATTTATTTTAAAAAAAATTACAATTATTCCACTCACTTCACTAATAAAACCCCGCCCATTATATCCTCTTATTAACACCCTAAAATGATTTTTGGTTCATAACCATAACTTATTAAATCAATTAACAAATTTTATACCATCATTCAAGATACCTTTTGGGGTCATAAAGTCATTCTTGGATTACATTTGGAACAATTTTAAATAGGTGGTCTTAGAAGAGGTAAAATTCATAACTATTTTTTTTATTTTCTTTCTTAGTTAAAGGTATTTAAAATATTATTAAAATATTGTAACACTAAAAAATAATTATATAAAATAAATTTATATTTTATTTTATAAATGTAACTACTGAAATCAATCTTCTCTTTCATCAAAAGGGATATGAAATAATTTTTCATTTGTGTGGTGATTATCTCTTAACAAATCAATATAATTCATTTTCTAACATCTCCTATCAAATATTCTCGTAATTATGGATTTAAATTATATATAATATATTTTTTACATATATATATACTTATAGAGGTTTGATATCACATATACCTTTTTAATCAATATTCTGTGAGAGATATGATAATGTTTCTAGGGTGTATAGTGGACCCCCTCCTCGTAAAGTGATATGATATTTTTTCACTAACTCGTCACATAGAAGGTAATAAGGATTATTTTAATGAATATATGTTATTTAAATTACATAATAATGATATTTAATTCATATTTATTATTCTAAAAAATAACATATCATTTTATATCTTACACTGAAAATTGATAACATTGATCATGTACGTGTGGACTACAACCTCCACTCTTAGATGTGATTATTATTTTCAACACCACATATAAAGAATTATATATATATATATGTTTATTTAAAGAAATATTAAGGTATTTATTATAATATTATCATTCAAGAAAATAAAAACAATACACACCATTTTTCTATAATGATCATTGAATAATGGAAACGTTACTCATTTGTGCATATAGACTACTATCTCCATGATCGTAATGTAGTACATTTTTCATACCCATATTCATTAATAATTATAAAATTATAATGGATTAATAAATAATATTATTAATTTAGGATTATTACTCTGTAGATGATGAGATAATGTCTTCTTTGATCATGGTCAACACACCCAATCCATTTTGTAATAATGAACAGAATGTCCTCAAAACACCGGAGGTATACCTAACTGATTAGGTATTTGAATATTTCATTAATAATAATGAAAGTAATTAATTTATGAATATGGTGTTAAAACTATAAAATATTATCAATATATAAAATAATTTACTTAATCATATTATATAATATTTAATTAAAATAAAAAGAATGTATGGGATTAATGTAAGGGGTTTTATAATATAATTTTTTTTAATATGATGACAATTCAATATTCACCATTTTTTACTACGTGGTGTACATACATCCCAATATACATGTAATATCATGAATCCTTCATAATTGATTTAATCTTATTAATATGAGACCAATTATATATTCACTATTATTTTACTGTGTGGTGTACATACTTTCCATTATATATTTAATATCAAGAATCCATAATAAATTATTTAAGATTATTATTTTTTATTTAATGGACCTAAAATGAAATTTTGATCTTAAGGTAATGGTTTTTTTCTCATATCAAATTTAATTAATATAATAAAAATTTTATATTCACTATTTATTTATTGTTTGGTGTAGATACTGACCATTATACATGTTATATAATGAATCCATTATAATTCATGGTATTTAAAGTATAAATTTGAGTTATTTGATCAAAATGTATTTGACATGGTTGTTACTAATTGGAATGTAATATAAAATATAAATGTTTTTCTTTGGGTTATATTACTTCCTCATTTTAATTGATATTATATTATTATGTATGTAAGAAAATTTTATCATCTTATTTCATATTTTAACTTGTTTTATGTTGATTTAAATTTAATACACATAATCAATTAATTTATTAATTATAAAATTCAATTGTATGATTTTGTAAGGGTAATTTATCATAAATTTTATTTCTATGAGACAAACATTTATGACATGAACCTAAATTAATTTTTGAGGTGTATATACTAAGATTTGACATATTATATCATGAAACCCCTCATTTAAATGATATTTTATATATCATTTGATGTCATTCTCTCAGTGGAATTACAATTCTAGAGTTACTGATGAGGAAAAGGCTTTATGTTACAATCACAATCCTTTTGAGATGGGTTATGTTCAAGGTTGATGTACAAGAAATCATATGCTTGTATTTTTTTTAAAAACATATATTTTTTATCCACTGGTTATGAATGTGGATAAAATGTATTCTTTCACTATCTCCCTAATTTTTTGACTAAATATTATGATATATTTTCCTAGTGATATTTATTTTTTATTTTATTTTAGATAGATTATCATTCTCTACCATATCCATATTTTATTTAATGTATTCGATAAATATCTTTTACAATAATAAATTATTTCCTAAATAAATTTATATGATCTTTTACCATCTTTAAAAGGATTTAAAAGTGATATTTTTTATGTTTCCAAATGGATCACTTTGGGCACCCTTTTTAAAATAATATTGAAAATAATTATTATTTTAATCATTTATAACATGGATGGATTTTCCCACCATTGTGTAAATTATTTTCCTTGAAGTTTCATTTATATTTTTCCTTGGTTGTATTCAACTAAAATTATTTTCACGTTATTTTTTTAATTTTAAGTTTTTATCATTGATTTTCATAATTTAATTAGTATTTTATTGAAAAATGGAACTTTATTTTAATGGTATTTATATTCATTAACATCCAAAAACCTTGTTTTTAATTATCCTAAAATGTGGATATTTTGTAATGATACCATTTTCAGTATTTAAATTGATATAATATGATTCATTGAATGTGACAATTAGAGAACTTATTTCATTTCCATGAGTTAATCCTCTTTCATAGATACTATAATGGAATCTATATGTTTTCCATGGGTTAATCATTTTTGAAATATATTTTTTGTAACTTTTTTTATATCAAAAAGTTAATGAATTTTTAATTTAATTATCATGGAACAATTTTGTTTTTCATAGGTTAAAAATATTTCAAATATATTATTATAGAACATGTCTCTTTTACATAGGTTAATCATGTTTCAATGGTATTTTTAGGTAATTCAGTACTTTTCTTTAGATTAATCTATTTTTTAAAAGAATAATTATTTTTTATTAGTTTGACAATGAAACACAAGATCTATTTACTTAATTTTTGGTTATTGGACATTATTATAAAATGGGCGCACCCAGATACCATCGAGTGAGCCCGTTATAGATTGTATGATGGGTGTTACTAGTGAAACCTCCATTACATTTGGTAATGATTATATTTTATAATTCATTATATTGGAATTAAACCATATATTTATTCTATTTTTAGTGGTTTTTTAAGGATTCTGTAAGTGTTCTATGAATATGATGTTCAAAGATAATAACATGATTTATCTATGCCTTCCATTGGTTTATATTGTTTCCATTGTTTAATTTTGATATTACATGGCTCGTGATTATTTATTATTATGAATATTGACTCCATTAAATCATGATACCTATTTTTATGATTAGTGATATTGTGATTTATGTTAATGAGTTATTTTATAGTTTTCCCATGCAATCTAACTGTGTTATCATACTCTAGATCACTTCTTATGATCCATGATGAAATTCATTCACTATTTCTTATTATTACACTTATTGTTAATTTTATATAACCCACATTATGTTCCCTTTTCCCGAAGTTATGAGCAATGATGTTGAATGAATAATTTTTATAATTCTTTTGAATTTATGAGATAATGAATAAATGTGAACTTCATAAATTCGGGTTATGTGGGAAAATTATCATCTATAAACCTAGGTATTGTTTATGTTGGAGTTTGTTCATAATTAATTACCACTATAAACCTAAAAAATCATTCATATTATTAGTGGTATTAATATTCCATCAGATATTGTATGTTTCGGATGTGGAAAATTGGGTCACCTTCATCGGTTTCAAAGCAAGAATTGTAATGATTATGATTTCAGCACCAAATCTTGGTGTAAAGGTTCATTTATTTTATATTAGCTACTTAAATTGAAGATCAAACAGAACGAAATACATTCTCATATAAACTTCTCAGAGTAATGATTTAGAATATGCATCTTATTCCCAGTCTTTTGTTCTGTATTTTCGTATTTCAATAACAGGAATTAAAGGTGAAGATTTTCCTTGTGAGGGTAACTTATAAATGTCATGTTATCATAAGTCACCTAGAAAAAATATTTTAGTTTGATGTTTCCCACTATCTCAATATGTTCTATAAATTGTAACTCTATAGTGAATATGATTAAAAATTCATCTGTAATGAATAACTTAATACAATACCCTTATTGATGGGGATAAATAACGAACAAAAAACCTCAAAATCATATAAATGTACATAAGTAAAACAAATAAAGAGTTTATTGAAGGATCTTGATAAATTATATTTACATAGGTATGTATTGAATTTTCTCCTGCTTGGTTTAAAGGAATGAATTTCCAAAATTAATGTAAATAAATTTATTTAAATAAATTATAAGAAAATAAAAAAAATTGAGCTGATATTATGGTTGATTTTTAAGGATTTTTATGTATACTTTATGTTTTTACATGTTCATTGAGATGAGTACATGATCATCAGTAATTATCTGATGATAAATAATGGTATCAATCGGTGTCACCGAGTTTTATCTTGGTAATATTTGGAATTATTCTAAATTGGATATGGTAATTTGTATCAATTGGAATCATTTTCTATCAATTAATGGATATATTAAATTTTAAATAAAACCATTATTTTTTATACAATAATCATATATAATATATTGTTTGATTTTGATGGTTTATTTCACATAGTATAATATTGAATGTAATCCATCATATGTCATGATTTTTTTATTAATTATTAACAATGGGGAGATATGAAAAAGAAATTATTCATTAAGAAAAAATGTGAGAAAAGAAAAAAATTTAAACATTTTCATTCTAAAATTTATGCCTACAAAAAATAAAATCAATTTAAAAATATATTTAGATTAAAAAAACTGTGACATATAATATTATAAAAATGGTATTGACTAAAAATACAAATAAGGTCACTATTGAGACCACTTTGTGATTTAATAGTGTATTTTTTAAATAATGATCAAGGGTATAAAGGCAAACTTCATGATATTAATATTTTTATTTTTAATGTATTATGAGAAATTGTGATTTCCCCAATAATTTTGAAATTATTTATGAGGTTATAAAACATCATGTCACTTGAAAATACATGAATGTATTTTTTGGAGAAACCTCGATTTTAAATATCATGTATTTCGAATCCATGGAGATTCATTCATAAGAAGATACAAAATTTTGAATAGTTTGATGTATTGCAAAGAATTATTGTACTTATACTTTACTTTTTTGAAAAAATATTTTTGATGATGGTGATATCGGAGTCCCGACCATATTCATACATTAATGATGTATATAAGTCTATCTAAAAATGATTGGATGAAGTTTATAACTTAAATAGGGATGTAATAAGCCACTCTATAAATTTTTATAGGCTATAATTTTTTGGAAAAATTGGAATGAAGTTGATACGATAATAAATATTTCTAAACACAATATATCTCAAACACCCAAGTAGCATGGATATCGTAATGAAACATGGATGAGGATAAATATTTGATCCATCCTTGAAATAAATTGTGATGTTGGCATGAGACAATGTTGTTTGGAACAAGATCTAAGAGGCTAAGAGGTAGGTATTGTATTAATGGAGATTATCAATTATGTGGGATCTCGATATGGATCATTGGAGTTAGTGTATTTAAGGTATATTAATGGATGTTCAATACCACATATAGGTATATTATAAAGATTTTTGTGGTATTTTATGACGTGGGATTTAGTTTTTTAGCAACATTGTTAATGATGCACCCCACACACAAATTCAAAGGTCTAGATCTGAAAACACATAGTTTTCATTATAACATTTATACTAACTAATGTGACTCTAGAAAAATATATTGGGATATTACAATACATCCAAAAGTTAAACATTAAACCACATAAATGATCTCACAATACTAAGAAATGATAGCATAGTATCTTTGAGGAACAACTAAATAATATTCTTATTTTAAAATAAATTTTATCATTTCCACATAATTTAACCATTCTATAATCCTTTATATACGTTTAATGATTTATACTCATCATTGTATCCTATTAAATTTAAATAAAATAAATCGGTGATCTCAAACATTCAATTTTTTAAAAACCATCAATCCCGCCATCAACTTAGATCATAATTACATGTGAAAACATGAGCATGTGATAAATGTATTATTAAAAAGATGATGGAATAATAAAAGTTTTCTATAAATCATGATAGAAGGAAATATAAATTCAAAAGTAAAAAAATTACCATGGAATAAGGTAGTGATATAATAAAAATGATATATAGAGAATATTCATTATAATATGACATACTAATATGTCATGTCATGAAAACATGGTATAAAATATAATTATGGAAAAAACATAATAATAGTTAATAATCACTTTTAAACATTTATGATGGCATACCGTTTATGTTTTGATTATAAAAAATAAGAGACATACTTCATGTTGTCAACAGATCCATGTATAACTAAGCTTTATTATATCATAAGAAACCAAACTGTAAACAATGGAATTGGGGTTGATGTAATACCCCACCCATAAACATCCATATATATTTATTCAATGAAATATATATCATTCATAATGTTATGAAACTGATTGAAATAGAATTTGTTTCAAATCATTTCCAAATAGTATTTGGTAACGTGATATCAAAATCTTATCAGTTGATAAAAATAATTTAACCAACCCATTTGAGCACTTAATAATATTATTTAGAAGTATATTCATATAAAATAACTCTACAAGAATATTAATATTTGGAATTGAATCTGAAAATGGAAGTGAAACAAAAAATAATCTTTTGGAAACAATTTCTAAAATTTTGGTAATTAGATAAATTTAAGAGCAGGTTTAAAACATATCAATTTTATAGAAATTTAAATAAGGAAATTCATAAAAATTATTTGGAATTAATATTTAAATAATATATACATCAATATAATTAATTATTATCTAATAAAATTTGAGTGGATGATAAAATTTACGATTTTTATAGGAAAAACTATTTCAACAAGTTTAAATAAATATTCATTTATTGAAACCGACATCATTAAAAGTGTGATATATCATCTATTTCAAGAAATTTAAAGATAAATTTAATGATAAAAAATATAAAAAATATTTTTATTTCAATATTAAAATGATTAAAATTTTAGATAATGTGACATACACATAGAAGAGAAATCCCTCATTTAAAGAGAGTGAGAATTATTCATTACATCATCAAATTTTAGGAATAATCAATTGCATCAGAGATGATTTGTATTATGTGAAAATATATTTCCCCCAAAATAAGGGGTTAATATAATATATTTATATTATTTTATATGTGTAATGATTTTGTAAATCCATATTCAGAGTGTAGTAATAGTGACTCAGGAAAATACATTGAGTTAAGAAAAGCCCTTATGAATTACTTAACTTTTGAATTGATAAGACATTGCAGTGGAGGAATTAAAATGGATTAATACACCACATTAATTTCCTGAAATTTGGGATAAAATTAATCTATATGCCATTATATTTACCCCACTAATATAAAACTAGATGTGAATATGGCATATATCTCAATGAAAGAAAATTGAGATGAGAAATCCCGTTATATTTTCTTTCAACATCCATAGAAAATGTTTTTATTCATATATAATAAACATAATAATCATAATAAATTATTTAAGAACATTATTTACACATTATTATCCTCTATACTATTCAATTATAATCATTTATTATACATTCATTATTTAGTAATAATTTATTTTGATCATCTGATATTTGTGATTTCTGATTATTTCGCACATGCTTAATGATATAGACATCGACCCCCATTATTTGATAACAATTTCATAATTCATGGATTTATAAATGTATTAAAATAAATTATTATTTATTATTTATAAATATCTAATTTCATTCCATGTGAATTCTATTCGTGATTCATAAATAAGGTATTAGTGAAAAACTCATTCTGGTATTTTTTAAGAACAAAAGATGATAAGATTATAATGATTAAAATAATAATATAACCGTTATAGAATCTTAGTAAAGTCTGTTCAATAAATATAATTCCTTAATTAAATTCATATAATCATTTTATTATGGTTTTTATGAGGAAAAAAATTTGTCTCTTCATGGATGCAGTTGTCACCACAAACATATAGAAAATGTTTTATTGTTTCCACAGAATATATAGATGATAGATAATGATTTATTTTTCCCTGATATTTTTCAGGTTATATTTATCATATTTATACTTTATATAAAATTTTTTTACCATACATATAAGTTGATGATGAAAAATAAAACATGTTATTCGAGGAGGTGGTAGTCCGCACGTAACACAAATGTTATTTTATTTTTCCAAACGAAAAGAGGAAATGTATATAATAGTTATTATATCTATATAAAATATAAATATACAAATAATTTATAATTAATTTTATTAAAAATAGTGATATATATTTATGAAAAGGTATAATATGATTAAATGGGGGAATGTTAATAAAGGAAAAAATAATTACATTGAATAATTTGATTTATTTTTGGAATCCATTATGACTGAAAATGTATTTGGGAAATACCCAGGGTATGGAAGATCTAAAATGTTGGATGGGATATTTTAGGAATGAAATTTGATAGAGTGTAGGGAATAATTATAATTTATTTATATATTTGGACGGGTTGTGGGAGAATAGTTTTATAAGATAAGGGATGATATTTTTTAAATATAATTTTTAATTATATAATGATATCATTTTCAATATAGAAAGTGGATCCAATGTGTATAATAATTGTCCGTAGGATATGATAAGTTAAATATACCCATATCCACTCATTTAGAGATATGTTTTTAACATTTTTCAGGTCATTACCCCCTACAATTATTCCTTTTATTGTATTTACGTTATCTCATATTACTAATATTGTCAAATATTAATTATTTTTATGCCTAAAAATAATATTAAACTTATTTTTTAATTTTTAAACTAATATTAAATATTTGAAATATGTTTTTTAGTGAAAATTTATTAAATTGGTAAATAATAATTCTCAAATGTTAAATGTATGTTGTATTACGAATAGTTTGATAAGAAATATAATATAAGTGAAAACGTCAAATATAGGTTTATAAATTAGTCATATTATTTTAAATGTGTAATTTTACTTTTAATATAGATATTTTTCCAATAATTTTTTTCATAAATTTTATTTTGTGCTTATTTTCTAATGATGTCATACAAGTCATGATATTTGTAAAAATATTATTCTTAAATATTCACTTAAAAAACCATCCATTTAGAAAAATATAATAAATTAATACTAAGATAATATTTTAACGATGAATCCAACCGTGAATTTCATTTTATCAAATTGAAATTATAATGTTTCTAAAATAATGTTATAAATTTAAACCTAAAATTTAATGAAATAGTTTGTTATATAGAAATGAATATTTAAAATATTAATGTTATTATTTTTATTTCCTAGAAATTTATAAATAAATTATTGTTAATATATTATTAAAATGAATAATATATTATATCATAATTAAACAAATATATATAGTTTATTGAAATTTAAAAAATTTACTCTAAAAAAGTTAAATTTAAGAGAAAAATTATATATTTTTAAGAATACAATTATTTTATTTGTTTTTTATATATATTAATTGAATTTCATCAGAACATTTGTATTAAAAATGAATATTATTTTTAAATAATTTGTAATATAAAAAATATAAAAATGAAATTGATATTTATATAAATTATTTTAATATTAATTACATGTGTATATCATCATGTATTCTACTAGCCTAATAATGCAAGATCTTTGAAGAAGACCAATGGATATGATATGGACTTATGGTAGTCACGGGTATAAGTTCCATAATCATGGATCCCATGGGAATTTATATAAAATTTAACATCTATCAAAGGGGATTTGATTCAAATTGTAATTTTTTTGATTTCAACTTGGGATTAGTCAAGATCAACCCCTATTGATGCTACTGCACTTCTAGGATAAGAAAAATGTCATTTATGTGGAATAATTATAATACCTAATACCATTTCTTATATATTGTTCATTGATTTTATAATAATTTTATATCTATTATATCTTATTATTTAATATATACATTACAACAACCATCTCCAAATTACAGTGTGGTTCAATTTCTATCAATTTTGTATGTAAAAAAATCTAGTGAATGTAGTGATTATTTAAATGTAAATTAAAACTAAAATTTTGGGGCCATAGATTTGGCACCATAAATAAATTAAATCATTTTGATTTTACTTATCACTAGATAATTAAAATAGCTTTGATCATATAATAGATAGGTATGAATTGTGATATAATATCAATAGAAATATTAACCTTACAAACTGAAGATGCATATATTCTTAGACAAAATAATATTATCCATAAAATTTCATTTTTCTTCAATAACATGAGATTAACATCCATTGTTGTTGGGTATTATGAATCATAGGATTATTTTTTCAATAGATTTCATAGTCAGTCTTTAACCAATTTATGATCATATTTTTTTTAATTAATAAATTTAATTTCACTATTTTAGAAATTAATATGAAGAATATGTTATCATAGATAATCCATTCTGAAAAAGTTTATCATGTTATTATAAAGGATGAATAATATTATTTTCATGAATGAATATTCCCAAAAAAAATAAATAAGGGATGAAATATTACTATAAATATAAGTTTTCTTTAATAATCAAAATCATTAGTGTGGTGATCAAATATATTTATAAAACAATCCATATAGAGTAGAATTGATGAAATAAAACTCCAATAAGATATCCATAACACTAGAATGTATAACTTGTGTATCATAAATATCATTTTCAACTTTAGTGATTATTATAGTATATGACTTTAATTAATTTCTTGGTCTATGAGATTTATGATTCCATCATCCTTGTTATCTTATTTATTAGTGAAATGACTAAAATAATTCATGAGTACGCAAATTTAAGACATTGAACTATTTTTTTATTAATTTACAATGAAAATTATTTTCATTTATAAAGATAATATTTTTTCCTCAGATATTGTCTACTCAATGACATCCATTACCCCAAATAAAATGCCTTCTATTTCAATGAAGAAGTTTCCCTAGGTGATTATTCCTATATTCAAAATACATATAAAATTTAATATTCTTTTTTATATGGTATTAATCCCAAAAACATCCATAAAACTCAATTATTTTTTTCTTTGGTTTGTTTTCGAATTAAACTAACTTTATGTTTATAATCTATTTTTTTATATTTGGTTATAAATTACACCAATAAAACTCACTCTAACTATTATATTTTTATTTTTTCATTGGGAAAATTAATGTATTTTCCTTAGCAAACATTTTTAACATTTTTACTCCAATTTCAATAAATTTACTAAAAAAGATTAAATTTAAGGAAATGGTATATTCATTTAATATAATTATAAAAATAAAAACAATTAATATAAAAATATTAAATCATAAATTTCATATGTTCTCTAACTTATAAATTTATATGTTTTAATATAGGTTATTAATTATTTCATTCCAATTAGGTTATGTGAAATTAATATATTCAAATTCAATGTAATGTTATGTAAAGAGTGTGTGAATAAATAATGAAGTTGATAAGGGAGTGTCATGTTAGGTGTGTATTTAAGGCCATTTTTCATGCTCTAGGTGAAGATGAAGTTAATACCCAAGTAAACTTTTTCAATGATAATTACCCATTATGAATCTTTTCTAGATCCTATATTCAATTTTTTAAATCCAGATTGGTATTTCATTACATGAAAATAATATCCAATATAAACTAAGAAATATTAAGATGTTGTCCCAAATTTATGTTTATAAATATGTTTTTCACCAATTTTATTTTATAATAATCGTTATTTATTAATTAAAAATTAGAAACAGGTTTCAAAACAACAGGGGAAATAAAATAAACCAAAGGAGACTTTCACAACCCTTCCTTGGGGCCCATGCCGTGACTACACCAAACCCGCCTTCTATAGTCTAGGGGATGGAGACTAGCACTAAAGGCGTAAATCCCAATAAAAAGGTAAGGCATTTCCTTTTTAAAAGTAAACAACACAAAAGAGTATAAGGGGAAGAAAACACTAAGTAGAAAAGAAAGTGCCAAAAAGTAAATGGGCCAGAATACAAACCCAATTGAAAAGTACAGCTACAACTAAACGAAAGTACAACCGAAAAGACAAGTAGCTGGAAGATTAGAAGTAGCTTATGGGTCATCAACCTCGAATCCTTCCTGAAGGGTAGGTGTAGATAGCACAGCTCCTGGATCGTCCACCACGAATCCTACCTGAAGGGTAGATACATATAGCATCCTCAATGCTCTCACCCGTCAACCTCCTCTGAGTACCGTCTCGTCATGCACTCCACCTCCGGATACTGACTCGTCATGAGGTCCACCTCTGGATACTGACTCGTCGTGAGATCCACCTCCGGGTACCGTCCAGTCCTCGAACACTCAGCCTCCGTCTGCGCTGTCAGTCGTCTTCATCCATCACAACGAGGTGCTGGCATAGCCCGTGTAGGGGTGAGTATAATGATAATCTGTAGGGACCCCGAGACCCTCATGGTATCAATAAATCCAACAAGGATAACCACAAATATGGATCTAATTAGATAACCCTTACTTAGGTATAAGCCCTTACTTATACCTAAGTTATCAAGTAACCCATCTCAATAAAGAGGTATCACGTAGATATGAAATCAACGGATTACCACTACTTAGGTATATTCCCATACAAATACCTAAGTTATCAAGTAACCCATCTCAATCATGAAGAAAATCACAAACGTCAATGACTCTGCTCAAACCAAGATTTTCATTATCGAAACTGCAACTGCTGAAGAGCTTCTCCTCTATCAAATACACTGATCATGTCATGACTCAGAGGCACTGCTCACTAACTTTAGACTGCTAAGGTACTCCTCCTATTGAGTACTGCGGGTCAGCCACCCAAACAAAGTAGTGCTCCCCGTCGGGGTCTTCCACCCAGACACAACAGTTCACCCCCCTCTAATAGCCTGCAGAGGTACTCCTTCTGTTGAGTAAAGCGGGTCTGCCACCCAAACACAGTAGTGCTCCCCACCCTGGGTCTGCCACCCAAACACAGTAGTGCACCCCACTGGTCTATACAATTCACACTGACTCAAATTGGACAAGTAGTCATCAGGTCTCATCCAGCTACACGGTCTACGTATGGTCGTCTCCGGGAGGGTCAGATCACACTATCGGCATAAGTGTGATTTTCAAGTCTCCTCCCAAAGGTATCTTCAGACGTCAGGGACAAGTCAATGGCTTACCGGAAACTCGAGGTCTGGGACAAGATTCATGGACAAAAGGAATGATTCGTATCAACTTATGTTGTAACGGTAGCTATAGGTGGACACAGGCTGTCCCTCGAATCATTCTTAGAGCCATTAGGTCACACTCCTTGACTACAAGCGGCTACTATTTTTCCCTGCCCTCCATCTCCATGAGCCTAGAAATAATTACAAAGGTGGGTGGTTGAAACATTTCAAAATTTCCACCACCCCATGCTGCTATCCTAGCACTGCTTCCACGTCTGCTACCCTGCAGATTCATCTTTCCTTTTCACTTCCTCTTCATGAAACATATTACACGCCCAAGTCTCCGAGACTGGCGCTAGTTTCCTACTTCCCACTGCTAACCTTCACTAGCTGTATCCACTCAGCCAAAGAATTATCAACCACAAATGTTCTCTCTAGCACACTAGTATATGTTGGAATGCATAGAGAAAGAAGTGTTGGGTCGAATGTCCTTTAGACACACCTCACTCAGAATTCTGATCCCTGAAGCACTGATCACATCATATTCATCGAGTACCAGGAATGGTTTGGTACGCCCTGATGAATTCTCAGCTACGGACATGTCATTCTGTCGTAGCTTTATAAACTCTAGAATAACTCTCACCCACCTCCTCAAGCCAGTCCTCAGTCACCTGAGTGTTAGTATCGCCTCAAAACCTGAGGGGTATCTGATGCTGAAACATGTGTAAGGCAGTAATCCAACAGGTGTCTTCTACCGGTTCTGCCGGTAGTGTCTACTGACCAAAAAGTAGTGATATAGCTGGGACACTGCCCGAAGATACTATCCCAGTCTTCGGTCCATGTACTGAAGCCTCATCACTATACAGACCAACCTCATGGTCACTCACTGGAAAACACTAGTAGCCAAGTCCATCATCCACTCTATTGGTGTCTCACCTTGTCGGAAAACTCTAGAAATCGCCTCCATCTAGTCCTATACTGCCTGGGAATCTGTCTCGCCTCGTAAACTCGATGACCTCTACTATTGGAACTTGTGCAATGCGCTCTGTCAGCGTGAATAGTCCTCTAGTATGGTCGGTGGCATCTGCTGCCCAACGGGTGGTGGTGCTGCTAGTACACCACCTGAAGGTGCCAACACAGAAAAAGGGCCTTGCACCAGGGCCTCATCGCTCGGTGGGCCGTCATCGATTACTATCTCATAAATCCAACTAAATATCTGCATGAAGAAATCCTGAACAGATGTGATAGGGTCAATGGTTATACCTGGTGAGATGACCTGTTTTGAGCTGACTTAAGGGAAAACCTTTGAAAACACACACGCAATTAGTGTTTTCATGCACTGAGTCAGAAGTGAGGAGTCATGGTACTGGTGTTGGATACATCGGTCGCCTCCACCAACACTGGACTCCCTGAACTGAAAACCACACTTGGTACCCTTAACACTACTGCTTCACAGAAATGAAATATCAAAGTTATAAGTTTTGCTGTAGAACTGACTCCCCTAATACCAATTTGTCACGACCCATCCTCGGGGCCCATGCCATGGCTACCCCAAGCCCTCCATCCATATGCAAGCGGTTGGAGACTAGAACCAATGGTGTAAATCACAATAAAATGGTATGGGATTGCCTTTTTAATAGTAAACAACACAATAGAGTACAAGAGGAAGAAACACTAAGTACAAAAGAAAGTGCTGAAAAGTAAATGGGCTAGAATACAAACCCAACTGAAATGTACCGCTACAACTGAACGAAATTACAACAAAAAAGACAAGAAAATAGAAGATTAGAAGTTTCCCTTGGGTCTTCCACCTCGACTGCTACCTGAAGGGTAGGTGCAAATAGTGAAACTCTTGGATCGTCCACCATGGATCCTACCAGAAGGGTAGGTAAAGATAAACTTTTAAACACTCTCACCCGTCAACGTCCTCCGAGTTCCATCTCATCGTGAAGTCCACCTCCGGATACTGAGTCGTCGTGAGGTCCACCTCTGAATACTGACTCGTCGTGAGTTCCACCTCCGGGTACCATCCAGTCCTCGAACACTCGGCCTCTGTCTGCGTTGTCTGTCTTCTGCATCCAACACAACGAGGTGCAGCCATAGCCCATGCAGGGGTGAGTATAAAGATACTTAGTAGGGACCATGAGACCCTCATGGTCTTATTAAATCAAACAAGGATATCCACAAAGCAGGATCTAAATAGATAACCCTTACTTAGGTATAAGCCCATACTTATACCTAAGTTATCATGTAACCCATCTCAATCAAGAGATATCACATAGATATGAAATCAATGGAAAACCACTACTTAGTTATATTCCCATACATATACCTAAGTTATCATGTAACCCAAATTAATCATTTGGAAAAACACAAAGGTCAACAACTCAGCTCAAACCAGGATTTCCATTATCAAAACCGAAACTGCTGAAGAGATCCTCCTCTGTCGAGTACACTGATCCTATCACGTCTCTGAGACGCTGCTCACTAACCTTAGACTGCTGAGGTACTTCTCCTGTCGAGTACCTCGGGTCAGCCACCCAAACAAAGTAGTGCTCCCCGCCGGGGTCTGCCGCCCAAACACAATAGTGAACCCCCCTCTAATAGCCTGCAGAGGTACTACTTCTGTTGAGTATCGTGGGTCTTCCACCCAAACATAGTAGTGCTGCCACCAAAACACAGTAGTGCTCTCCACTGGGCTATGCAAGTAACACTGACTCGAATCGGACAAGCACTCATCAGGTCTCAGCCAGCTACATGGTCTACGTACACTCGTCTCCGGGAGGGTCTGCTCCATGAGCTACTAGTCGATACTCCATGTATCGCCAATTCCAAAGAAGAAGTATATCAAAGATCTTCCTCGTCATAGGGGTCTCAACGCAACAGACGGTGCGTCAATCAGACACTCGGTTTCTTAGTTATTAGCATTTTAGTCCCGGGGGCCCGGTTGGTTTCATGTACGAACCAACCCGGTAGTATCTCAACTGTACCCCAAACTCCCAAAGGGTATACTCATAGGGACTGTTTCTCAACGTGATTACCAACGTCGCTGATGGTTCGCCAAACGGTCATTCGGTCTGAATGTTATCAGCTTTTCCGTGCCAGGGGCCCGGTTGGATTTCGGGTAAAATCCAACCCGGCCATACTCCTACTGCGTCCAAACCTCAGGTGAAGTATACGAAAAGACCTGTCTAATCATGAGGAATCTAATATAGTCGACGGCAAGTCAATCGGACGTCCGGTCCTTATGTTATAAGCGTTTCCGCTCTGAGGGCCCGGTTGGTTTCGGGTTCGAACCAACCCCTCCACTCAAAGAGTTCACCAAAAAATTGAATGTAATATACCTAAACGACCATCTCAATCCAAGGACCCCAACGCAATTGACGGTGCGTCGATCGGAGGTCCATAACCCATGATATGGGCGTTAGAACGATCTTGCTACGAAAATAGGGGGTTTGGGCCCGGTCTGACCCGACCCAATACCCCATGGGTCGGCCCGAATCGGGACGACCCGACCCGGGTCCAGGTCCACCTAGTTGGGCGTGGCCCGGCACGGCTAGGGCGGCATAGCCCGACCACCGCGGACCGACCCTACACTGGTGGCCCAGCCCGGTACGGGCAGCCCGGCACGGCGCGGGCGGTCCGGCTCGGCGCGGGCGGTCAGGCCCAGCGTGGGCGGCTCGGTGCTGGCCAAGCAGGGCACAAAGGGGGGGGGGGCACCACCCCTTGCACGGGCCTGGGGTTTCAACCCCCGGCTTTTCTGGAACGGCCGACCATTTAGGCTGGCCTTGTATAACTGCGGGACCTGAGGGGGTCCCACCTCCAGGTGGGGTCGGCGGCCGACCGAGCCCGTTACCCTCCTGTTGAACCGCCGCAGCTCCCGCCCAACCGGCGCGGCGCGACTGCGCCCCGCCCCTCCACTACGGCCTGCCCCGGTCATTGCCCCATGGTGCTTCGGCGCGGCGCTACGGCGTCGCACCCCTGCACCTCATCCTGTTCTTGGTTGTGGCCTCCTTCAGCCTCATCGGCACAGTGCGACGGAGCCGCGCACCTTCGCCGCAGCCCACGTCGGCTACAACCCCTTTTTCATTCTAGCAGGGTTCAAGGGCACCATGCTTCCTTTTTCTCAAGATTCAATGATAAACAATAAGAGAAGGGGAGACGAATCAGCTGTGTTTGTGCGGTCTGACCTCCTCCCGTCATGTTGATAACAAGCAACCAAAAGAATGAGTATTCTCAACCACAAAACAAAGAACGATTTTAATTAAAGAAAATTGAACTTAACACCTACCTCGACAGAAGATGTCAAATGATGATCATCACGGAAAATGGCATCGCCGGGTGAAGCTCCGTATACGTCGACGAAGAACGTCCGAAGAGGAAGCGGCGTCTCCCTTCCTTTGACGCGTAGAGAAGATTGAAATGTGATGTCGATGGCAGGTTTTCGCGTCAGTACCTCCTCCTTGGTCATGGAGGAAGAAGATGACAGAAGAAACTGAGTCGCTGTGTCGATGCTCTCACTAGGTGAAAAATCGTTCTTCGTTGAAGTGGGGACATTCTTCGCTGAAGAAGATGAAGTTATTCGAAGGGACAAGAGCTCTCCCTCACCCAATATCCTCACACAACTAGCCAACCTAATTAAATAAGGCCTCCACCTTATTTTCTTATGTTTGAAATTCCTTTTCAAAAACTGAAAATTCAAAAACTAAACCATTTAATTAAATGAGCTTCAGTTGTCAAATTAAATGGTGTATTAAGTTGGAAAAATTAAAGAGGGTGAGAGGGAGGTGTTACTCACATAAAGGGGGAAGTTAGGGAGTTTAAGGAATGTGAAGGGGTGGGGTTCGTGTGGGGCCCACCTCATCTTTATCCTATCAAGGGTTGTTAGTAACTAGTGGGTCCCACCCCAACTCCCACACATAGGATTAAACCACTTATAATAAGGAAATAATATTGTAACACAATTTTTTTTTACATTACATTTAATCCAGTTTTTTTAAACAACTCCTCTCGAGAAAACGCACCTTTGGAAAAGGTCCTCCTAAAAAAACTAGCACTTCGGTTTCATTGGTGCCCTTGGATTTCAATTCTGAGCATTGGATCAAAAGATAGAAAAACCCGCTCGTTCGTTCACTGAACGTACCTGAGCTAAACTTCGGAAATTGATTCCGGGCACACCGGGCCTCAGAATCAGGTGTCGTCAGAAACCGTGTACTCGTAAATTTCCAACGAAATTAAGAAAAAAATTTCCTTGAAATTTCAGAGTCTTTACATAGACAACCCTATCTCCTTATGGTGGTATATAGTGAGGAAATCCACAGGTATTACCTCAAATCAGATTCACCCCCTCATGAGGTAGGTACATCTCACACGAATATTTGGTGATATTATCATCATGAATGGTTATGTAGATGATATATTCCCCCTCCTCATTACCACCACTCCATATATGTATAATCACTTCTTGGTTAAAATTGAAACCCCTAAACCTTATTTCTATATAAGAAACAGACTATATATATTCTTTGTTATTCTTCAGGGAAATACAGAGGATTAGGTAATATGTATCCACCACTATTAAAATCATGTTTCATTGTTTACATGTAAGGAGGCCTATTATAATCACTGTGTCATTGGATTTTATGGAATTACTATCCCAAAAATAAGTTTAATATGTTAAAATGAAATTTCACTCACTATCACAAATTAACCCACCTCCATGCATGAGACACACAGAACATGATTCAATAGTATTATGTTTTGGATCTGAGGCCTGGGGACTCCAAATAACCTAATGACTATGATAAAACCCACATGCCATGTGGGATAAAGATATACCTTCCTAAATTAGTCTATGTTTGGGTGATTTATTCCCTTTTTTCACATGTCGTTTCATATTCATGAGTATAGTTTTTGTTATTATCACCATAGCCTAAACTGAGAAAACACCTCCTTTAAAATAAATGTTTTTCATTTCCATCCATTAACTGAATATATTTAAAATTAACACTATATCTATTACATTCCGCTTAGAGCCCACCTATGACAACCCTGCTTTTTATTACAACATAAGCATGCTTTATTACATAAAACTTCACTTGATACAATAAAGAAGATCGAGAGGTTTAGTGTCTTTGGGGCTTAGGATCATTACATAAAAACTTTAAACTTGAAATACAACATCTTTATTGAAAACTTCCTTTACATGACCACTACATTCCTTCGTACTTAGCATTGCATGGGATAACCTGAGGACATGCATAAGAAAAGGGTGATCTATAAAGCCCAGTAAGGAGTAAACAATGAATAACATGAGGAGTGAAATACATGTTAGGCAATAGGCATATTAATAGAGCATAATATAAACATGAACATAAATACATGATAAAGAATGATAATCATAACATGGAAATGTGGCAACAACACTTAACATTGAATTATCATGAGCAAAGGCTCATTGCACATGGAGAATGAGTAAACCCTCATTGCACTTGAAGCACGAGTAAACCCTCGTTGCACTTGAATTAGCATGAGTCAACCCTCATTGCACATGATGTATCATGATACTATACTTTACCCAATGCATTGGAGCGCTATAAAGGGCGCACCCTTCTTAAACATTTCGTTTCATGCATAAGTGTGCCACATGGATCATAAAACATGGATTCATAATACATAATCATTTCTTCCACGATAAAGGAAAGTGGAATTCATACATGAAACTTTATAATAAATATGTAAATTTGCATAAAGGTGAATACCCTTGATGGAGAAATGGGCATGGTATTCACTACACAAAGACATTGGATAGAAAATCGGTGCGATTTCGGCAGCGTAACGGCATGACATAAGAATTAATAAAAAAGGTTGATGAGAGATAAAGGGGTTCCTCATCATATTTACATGTAATGGACAGTAAGGAGATCATATATATACATGTCCCAATAATAGAAATGGAATTTAGATTCATGATACAAAATTATTTCTTAAATGTAAAAGAAGAGAGAGAAGTTCCTTTCGGAATTTCGGCATAGTAACGGGTGTACATGGGAGGAATTTAATGAGAGAGAAAGGGTTCTCCCATCATTCAAACAATAATAGGGTAGTATGGGGGAGGTGAAAAACCATACCCCAACATTCATAATTGAAATAAAAAGGGAAATACAACTTAAAGAAAATTGACAAAAAAAAGAGAAAGGAAGAAAACCCCTTACTTGGAAGTGTGCTTCCAAAGGCTTGAGAGAGGCCTGTGAGAGGCTCCTTGGGAGCTTGGGGAACCTTGAGAGGATTCTAGAGAGAGTAGGGCAGAGGTTGGACGAACTTCAAGGGCATTGAGTGAGGAGGAAGTGGGAGCTTGGGTGGGTTTATATATGAAAGGTGAGAGAATTCTTTATTATTTAGGTTTGGGACCCCTTATATTAAAATAATCCAAACCACAAACCATCCCATGGTATTTGCCCACGGTTTCTGGAAAAGGAAAGAGGAAAAAATATTTTACAAGTCCAAGGTCCGAAATTATTAAAAAATTAGGGTTGCTTATGTGGAGGTGAGTCACACTCCCATGGAAAATAATTTAAAAAGGAAAAGTGTTGAATAAGTCTTGAGGGCTCCATTAATGCTTTGAAAAGTGAGTCAAACAAACCCAAAACCTCATTATTTTAATGATAAAACATATATTGGCCGAACATAAGGATTATGGTATTTTATTACATCACCATTGGGTCATTATGATGTCATAAAAAACATTATATATTTAAATGGTATTTAATTTTTACCCAAAAATTTGACTGTCTCAGAAAATTATGAAAAATTCACCGTTGGATAATTTCGACGTCCTGATTCCAAAAATAATATTTATTTTATCTAAATAATTTTCTAAATATGTGAATTTTCACTTTTAAAATAAAAACCGACATTTATAAAAAATTCACGAGTTTTGACAGAAATGGCTTTCAAACCTTAATAAAAATTTTAATTGCATTCATAAAATTATAAGATCATTTATATTTAATAAAAATTAATTTAATATTAATAATAATATTTTATTAAAATATTATTTAATTCAAAAATCCTTTAATTTAATAAAATATAATTCTTAATTAAATAATAACTAAAAACACCATTTGTACTTTAAAAACTAATTACAATGTATCAAAAATGACTAGAAATTATATTTATTATTATAAAAAAAAGAATGTACATGAACATGGTGCTACTTATTTGTTACATAACCCCATAAAATAGCCGCATAATACCTAAGGGTAAGGTCTGCGATGGTGACAGACTCTTGGGGTTGCTCGGATATCATCGCTCGAGTGGTAATCTCTATCAACTTCCATTTTTCCCGTAGACAATCACGTTCGAGCTTGACTTGATGAAGCTCAGCTTGGGCTTGGTGAAGGGCAAAGCCCAAAGACGCCACCTCTTTTCCGAGGTCCGACAAATGCGCTTCGTAAGGGGAAATTCTACTGGATGAGGCCATCGCTTCCTTTGTCTGAGTAGAAAATTGTTTCGTTAAAGCCTTATATTTAAACTACCCAGATGATCACTGTTCAACGGCTATAAAAGTAACGGTCCCAAATCTTAAAGTAAAACTAAAAAAGTTGATAGCTTATAAAAACATTTTTCATAAAGAAACATTTAACTGGATCAAGAGGGATTTTCCATTAATGAAATTTTGGGTCGTTACAACATTCCCCCCTTAACAAATTTCGCCCTCGAAATTTTCCTTTTCCCACACTAAAACAAATGTGGGTAACTTAGCTTCATCATATCCTCCGACCCCCAATTTGATTCTTCAATCTTGTGGTTTCTCCACAACACCTTGATGAGGGGCATTGTCTTATTTCGTAGAACTTTTTCTCTATGATCTAAGATCTTCACTGGTTGCTCCTCATAAGAAAGATCGTCTTCTAATTGTACCACCTCGGAAGAGAGTACATGTGAAGGGTCTGGTATGTACTTCCTTAAGAGGGATACATGGAAGACATCATGCACCTTGGCCATAGTAGTTGGAAGTGCTAGTCGATAGGCCACAGCCCGAACATGATCAAGAATCTCGAAGGGGCCGATGTACCTTGGACTTAACTTCCCTTTCTTTCCAAACCTCATGACCTTCTTCCACGGAGATATGCGTAAAAACACCACGTCTCCGACTTTAAACTCAAGGTCTCGTCGACGATTATCTGCATAACTCTTCTGTCGACTCTGGGCTGCCTTGATATGCTGCTGAATGGTTTTCACCTTCTCCACCATTTCTTCGACCATTTCTGGTCCAAGCAGCTTACGTTCACCGACCTAATCCCAACATGCCGGTGTTCTACACCTTTTCCCATACAGGGCTTCATATGGTGCAATTTGGAAGCTCGAGTGGAAACTATTATTATAAGAGAACTCAACTAGAGGAAGATGTTGATCCCATCCTCCTTTAAAGTCCATTGAGCATGCTCTCAACATATCCTCAAGTGTTTGGATAGTCCGCTCGGATTGGCCATCAGTTTAAGGATGATAGGCCGTACTGAAGTTCAGTTCAGTATTCAGAGCATGTTGAAGACTCTTCCAAAACTTAGAGGTAAATCTTGGATCTCGGTCAGACACAATAGATAGTGGTACTCCATGCAACCGTACCACTTCCCTGATATATATCTGTGCTAGTTGATCCAAAGAGAAATCCTCTCGAATAGAAATGAAGTGTGCGGTCTTTGTAAGACGATCCACAACAACCCAGATTGCATTGTTGCATTTGGATGTCCTTGGAAGTCCAGTGACGAAGTCCATGGTGATGTTCTCCCATTTCCATTCTGGTATGGGCTATGGTTGCATCATCCCCTTAGACTTCTGCCTCTCTGCCTTCACTTGCTGACACACCAGGCACTTTGATGTATATTCAGCGATCTCCTTATTCATATTATCCCACCAAAAGTTTTCTCGGATATCTCGATACATCTTTGTGCTCCCTGGGTGAATAGAGAAATTTGAACTATGTGCATCATCCAAAATTCCTTCTTTAGCTCCGAACATGATGGAACACATAGTCTTTTCCCAAACCGCACAATTACTTCTTCATTAACATTAATCTCTGAGGATTTTCCCTTTTTTATAGCTTCCACTTTTTCTTGGATTCCTGCATCATCCTTTTGAGCATCCTTTAACCCTTCCAAAAGAGATGGTTGAGCAATCATTTGTGAAAGGATTGATGATGTTCCCTTCTTTATGATTCCCACGTCCATCTTCATCAAGTCTAAGAAGATTGGATCCTTCTCAATTCTCATCATTGATAGAATTGCGGGATCCTTTCTACTTAGGGCATCCGCCACCTTGTTCGCCTTCCCAGGGTGGTAATGTATTGAACATTCATAATCCTTGATGAGCTCTATCCATCTTCTATGGCGCATATTAAGCTCTTTCTGTGTGAATATATATTTAAGACTCTTGTGGTCAGTATATATCTCACATTTCTCTCCATAGAGATAATGCCGCCAAATTGTCAAGGCAAAGATCACCGCCGCCAACTCCAGATCATGCGTTGGATAGTTTTGCTCATGGATTTTCAACTGCCTTGAGGCATAGGATATCACTTTATCATTCTGCATCAGCACACATCCTAACCCCTTCTTTGAAGCATCACTGAATACCACAAAAATCTCCCCACTTGTGGGTAAAGTGAGCACGGGTGCAGTGATAAGCCTCCTTTTCAACTCCTTGAATCTTTCTTCGCATTCATCACTCCAAGCAAACTTTACTCCCTTTCAAGTTATCTTGGTAAGAGGGTCGGACAATCGTGAGAAATTTCTCACAAATTGTCAATAATATCCAGCTAACCCCAAGAAGCTACGGATATCAGTTACCGATGTTGGCCTCGGCCATCCCTCAATTGCATCTGTTTTGGAGGGGTCCACAGATATCCCATTGCTTGTGATTGTATGACCCAAGAATGAGACTTCCTTCAACCAAAACTCACACTTGCTGTACTTTGCATAGAGATTCTCCTTGCTCAAAGTCTCTAGTACAGTTTTTAAATGCTCCTCATGGTCCTCCTTCGTTTTGGAGTATATTAGAATATCATCTATAAAGACTACCACAAATTTTTCTAGGTAATCTCTAAAGACTCTATTCATCAAGTCCATGAAGATTGCTGGAGCATTGGTGAGTCTGAAAGGAATTACTATGAATTCATAGTGCCCGTACCTTGTATGAAAAGCAGTCTTGGGGATATCTTCCTTCTTCACCCTTACTTGATAATATCATGACCGCAAGTCGAACTTGGAGAAGTATTGTGCTCCACGCAGCTGATCAAACAAGTCATCGATTCTTGGGAGAGGATACTTGTTCTTTATCGTGATTTTGTTAAGTTCACGATAATCGATGCAAAGCCGCATTGACCCATCCTTCTTCTTGACGAAGAGGATTGGTGCACCCCATGGTGATGCACTTGGGCGTATAAACCCTTTATCCAGATTCTCTTGTAGTTGTTTCTTCAGTTCTTCAAGCTCAACCACAGCCATTCTATATGGAGTCTTGGATATTGGTAGTGCCCCAGGTATAAGTTCAATTGAGAACTCAACATCTCTTCTTGGAGGATGACCAGGAAGTTCCTCGGGGAATACTTCAGTGAATTCCCTCAAAATAGGCATTTCTTCAAGGGTGGTTTCTTCCTTGGACTTAATCATCTGAGCCAGATATGCGTGCTCATAAGGCAGTAATATCCATGCTTGAGATGATGGAGCTAAAGGAGATTCATCTTCCTCCTGACACTTGTAAAGAATCGGGGGTCGATTCTCCATATGGAGTGTGATTTCCCTCTCCCGACAATTTATGTTGGCTCTATATAAGGAAAGCAAATCCATGACAATAATTGCATCAAATTCCACCAAAGGGAGTATCATGAGGTTCACCGGGAAATTCAATCCACAGATTATAACAGGGGAGGACTTATACTCATGGGATGCAATGATGGCCCCATTTGCCGTACTCACCGACATCTTTACTTCCATGATTTGTAGTGGTGCAGGGATTATTCTACTAAACTTTTGAGATATAAAGGAATGCGTAGAACCTGAATCAAAAAGTGCGTTCGTTATTCTTGAATGAATAACTAGCGTACCTGTCACCACTTCGTTTTCGGGGTTTACTTCGGCAGAAGTGATGGCAAAAGCTCTTCCTTGCTGTCTTGGAGGTTTTTGATTGCCTCTGATAACCCTTGGATTAGGGAACTGATTCACAAAATGACCCGGTTCTTTGCATTTGAAGCATTGAACAACGCGTTGAGGTTCGAACAGAGCGTTCCTACCCTCTGTCGCAGCCGCGGGTCCTTCTTGCTGATAGTTAATAGCTAGGTTCCCTTCTCTTCCACACTTGAAGCATTTTCTTGTCCCCCAAAGGCAATTTCCAGGCTGCTTCTTTCCACACTTTTGGCAAGTGGGGTGCTGGAATTTCTTAGCGCCGTTGGATTTATCCAGCGGACCACCAACATTGAAGTCCACCATCCGCTTCTTGTCCCCATGATACCCCTGTGATTCTCCGATCTCCATTTCAACCTTGAGGGAACATCGGACAATTTCCTCATAGCTGTCGAAGTCACGGATCACTAATGCTTTCCGCAGGCTAGGCTTCAGCCCACCAAAGAAGCGGTCAACCTTGCATTCGGGGGTAACGACAAAGCCGGAAGCGTATCGCGCAAGCCTTGTGAAGTTTTCCTCGTACGCTCCCACAGATTCCTCATCTTTCTGCTTGAGGGAAAGGAAGTACCTTTCCATCTTAAGACGGAGGGTGCGTGGAAAATATTTATCAAAAAACATCTTCCGGAATACCTTCCATTCCAAAGCCTCGATCTCCTCCTCAGGCTTCGTATTTTTGATCAACGTCCACCATTGATCAGATTCACCCTCCATACGATAAGCCACCAGTAGAACCTTCTCTTTTTCAGAGCATTGGAGGATGGAGAATATCTTCTCAATGGAGTTGATCCATTGTTCAGCGATCATGGGATCAGATGATCCACTAAAAGTAGGAGGCCTTTGTCTCATGAAGCTTTCAATAGCGACTTGTTCTTTCATAGGGGGGGTTGAACGTTCCTCTTGACCAGTGTTTCTATTCAAAACATGAGTTAGCTGAGAGAGAAGCGTGACAAAGTTCGCGATTCCCGCTCCCATTGGATTGGGCATCTCATAAGTACAATCATGACACTGATCTTCACAACGGTTGTTAGCCCGGGTTCTCTTATTACCGGCCATTGGCTGGAATAAAAGAAAGTTAGGGGTAACGCATAAAGGTTAATCCAAAGAAGAAAGTTGATGAATTATAAATAAAATTTAATCTCTTTAACTCATGAGTCGATAGGATTCAATCCAGGATTTTCATGATATTCCTTCTAAAATATATTCTTAGGGGAATTTTTCCTTTAATAAGGGTTCATACTAAGATTGTGAATTCATCAAAACATATCCCCCGGGAGTGTCGTAACCAAGAGTGCAGCAAGGCCCGTTGTTGTGCACCAGTTCCCGTTCGAGTCTAGCTCAAAGCGGAGTTTTCGGGTTTTACCCCTAGGATACATCTGTGCCAGAGCCGCCTCCACCTACTCGTATCCAGACAGGGATGTATTTGTTTGATAAACCACTTACTTAGTATTTACCAAAACATAGGGATGTTTTTATTATGCTTAGTCTTGTATCTAAGGCTTTACTAGGGTTTCCTAATCCCAAAAATAACTAAACCTATCCTCTGATACCAACTATCACAACCCTGCTTTTCATTACAACTTAAGCATGATTTATTACATAAAACTTCACATGATACAAAAAAGAAGATCGAGAGGTTTAGTGTCTTTGGGGCTTAGGATCATTACATAAAAAATTTAAACTTGAAATACAACATCTTTATTGAAAACTTCCTTTACATGACCACTACATTCCTTCGTACTTAACATTGCATGGGATAACCTGAGGACATGCATAAGAAAAGGGTGAGCTATAAAGCCCAGTAAGGGAGTAAACAATGAATAACATGAGGAGTGAAATACATGTTAGGCAATAGGCATATTAATAGAGCATAATAGAAACATGAACATAAAGACATGATAAAGCATGATAATCATAACATGGAAATGTGGCAACAACACTTAACATTGAATTAGCATGAGCCAAGGCTCATTGCACATGGAGCATGAGTAAACCCTCATTGCACTTGAAGCACGAGTAAACCCTCATTGCACTTGAATTAACATGAGTCAACACTCATTGCACATGACGTATCATGATACTATACTTTACCCAATGCATTGGAGTGCTATAAAGGGTGCACCCTTCTTAAACATTTCGTTTCATGCATAAGTGTGCCACATGGATCATAAAACATGGATTCATAAAACATAATCATTTCTTCCACGATAAAGGAAAGTGTAATTCATACATGAAACTTTATAATCAATATGTAAATGTGCATAAAGGTGAATACCCTTGATGGAGAAATGGGCATGGTATTCACTACACAAAGACATTGGATAGAAAATCGGTGCGATTTCGGCAGCATAACGGTGTGACATAAGAATTCATAAAAAAGGTTGATTAGAGAGAAAGGGGTTCCTAATCATATTTAAATGTAATGTAAAGTAAGGAGATCATATATATACATGTCCCAATAATAGAAATGGAATTTAGATTCATGATACAAAAGTATTGCTTGAATGTAAAAGAAGAGAGAGAAGTTCCTTTCGGAATTTCGGCATAGTAACGGGTGTACATGGGAGGCATTTAATGAGAGAGAAAGGGTTCTCCCATCATTCAAACAATAATAGGGCAGTATGGGGGAGGTGAGAAACCATACCCCAACATTCATAATTGAAATAAAAAGGGAAATACAACTTAAAGAAAATTGACAAAAAAAAAAGAGAAAGGAAGAAAACCCCTTACTTGGAAGTGTGCTTCCAAAGGCTAGAGAGAGGCTTGTGAGAGGCTTCTTGGGATCTTGGGGAACCTTGAGAGGATTATAGAGAGAGTAGGGAAGAGGTTGGACGAACTTCAAGGGCTTTGAGTGAGGAGCAAGTGGGAGCTTGGGTGGGTTTATATAGGAAAGGTGAGAGAATTCTTTATTATTTAGATTTGGGACCCCTTATATTAAAATAATCCAAACCACAAACCATACCATGGTATTTGCCCATGGTTTCTGGAAAAGGAAAGAGGAAAACAATATTTTACAAGTCCAAGGTCCGAACTTATTAAAAAATTAGGGTTTCTTATGTGGAGGTGAGTCACACTCCCATGGAAAATAATTTAAAAAGGCAAAGTGTTGAATAAGTCTTGAGGGCTCCATTAATGATTTGAAAAGTGAGTCAAACAAACCCAAAACCTCATTATTTTAATGATAAAACATATATTGACCGAACATAAGGATTATGGTATTTTATTACATCACCATTGGGTCATTATGATGTCATAAAACACATTATATATTTAAATGGTATTTAATTTTTACCTAAAAATTTGACTGTCTCAGAAAATTATGAAAAATTCACCGTTGGATAATTTCGACGTCCTGATTCCAAAAATAATATTTATTTTATCTAAATAATTTTCTAAATATGTGACTTTTCACTTTTAAAATAAAAACTGACATTTATAAAAAATTCACGGGTTTTGACAGAAATGGCTTTCAAACCTTAATAAAAATTTTAATTGCATTCATAAAATTATAAGATCATTTATATTTAATAAAAATTAATTTAATATTAATAATAATATTTTATTAAAATATTATTTAATTCAAAAATCCATTAATTTAATAAAATATAATTCTTAATTAAATAATAACTAAAAACACCATTTGTACTTTAAAAACTAATTACAATGTATCAAAAATGACTAGAAATTATATTCATTATTATAAAAAAAAATAATGTACATGAACATGGTGCTACTTATTTGTTACATAGCCCCTTAAAATAGCCTCATAAGACCTAAGGGTAAGGTGTGCGATGGTGACAGACTCTTGGGGTTGCTCGGATAACATCGCTCGAGTGGTAATCTCTATCAACTTCCATTTTTCCCATAGACGATCACGTTCGAGCTTGACTTGATGAAGCTCAGCTTGGGCTTGGTCAAGGGAAAAGACCAAAGACTCCACCTCTTTTCTGAGCTCCAAAAAATGGTCTTCGTAAGGGGCAATTCTACTGGATGAGGCCATCGCTTCCTTTGTCTGAGTAGAAAATTATTTCGTTAAAGCCTTATATTTAAACTACCCAGATGATCACTGTTCAACGGCTATAAAAGTAACGGTCACAAATCTTAAAGTAAAACTAAAAAAGTTGATATCTTATAAAAACATTTTTCATAAAGAAACATTTAACTGGATCAAGAGGGATTTTCCATTAATGATATTTTGGGTCGTTATACCACCTATTCCACACGATGTAACTAGCTGTTGATGAAGGATATTCCAAAAATTTCATGTACATGGATATAAGTGAAATTGGTGAAAAAATTTCGGATGATACAATCCCATTCTACATTAGAATAAATAAATTCTCTATGATTTCCTCTCGTAGTTTAATGAAACATATACATCATGATTCTAACTTGATACAAAGTCTTTTAATAGTCTCATCTAGGGGTAGATCTCTATTTCAAATCCTCCAATCAATAAAATTATACTTTACTGGAACCTCCTTAATGTATATGGGATCATCCCATGGATCCCGATGGCTCGAAGATTTATTCATTTTATCGTAGTCCTTCACAGAAAAATCACCTGAATAATATTCCATAAAGAATTACTTTTCCATGTTATCTTTAGCACCGATGATATCAGTGGGTTTTTTTATTTTTTCCTAAATGATGTTAATGAAAACAGTGTGCATTCTCCACTATTTGAATGTGATATTCATTGTCAAAATTCATTAGAAACCAAGCATGAGGGCCACCCATTTATTGTGAAAGAAGTATATAACATTCCTCCATACTATCCATCAATAATAGCACTTATGATTCAAGAAGTGAGGATCAACCATATTCCAAATAAACCCTCTTACTGTATCCTGATCCTCATGACCATAAACCTCCATAGCGTAACCTCAGAGTGTTGCACCTGTAACCACATCCCAGGAATGATTTTCATGCTTTTAATTAAAGGTGTCCTGAATAATATTCACATTAATACCTCAATCATGAAAATTAATTTCCAATATCCTTTTGTATTGACAATGAATCCACCCATCAACATTATCATCCTAGATAAATGAAACCAAAATGCTAACTATATTGGATATGAAAAATTTCTGGTCTCTAATAATCAATAGAGCATGGATCATAATTCACATGAGATCACTTTTAACCAGTTTAATCCTCCCCTCAAATGATAAATTTTGTTTCTACCTAACACTTAATCCTCACCAAAATCTATTAAAAATGATTTATACATAGCTTGCAGAATGAAATATTATCCCCTGGTAAAATGTGGTAAACTTATTCATTGAATACTCATATAACTTCATAGTGCAGTTTTCCTCCTATATGATCATTAGTGTGATATATAAATGATTCTCTTTAGTCGGTTGATTACATGACCACTCTATTTTAAATATCTATCTATAACCCCCTACATTTATATGAACTACCAATTGCTATAAATAATTAATATGTTTTAATCCTTTTCAAACATGATACAAAAGATGTTGATGTTGATGGCCATGCAGTAATAGGGAATGGTATTTCCATTGGAAAAGATGATGTCAATTATTATTCTAAGGAAACCATGAGAATGAAATATTGTTTGGGAAAGGGGATACCATTTTAGAAGCCCATGCATTTCATTAGGAAAATCCATTGTTCCTTCCCTAAAAAGGAGATAGACAACAAGGATGAACTCAAGAATATGAGAATGAGGTCAATTTCCCTTATGGAGAATATCATATTTATCCAAACAGTAATGATGAATTTCTATGTTATACATCCATAAGCTATATCAAGTTCATTTTTAATAATCACATTTGATACAGTAACCTTGTTTTTGATGTTATTAACCAGTTCCTTATTCATTACGATTACTCCATGAATCATCCTTCCCTCCACAAACTCGTGATGTTCCTAAAAAATACAATTATGGAGAAGATCCAAAAGTCTATTATATATGATTCTAGAAAGAGAGTTGTATGTAATGTTACACAATCTATTGGTACATTACTATTGAATGTAAACTTGATCATTGCCCTTAGGAATGAGGACATGTGAAGTAGCATATGAATCACAAGGAAAACTTCTTCCCCAGATGAAATCATGAATATTTTTTTATATGTCATGCCTAACCACAATCCAATTATCTATGTAGAAGGTTCCTAGAAATGCATTCTGTCCAAGTAAACGTTTTTGAAAGTGACTCATCAACCCTTAACTATCCTTCTCCTCCTTGGGTACTGTATTAAAAAGATCATTTTTATAACTAGAAACCATGGAACGGATCAAATATAAGATATTAGTGTATTCCCCTCCACATCCCTCACTCATTTTGGTATTGGGACCCACTAGAAGGTATTTGAAATGTTATTCCACCATAATATCAACAACATCCTAATAATTAGTGTATGTATCTTCCTCCTTAAATATGTTAGGGATGTGAAACCATCATTTTCTCCTTCATAAAATTATGAAAAATTTCATATTCATATCTCACTCTTAAAGAATAATGATAAGTGATTATTCCTGATCCATACTTCCATTCCTCATGATTGTATCATCTAGGATTTATTACTTATTTTAAATATCATTGAACTTCCTTTCATTTGTGTTTTTCTTATGTTTGAGATCCATCTGTTCTATTTCCCTCTAAATCGCATCAATTTCATGGAAAGATAGTTGATGGGTTTAGATCCAAGAATTTATAACATCTTTAATAAATCTATCATTAATGGGTATTTTTATCCATTTAGTCCCAAGAATCACCTTGAGCCAGGAATCGTTGACAAATTTATGATTAATTGGGATATTCTTCTGCAATTGGAAGAAGTTGAATCGACCACTAATGTCATATTCCAGTGATACAAAAAATAATTGTTTAGAATAGTATGAGAGACCGCTTACCAGGTGAGTTACCTTTGTGTCTAAAAAATGGAAGTGGAATGATCATTCTCTAGTATCAATCATGGTGATATCAAAAGTGACGGTCCCCATTTATTATTATTACACAATGTAAACTGATTGCCTAAAACCTAGATATCTGAAATACCTCATATAGACATACACTGCACAAACTCCATACTAGATTTATGAGAAAACTTCCAACATTCCTATATTCTCCTATTATTCAGATACAATATTGAATTGACCTTCTATGATCCATAGTAAAGACCCCATCTTGAAGGAATATAAATCGTATAACAGATAATTTCTTACCAAATAATCACAACTACCATAAAAAAAAGAGATGAAATAGCTATGAACCCCTAAATAGATCTTCATAATGAACAGATTCTCTGATGCTATAACAAGATCTACATATGATATGTTCATTACAAAAAAGACAAATAGTATATTAATGTGGATTGGTGTGCATTAATGCACACATTATGGTCTGTTTTTCACAAATAATTATTTTATTTCAATTTTTATTTGGTTTAAGGATAGAAACAATAGACATCAAATGATTCTAGACATTTTTTGAGATGAATTTTGCTTTTACATGCTCACCCATGACCTAGTAATTTCATACAAGGAATGATATCTTAAAAAATTTCACCTGGATTTGTCCCCATGAAATATAACCCCTTTCAACTGAGGATGTGACCGAACACATTTACTCCTTGACTGAGATATAGTGAACATCACCTAGATGATAGAGAATATTACGTAGCTTTTGAGGATATTGAGGACTAAGACTAAATGCTAATTATCCTCAGCTTAGTGGTAACTCATTCCATGGAAGAATAAGGACGAATAACCTTATGTATAGAAATACAATGTGAAACTGACAGTTCCATATCAATTGAATAATCACAATAAGATTAATCCGCGATAGAATACAGGGTTGAAATATAAATCATGTAGTTATGAGGCTCCAATAATAGTTCTTTATAATGAATTAGGTGAATCTTTGAGTAACACTCTTGAAAATAAGGACTTATCACCCCGATTGATACAATTGGAGCGAGGAGGCAGAAAGTGACCCCCTTCCCCCGATCATTATGGAGAAAAAAAGTTCCCATCTTGAGAAAATCTAATGTTATGAGAGGGAGGTGTTGTAGCATTAAATGGAATTATATCTAAGCAAGGATAATCACAATCATCTAAGGGTGAATAAAGAGGCTCCTGATCCACCAGGCACTCTTTACCAAAATAATCCAAACCAATGGAATACATGTGGTAACTTTCCATCCACCCATGATAATGAAAGGTATAAACTACCTATAAAGTTAAGGGTTGGAGGTATTGGGTCCATGTGATCATCTCCTTGAAACACTTATACCTAGTTTCTTGAAAAATGTCAATGTGTGACCTTGAATCTAAAAGAAATATAAGAACTTGGGTTTCGAGGACTGAAATGGGACTTATATCCATTCATCCAAATCATGATCATGAATCCATATATACTCATGAATATCTCATTATATGTACTTATCAATGCATAGGTGAACATTAGATGATTCTATGAGGTGAAGTGTTATCTCATCTACACATAGGATAATCCCAAGAGAATCACCAATGGTCTGTATAAAAACATAATTCTAAAATGGGAGAGGAAGGACAAGTGGAGAGATCCATATAGAAGTACATGGAGTGTCCCTTCCAAAAGAAAAATCTATATCCCAGTGGGAGATATTAAACCGCCATTTTCCCATTGATCTAGGTGATTTACTCTATGCAAGCACAAATTTCCCTTTCTAATAAAGGACTATGAAAATTATTTGTTATTCAAGGTATATACACTTTTTAGAGAATCCATCCCCTACGATTGTGTGAAGGCCCAAAAGAGGTGAAGGGATTATTTATTAGCCCCAAAACTCACTACCATAGTCCATGTCAAATGATTTGAGTCCTCCGTAAGGAGTGGAGAGAGACATAGGCCATTAGATTCTTTTATTCATGCATTGTAGTTGGATCCTTCGATGAGATCTTGAGAAACCACCATCTTAGATCCACAAATAACATCATTAAAGGAAACCCTTGGAGAATATCTGATATGGGAGAGTGAGATAGATTGGGTATTATAGGAAAGGGGTGTCAATCACCTGGGGAAATGAATCAATGCCTATAAGAGAAAGGGATGCCACAGTCTCAGGAATATGCTGTTTGGTTTCATTGAGGATCAATTATATACGAAAGATATTTATTCATTTGAAAACAAGCCACACAAGACCCCCTTATATAGTTCTCATATGTTATTCTCATCTCTATATCAAGGGGGAAAGGAAATATAATAAGGAATAATATCAAATTCTCAGTATTGGAAAATCTCATCATCATGTCATCATGTTTTAAAATATAATAATATGAGAACACCTGATAATGGGTAGAATTTATTATTCAAAACAATATTGAATAATAAAATTTTTCTATAAATCGTGGTAGAATGAACTATAGTGTCAACTTATTAATAATTTAACATATAATAAAAGTGAGAGATAATAAAAAAATATCTATGGAGAATAATTATAGGAATATTACATATAAATATTTAATGTCATTGAATCATATCGTGACAACTAATTATGGTAGAAAATATAAAAAAATAGTTAAATATCCTAGTATCACATCAATCATCATACTACCGTGTGAGTTTGTTTTCGAGTGGATCGTGGGGTTGATGGATAACCTAGACCCTCATAGAAATTTTGGACCTATACCTTCATATTTATAAGCTTCATGTAGCAAATCCAAATTCTAGTGGGTTGAATATTGGATAATGTATATCTTTAGTAGCCACTGTATAGATGACGTGGCTCCACCGACCACCAAGTGGTGTAATAAGAAACAACATACAGTAGTCTTTTTATGGTAATTCCACATTATGACCCTATTTTTAATTATCTTATATCCCCATTAAATATTTATTATCCTAGATGACCATGTGACACCTCATTCCAATTTACTTATCTTCCCACCTCATCTCTTAGAAGATAAATGCACTGATCAAATATTTGATCTTATTCCTATATTTATTTCTATTATTGGAATTTAATCTCTATTATTATCTTCACTTATTCTACAATGATTATATAAAATTTATGGGATTCCTTTAAACATAAATGGTTGATATAGAATATTATTTCAAGGATCTTTTATCACATTCTCAATTTCTTTTTACATTGACTTGGTTTTCTCCATCATAGGTGAAGCATCATATATACATTATTGATTCATCCTAGATATTTCAAGAGGGTATTTCTATTCCATTAATTATTATTATGATTACATTTCTTTTGGAATTCATGATTAATAAATTTTAAATCTTTTAAGCATGTTTTGATCATTTTAATGAATAAAATTAACCCTTTTGTATAAATTTTATTAGGAATGGATAATTAAATTACAAGAATTAGTCCATTATTTTAAAATTATTTTAAATTATTTTAAATTAATGTGGTTTATATGTATTAAATGTAAATACTTATTATAATGAAAATTAATCAATTATTTAAGATTTTTCCAAATGGAATAAAAGTTATATTTTTCAAGAAATGTATCTTGGAATGATTTAAAGGATAACATGTGATGATTTTTTAACATATTTTTTTAGAAGTAGATTTCAAATAACAAAATAGATTTTTTTTATCATCCATTTTATTTTATCATATGATAGTCTGAAAACATAGAGTGTTTTTTAAAGGAAATGGGTAAGTTTGTACCTTTTGAATGGATGGTCAAAAGAATTGTGTTTTCAAATAAATAAAGGTTTATTTATCAATTTTTTTTCATTAAAGGCATGTTTAGAACATTATAAAGTAAATTACTTTGTTTTATAATTCTTGATTAACTTGTTATGTACGATGTTCTTGAGATATTAGTGATTTATGCACATGATAACATGTCTTGATATAGAGGTTGTAATTTTAATGGTTGAATGAGGGTGTTAGTGAGATGAGACCTTTATATTTTATGGAATGTTAATAGTGGATATGTATGCCATTGGGGGTCCTCTTTATGATACATCTTACTTGTTTTATCATCCACCTCTTTAACCGGCCATGGGAAACATATTTAGATAGATGATATTAATGTGATTTATGATATTATTTAGCGGAATCATACCTCATCCAGTGTCAAACATGTAAATGTGGATTTAGGAAAATTATGTTCTATGAAGAGATGGGTTTTACATGAATCAGTATGTTATTATATGTAGTATATTTGATAATTTCATGTAGTCAGTCATGGTTCATTTTCTATATTTTGGTAGAATTAAAAACATATCTAGTAATTTACCATGACATATAGCCATGAAACTAGAAATAGATACTTGATATATTCTTATATTATTTTGATATTTAGTAGGTATTATAATTTCATCATTTCACTACCATTATTATATCTTCTAGGTTTCTATAATTCTTCTCCTATATCCATGCATTTTTGTTTGTGTATTGTATTTATTTTTGACTCAAGGTACCAAATCATATATTCTCATTCCTTTTTTTAAATTTTACAGGTGAAACTATATTTTTGTATTTTAATAAAAGATTTTTATTTTATTTTTCTGTTATATTATACAAAAAAATTATTTTGTAAAATTTTTCATCGTGATATATCTTATTTTTTTAAATGAAAATATTTGAACTCCATTTCTAGCATAACTAAAAATTGGGGATTAATATTTCTCTTTATAAAGTGTGGTAGGATTTATCTTCATTATTGGAAATTAAAAAATAAGTCTTTCATATACAATATTTTAAACTAGTATGTCTAAATTTATTTCTAGAGAAATTTAAAACACTATTTAGATTTATCTTATATGGATATGTTACCTCTCACCCTACTTGTACTGTTTGTTGTTAGTAACTTTCAGGTGTCTATGGAAGGGGATTATGGTTGAATCTTCTTCTTTTTCTGGTCTGTTCTTGGTTCTATTAGGGAATGTAAATTGAAATATATTGGGTAGTCTAGAACCACCATAAAATGGGGGATCATGGTTGGGTTTTTTATTTTCTATGTTCATGGTTTGTTTGTTATTTTTCTATTTATTGAATTTTGAAGACATTTTTGTTATGTTTTGTGTAATGTTTCCACTATATTATTTAATTATTTCAAATTCCATTTTAGGAAAAATTATTCCAATTGTATTTTAATTTATTTCTAGACACTTTTCATCATCCCTTGGTGATCGAGAATGCCTTTCGATGTAGTGTAAATTGGTTTGGATGCTGCTCTAGACAATATTCCCGATTTATTATTTATAATTAGTATCAAATTAGTTTTGTTCCTAAAATATTATTTCTTTTTAATCTTATCTAATATATATTTGGGGAGATTATTTCTATAAATGATATGAGTGATATTTTAGAATTCAATATGTAGTTTTTGAATAGGCACATGATCACGACTCGTTATAATGAGAATTGAGGTACAAGAGAAGAGATATATAAAACCTTAATCATTCAACAAACTATGAGGTATCATTGTAGTTGGTCTAGAATTTTATTTTTGAACTATTTTGAGGTCTGTGAATTATTTAAAATCCTATACAACCAAACCATGAAATTTTTTAGTTTAACTCTAAACAAGAAATATTTTCCATTTTCTTCTAAACATACTTCATTTATATGATTTTAATTTAGACAGTAGTTTTTCTTGAATGGAAAATAGTTGTTGTGGATTGTTTCATAAAATTTTCTAATTTTTTTAGTATAATCCCATGCATGATGATTTTTTAATCATATGAAAAGATATATTAAATATTTTAAAAGGTTTCATTTGAGATATTTTTAAAATAAATTCAATTTATAAAATTTATTTTTTGCGAAAGGACTGGGTTTTAAAATTAATTTTTAAAAAAATATTATGTGATGTGTTTAAATAATTATTTATAATAAAATTTATATTTTTATTGGCTTTAAAATGGAATTTATTTGAAATTTTAATTTAGTATTAGTGTTTTGAAACTCTAGGATAACATTCATGATATGGTAAAATATTTTACTATTTCTATAAATTTCTATATAGAGTTCCACTTTTTAATGAAATGTGTTGTGTTTTAAAAATGGGGAAATATTGTGTATTTTTTAAAAAAAATTGGTAAATGTGGTATGGGGATTCCATTGTAATATGTTTTTGTGTGTTTTTTTAGGTTTTTATCATTCCTAAGTTGATATGAATTTTTTTCATGATTTATCAAAATGGATCCGGGGAATTTATCTAAGAAAGAAAAAATTAAGTTTTCTAGACTGATCTATTAAGAATCCATATTAATTATCAATATTTGGTATCTCAGTTTGAGGACATTACTGAGACTCTTACTCAATTTTTAAAGATAAAGTCTTTCCATCAATTATACATCATCAATGATTTCTTGGATAATCTTCCAAATTATTTTTTTGGTTAGTGTAGATCTACTAATGTTATGAGGTGTATTAAAAGGTTTAGGGGATCTATGGTTCTCCTAAGATACCTGATACTATTAAATTCACAAATATTTATTCAATTTTTGAATTACCTAGTCGAGGGTTTTGGGGGGTCAGGGTTACTCATAGTCTGTATGACACAATTTCATAGGAGTTTATAATTATTGTCATTATTATATGGTGAGGTCCCAAGGAAGTGGAGGAGTAGAAAATTTTTTGAGTTCATGGGTCTCATTAAAGGTGTGCATTTTGTTGAGGAATATTGTAATCATTTCATAGTTGCAATATGTTTCTAACCTGATATTGTCGATGATTAATTCCCTATTTTTATCAATTACAAAATATTACTTATACCAAACCATTGAGTTATCATACTCTTAGTCTATCTAAAATCTTATCTTATTATTGTTGAAAAATTATTTTTCATTGATGTACAAATAAAAATAGAAAGGAATTCTAGAATGCCTTATTATTGTTTCAATTAGGTAAATATGTTCTATCATGCAGATCTTAGGATTTTTTTGATCATGGATAGTCTTCTCTATAAATGAATTGTGATCTTATGTGCTTCTAGTGTAGAGAACCATGCCTTTCTAAGAGGCCATGTTTGAAATAATTAACAGTTTTTGTTGATGTGGCCTCTTGGTTCATCTTAATTAGTTATTTAATTTTGGATTCTATGAAGGTAATTATTGTGTGTAATCTTCTCCTTGGAAGCATTCTTGTTTTGTGTAAATATTGTTAATTATTTTGGGATATTTTTTGATCCTACATAGTGTTATTTGTATGTTTTTATTTCATGTTAGATTTTTTATTTGAGGTATCTTTAATTTCTAAATTTTGAAATTCTATCTCAAATATAATTTTTCACTTTTATTAATGAGTTTAATATCTTATCATTGTAATTCATTGTCAGAAATTAAGGTAACATTATTAAAGAACAATCTTCGTGACAAAAAGTCCCCACCCATTGGCCTTAGAGTGAATCATTTTCAAATATTAGATGATATTCTTGTGAAAGTTGATATTGATATTGTTTCAATTGGTTTTAACCCATTGAGGTGTTTTTAAATGTTTTGGATGGTATAAAATGTTATTTTGTTAACTTATGGACTATTTAGGTTGTTGGATTTCAGAAACTATTTTTTCAATCTGCAGGTGTATTCCTCTGGTGTATATTGGATACCATTTTTTGGGTGGTTTTTTCCTTTGGTATCATCTCATTTTATCCATTATATTGGAGCTCAATATTTGTTTGTTTAGAGATATCCTACACTTAAATCATGTTAGGATCTTTCTTTTAGTAAACCATGATTTCTGAGATCTTTCTTGATGGTCTTGGATACAAAAATTGGGATGTTCATGAGTAAAAAAGACTATTTATTCTATTGATAATAAATGAATTTGGTGGTTCCAATCTTTTATTTGGTGAGAACATCAAGGGGTGATGGGATGTGTTGGAAAACCTAAGTTATTATCAAGTACCGTCCTGAGGAGAAAATCATTATCAGTTTTATTTCATTCTTGTGGATGATTTATTTTTTAATTAATATTTTGGGTATTAATTATTTTATTATTTTTGTCATATTTTTTCTGTACCATCCCAATAATGTTTTAGGTTCTTATATTTCTGGTTCCTCAAGTCTTGTGATCGAGGTAACTCCTTTTAAATGATAGGACATCTATTAATTGATTTCATTTTCACGTTCCACCATTTGGATTAATTATAAAATATTGGGGATACCTATGGTGGGTATCAGATCTTCCTTTGAATTCTCTCTCTTTATATCTTTATTTTTGTGTTTTCAAGATAAGATTAATGATCTCAGATGATCTCCTTTAATGGATTTTTAGAATTGAAGTTGTTTATCCATTTCGAGTTGCTTTTAGTGATTCTCTTATTGGGTGAGTCTTCCACTATTTTTTGAATATTCCAACCCACATGTTCGGTAAGGATGTTTTTCCTTTATTATAGATTCTATAAATTGGACTAAAATATTTCTAGGGATAGAAATTAGTATGGCTGGGAGAGATGTAACATCTTTGAAGTTATTTCATTCATAGACTATTATTTTAGTTTGTTTGGGGGTGGATAATGGGGTTAGTGGATGAACTGGACACTTATTAAAGGTGTGGACCTTTACCTACAACATATAATTAAATAGTTTTTCTACTAGTTAACTATAGGTTTGGTAAGTGGCAGCAGCTATCTGATGTAGCCACTGGCCCGCTAGTAGGTCAACACCAGCTGATCGATGGGCTAGATAATGGCTATTACATTTCAACTGTTTTCGTCATATCATTGGAGGGACTCCTATAGCCAGTTAGTTGTGCAGCTGTAAATTATTTATGTTTAAGGAACCATGTAACCCCCATTTTATTTACCCCGCTACACCTATGAAACTTTCATGATCTATGTGATCATTGGATCCCCCATTGATATTTTTTTCTATTCTAAACTCATATCATGGTAGATAAAAGTGTCAATAAAAGTGGTGATCCTATACCAATATAACATTTTCTTATTATACATCAATCTATCTTATTTTCTAGATTAATTCTTATAATTGTAAATATAATCTTATATATTTGTTGGATCTTGAATGATAGATATTAAATTTTGATTATAGGATCCCTTCTGAGTTCCCTCTAGAATATTCTTCTTTGATTATTTGTTCTCCATCAAATGGTAATCATTTTTGATTCACTATAGTTTTATCCTTGATATTGCAAGTAGTTTTTTCTATATTTTCTTCTTCTTAATAATTTGTTATTTGTATTTATGTTTATTATATTTATAATTTTTTTAGAATGGTTTTATTATTTTGAGGCATAAATTTATCAAGTTTAGTGATAACGGTTTTTGGTGTTGGTGGTTCATTTTATGAATTAATAAATGAGTATATTCCCATAAAATTAATTTTGGTTTGATTTAATGGATAAAATATTATTGTTTTGTTTGTAAATGTTTTTTTAAATGGATGTTCCAAAACAGTGAATATATTGTTTATACTTTTTAGGGTGTTTAATCAATGGAACATCTGAAACATTAATTTTTTATAGAGGAAATGGGTATAAATAGACCTTTTAAATTGATGGTACCAAAAGATGTTTTTTAAAATTAATATTTTTTTGGTTTATGAATGTGGTTTTCTTTAATGGGATATTTGGTTCATTATGATTTAAATTATCTTCTTGGGTAATTCATTATTAACCACCTATGTACATTAATATTTGCTGATTGGTTCTCAGAGCACATGATTTGTTATTTTGAAACATGGATTTTACTCTCCGAGGGAACATGGGGGTGAGGTTGAGATGTGAAATTTGTATGTGATGGACTGTTGGTAGTTCATATTGATATCATTTTTGCCTATATTATGATCATAATTACATGTTGTCGCACAAACCTGTTTGAATCGTCTTACAAAACATGAGTAAATATACAAGAGGCCATATATTTTTACAATGCTTTTTTGAACTCACAACTAGACTAGACTCTCCCAATAATATATGATTTGGGATATGGACATCATCTGGGGAGGTGGGTGTGTGTAGAGTCAGTAATCATGTGAACCTGATAGGTTATAAAATATTATTCAATCAGTCAATGTTTTTTCTCATCTTCTGGGGACTCACAATTATATAGAGGGATTTCTCATGACATATTACCTTAAAATTTTACATTATTACTTTGTATATTACTCTGATCATTCGATCATTACTCTACACTAGAGTCATAATTTTTTAATTCCTTTATTATTTATGATTTCTTTCTATAATTTTTTTCTTTTATCTTTGTATTTAATTTATTGTGTTTAATTTTATTTTGAAATTTGGTAAAATCCTATAACATCACATGATTATCTTAACCTCATCTTGAAAAAAAATTTCCATGTATTTTATTAATTATGGTATCATTTTTTAAAATAAATTCATTTTATTAGAATTGGATTTTAGACATGTTTTCCCAATGAACATTTTAAGTGGCACATAAAAAGTAAATTGTATTTCCTTAAATTTGGGTTTTCACATAAATATACATTTTAGATTTATATTTTCCTTTTCAAAATTTGGCATGTTTTTCCTTCTCTATTTGTAATAAAACTGCATGTTTTCTTATAAAAGTTTTCAAAATTGATTTTTTGATTTTATTCCAATAGAAATTTTATTGACTCCATAGTGGTATCTTATTAGGTTATGTTATCTCACTAAAGGACCCTGGACCACCATGAGGGGGGTTGAATCAGTGTGTCATATTTTTCTCTTCATTACAAGTACATGTTCCCACATTAGCAGGAACCTGTTTACACCTGTATGATAGCTGAGTGCACTAATTAAAACAGACAGAAGGAAAACACAACACCTTTTACTTAGTTCACCAATAAGGGCTACGTCTAATAAGAATACACTGAAAGGTTGACGGTTATACCAATTTACACTAATCGTAGCTAACTGTTGACTATGGAGGATCGGGTATAATCACTATGTCCTTGGCACACAACCTTTAAAAATGCTCAGGGATATCTCTTTACATCCCTTGGGTCACTCACATTGACTCCTCCTAGATCACTACCTTTATAGTAGTCTTACTCAGTTTATTGACTTAACGGTCTCTTCAAAAAATAAACATGGAAGTATTTGTCTCATGTTCATCATGATACATTGATTGCATCAAATATCTAAATTGATGCTCTTTTTTATTCAATCATCTTCTCTTTTTGTCCAAAATCAGAAAATCCATTGTGATTGTTCATTTAACCATCACAATTGTACTGCCCCAAATAAATCACGTTCATTAGTAGGGAACAAAATTATCTACTTCTTCTTATCTTCTTTTCATTACCAATACCAACATTTAAGTGTTTTAGTATACTTCATTATTTCTATGCATATCTGAGTTTAGTTCCACATATTGTTCTTCTTATCTTTGAAAAGCACAACGAGGTTGTTAAACACTAGTCGTGTGTATTCGGAACTACATCCCTTCAAAAAAATTATTGGTTCAGGGTAATTTCTTTGTCATGAATCCCCTTCAAGAGTGCTAAGCACCTATCAATGGATAACAGGATAAGTGAATTATCCACACACCTATTTTGGGAAAACTGCATGAAACATTAACGGGCTTCGCACAACATTAATCTTTTTTCATGGAAGACCTCTTGAATGCTACTGAAATCTTGTGCAAAATATATTCTTGCATGAAACTATCCTTTCTTGAATGCACCTCTTACTTCCTTCCCCCAACTTCCTTTTTTATATATTTTTTCAATATTATGAACGTTGATTTCCTCTATGTGTTTATCTTTTCAAATGTGTGTGCTCACCTCTTATTTATATAACCTGTTGAATTCCACATTCAAAAACATCAAGGTGTCATTAAAGATCATGAAACATCGTGCAACACCCCATTTTACATTTCATTGGGAATGTAAGTGTCTTTCAAGATGACCTTATCTTTTGAGCACATTTTTAATCTTTCGTGCACTTCATGTCTTTGACATTTTTTGAAGGTTTTATCATAAAACATGTATTTCATGTAGGATTCCAAAACACCTTAAATCATGCACGTAGAACCAATCTTTCGTGCACACATAAAATCTTTCATTCACATTACTTTTCAAAAAAAACATTTCTCTTTTTTTGGATTTTCACCCCCAAAAATTTGGCAAACAATGCAGAACGGTGCCACTTCAATACTATTTTGGAATGAACACCCATGATGCTTCATTATAATTTAGAGTATTCAAAAAACAAATTATTTCAACACAAACCATATCTATTGTTATATATTGTCTGTGATCTAATTAATTTTGCATTATCATATCTTCCATGTAATGTACTATATCTTACATATCTTCCACCTGCATCTTTCCTTCCAATCAAAACATTATAAGAATAAAATCACCTTTATACCCCCTTTCCTTCCTGAGGATTTCATCCTATGTTATCCTGAAATATGTTATTTGTGAAATAAAAAACCGCAAAACATCATCTTATTTAGAATCAATGTGAAGTTCTTGTCTATATCATAATTCAAATACCTTCCACACACTCTCTTCTTCATCAACCATAAATATATACTTCATATAAATCTTATGGTTCTATTCTTCAAGTAATCTATGCCATTGTTGTCATGAAAAAAAAGAATAATTCCAACGTATTATTCAAATCATTATTCTTCATCAATCATCCTCATAGGTATGATACCTCACCATTCCCTCGTTTCATTGGAGTAATTCTTGATCTCCTCCATTTTGATATTAATTGGAAAATATTTACAAAAAATACAACCTTATACACAACGTTTTCGTAACAATAAAAGCCTACTTGTTACATTTAGTGTTTGCAGCCATTAGGTTTCTATGTATGTTTTCATGTTATATTTAACTTTTATGTGTGTTAATGAATTGTTGGATGAGAGATGGTGAATTGGGACATGTGTCATGGCCATAGAGCACAGTGATATATGTGATAATGGTTGTTTTTTTCTTTTTTATATCCCTTTTAATTTTTATATTTTTCATTGGTTTTATCTGGTTGAATTGGTTGTTATATTTTATTATAATTCCATTTTATACTTTTATTATGTTATCTTATTTTTTATGTGAAATCATTCCCAAGGGATGTTTCATGATGCACATGCACATGTAACTAGCCCAGTAGTATAGTAAATACACTTCAAACCTGTGGATATCGATTCAAATGTCAACTTGGATGGTATTCTAGGTAAATTTTTTAAAAAATAGAATCATCACATTGGGTAAATATCCAAGAAGGACCACCTTTAATGTTGTCATCGTATCCATGAAGTCCCACTATTTATGTTGTGAAAAAATAAATGTATGCACACAATAACCTATATCATTTCATATATATTCTCAACCAATGCATTGAAGTGTGATATAGGACCCCACCTGTCAATATACATAAATTTATGTGCAATAATATATCAATAATTATTCATATCATGAAGACACAAGGAAATAAAATGGGTTTCAAATAATTTACAGATGGTATTGCATAACATGATATAAAAAGTAGAGAAGATGATACCTCAAATTAATTCAAATAAAATGAATATTTCATAATTTAATTTAGAAGTTGATTTATAAAAAACACCAATGTGGTTAGATAATTGAGATATAAAGTGTAAAATGTATGTGAAATTTAAAAGGGCCTTTATTGAACACTTCCTAACATTTTTATAAAAGGAATAAGTAAAGAGTTTCTTTTAAGAATATTATTTTTAAAAAATTAAAATTAATAATTTTTAAAAATTATTTGTAAATAAAATTTCAAAAATGGATCCTTAAGAATACAAAAATTTTATCTAGGTAAAATGTGTACCAGATGATAAAATTTAAGATCGTGGAATGAAAAAACATGTTTTATAATTTTAAATGAAAAATGACTATATAGAATTCCACATCATGAATATAGTGATAAATCTTCTTATTTAAATGTGAAAAATATAAATTTTTATATCGGCATAAATGATTAATATTTTATCTAAATATAAGAAATAAGAATATTGGTAGGAAGAGTGAATGTTTATATGGAAGGGAATTAGCTCATTTAAAACAGATGAAAAATTTTCTTAAGATTGTCTATATTTATAATGAAAAATATCCATCCATGAAGATGGATTTGATATCAAAATGTATTTCTCCAGAAATTAAAAAATATATTTAATATAATAAATTAAAAAAATATAAGATAACAAATCTTTTAAAACCATATTTAATGAACAATAATTATCACTCATGAAAATGAATTATTTGAAGAAAACCCCTTACTACCATAGTACATTTTGAATTGAAAAATAAACTAAAGGTTACAAAATGAAACAGAATTGTAAAGCCATTTAATTCTATAAAAGAAATTATAATTATGATACATATGGTATTATATAGATGAAAAAAATGAATATGGAAAATATAAAAAGAAGGAAAAATGAGATAAGAAAAACACATAACATTATAATCAACTTACAATATTGTGATTGTACATACTATATAACAATAAAAACCTTATAAATAACTTTTCTCAGAAAAATATTAAAAAATATTTTTACATAATTTTAAAATTATAATAATTTGTTATATATTAATTAGTTAGTTACATTTTATTATCATCATCATATGTTATATATTTATATTATTTTTTCATATTTTAAAATGCCAATGTTGATTCCCATTACATGATACAGATTTTATCATAAATATATTTTCAAAAAAATGATTTAAAAATTTTATAAACTTTAATATCATTCCATGTAAATTTTAGTCATGAATCATTAAGAAAAAATCATAAATTATCTAATTTCGGTATTTTTTTATGAACATATGATTGTATCTTAAAATGGTTTAAAATAATAATATAACCATTCAAAAAAACAACCATTTGGAAAATATAATTAAATTCAATAATATATGTTCTTATAATTATCTAGGATTGGTGGCGACATAAAATGAAATATGACGTTCTGTAGAGGTTGTTGTATGTACATAAACAGGAATGATGTCTTCAATTTCTAAGTACATAAAAACTATCTTGAATGAATTATCTCTTTCAGAATCATAATCATGTCTTAATTATCATATTTATTTATTAAATATGACATTTAATCATCCTTTTATAGAAGTGATTAAAAATAAAAACATGTTCGTGGAGTTAGTAGTCCGCATGTGACATGAATGAAAAAATTGTTTTTTCTAAGGAAAAAATGGAAATAAATTTAATTGGTATTAAATATATATATTAACATTTTATTTTACAGATAATTCAGATTTAATTATATAAAAATGTAAAAAATATTTTTCACTAATATGTAGTTGAAAACAAAAACGAAAAACAATTATTGATAATAAAATACTTTTATAGAAAACATTGTTTTCTTTTTCAATTCCATATTGATTTAGAATGGATTTGAGAAAAATAAAAAGACCTAAATTGCATAAATATGGGATATAATAGTTTGGTAATAAAATATATTATAATAATGTGGATAATTTAAAATTTTGGTATATCTTTTAATTGGGGTGGAATTCTCCTTTTATAAATGAATGGAAGGACATTTTTTATAATATAATTTCTTAATATAAAAAAATGAAATCATTTTCATCATTTAATGTGGATGAAAATATGAAAATACATAGGATAGAAAAATTTCTGGTCGATGAATCCCTAAAACACTCATTTGGAGAAATTGTTTGACATGTTTAAGGAGTTCACACAATAGATTTAACCCTTTATCATTTCAATATTTATAGTAGAAATAATTTTTAACGATGTAGTTTATTTTCATGGAACAAATAAAATTGAACTTATGACATAGTATGAACCTACTAATTCAGAATATTAAATCCATTTTATTGGATAAAATTTCTAAAATTTATAGAAAATAATTCATGTTTATAAATATATAATCCACTAAAAATGGTTTTAGAGAAATATATAACTTATGTTTTAAAATGATAAATTTAGGATTATAAATTTAATATTTTGATATTAAATATAGTAATTTGTTTATAAAATAAATCTTTTTTAGGAAAGAGGTGTCATAAATCTAATGTTATTCTAACATTATAATGATTTCAAAAAAATTCATGATAATTTTTGAAAACATATTTTACATTATTCACCAAAAAATTAATATGCAATGAAAATTCCAAAAAATTCTTCCCAATTAATTATTATTATTATTATCATTATTATTATTTTTACAATAATAAATTTTATTATTAAATTTATGTTCTAATTTTAAGGAATAAAATTTTAATATGGATACATAAAAAATAACAAAAAATGTATTTATTGGGAAATAACTTTTTCAAATATTAACTATTACTATTATTATTTTTTATGAATTATGAATTAAATTAATTTTAATATATTATCCATAGTAAAAAATATATATTGTCATTATTTAACCAAAATATTCTTAGTTTAACGAAATAAAAAATTTATAGTGAATAAAAAAGAAAATTCTATAAAAATATTATTTATTAGCGTAAAATAATTTCAATAGTTTTTAATCTATACATTAAAATTTAACCTATAAAATATTATTAAAACATATTTTTTATATAAATAAAAAATGATAAATTCATAAAACATTGAATATATATATAAAAATAAATTATTACTTGAGTATTTATATGTTTATATATTCCTAACATCAACTTAGATAACCCTTAATTATCTCCATGATATACTGAAGGATATGATAATATTTTTGGGGTAATCAAGGTTTTTTGTTTATATAAAATGGATATCATCCAAATTTATACAATCTTGAGCCTATCAATCAAATGATATCTCTATAATTGTAATTTTTCATGTTCATACTGGGATTGATCTAGAAGAAACCTGACTAAATCTACCACCTTTCATGCTTGGAAAGGTGAACTTCATAGTGAAAACTTCTACTAATTGATATCATTTATTATACTTTAATTATTTATTTTTTAATATGGTTACATCAATTTATACCAGTTTATTTAACATATATTTTATAATGGTCTTATGTAAATAAAATAATAGTTCATTTTCATTCTTTGTTGTATGTAACGTGGTCAATTTAATAAAGAATATAATTAACAGAAAATTAATACTAAAGTTTTTGAATGTTACCATTAACCTCATTAAAAGTGAAGACTACACTTGTTTAAATGATTCCTCTTAGGAAATAATCCTCACCCAAATAATTACACCCCAAGTCAGTATTATGTAACCCTTGATCTACTATTAAAATTTTGGAGATATCCACTTAGAATGCTAAGTTTCATGTTAGATTCTGAAAATATCATTTGAATATCATAATGAATAACACTGTGAAGATTACTATAAGTAGTAGGGATTTCATCTGATTAAATTAAGTAATCTCATGAATGTTTTACCTATTAATACCCTCTCTATCACGAACCGTCCCCGGGGCCCATGCCGTTACTACCCCAAGCCCGCCTTATATAGGCCAGGGGCTAGTGACTAGCACCAATCGCGTAAATCCCAATAACTGGGAAGGTATTTTCTTTATAAAACATAAACACATCCAACCAGAATACAAGAGGAAGTAATACACTAAGTAAAAAAGAATGTGATGAAATGTAAATGGGCCAGAATACAAACCCAACTGAAAAGTACAGCTATAACTGAACGAACGTAGAACAGAAAAGACAAACAGTTGGAAGATAGAAGCAGCTCCTGGGTCATCCACCTTAGATCCTACCTGAAGGGTAGGTACAGATAGCCTCCTCAACGCTCTCGCCCGCCGACCTACTCCAAGTACTGTATCGTCGTGAAGTCCACCTATGGGTACTGACTCGTCATGAGGTCCACCCCCACGAACCGTCCAGTCCTTGTACACTCGATCTTTGTCAGTGTTTTCCGTCGTCTGCATCCAACACAATGAGGTGTGGGAATAACCCTTGTAGGGGTGAGTATAATGATACTCAATAGGGACCCCGAGACCCTATTGGTCTCACTAAATCCAACAAGGATAACCACAAAGAAGAATCTCGATAGATAACCCTTAATTAGGTATAAGACCATACTTATACCTATGTTATCAATTGACCCATCTCAATAAAGAGGTAATCACAAAGGTAATGAAATCAACGGATAATCACTACTTTGGTATATGCCCATACTTGTACCTAAGTTGTCAAGTAACCCATCTCAATCATGAGGTAAACACAATGGTCATTGACTCAGCTCAAACCAGGATTTTCAATAATGATACTGAAACCACAACTGCTGGAGAACTCATCCTCTGTCGAGTATAGTAGCCCTAACACGACTCTGAGGCACTACTTACTAACCTTAGACTGTTGAGGTACTTCTTCTGTCGAGTACCGCGGGTCCACACCCAAACAGAGCAGTGCTCCCCGCTAGGGGTCCGCCACCCAAACACTGCAGCGGTTCCCCTAATAGCCTACAGAGGTACCCCTCCTGCCGAGTACCGTGGGTCAGCTTCCAACTACCAGGCGGTCCGTCCATTGTGGGTTTTCCGCCAAATACCAGGCACATCGTCCACTTGGCTAGTCGACTAACTCCAAGTCAAATAGGTTAAGCAGTCCTCAAGTCCACAACTACTAGGTCTCTGCACTCTGCATGCTTGTCTCTGGGAGGATCTGCTCCATGAGATACTGGTCGATAATCCAAGTATCACAAAGTCCCACAAATAAGTATCACAAGGGACCGCCTCATCTCAGCGGTCTCAACGCAACAGATGGTGCATCAATCGGACGCCCGGTCTGTGAATTATTAGCCTTTTCATCCCAAGGGCCCGGTTGGTTTCGTATTTGAACCAACCCGACCATATCTCAACTGTAACCTGAACTCTAATTTATTATACTCTATGGTCCCGTTTCTCAACGGGATTAGCAACGTCGCTGACTGTTTGTCAAAGGGACATCCGACCTGAAATCTATCAGATTTTCTGTTCCAGGGGCCCGGTGGGTTTCTAAGATAAACCGACCCGACCTAATACAAATTCGTCCAATCCTTAGTTCAAGTATGCCAAAAGAACCATCTCATGAAGAGAAATCCAACAAATTCGACTGCACGTCAATCGTACGTCCGGAGCTCATGATAAAAGCATTTCTGCTCTGAGGGCCCGGTTGGTTTTGAGTTCAAACCAACCTGGTCATACACAATCTTCACCTAAAGCATAAGTGTAATAAACCAAAATGACGGTCTTGATCCAAGGAGCCCTACACAACTGACGGTGCATCGATTAGAGGTCTGTATCCCACGTTATAGGTGTTTGAACGAACCTGGTCTGAAAATAAGGGGTTTGGGCCCGGTCAGACCCAGCCCAATACTGCCTGGTTCGGCCCGAACTGGGTCGACCCGACCTGGGTTTAGGTCTGGCCCGGTTGGATGTGGCCCGACCCGACTAGCGTAGCCGGAACAGCCCGTACGGCCTGCGGCCCAGCTCGGAAGCTGGCCCCGGCTCGGCGCTGGCCGAGCGGGGCGCAAGGGGCACGCCCCCTTTCTCCGGAAACAGCGGACCCAATGGGGTCCTCCCTAAATGATGGTCGGAGGGGGCATTACACACCCCCAGTTTTCTGGAAATGGCTGGCCTTTATGGCCAGCCGGTTGTGAGCCGCCGCGGGGCCCCATCTGGGTCCCGACTCTAGGATACGACAGCGACCAACTCGTCCGGCCACCCCTACTGGTCCGCCGCGGCCTTAGGTCAGGGCTCGTCTCACCGGCATGGTGCGACGGTGCTATTCCCCTCCTCCGCAGCCCACTCCGGCCACAACCTTCTTTGGATTCGCCGACGCCACGCCCCACAGTTGTGGCCCGCTCATATCGATCTCTTCCTCAGCCTCTCTGGCGCGGTATGGCGGCGCCTCCCACCTCCGATGCGGCCCGCTCCGGTCGCGGTTCTCTTCGTCCCTTCACGGAGAAACGACACCGCACCGCCTTCACCGGGGCCTTGCTTGGCCACGGTTTCTTGTCGATCATCGCATGGTGCAATGGCACAGTGGGCCTCCGCCTTCACATCAATGAAGATCAATAAAAAAGAGGGGAGGAGAATCGACCATGTTTGTGTGGTCTGATCTCCTCCCGTTATGGCGATATCATGCAGCGAAACTGAAACTCAAGAAATGTAGAATGTCATTGAATGGTATTAAAGATTGAACATAAAAACCCCTACCTCTCAAAGACATCGCACGTCGTCGAGCCGTGGAAAGAGTCAAGTTCCACGATGATTGGATTTCACGGGATATCGGTGCTCATTCCGTTGACGTCGGAGGAAGTGTCTTCATCGATGGAGAAATTCCCCGCGGCTGTGTCTCCTCCCTTGACACGGAGGATGATGAAGAGAAGGCACGTTGTCGGTGACTTCGTGTTCTTCATCGCAGGCGTTCTTCATCGAAGAGGCGTTGTTCTTCTTCAAGAATGTTCTTCATTGGAAGGAGGGATCTATTCTAAATTTTTCCAGTGGTTTCCCACGAGGTTCTCCAAAAAGTATTTTCCAACCCATAATTGATTGAAGGCTCCCCAATATGTAAAACAATCATTCCCTTTTAGATTTCAAACCCTTTATGGAATATTAATTAGGGAGGTGAAGGGTTGTTATAATCCGGGGAGTTGTCACATTAAATTGAAGAGGTTCTAAGTGGGGGGGTGGAGAGAGTTATGGGAAGATGAGATGATGGGGATCGTGTGGGTCCCGCCTCTCATTTATCCACACATGGTAGGATTAAACTTCCTTAGTAATAAATTTGTTTTAACAAAATTATTTAACTTCATAATGAAGCTCCCAAATAATAATTCTCAACCCACTTCAAACGCAACTACGGTAAAGGTCCCATTAAGAAATTACCGGATCTGCATGTTCATCGGTGCCCTCAGTTTTCATTTCCGAATACCGATTCAAAAGATAGAAAAACCCGCTCGTTCGTTCACTGAACGTACCCGAGATAAACATCAAAAATTGATTCCGCGCACACTGGGCCTCAGAATCAAGTTCTGTTTGAAGCCACAGACTCATAAAATTCCAAAGAAATTAAGAAAAAAATTTCCTTGATGTTTTTGGGTCTTTACATTACTCTCACCTCAGGTCTTAACATCCCCGTGAAGCTATATCACAAACTAGGGAAACTAATGGAGGTACCGAGCACGCAATTGATCCTCCCACTCCCATGTGATTTCCTTGAGGTTCCCGCGCTGCCAGCGAAGGAAAACATGCGGAATCGATCGTCACCATAGGACCTACTCTTGTCGATCATCAACCACTACTAGAACCCTGAGAAATATTCCCCTTCATTAATGTCCAGCTCTCTATGGTCAATGATGATGGATAGGTCATGCATACATCTCTTCAGCTGAGATAAGTGGAATATTTCGTGCACCCGGTGCAATTGTGGTAGAAAGGTCAATCGGTAAACCACCTCACCTACCCTAATGAGGACCTAAAAGGGTCCAATGAACCTTAGAGATAACTTTCCACCTCGTCCAAATTTCTATAGACCTCGTCAATGTGAGACCCGTAAGAAGACGTGGTCGCCATACTCGAACTCCAATGGTCTCTTGAAAGCTCTGTTGAAAGTGGTGCCGCAACTCTGGATAATTTTGGCACAAAGGTATGTTTTTCCATCACCTTACTGATCGAATGCACCCTCTTATGCATGATTCCATCCTTTTCTACCTAGGTTTTCCTTTTCTCTTAACATGGCAAACCCCAACCCAACGTTGTAGATAAACCACAACCTTTTTTCCTAAAACCTCCAATCCATATATGAACTGTGGTTACCCAGTCCATACCCAAACTAATATCATAAGGCCTCGACACTGACACCAAGAGGTTCCAACCGAAACTGTCACCTCAAGGGTCATATCACACCATCGAAATAAGTGTGATTATCGAGTCTCCTCCCAATGGTATCTATAGACATGGGGGTCAAGTCAACGACTTAACATTAAACTCTAGGTCTGGGACAAGATTTGTGGAAGGTAGTAATGATTGGTACCTATGTCTATTGATACGACAGCTAGTAGCAGACACAGACTGTACCTAAAATCATTCTTAGAGACCTTGGGTCACAATCCTTGACCGCATGAATTTATTCTCTTCCCCTGCCCTCCAACTCCCTGAGCCTGGAGGAGACTACAAAAGTGGTTGGTTGTAACATGTTGAAATGTACACCACCTCATGCATCACTCCTAGATCTGCTTCCACATCTTCTTCTCTTCATATTCATATGTCCTTAACACTTCCTCTTCTTGAAACATTTTACACACCCAAATCTCTGAGACTGGCGCCAGTTCCATTCTCTTCCACTGTTAACATTATCTAGCTATATCCGTTCAGCCAAAGAACATTCAACCACAACGGTTTTCTCTAGCATCCTAACATAGGTATAAATGCATAGAGGATAAGGTGTTGGCTCAGATATCATTAAACACACCACGCCCAGTGGTCTGAGCTCTATGTCACTGATATAATCATATTCATCGAGTAACTGGAATGATTGGTATGCCCCGATGAATACTCAGCTACCGACACGTCATTCTTCCATAGCTGTATAAGATCTAGAAAAACTCTCATCCACTTCCTCAAGCCAATCCTCAGCCACCTGAGTGTCGGGCTCGCCTTGGAAATTGATGGTATCTGATGTTGGAACACGTGTAAGGCAGTAATCCTACATGTTTCACCTATCGGTACCGTCGGTTGTAACTTTTGGCCAACATGTATTGATGTATAGCTGACACACTACCCGAAGGTACTATCTCAAGAATCGGTCCACGTACCGAAGCCTCATCACTATGTGTACCATCCTCATGGTCACTCACTATAAAATACTAGTAGTAGAGTCCACAATACACTCTACTGATGTATCAGCTAGGCGTAAAACTCTAGCAATCGCCTCCATCCCATCCTCTACTGTCTGGGAATCTGCCTCACCTCATAACCTCACAGGCCTCTACTCCTAGAACTCGTGCAACATGCTCAATCAGCGTGCACCATCTGCTAGTATGTCTAGTGGAATCTGCTTCCCAACAGGTGGTGGTGCTACTGGTACACCACCTGAGGGTGCCAATATAGTAAAAAGGGCCCTCAATCTGAGCTTAGTCGCTCGGTGGGCCGTCATCGTGTACTATCTCAGAACTCCAATTGATAGTCTGCATGGAGACATCCCGAACAGATGTGAAACGGTCAGTGATTTATACCTGGTGAGATGACCTGGTTTGAGATGACTCTAAAACATTTGGAAACACACATGGATTCAGTGTTTTTGTGCACAAATTTGGAAATCAGTATTCAGGTACAAAGTGTATTGATACATCGGCCTCCGCACCAACACTGGACTCCCTGAACTGAAGACCACACTCGGTAATCTTAACACTATTGCTTCACAGAAAAGAAAATATCAAAGTCATATGTTTTGTGGTAAACTGATGTCCTCTAATACAAATCTGTCACAGCCCATCCTCGGGGCTCGTGTCGGGACTACCACATGCCTGCCTTTCATAGGCCAGGGGCTGGAGACTAGCACCAAAGACGTAAATCCCGATAACTGGGAAGGAATTCCCATTATAAAAAATAAACACATCCAACCAGAGTACAAGCGGAAGTAATACACTATGTACAAAAGAATGTGGTGAAAAGTAAATGGGCCAGAATACAAACCCAACTGAAAAGTATAGCTACAACTGAACGAAAGTACAACAGAAAAGAAAAACAGCTGGAAGATAGAAGCAGCTCCTAGGTCGTCCACCTCGGATCCTACCTAAAGGGTAGGTACAGATAGCCTCCTCAACTCTCTCGCCCGCCAACCTCCTCCAAGTACCGTATCGTCGTAAAGTCCACCTATGAATACTGACTCGTCAGGATGTCTACCTCCAGGTACTATCCATTCCTTGTACACTCAATCTCTGTCAGCAATATCCATCGTCTACATCCAAAACAATGAGGTGCAGGCATAGCCCGTGCAGGGGTGATGTAACACCCCAAGCTTCTACGGTACGTTTCCCTTTGAATAATGCGATAGCGTGTGTTGTACGCAACCTCGAGTTCTAACACACACCACAACTAATTAAACTAGCCGTTGTGAATAGTAATACCTAATTTTTGAAATTATAAATATTTTATATTTGAAAATGGACTTCATTTTTGGACTCGGAATATGGAATTTAGCCTAAGGTGAAATTTTGGTACTTTTCGGATAACTTTCATATTTTGATGAATAGTGAAAATTACTAAATTTTAATTAAAAACAACCTTTTTAATCAAAATAATTAATAGTGATAAATTATGAATTTTAGTAGTTTTAAAGTATATTTAGAATATATTTTTACCATTTAATATAATGTTGGTCATTGGACATAGTTTTACAATTAAACCGAACATAAACAAGTGTCAATCTTTTGATAGTTATTATCTCTTAAAAACACGCTTTTTGTTTTGACAGCGGGAATTAATTTTAAATTAATTTCTGCCACTTCTGTGTTTTGAATTTAGGAAAATGGATTCCATATTTGGAATCAGGATGTTCAAATTATGTAAATAGGTAACTTTTATTTTTAAACATTTTGAATAATTACTGCGGTAAATATTTTATTTACCATGGCTAAGGGTAAATCCGGTAAATAAGGGTTAAATAAATAATATTATAATAATACTAAATTACCCTAAAAACGTGTCTTAACCCTATTGGTTGATAGATGGTCGACCATGGGAATCTTTGTGTCAATTTTGGGACCCCATGGATCCACTTGTAAGTGATAATGACACTTTATTTTAATTTAGTTAAAATGAATACAAAAATGACACAAGCATATATCTTTTAGAACAACAATTTTTACATAGGGTTATATATGTTGGATTTTCGATTATAAATATTAATTAGAAAGCTAAAAAGATTTACTACATAATGATATTTTATTTATAATTTTTAGACATTATATAATTTATTTTATTTATGACACAATGATGATGCAGTAATTACTAAAATAGTGAAAAATAAAAATAATTGATCTTATAAATACCCAAATAATTATAATATGAAACTTTTAATGAATTAAACTAATTTTCTATGATAATATGATATATTAGGATTGATGTAATTGACTTTGTTCGAAGTAATCAATTTGTTAGGAGTTTCACAAAAATCAACTATTGAATAGTGTCAAAATTGACATAAAAGAGTTCTTAAAACAAATATTATATTATTAATTGATATTAAATTCCTAAAAATCTAAGGTTCGGCCAAGAGACTTATATTATGATAGGTTCCTCATTAATGGACCACTTGGGGGTCGCTTGGATGTATATAGTAAGTTTATTAATCATATTATATAAAAATACAAAGAGACATTGTAAAAGTGAAACTAATTAACTTAGAGTTAATACTTAAAGATAAGGTTAATATAAGTACCCAAACCTGTCTAAATTCTATTGGATGAGTTGTTTTCGACCTATCCACACCTCATCCTTTGAATAGTCAACTTTGGAGCCTTTGTAAACCGAATATGAATTTATTATAAATTAATATTTCTAGCTTTTCCAAAGGTGCCCCTCACCTCTCTTATAAAAAGGGCACTCCTCCTTCTCATTTCATTACACCTTCAAAGCCTTTTGGTTCGGCCAAACTCTGCCAAAATACTCTCCCAACATCCCTCACTACAACCTAGAGGCCTTAGTTTGATCAGAAAGCCAACCTAAGGAGCCCTTTTGATCAAATCAAAAGGAAGAACCCGAAGAAGAGGTAATGATTTCACCACCCTTTTCTAAGTTCATTTCTTCTTCCACTTCTTCTTCCTTTGTTCTTACCATTCTGAAATAATAACTCCAGTATCTCAAATATACTTTGATGTTATTATAAGTATGGTACAACCATATTCAGTATTCTATCCACCCTTTGAATAACATGTCACCATACGTGCGTACGTACGGCTTACCGTCTCCACGTCGTGGTGTAATTGTTATTCAATATAATATTATTTGGATGGGTATAATAATGATGTGTAACTCATATAAATAATAAATATAACATGTTAATGATTCTGTATATATGATATACCATTCATTTATATATTATTTTAATATCAAAAGAATGATATTGTCGCTCGTGCGTACGTACGGACTACCGTCTCCACGAACGCGATGAGATTCATTCTCCATCGTATCCATTCAAGTATAATTATCATTTTATGATTTAAAAATGATGTTTAAGGACTTGATATCATTCTGGATATGAATAAGATACAACAAACATGGCTTATGTAACAAAACATATAAAAGAAAATGAGTAAGTTAACACCCGAAACGATGATAATTCTAAGATATTATTAATAAATCAATGTTAAAAGATCATATATGATATCATATTAATATATATGATTCTTGTATTATTTAATAACAATTATTTCACCATTATACAGGAGGTTAACCTACCCCAACCAAGGAAAAGTACAAGGTAAGGGTTATTTCACAATCTCTTCATTATCCGAGGTTGTTTATACGTAATAATCTACTGGGATCTCTTTATCATCCACATCCATGTTTCTTCAAAATGTATTTCAAAACATATTTCTTATTTACAAGAATATGGGTTAAATTCATTTATACCCTTGTTTGACTTTTTGTAAGAGGTTTATAAAGGAATCTTTCCGTCATTTTCAAAACAAGGTCCTTTTTGACCTTTTCGACAGAATTAAGATAAGAATGTTTTTTTTACTTATACGGCGGGTGCGGTTATTTTACGCCGTTATAAAATCTTCAAAGCTTTCCTTACAAGCTTATAAGAATATTTTCAAAGAAAATGTTTTATTTTATATGGATCTTAAATGATTTCAAAATAAAAGGAGATATTTCTTTAAAAAGAATTTTGATTTCATCTATGTCAACATCCTTTGATGGATTTTAAGATTATTTGAAGTTGATTTATTATGATACAAAACTTCTATATTGTATTGAAGGTTTTGTGATATGATTGACTGTGGATGTGCTATTTTTATACCATTCATAGTTTATTGTGAAAGTATTGACATTTCGTATGCTAGTTTTAATACGAATGTTTATGTTATGTTTAAACCTTTTCATATGGGAATGCATTGGACTTAATAAGTGACGGGTGGAGCCCGCTATAGCTCCTCGATGCATCGGTAGGTCTCATGAGACAAACTAGTGTCTTGGCACAAGGCCTTGACAAAATCTTATTTTTAGTCTTGGCACGAGGCCTTGGCTATGTGGTTATGATAGTCTGGCATTATGCATTCCAACATTATGAAAGTGGTTATTTATTTTTGCATGTGATTATTCGATTAGTGGAATATCCATGTGAATAAGTAAATGGCATTATTTCATTTTATTTATGCCATACCATGTTGAAAGTTCATGTTTAAAAGGCTTTTGTTTTAGTTATACATTGCCTTAAATGTTTATTCTTATTGATGAAAGTTTCCGCTATATTGTTATCCTTACTGGGCATTTGAGCTCACCCCTTTTCTATGTTTTATTTTTCCCAGGAAGTGAAGATGTAAGTTATGAATGACCTGCAGGGATATTATGAGGGGATTGTAGTGTGGACTGTGGAAACATTATGTTGTTGTAGTAGTTTTTGATTTTATGATGTAATGTAAAACTTATGAATATATCTAGTGTTTCCAAGGCTACTAAACCAATCGGTCTTTCGAGATTTGATCTTTCTTGTGATCATGCCAATGTTACGAAGTAATGCACCGACTCTGGGCAACTGGGGTCGGGGCGTTACAGTTGGTATCAGAGGAAGTTTAGTACAAACCTTGGAAGCTAGATTTAGATAAACTCTGATTAGAGCACGTAGACCTAAGATGAACTTTGAGGATTAGTATAAAAGAACTTCCTAGAATTTTGGTATTGTAGAGACTTTGTGAGTTTTGCGAGCAATACATCCCTGTCTGGATACGAGCAGGTAGAGGCGGCTCTGGCACAGATGTACCTAGGGGTAAAACCCAAAAACACCGCTTTGAGCTAGACTCGAACGGGAACTGGTGCACGACAACGGGCCTTGCTGCACTCTTGGTTACGACACTCCCGGGGGATATGCTTAGGATAACTCTCACTTTCTTTACAAATCATTATGAAGGGTTTATGAGTATATACTTCCTCAAAGAAAACATATTTATGATTATGGATTATATCCATAGATAGTTCAATTTATGTTTAGTGTTTTATAAGTATGGGATTATGTATTTTGATGCATAAACTGATCTAGTTTATGCCATTTTTTAGAAATGGCGCCTAGTGGAAGAAATGGAAACCGTATCAATGCACGCACTCCATGTAGGGATTGCCCTCCTGCTCAAGATAATTATAGTGGGGCTGGTGATGCAACTGGTGCTGATCAGCTAATCACCGTACTGGGACAACTTACTCAGGTTATGAATAATAACCTTACCCGTATGGAGCACCCTGATCCGCAGCGTGGAGGATCAATGTTAGATCGATTCATGAGACAACAACCACCAACGTTCAATGGGAGTACAAATCCCTTAGTAGCTGAGCAATGGATATTTTCCCTAGAGAAAATATTTCAGGCTTTGGGGAGTAGTGAAAGGGAAAAAGTTACCATGGCAGTTTACCGCCTCACTGGAGATGCTGATCAATGGTGGTCATTGATTCAAAATACGAAGGAAGATGATGAAGTATCAAATATGGAATGGAGGGAGTTCAAAGATCTGTTTTTAGAAAAGTACTTTCCTCGCGACCATCGAGCAGATATGGAAAGGCAATTTCTGAGTCTGAGACAAAAGGAGGATGAGAATGTCACAAAGTATGAGGCTAACTTTACAAGGTTAGCGAGGTACGCTGGTGATTATATTCGCAACCCAAGAAGTAAGATTGATCGTTTCTTTGATGGGTTAAAACCATTTCTCCGTCGAGCATTAGTCTCACAATCCTTTTCATCGTACGAAGACATTGTCTCATGTGCTATCAAGACCGAAAAGGAATTCTCTAAGTCTTATGACTTTAAAGCGAAGCAAGAGAAGAAGAGACCTGCTGATCAATCTGGGAATGGAAATAAGGGGAATAAGGGAAAGGTTGAATATCTATCTTGTGGTAAGTGCGGGAAGAAACACCCAGGTGCTTGCCTGAAGGGAATGGGAGTCTGTTACAAGTGTGGTGAAAAAGGCCACCAAGCTCATGATTGCAAGGGGAAGAAGGAAGCTACCAACATTCAGTGCTACAATTGCAGGGAGATGGGGCATTATGCAAATGCATGTCCTAAGCGTCAGGAGAACTTACCTCAGAAAAGGCCAAGGGATCAAGGCCAGGCTTATGCTATCACTACTGCTGAGGTAGAAGCTCCGAAAGACGTGGTGGCAGGTAATTTAATGGTTTCCTCAAGTTTAGCAAATGCATTATTTGATTCTGGATCATCGCATTGTTTCATATCTTCCCAGTTTGCTAAGAAAATTAGATATTTCCAATTTGATTTAATAAGGGAGTTGTCAGTTAAAACTCCTAAGGGAAGTATCGTTGCAACAAAGTTTTGTGAATCAGTCCCCATTAGAGCACATAAATTTTCTTTATCTGCTGATTTCATCATCATACCTATGATTGAGTTTGATATAATCCTCGGTATGGACTGGCTTTCAGACTATGATGCGAAGATTTATTGTAAGAAGAAAGAGGTTACGATTCTTGATGATAATGATAAGGAGCACCTTATTTTTAGAGCAGAATCGTCACCACCTAATTCTTATTTAGACCCACCCCCAGTAGCTCAACTTAATTCAATTATTGGGGAGGAAGAGAATGAAATAACTGTCGGTGAGGAAAGGAATGTTCAAATAGAGGATGTACCTGTTGTGAAAGAATTTGTAGATGTATTTCCGGAAGATTTACCTGGACATCCTCCAGAACGAGAAGTTGAGTTTTCTATTGATTTGATTCCTGGATCAAGGCCTATATCGAAGACCCCTTATAGAATGGCCACTGTAGAGTTAGTCGAACTAAAGAAACAACTAGAGGAATTGAGTAATAAGGGATTTATTCGCCCTAGTGTTTCTCCATGGGGAGCCCCTGTTCTTTTTGTTAAAAAGAAAGATGGATCTATGAGGTTATGTATCGACTACAGGGAGATCAATGCTATAACGATAAAGAACAAGTATCCCCTACCTCGTATTGATGATTTATTTGACCAACTGCATGGAGCTCAATACTTTTCAAAGATTGACCTTCGATCTGGATACCATCAGTTTTGTGTAAAGAAGGAAGACATTCCGAAGACAGCATTTCGAACCAGGTACGGGCATTACGAGTTTACTGTAATGCCGTTTGGATTGACTAATGCACCCTCTGTATTCATGGATCTGATGAATAGAGTCTTCAAGGAGTATCTCGATGAATTTGTGGTGGTATTTATTGATGATATCTTGGTATACTCCAAAACCTACGAAGATCATGAAAATCACTTGCGCATTATCTTGAAGACTCTGAGGAGGCATGAATTATATGGAAAGTTTAGCAAGTGTGAATTCTGGCTTCAGGAGATTTCTTTTCTTGGCCATATTGTCTCTAAAGATGGAATCTCTGTTGATCCTTCTAAGACCAAGGCAATCCAAGAATGGCCAGCACCTACGAGTATAACTGAGGTACGTAGTTTTATTGGCTTGGCAGGTTATTATCGACGTTTCGTCCAGAATTTTCCCCGATTGGCTAACCCATTAACGAAGCTCACACGTAAAGGGGTTAAATTTGTTTGGACAAAAGAGTGTGAAGAATGTTTCGAAGAACTGAAGAGAAGATTAGTCAATGCTCCTATATTGACTCTACCATCGGGGAATGATGGGTTCGTTATTTATAGTGATGCATCAAAGAAAGGACTTGGCTGTGTCCTTATGCAGAATGATAGAGTTATTGCCTATGCATCACGACAGTTGAAAATTCATGAACAAAACTATCCTACTCATGATCTTGAGTTAGCAGCTGTGATCTTTGCTTTGAAGATATGGAGGCACTACCTCTATGGTGAAAAATGTGAGATTTATACTGATCACAAGAGTTTGAAGTATATTTTCTCACAAAAAGAACTCAACATGAGGCAAAGGAGATGGCTTGAATTACTCAAGGATTATGATTGTACGATACACTACCACCCGGGGAAGGCAAACAAGGTGGCAGATGCTTTGAGTAGAAAAGACCATGGAGTTTTGAACAATATGAGAATTGAAAGGGATCCAATTTTCATGGATCTAGTGAAAATGGACATGGGAATAACCAGGGAAGGTGAAACATCAATGCTTTTTCAAATGGTTGCCAAACCATCTTTACTAGAAAGGATTAAGAGTTCTCAGACTGATGATGACGAATTCCAAAAGAAGATTAAAGCTGTGAATGATGGGAGATTGAGAGACTTTGTGTATGAAGATGGAATTTTGAAATTCGGGAAGAGACTTTGTGTTCCCAATATACCTGATCTAAAAAGGGAATTGCTGGATGATGCTCATAGTTCCAATTTCTCTATACACCCTGGGAGCACCAAAATGTATAGAGATTTGAAGGAACATTTTTGGTGGGACAACATGAAGAGGGAGATTGCTGATTTTGTGTCAAGATGTATGGTTTGTCAACAAGTGAAAGCTGGAAGGCAACAGCCTGGAGGAGTCATGCAACCTCTTCCCATACCGGAGTGGAAATGGGACAATATTACGATGGACTTTGTCATGGGGCTACCAAAGACTCCTAGAAGGAACGATGCAATATGGGTTATTGTTGATCGTCTTACCAAGTCAGCACATTTTCTTGCTATAAGAGAAGATCTACCCCTGGAACGTCTAGCAAGACTATACATTAATGAAGTTGTGAGACTTCATGGAGTTCCCCTATCGATTGTTTCTGATCGTGATCCCCGTTTTACTTCAAGATTTTGGAAAAGTCTTCAGAAATCCCTGGATACTGAACTTCATTTGAGCACGGCTTACCACCCTCAGACAGACGGACAATCAGAACGGACTATTCAGACCTTAGAAGACATGTTGAGATCTTGCTCACTTGATTTTCAGGGTATGTGGGATCAATATTTACCTCTGGTAGAATTTTCCTATAACAATAGCTTCCATTCGAGTATACAAATGGCACCATATGAAGCGTTATACAGAAAGAGATGTCGTACACCAACCTGTTGGGATGACGTTGGTGAAAGAAAACTTGTAGGCCCAGAACTGGTGGAGGAAACGGTGGAAAAGGTGAAGGTAATCCAAAATCACATCAAAGCAGCTCAAAGTAGGCAGAAGAGCTATGCCGATAATCGAAGGAAGGATTTGGAATTTCAAGTCGGTGATCATGTTTTCCTAAAGGTATCTCCGTGGAAGGGAGTCATACGTTTTGGTAAGAAAGGTAAATTGAGTCCCAGGTACATCGGACCTTTCGAAATTCTAGAACGAATTGGGGCTGTAGCGTACCGATTGGCAATGCCGCCAAGTCTCTCCAAAGTTCACGATGTGTTCCACGTATCTCTGTTGAGAAAATACATGCCTGACCCAACGCATGTACTCACCTATGAGGAATTAGAACTGGAACCCGATCTGTCTTATTGCGAAGAGCCCGTCAGGATTCTTGATACAAGAGAACAAGTACTGAGAAACCGGACGACGCGTCTGGTAAAAGTTTTGTGGAGAAATCATAAAATGGAAGAGGCAACGTGGGAACCCGAGGAACTTATGATGAAGAACCACCCGAGTCTTTTTATGCAGTAATACCCTAGAAATTGCGAGGACGCAATTATTTGAAGGAGGGGAGAATGTAACACCCCAAGCTTCTACTGTACGTTTCCCTTTGAATAATGCGATAGCGTGTGTTGTACGCAACCTCGAGTTCTAACACACACCACAACTAATTAAACTAGCCGTTGTGAATAGTAATACCTAATTTTTGAAAGTATAAATATTTTATATTTGAAAATGGACTTCATTTTTGGACTCGGAATATCGAATTTAGCCTAAGGTAAAATTTTGGTACTTTTCGGATAACTTTCATATTTTGATGAATAGTGAAAATTACTAAATTTTAATTAAAAACAACCTTTTTAATCAAAATAATTAATAGTGATAAATTATGAATTTTAGTAGTTTTAAAGTATATTTAGAATATATTTTTACCATTTAATATAATGTTGGTCATTGGACATAGTTTTACAATTAAACCGAACACAAACAAGTGTCAATCTTTTGATAGTTATTATCTCTTAAAAACACGCTTTTTGTTTTGACAGCGGGAATTAATTTTAAATTAATTTCTGCCACTTCTGTGTTTTGAATTTAGGAAAATGGATTCCATATTTGGAATCAGGATGTTCAAATTGTGTAAATAGGTAACTTTTATTTTTAAACATTTTGAATAATTACTGCGGTAAATATTTTATTTACCATGGTTAAGGGTAAATCCGGTAAATAAGGGTTAAAAAAATAATATTATAATAATACTAAATTACCCTAAAAACGTGTCTTAACCCTATTGGTTGATAGATGGTCGACCATGGGCATCTTTGTGTCAATTTTGGGACCCCATGGATCCACTTGTAAGTGATAATGACACTTTATTTTAATTTAGTTAAAATGAATACAAAAATGACACAAGCATATATCTTTTAGAACAACAATTGTTACATAGGGTTATATATGTTGTATTTTCGATTATAAATATTAATTAGAAAGCTAAAAAGATTTCCTACATAATGATATTTTATTTATAATTTTTAGACATTATATAATTTATTTTATTTATGACACAATGATGATGCAGTAATTACTAAAATAGTGAAAAATAAAAATAATTGATCTTATAAATACCCAAATAATTATAATATGAAACTTTTAATGAATTAAACTAATTTTCTATGATAATATGATATATTAGGATTGATTTAATTGACTTTGTTCGAAGTAATCAATCTGTTAGGAGTTTCACAAAAATCAACTATTGAATAGTGTCAAAATTGACATAAAAGAGTTCTTAAAACAAATATTATATTATTAATTGATATTAAATTCCTAAAAATCTAAGGTTCGGCCAAGAGACTTATATTATGATAGGTTCCTCATTAATGGACCACTTGGGGGTCGCTTGGATGTATATAGTAAGTTTATTAATCATATTATATAAAAATACAAAGAGACATTGTAAAAGTGAAACTAATTAACTTAGAGTTAATACTTAAAGATAAGGTTAATATAAGTACCCAAACCTGTCTAAATTCTATTGGATGAGTTGTTTTCGACCTATCCACACCTCATCCTTTGAATAGTCAACTTTGGAGCCTTTGTAAACCGAATATGAATTTATTATAAATTAATATTTCTAGCTTTTCCAAAGGTGCCCCTCACCTCTCTTATAAAAAGGGCACTCCTCCTTCTCATTTCTTTACACCTTAAAAGCCTTTTGGTTCGGCCAAACTCTGCCCAAATACTCTCCCAACATCCCTCACTACAACCTAGAGGCCTTAGTTTGATCAGAAAGCCAACCTAATGAGCCCTTTTGATCAAATCAAAAGGAAGAACCCGAAGAAGAGGTAATGATTTCACCACCCTTTTCTAAGTTCATTTCTTCTTCCACTTCTTCTTCCTTTGTTCTTACCATTCTGAAATAATAACTTTAGTATCTCACATATACTTTGATGTTATTATAAGTATGGTACAACCATATTCAGTATTCTATCCACCCTTTGAATAACATGTCACCATACGTGCGTACGTACGGCTTACCGTCTCCACGTCGTGGTGTAATTGTTATTCAATATAATATTATTTGGATGGGTATAATAATGATGTGTAACTCATATAAATAATAAATATAACATGTTAATGATTCTTTATATATGATATACCATTCATTTATATATTATTTTAATATCAAAAGAATGATATTGTCGCTCGTGCGTACGTACGGACTACCGTCTCCACGAACGCGATGAGATTCATTCTCCATCGTATCCATTCAAGTATAATTATCATTTTATGATTTAAAAATGATGTTTAAGGACTTGATATCATTCTGGATATGAATAAGATACAACAAACATGGCTTATGTAACAAAACATATAAAAGAAAATGAGTAAGTTAACACCCGAAACGATGATAATTCTAAGATATTATTAATAAATCAATGTTAAAAGATCATATATGATATCATATTAATATATATGATTCTTGTATAATTTAATAACAATTATTTCACCATTATACAGGAGGTTAACCTACCCCAACCAAGGAAAAGTACAAGGTAAGGGTTATTTCACAATCTCTTCATTATCCGAGGTTGTTTATACGTAATAATCTACTGGGATCTCTTTATCATCCACATCCATGTTTCTTCGAAATGTATTTCAAAACATATTTCTTATTTACAAGAATATGGGTTAAATTCATTTATACCCTTGTTTGACTTTTTGTAAGAGGTTTATAAAGGAATCTTTCCGTCGTTTTCAAAACAAGGTCCTTTTTGACCTTTTCGACAGAATTAAGATAAGAATGTTTTTTTTACTTATACGGCGGGTGCGGTTATTTTACGCCGTTATAAAATCTTCAAAGCTTTCCTTACAAGCTTATAAGAATATTTTCAAAGAAAATGTTTTATTTTATATGGATCTTAAATGATTTCAAAATAAAAGGAGATATTTCTTTAAAAAGAATTTTGATTTCATCTATGTCAACATCCTTTGATGGATTTTAAGATTATTTGAAGTTGATTTATTATGATACAAAACTTCTATATTGTATTGAAGGTTTTGTGATATGTTTGACTGTGGATGTGCTATTTTTATACCATTCATAGTTTATTGTGAAAGTATTGACATTTCGTATGCTAGTTTTAATACGAATGTTTATGTTATGTTTAAACCTTTTCATATGGGAATGCATTGGACTTAATAAGTGACGGGTGGAGCCCGCTATAGCTCCTCGATGCATCGGTAGGTCTCATGAGACAAACTAGTGTCTTGGTACAAGGCCTTGACAAAATCTTATTTGTAGTCTTGGCACGAGGCCTTGGCTATGTGGTTATGATAGTCTGGCATTATGCATTCCAACATTATGAAAGTGGTTATTTATTTTTGCATGTGATTATTCGATTAGTGGAATATCCATGTGAATAAGTAAATGGCATTATTTCATTTTATTTATGCCATACCATGTTGAAAGTTCATGTTTAAAAGGCTTTTGTTTTAGTTATACATTGCCTTAAATGTTTATTCTTATTGATGAAAGTTTCCGCTATATTGTTATCCTTACTGGGCATTTGAGCTCACCCCTTTTCTATGTTTTATTTTTCCCAGGAAGTGAAGATGTAAGTTATGAATGACCTGCAGGGATATTATGAGGGGATTGTAGTGTGGACTGTGGAAACATTATGTTGTTGTAGTAGTTTTTGATTTTATGATGTAATGTAAAACTTATGAATATATCTAGTGTTTCCAAGGCTACTAAACCAATCGGTCTTTCGAGATTTGATCTTTCTTGTGATCATGCCAATGTTACGAAGTAATGCACCGACTCTGGGCAACTGGGGTCGGGGCGTTACAGGTGAGTATAATGATACTCAGTAGGGACCCTGAGACCCTCATGGTATCACTAAATCCATCAAGTATAACCTCAAAGAATGATAGCAACGTATAATACTTACTTAGGTATAAGCCCATACGTATACCTAAGTTATAAAGTAAACCATCTCAATAAAGAGGTAATCACAAAGGTTATGAAATCAAAGGATAACCACTACTTAGGTATATGCTCATACTATGTACCTAGGTTATCAAGTAACCCATCTCAATCATGAGGTAAACACAATGTTCATTGAATCAGCTCAAACCAGGATTTTCAATAATGATACCAAAACCACAACTATTGGAGAACTCCTCCTCTGTCGAGTACAGTAGCCCTGACACGACTCTAAGGTGATACTCAATAACCTTAGACTGTTGAGGTACTCCTCCGGTCGAGTACCGCGTGTCCGCACCCAAACACAGTAGTGCTCCCCGCCAGGGGTCTACCGCCCAAACACAGTAGTAGTTCCCCTAATAGCCTACAGAGGTACTCCTCCTACCATGTACCATGGGTCTGCTGCCAACTACCAGGCGCTCTGTTTGTCATGGTTCTGTCACTAAATACCGGGCGCTCCGTCCACTGGGTTAGTCGACTCAGTCCAAGTCGAATCAGTCAAGTAGTCATCAAGTCCATAGCTACTAGGTCTCCGAACTCCGCAAACTCATATCTGGGAGGATCTTCTCCCCTAGCTACTAGTCTATACTCCAAGTATCACAAAGTCCCACAAAGAAGTATCACAAGGGACCACCTCGTCTCAGGGGTCTCAAAGGAACAGACGACACGCCAATCAGATGCTCTGTCTGTGAGTTATTAGCCTTTTCATCCTGGGTTTCCGGTTGGTTTCATGTACGAACCAACCCGACCATATATAAATTGTACCCTGAAATCTCATAGGGTATACTCAAAGGGACCGTTTCTCAACGGGATTAACAACGCTGCTGACGGTTTGTCAAACAAACGTCTGATCTGAAAGTTATCAGCTTTTCCATTCCAGGGGCCCGGTTGGTTTCTAAGATAAACTAACCTGACTGTACTCTAACTGTTTCCAAACCTTAGGTGAAGTATCCCAAAAGAACCGTCTCATCCAAATAAATCCAACAAATTTGATGACACGTCAATCGGAGATCCGGAGCTCAAGTTATAAGTGTTTCTACTCCGAGGGCCTGGTTGGTTTCGAGTCGAACCAACCCAGTTGTACACAAACTTCGCCGAAAGAATAAGTGTAATATACAGAGACGACCTACTCGTTCCAGGGATCCTTATGAAACTGACGGTGTGTCGATTGGAGGTACGTATCCCAAGCTAAAGGCATTTGAACGAATTTGATCCGAAAGTAGGGGGTTTGGGCCTGGTCCAACCCATCCCAATACCCCCTGGGTTGGCCCGAACCTGGTCGACCCGACCCGGGTCCGCATCCAGTCCGGCTGAAGCGGTTCGGCCCTGCCGGCACGGCCAGCCCCACCTGGGCGTCCTACGGCCCGACTCGGAAGCCGGTCGCGGCTCGGTGCTGGCCGAGCAGGGCGCAAGGGGTGCGCCCCCTTTCTCCGGAAATAGAAGAACGAGTGGGGTGCACCCTAAATGATGGTCGCGGGGGGGGGGGGACACCCCCCCCCCCTCCCTGTTTCCTAGAAACTGTCGGCCTTTATGGTCGGCCCATTGTGAGCCACTGCAGGACCCCTTCTGGGTCCCGCCTCCTAGAGACTCCGGCGGCCGGCTCGTCCGGCCGCCCCTACTGGTCCACCGCGGCCTTAGGCCGCTGCTCATCTCCCCAGCACGGCGTGACGGTGCTGCGCCCGTCCGTCATGGCCCGCTACGGCCGCGACCTTCTTAGGCTTCACCGGCGCGGTGCGACGGCACCACGCCCCACTGTCGCGGCCGACTCCGGCCACGGTTTTCCTCGGCCTCTCCGGTCCGGCGCGATGGCGCCGTGCTCCTCCGCCGCGACCCACTCCGCCCACTGTCCACTTCGTCCCTATGCAGTGCAACGACATCACGCCTCTTTCACTGTAGCCTTTATTGGCCGCAGTTTCCTGCCGATCATCGAATGGTGCAACGAACCCTTACACCTCCTCCTCCACATGAACAAAGATCAACAACGAAGATGGGAGGAGAATCGGTTGTGTTTGTGCGGTCCGATCTCCTCCTGTTATAGCGATATCATGCAGCCAAACCAGAACTCAAGAAATAAAGAATTTCTTTGAACGGTATTAAAGTTTGAACAAAGAAACCCCTACCTCGCAAAGACGTCGCACGTCGTCGAGCCGGGGAAAGAGGCAAGCTTCAAGTTGATCGGACGTCGCGGAAGATCAGTGCCGATTTCGTTGATGTCGGAGGAAGTGTCATCATCGATGGCGACATTCCCCACGGTGGTGTCTCCTCCCTTGACGCGAAGGATGACGAGGATATGGAATGTCATCGGTGTCTTCACGTTCTTTGTCGGAGGCATTCTTTGTCGAAGAGGCGTTGTTCTCCTTCAAGAACGGTATTCGGTAGAAGGAGGGAGCTCTTCTAAATTTCTCCAGAGGATTCACACAAGGTTCTCCAAAAAATATTTTCCGACCTATAATTCAGTGAAGGCTCCCCAATATATAAAACTATCATGCCCTTTTACCTTTCAAACCCATGATGGAATATTAATTAGGGAGGTAAAGGGTTGTCATAATCAGGGGGGTTGTCACATTAAATTGAAGAGGTGCTATGTGGGGGGTGGAGAGTGTTATTGGAAGATGAGAGGATGTGGATCGTGTGGGACCCACCTCTCATATATCCACACATGGGAGGATTAAACTTCCTTAGAAATAAATAAGGTTTAAATTTTTTTTTAACATTTTAACTAAACTCAAAAATAATAATTCTCAACCCGCTTCAAATGCAAAAGCCATAAAGGTCCCCTTAAGCAATCACTGGTACTGTGAGTTCATCGGTGCCCTCGGTTTTCAATTCCGATCACCGGTTTAAAACATAGGAAAACCCTCTCATTCGTTAACTGAACTTACATGAGCTAAACTTCAGAAATTGATTCCGGGCACACCGGGCCTCGGAATCATGTGTCGTCTGAAGCCACAGACGCGTAAAATTCCAATGAGATTAAGAAAAAAACTTCTTTGAAATTTTCAGGTCTTTACAATCTCCTACAAATGTACCCCTCCTAGTTTGAAATTAAAGGAAAATAGATAATGACCCAGGAATCACAACTAATATAGTTCATGAATTAGACTCTATTAATGATGATATATATATATATATATCACACATATGGGAGGAATTACCATCGTAAATATTAAAGGAGTAACCAATACTATAGAACACAAATAATATCTATATCATAAATGAAATATAGACTATATGCATAAAATATATGATCAGAATCATACATGGATGTAATGACCTAAAACTAAATCAACTAAGAAATCAAAAAAATCAACAATGGTCACCAGAAGCTCCAACAAGTCCTAAACAACTCCTCAAACTAGTAATGTCTAACTCTATCACAAAACATATCGTGCTATAAGCCCATATCCTTAATCATTAAATAATCTTTAATGATGTTAATAATTCAAATTGAGGATCTTTTCAATTTTAGCGCTTTAGGTAATTAGGTTATAACATATTCATAACAATTTTAATATTACATGTAGACACTTCAACACAGTATCCTTTTTTGTATAAAATAAAAACCCTTGAAAAAAATGGACATGTCTAGATATATATTTTAGACATCTTGGATTTTCCTTGATCCCATACTTCACCATATTCATCTTCAATTCATGTGAAAAAATTTTCAAAAAACATGGGATGAACATAAAAATCACACTAAGGGATACACAATGAAGGAAAACTGTTAGTTTTTCAAAACAACACGTAAACTATGAATACTTTATCTTAAGTAATACTTTTCACCTTTATGAAGTAGTAAATACTCTTCACTGAATAAAATATCATTGATTATCCTTTTTTAACAAAAATATTACTGTAAAACCCATATAAATCAAACATAACATATATAGGTCACTTGGGACATAAACATACTTAAATTAAATGACCATATAGTTGACTTCCACACATATCAGTAAATGGAATAGCCAAATGACTGTAATTCATACCTAACTACTTGGAAGTTATAACAAAACCACCCATCCTGGTTTATCATAGAACCACCTATCATTTGGTTTATCATGTATCCACTCGTCAAATGTCCAAGTACCATTATAAATCATAAGAAATAAAATATTGTAAATATAATCATTTTACTAATTGCATTTTATTTTCATTCACCTGAAATATTTTTGAGATATTGAAATAATCAATATATTTTCCATACAAAAACTCCCAAAAATAGAATAAGGGGTTTCCTTTTTAATTTAAAATAACAGTAAGGCTTATTGAGGAAGCCAAATAATGATTATGACAGTGTAGAGGTCATTGTCCCCACAAACGTTAAAGAAGTTTCTTTTTTCATTTAGTAAAACCCTTCATAGAAAAAAGACTCCATTTAAATGAAGATAAAATTAAAACATATTGATTAAATACCATATAAAATTATGGGGGTATATTATCAAAACGTGCCTTAATGAAAGGATATTTAGAGGAATACCCTTAACTCGTGTCCGACTTGACCCGTTCGTTCTTTAATTTTGTGAATGATAAGATTATGTTAATTTATACATGGGTAGGAACTTTTATAGAGTTTATTATTCCATTTATATAACTTATTACCATGCTATAATAATTAGTTAATTATTTTAGTTCATATCAAACATTTTTTCGATGCTGGGAACTTGAGTTAAAAATGACCTTTTTATAATTATAAATTGTCCATGTGGTAAAAATTCCAATATCCACAGAATTATTTTCATGATTTATTTATCATATATATCATATATATTCAGTATATATGTATTTTTAATATCCAATATCATTTTTATATATGAAAATTAAATGCATATTTTATGGAGACGGTAAGTCGTACGTATCCGTGATCGCTACTTCTATATAATTTTTTTCATTTTAAAATGAATGAAAACCAAATTATACATAAATATTTTATTATTACAGTATAAAATATATTTTTTATATGTAACATATGTTCATTAACACCATAATTTATACATTCCATGAATTGTATGAACGAGTCATATCACTTTGAGGGGGCAGCAGTCCGCAATTCCTCAAATAATATTATCGTATATATAGAACATGAAATGAATAAAGTTATGTTATAACAGAGAATTAAAGAATCATAGGGATAAAATAAATATAATAAATATCATATATATATATATAATATTGATCCATCATAATGGCCACCATAAGATGTGTTAGTGAAAATTGATTAATCATCGTTTTGTGAGGCAGTATTTTTCCATCAAGAGATACATTATATTCTATACGAATTAGGTGGACGTGTGTGTATTTGTAGTTTGAATACATCTAATAAAACAACCTATTATATTTACGATACTGTTTTTTTAAGTATAAAAATAATAAAATGAGAATAAGGAGTGATGAAGTTAAATAAATGAAGATAACTTGAGGGAATACATTACATTTAAATCTGGTAACTCCCTATAGTTTGAACCAAAAAGATTTCTTGAACTGCTTTTTACATATATTATGTCTTCTTGGAAGTGGAGAGAGATGTTTATGTATACTTTTAATATATTTTGGATGAGCTAAGGGTCTTTATAGGTGTGTGTAATGGGTTATAGGTGGTTTCCATTTATAAGGGGGGGCTCTTTAGAAAAGATTGAATGTATTAATTTACTATAAAATTATTTTCTTTTTTAAAAGGTCCAAAACATATTTAATTCAAATATAAGGTGCATATAAGTCTAAATAAAATCATCTAATAAGTATTGTACATGTTTTGGATAATTTTTAATATTTAACTTTTTTATTTAACCCTTTCTTAACATATTTATCTTTATAGTGTTTTCTTATATATTCATACCATATGGTAAATATAATTATAATAAAATGAAAATAGAACAAAAATTCGTTCATTAGTGACATTATCAACTTTATCAATGTAATTTGGATGAATCATAGATTTTTTGGATAATTATATCATTTAACAAATTAATTATTTATTTAAAAACTCATTTATGTCAATTTAAATACTATTCATATCAATAGATTTAAAAATCAATAAAAAATTATTATTTCGAAAAAAACAATGACTAAAAGATAATAAGTCATAAACCTCATAAAAATTCATTTGTGGCATAAGAAGATTCAAAATAAATTTATTTTAATATTTATAATATAATTTATTTGAATCCATTATAAATGAAGCGATTACTGCATCACCATTGTCTAATAATTAAATTTATTTATTTAATGTCTAAAAAATATAAATAAAATACCATGATGTAGGAAATAGTGTTATATTTTAAATTAATATTTATTGTCAATGAGGTAACTTATATAACCCCATATGAATTTTTTTTACTAAAAGATATATGTTTATGTCATTTTTTACTTCAATTTAAATTAATTAATATAAATTCTTACTGTCACTCCCATGTGGCTCAATGGGGTCCTAAAATCAACCCAAGGATGACCATGGTCTGAAATGTATCAACCAATAGGATTAAGACACATTTTAGGGTAATTTAAAATTTAATAATAATAATTTTACCTTTATTTACTAGATTTACCCTTTAACCATTGTTAATAAAATATTTACTAATGTAAATATTCATAATGTCTATAAAATAAGTTTATTATTTACAAATTTCTAAATTTTTAATTCCAAATATGGGACCCATTTTCCCAAATTAAAAACACAAAAGTGGCATAAATTAATTTAAAATTAATTTTTCTTGTAAAAAAGAAAATTGTGTTTTTAAGAAATAATATCTACCAAAATATTGACACTTGTTTATATCCAATTTAAAAGTGAAATTACATCAAATAGACAACATTGTATTAAATGTTAATTATATAATTTAAATACATAGGAAAACTAATTTAAAATGTAATCTAACCATATAAATAATTTAGATTAAAAGTCAAATTTGAATTAAAATATAGTATTTTTCACTATTAATTAAAAAATGAACCCTATCAGAAAAATACCAAAATTTCATCCCTATTAATTATTTATGTCCTGATTCTAAATAAAAAAATTATTTTTTCAAATTTAATATATTTAAAGTGAAAAATACTAGATTTTAAAAAAAATTTCCCTTAAAAGGAGTTAAATCGACACTAAATAATATTAGAGTATCTATGCTTAAAATTAAATTCATTATTATTTTATGCCTCTGAAATTTATTAGATAAATTAAAAAACAATTAAAAACATGTGTAATCATAATATGGTTAGTTCTATTCATTCCCGCCAATAAAACATCTAGGCCTTAACTACCATATAATATAATATTATATTATTATTTTTCAGTATGATTCAATATTGTGTGCAACATAAGACATCAATGAAACCAATTGTTGTGTGTTTGGTATGCCATCAATCATAGAATCCCCATTAATGTAAAATTAATATTTAATTCAAAAATACTAATAAATTGAAAATATCATATATCTTTATTTACTTTGATTGTTACATATTTCTCCCCTTTTGGGAATTGTGTCCCCGAAAATCTATTCACTTATCAAATAAATGGGGGTATTTATCCCTCATAGAATTTTCATATTCCCATGTTTCCTCTTTAACCATATTTGTTTTCAAAAAGACCAATACCTGATGAATCACCTTATTCTGTAACACTTTCTCTCTTCGGTCATGAATCTAGATTGGTTGTTGCACATAAGATAGAATCTCTTCCAACTGGACTACCTCTATGCTAAAAACATGTGATGGATATGGAATATACATTCCCAACATCGAAACATGAAATACATTGGGAACCTAAGATAAACATAAAGGTAAATATACTATATAGGAAACTAATCCATCTTTATCCTGAATTTCATAAGGTTCAATGAACCTCATACTCAACATTCTATTCTTACCGAATAGCAACATATTTTTCAATGGAGAAACATTGAGAAATACATGACACATATCTCAAAAGAAATATACTTCTTATGGTTGTTAGCATAACTTTTTTGCATGCTCGGAGCTATTCTCATGTGCTTCTAAATCAACTGAACTTTCTCTACCATCTCTTCTACGAATTCGTGTCCCATCAGCTTCCATTCACCAACTTCATCCCAAATGGCTAGAGTGCAACACAAGTTTCCATATAATGTCACCATATGGGTCATATGTATATTCGATTGAAAAATTATATTATCGGAAAATTTAAACAGGGAAAGATGATTGTCACAACTTCCCTCGTAATCCATTGAAGAAGAACGTACCATATCTTTCAATGTTTTAATTGTTCATTCTCACTACCTCTATGATTGGGGTTAAAAAGTTGTACTATTATTTAATTCATTATCCAATGACTTTTGAAGGCCTTTCCAAATGTTTGAAGATAACCTAGGATCACAATAAGATAAAATGGAGAGTGGAACTCCATGAAACCTGACTATCTCATTAACATACAACCGTGAAAGTTGATCTAGAGACAAAGTATCTCGAATAGAAATTAAATGAGAAGATTTAGTCAAGAGATCATTAATAACCCAAATTTCATTGTTACCTCGAGATGTCTTTGGTAATCCCACAATAAATTCCATGTATATATTTTTCCATTTCCACTCTGGAACTGGTAAATAATGAACCATCTTTTTCAATAATTGCCGCTCTACTTTAATCTTTTGACTAGACAATCAATTTATAGTAAAGTCAGTAATATCTTTTTTCATTCCATCCCACCAGTAATACACCTGAAGATCTCTGTATATCTTAGTACTGCTAGGATGAACTGAAAACAGAGATTTATGAGCTTCACATAATACCTCATTCTTCAAATGTGAATCAAAAGTCACACATAATCTCTCTTCAAAATTCAAGACACAGTCTCTATAAATATTAATTTTAGGTAATGTACCCTTCCGAACCAATTCTGTAATTTTCTACAAATTTTTGTCATATTTTTTTATTTATTTATTATATCTAATAGAGATGATTGTACTAAAACATGAAACTAAAAATAGGGATTTCTTGTACCAACAACTTCGAATCCAAAATTGATCAAATCAAAAAAAAGGATCTCGTTCAAAATGTAGCATGGTAAAGGTATCATTAGTCTTTTGACTAAATGTTTCAGCCACTTTATCTATCTTTCATAGATGGTAATGGATCATGTAATCATAATACTTGGTTAATTATAATAATATCTTATGTATCATAATTAATTCCATATGAGTAAATATAAACTTAATACTTTTGTGGTCAGTATATATTTCACATTTTTCTCTAAATAGATGATGCCTCTTGTTTTTTAAAGAAAAAAACAACAGTAGCTAATTCCAAATCATGTGTAGGGTAATTTAACTCATGTGTTTTAAACTGACGTGAAACATAATAAATTACTTGATCATTCTGCATTAGGATATAATCATGTCCTTTCAAGGAAGAATCACTATTGATAATTAACTCACCATTTTTCAATGGATGTTCCAAAATTGAAGAATTCACCATTTTTTTTTCAATTCCTAAAAATAACCATCACTTTATTTTTTCCAAATGAACTTAATATATTTTGTAGTAAACTTATCGATTGGGATAGATAATCATGAAACATATTATGAAACCCTCTAGTAATAAGCTTTTAAAAAAATTACAAATCTCTATGATATTGGATGGTCTAGGCCATTATTCAGCAATTTTTTTGTTGGATCAACAGTTATTCAATTTTTTTTAAAAATGTGACCAAGGAAAGAATTTTATCGTAACAAAAACACACACTTGGTGAATTTACCATAAAATCTCTTTGCATTCATGGTTTTCAAGAAAACCCTTAAATAACTTTCATGTTTCTATTTACTTTTGGAATAAACCAAAATATCATCAATGAACACAACCACAAACTTGTCCAAGAACTCACAGAAAATGCTATTCATGTGATCCATGAATACATTAGGTGCATTAGATAACTAAAAAGGGATAATAAAAAATTCATAATGGTAGTATCTAGTACTAAACATCGTCTTTGGAATGTCTGCTTCCTTTACATTCAACTAATGGTACCCTAATTTCTAGTCAATCATGGAAAAACAATGAGATCCCTGGAGATGATCAAAAAAATAATAGATATGAGGAAAATGATACGTGTTGTTTATAGTGATGTTAATAAAGTCTCTAAAATCAATGAAAAGACTCATTGAACCATCTTTGTTTTTTACAAATAATATAGGAGCTTCCCTTGGTGATGTTCTAGGTCAAATGAATCCTTTATCGAATAACTACTCTAATTGCTTCATTAACTCAAAAAGATCAATTTGATCCATTTGATAAGGGGTTTTGAAATTTGCATAGCATCAAGAACTATTCTAATAGTAAATTCAACATCCCAATCAGGTATTATACTAGGAAACTCATCCGTAAAAAATTCATGGTACTCATTTACTACTTGCAAATAATTAATCTGAATAGTGAATTTTTTCAAAAATTTGAGCATGGTAACATTCATTTTAATAATTTAATAGTTTCTCAACTTTCTGATATGTTATCAGAATTAAGGATTAATTATTGTACATAAACTAAAAAAATTTATGAAAATAAACCTCTTTAGCTCTACAGTTAATCATACTATGAAAAACAGAAAGCCAATCCATACGCAAAATTAAATCAAATGATTCTAGAGGAAAAACAATAAGGTTTGATGGTAGATTCTTTCTACACACAAGGATATAAAAGTTACTATAATATCTTTTTATCTTGAAATTCCCTACTAGTGTTTTTACATTATGTTTAGGATTCATATCTGGAAATGAAATTCCCAATTTTCTAGAAAACTTCTTAGCAATGAAAGAATCTGTGGACCCTGAATCAAAAAACCCATTTTCATAATCTGAATAAACAAATAGTGTACCTGATAAAACTTCATTAAATGGACTAGCATCTACAGAAGACATTGTAAAGTATTTCACCACCACTTTCTTCATGTAGTTTGTCTGGTATCCCTCAGTTGAGTTCTTCTTGGACACTCATTAGCATAATGACCCATTTTATTGCTCTTAAAACATCGTACAACTGGGATTTCATGGCCTGATTGATCATTTTTGTTACAGTTATGAGCAATATGACCAGTCTTACCACAATGGTAATACATTACAGACTTTGATAAACAGTATCCAAGATGATTTTTACCACAATTCCCTCAAGATGGATATTTAATTTTCTTACCTCAAGGTTTCTTTGAGGAATTATTTCTGTTTTCCTGCAAACTTGACCCCTTATTTTTTTCTCTCTTGGAAAACCATATCATTTGAGAACTCCATTTATATCTACTAAAAACATATAAAAATTCTCTCATATCTTTTTAATTTATGAGATGTTAATTCTCTTTGATATTGTGGCTTCAGTCCTGAGTAAAATTTATTTATCTTAGTATCATGATCTCAGATGAAATTTAGAGCATATCTCTCCTGTCGAGGGATATTTTCTTTATATGCATCCACTGATTCAACATCCTACCTCAGTAACAATAATTGTGTTTCCATCCTATGTCAAACTACCTTAGGAAAATATTTCCTAAGAAACATACCTTTGAGTTCGTCCCAACCATGAGCATCAATCTCTTCAATATCCCTGATATTTTTCAACATCAACCTCCACTAATCAAAACCACCTTCAAAATGGTAAAAAACAAGAGTAACCTTTGATTTTTTGTACAACCCCTAACATTGAAATTTTTTTATTGCTTTGTTCCACCCTTCATCTTGAACAGGGTCAGATGATCTAATGAATGAAGGGGGATATTGCCTAATGAAATGATCCACTACTGACATGTTCCGATGTGGTTGATTTGGTTGATCTTGTGCATGGATACCACCACCATTTTTAGCCTATGTCAACTATGACACCACTACAACAAACTGTTCTGTTCTGATTCTGACCATCTTCAGTTTATGATTTGGAAGGTTATTCTCCTCTGTATGCCTTCCCAACATAGCTTCCCCATTCCTTCTAAGGAAACCCATTATAAACATATTAATATCTCAGGAAAATCAATATGGTATTGATTAAATTCTATATCATTTCAATCTGACCATAAATTAATTTATGGACATTAATTTAACTGTGTTCTAACACCTAATGTTGTCTAAATTGACATATGATAAAAACTATAAGGCTGCGACCTTAAACATTACATAATCATGAATTAAGTTAATAATTTACATTGAGGATATTTTCAATTTTATCGCTTTAGAGATTTATGTCATTACATATATCAAAAACTTGGAATATTACAGGTAGACACTTCTACTTTGTATGTATTTTTTTATAATATAAAAACACTTGAAAAAAGATTCATGTATACTTCCATACATTAGATATCATGGATTTTCATTGATCCCATCCATGACCTTATTCAACATTATGTCATGTGAAAAATATTTCAAAAAAACTTGGGTTTTGAATAAAAATCGTAGTAAGGGATACACAATGAAAGAAAATAGTATGTTTTTTAAAACCAAAATTTAACCATGAATACTTTATCATAAATAATAACTTTCACATTTATAAAGTAGTAAATACTCTTCAATGATTAAAATATCCTTGATTACCCTTATTTAACCTAATTATTACCATAAAACCCATTCAATGCACACATTACACATATAGTAAACATGGGACATAAACATACTTAAATGAAATAACTATACAGTCGACCTCCACATATATCACTAAATGGAATAGACATACGACCGACTTCCATACCCAATCATTGGAGGTTAAAATGTAACCATCCATCCTAGTTTATCCTGGAACCACCCATCATTTGGTTTATCACATAACCACCTGTTAAATTTCCAAGTACCATTATAAATCCTAACACATAAATATTTCAAATAAAAACATTTCACAAATAACATTTCATTTTCAATCACAAGATATTATTTCATTATATTCAAATAATCAATCCATTTAAAAAACCATTTTCAATATCAAAACACCCAAAAATCGAATAACGGGTTTCCTTTTTCATTTTAAAAAAACATTATGTTTTATAGTGGAATCCAAATAACGATTACGGCGGCAGAGAGGTCATTATCATCGCATATGTTAAAAACATCAATTTTTTCATTCCATAAAACTCTTTGTAGAAAAAAAATCCAATTTGAATGAAATTAAATATAATGAGGTTTTATTGTATACCATCTAAAATATTGAGGTGTATACTATCAAAACATGCCTTAATGAATGGAGATTGAGACGATGTCCCTTACCTCATGTCCGACAAGGCCCGTTTGATCTTAAATTTCCTGAATAATAAACTTATGTTAATTGTCTAATTACTAAAAACCTTTTTAATGTTTATTATTATTTTTATATCACTTATTACCTTGGTATAATATTTAGTTAATTATTTCAGTTCATATGGAACATTTTTTCAATGTTCAGAACAATAGTAAATAATGATATTGTTATAATTATAAATTTTATATGTGGTCAAAATCACATTATCTCCAAAATGATATTAATTATTTATATTTCATATATATAATAAATATCCACAATATTTCTATTTATAATAGTTCATATCACTTGTATATATGAACATGAAATGCACCATTTGGGGAGACGGTAGACTGCACATACACATGAACAATACTTTGATGTCATTTTTTTCATTTTAATGGAATTAAAACAAAATGAAAAAAGGCATATTATTATTCCAGTACAATATAATATTTTATATATGTTATGTATTTTAATTAAAACCATCTTTTATATGTTCCATGTATGGTATGAATGAGTCATATCACTTTGAGGGGGACGGAGTCCACACTACCTCATATGCAATTATCATATGTATACAACATGAAAAGAATAAAGGTATGTTATAAAAGAGAAATAAAGAATCATAGAGATAAAATAAATATCATATATAACATATATAATTATAGTTTCATCATAATGACCACCATAAATGGTGGTAGGTGATAATTGAACAATTCCAATTTCATGAGTCAGTAGTTCATCATCCACAGAAACATTATGTTCAATAACATTTAGATTGAGGTGTGTCTAAGTGTAGTTTGAATATGTATCATAAAAACAACCTTGTATATTGTGTATACTTGTGTTGTTGTGTAAAAAAAGGATAAAAAATCATAATGAGTTAAGAAGTCAAATAAAAGAAGAGAACTTGAGGGAAGAAGTTACCATTATATTGGGTAAATCGTTTTGGTTTGAACAATAGGGATTTATTGAAGTGATTTCTGACTAAGTTAAGGCTTCTAGGTAGAATAGAGGGATGATAAGGGATTCTATAAGAGGATTTTGGAAGAGGTAAGAGTCTATAGAAGTGTTTGTAATTGGTTAAAGGTGGTTTCCTTTTATAAGGGGTAGGAGAGGCTCTTTAGGAAATTTTGAAAGGATTATTATATTATAAAATTATTTTTGATATCAAAAGGTCCAAAACATATTTATATTTATGATAAACTACATATAATTAAAAAAAATAATCCAATAAAAATTTGAAATGTTTTGGATTATTTTTAAACCTCATATTTTTTTATTTAACACATTGTTAACTTATTTAACATTTATCATGTTCTCATATATATTCATACTATATGGTTAATTTAGTTACCATAAAATGACAATAGAACCAAAGGTGGTTCATTAATGAAATTATAAACCATATCTAAGTAATTTTCCAGAATATTATATTTTTAGGATTATTATATCATTTATTAAAATATTGATTGATTTAAGAAGTCATTAATGTTAATTTAAATAATATTATGGTCCAGGCTTTTAAAAAAACTATAACAACTTTATTCAGTGGAAAAACATAAAATAACTAAAATATAACAAGTCATAGTCATCACTAATTTTTTGGATGACATAAAAAGTTTTAATATAAATTTAGTTTAATATTTATTATATAATTTATTTCAATCCTTTATTAATGAAGCAATTACTCCATCACAATTGTGTCATCATTAAATTTATTTATTTAATGTATAAAAATAATAAATAAAATCCATGACATAAGAAATAATTTTATATTTAAAATTAATATTTATAGTCAAATAAATTACTTATATAACCCCATATAAGAATTTTTTTACTAAAATATATATGTTTATGTCATTTTTGTCTTTACTTTAAATTAATTAATATAAATTGGCATTATCACTAGAATGTGGCTCCCTAGGGTCCTCAAATCGACCCACGGATTCCAATGGTTGGAAATATATCAAAAAATAGTATTAGGACACATGTTAGGGTGATGTATTGTTATTATAATAATATTTGTTTACTTATTTACCAGATTTACCCTTTAACCATGATAAAAAAATATTTACTAAAGTAAATATTCGTAATGTCTTAAAATAATAGATACCTATTTACACAATATGGACCACCTGGTTCCAAATATTAAATACATTTTTTCAAATTCGAAACAAATAAGTGTCAGAAATTAATTTAAAATTAATTCACGTTGTCAAAAAAATACATGTTTTTAAGAAATAATAACTATAAAAAAATTGACACTTGTTTATGTCCAATTAAATTTTGAAATTACTTATAATGAAATTAATTGTATTAAATGGTAAAAATATAATATAATTACACTTTAAAACCAATTAAAAATATAATCTAACCAAATAAATAAATTAGATTAAAAGGCAGTTTGGTATTAAAATACAGAATATTTCACTATTCTATAAAAATTGATCATGATCGGAAAAACACCAAAATTTCATCCAAAGTAAATTTTTATGTACCAATTTGAAATATGAATATTATTTTTTCATATATAACATTTAAAATTGGGAAAAACATGATTTTAAAACATTTTTCCATCAAAATGCGGTAAATCAACCCTTTAAATAATATTAGAGTATCTATGCATAATATTGGATTATTTTTTATTTTAAGGATCTAAAATTTATTATATAAATGTAAAAAAAATTAATAAACATGTGTAGTCATAATATGGTATGGCCTATTCATTCCATCCAATACAACAGCTAGACGTTAACTACCATTTAAAATAATATTATATTATTATTTTTCCTTATGACTCTGCATTGTGTGAAATATAAGACTTAGAAGAGACCCATTATTGTGTGTCTAGAATTCCATTGATCATAGAATCCACATTAATTTAAAATTTATATTTAACTCACAAATATTAATAAATATAGAAATATCAGATATCATTGTTTAACGGGGATGTTACACTTTATAACCTAAAAAATTAGTTTTCATATATTTTGGGTGAACATAATAACTATACCAAGTAGGATCATCCATGAAACCACTTATAAAAAATTTTAATGTCACATGCTAAGGAATAGAGATTAATCAAATGAAACCAAATATTCACCTAAAAAGGAAATTATATATTTTTTCATCTTCTCCATTGTTCACTCACCATTAACTTATAGAATTAACTAATTATATAACAAATACATATATATGAATGAAATTATAATGCTTCCACTTCTCCACTAGTTTTTATCTCTCATCCCCCAATAAAAATATCATTTGATCATCCTCCAATAAATCATCATGTACGTCCTGAAATAGTATCAAAACCCATACTACATCATGTGAAACTCAACTTCTCATCATCATCATAACCGAATAGTAATAATGTATATTTCTATAAGCTATTATATCTTTTTATGTATATTATTCTTAAAACCATCATAACTATACACGTACTCCCATGAGAATCCAAAACCACCACATCATGATATCAGTATGTCCTATAACTCAATTCGTTACAATCCAAATGCTAAATTTCAATAATAATATGATTCATCATATTCTTGGTAATAATTCACCCTATACCATAAGCAATTATATCCTATGAAATTATTAATCATCTACAAATAAAGAGATATTAAGGGAGGTAGAGATGTTAGAAATCCATTCCCTCTCCATCATCAATTCATGAGAAAATTTCCACCAAAACATTAAGGTTTTTTGTTACCCTACCAACATGGGGTGGGGTAGAATATGAAATAAAAAATTCTAAATAATATAATTTACAACCACATGATGTAAAACAACCTATACATAGACTCATATTCTACTATTTTCATATAGGACTATTATATTCCACTTTTAATGTTTTTATCTCAAAAAAATGCCAGAATAATGTTCTATATAAATTAATTATGTAAAAAATAATTAATATTATTCCGTATTGTTTTTATATGATTAATGTTTTAGTATTTTAAGCCAATTGTCAACAACAATTTTGCTCTTTTTTATATTCTCAGGTACATCATCATCATCTCCAAACTCTTTTAACCAAGCCTATTCAATTAATAGTTCAATTATCAATTCCTAATCATATAGTTACTCTAGGAATCTAATTAGTCATATACATCATGTTTTCGATTAATGTGTACAAAGAAAAACTACATCATTATATTCGAAACTAATCATATAAATAATATTCATCCTTATGGCCATCATGAAATAATTAATAATTATTAAGATATATAAATCATCTTTCCCCACTCTTAACTCATTTTAACCTCCCTGTGTATCTCTTATTCCATTTCACATAATATAATATGTCCCTCTATCTATAGATTTGACAATAATTGTATCCCTGACATCACTACCCATTGCTCTATTTCTAATCAAACATAAAAATTAGAAATCAATCATATCGAGGATATAAATTCCTACAACATACAAACATATTTAATTGTATGTTTAGGCATAAAATAAAGGGACTAATACTATCGAATCACGATTTTCAATCCTCTCACAAACTAGAATGATCTTGATAAGCCCTGAAAATTTATTCGTTATCAAATAACCATTTTAATTGTATCATGAATTAATATTTTTATTATGAGTAGGTTTTCAACCACAACAAAACATATTAAAAGAAGCTAACAATATCATGGAATCAATATGACCCAATTTAATAAATCATTATTTATTTATTATATTTACATAAAGATAATTATGTATTCTTATCATACATATTCTGTTCAATAATTAAATCATTATGACTATATGTTTGTTTAAAAATTTATATAAAATAACCATGTTAAAAAATAAACAAATAATATTACAAAAAAAAATATAAATCACTCTACATAGTAAACATAAATAGGAAGCATCAATAAAAAATAAACTACATGTGATCACAAGCCATTAAATTAATTTAATTCCCATCAATGAATATAATTTATTTTTAACAATTTCCAATTTCCACCATTTTAATTCCTTAAATAATGAACTATGTAATTGTATAAATAATTAAATAACAAATAGATGTACTCTGTCTTGCGATTATCAACATTATTTATTCAAATTTTACTTTTAGTATTCTAAAATTGATTTTTTATTTTTTCTACTCCAGATAATTCTCAAATAATATCATTATTCAAAATCAAGAGATAATTTCAACAATAAAATCTAATAGTATAAGAAACATTGTAATATATCTCCAAGATAATTACTATAATATAGAACATTATAAATCAATTGGATGTGATAATATTCATCAATATATTTAATTGGATATTGTATTATGAATCAATAATGATAATTATAATAATAATAATAATATTCACCTTGTGATAAGTAATTCCATGCTATGATTACCATATTAAAAAAATACTTATAACATACATTTAAACATTCATTCAAGAATTATAATACAAAATCATGATTAAAACATTTATTTCAAATTATAAAATTTGTATAAAAAATATATTATGAATATTATATAACATGATATTTTCTAGAATATCAAATGTTATGTGATCCACATGATATTATCTTTATTATCTATATTTAAGAATATTCATATCAAGAATTAATGTTCATTAATTTTAGTAAACTAATTATTTCATTTTTCATCATTTAAAAACACTGTTATTAAAATTGTTATCAATGTCGATGTCATATACATTCATATTTTTCATCATCCTCTTCCTTTATAAATTTTATTGAATTATTACTTAACAATTATTTATCCAAATTCTATATTATTGACTAATTAGGCCAGTATCATTCATTTAATGATGTCTCTAATGTATGAAATAATCAAAATCGCACAACCAAAAATGATATGAATCTTGCCTTCTACCCGAAAGGAATAAAGATAATAGATATAGTATAAAAATAGGGATATAACATTGTGTGTGTAAGCCATGACTCATAGATAATATTTTCATGAATTCACAAATGTATTTCAGATCTCGAATTGTAAGGATTAATAATCTAAAATACATGGAAAACGGAAAAAATATCTAGGATGATGATTATTATTATTAAGAAATAATTGAGAACTCCAATATGTTTTCCATAAACCCCTATTAAATACTATTTTTAAATAAAATTAAATATTAGTTTCCATTTTAATCAATCTCATAACTCATTTCATGAACTATAAATTTAAGGAAGACATATATATATTCATAGAATAATTTTTAGAGGTCAAAACCAAAATTTTATGTTCTTTTGTTCTCATTTATTGTTGAATTCACATTGCATAAGAAAACTGGAAGAATATGGGATGTTTTGAGAAAAAATAAATACGTTTATTCAAAAGGGCAGTTTATTAGTATGGAAATAACATTAAATTTATGAAATGAAGGATTGAAAAGGTCAAATTTAAATAACCATTATAAAAATTTACAGACTCATATGTGATAGAAGAACTATGGGATAACCCTTATGTGGAGTTGAATCTACCTTCATGAAAACTTTAGGAAATATTTTTTACCATTATAATGATAGTAAGAATTTGGAATTATACTTATGCGATCATTGAAAATACCAATCTACAGTCTCATTGATGTGGTATTTTTTAATGGTTAATTAAAAATACGGGAAAAGTAATATTTTAATTAAAAAATAGATAAATTAGTATGAAAAAAATTAATATTAATTCCTAAATTAATAATTAATTATAAAATTATCTCATTGATTTTTAAAATATCCAAAAATAATTTTTAATAATCTTTTAAAAAAATTAAATTACTCTTAAAATTATAAAACTAATTTAAACAACTTATTCATTTTACAATAATATTTTTTCACCACCAAACACCCCATAATGGATCAAAAATTGTAGAAAATAATCTAGGATTTTAAAGTATTAGTATAATATAAAAGAAATACTAAATGAATATGAATAATAATGTTAATGTGATGTCTTTATAGTTTTTCCAAAATTTAAATGGGTAAATAAATACATTAAAATATTATGAATGTGTTCCAAGTAATAATTTAGTGACGTGGGAAGTATTTTTGGAGTTTGAAAGAGTATATATTTGTTTGTAAAAGAATTAATGAACTCTTTTAGAGTCATGTGAAGTTCAGAGTACATTACAAAAAACATAAAGTAATTTGAGATGCTTCATGTATAATTCTAGATTTGATAATTCCAATGTTGGGCATAAAATTTTGAAATATTATCAGCTTTTTGTTTTGATTCTAGCTATATATTACAGATGAAGTGGTGATTGATAACTCTTACATACATGGAAGTTTAAACATGAATATGTCTTGTAAATATATAATATATTTTACAGAATGATGTCTTAAAAATATCACGTGTATATAAAGGGTAGATTATTAATATATATATATATATATATGAAAATTTATAATGAAATAATGTTCGAAGATACTAAAGAATTATATACTGATATATGCGGAATTTTTTGAATAATGATAATTATTGAAATTGAAATTATAATAGTCACACTATAGATGTAAAATAAATATAGAGAAAAAGTATTGAGGAATCAATTATGCATGTATGTGTTATATTTCAAATGATTAAAGAAAAGGAAGAAAACTTGATTTTTAACTTTCCTAGTGGATACAATGCATGTAAAATGAATTATATTGTTGAATAAATGTGATTTTTAGTGATGAAGAAGTAATAAATATCTTTCATAGTTAATTAGAATAAGAAGTTAAAGATATAATACTTTCCTTACCTATAGTTGATTCATTCCATGCTAATGAATTTTAAAAAAAGGAATTAAATATATATGTTATAGAGTCTGATGAATATCATGAAATACATTGTTTGTTGCAAGAATGGTATAGTTCCTTGAATTTTATGATTGATGAATTGTTGTTTATTATGAATCATTGACAAATGAGATAAAATATTTGTGTCTCTATAATACTAAAATTGAGTCACCGATCACACTCATAAGGATTATGGTAAATCTTTTTTTCATTATAGATTATATAATAGTAATAAATATCAGGCTTTCTACAAATTAAATTCTAGGATAATGGTTCCAAGGTAATACCCTTTATCATTTTTATATTTATAATATCATTAAATCTATGTCAGAGTGGGATTATGGTCACTGTAAACTATAGACATAGTCATCCCAAAAGAAGGAAAACCACATTAACAAGCCCTCTTATTCTTTATATATATATATATTTTATTTATATGTATATCAATACTATCAAAAAGGTTGATAAATAGATACATATATCCATTTTCTAAACATGTGATGAGGTAATAAGGTATTAATGTTAAAACATGTTACAAAGTATTCTATTAATGATTAACCCACTCAACCCATGTATGGGCCACATCAAATTTTTATCTTTTCATTATAAATTAAATTAGGGAACCACCAATTCATATTTTAAAATATTAAATATGTTTTTGAGATTAGACAAATTCGATAAAATAAATAAAAACAACATATAACTATGTGAATTATTTGATCCCTGACCGAGAAACCATAAACCATAAACATACTCTATTTTCTCCATGTTGTATGGAAGAGTCAAGTCAAACCATATATACATCCTAAATAATGACATGTTCCTTCATAGTCATTGTATAGTCACACATCAAGTAACAATTTGTAACATGCCTCATGAACTATACCATTCCATCTCATCCAAGGGAGGTCACACATTATGTCTTGTACCAGACACTTTAACTAGCAGTTAGTTCCACATGAAGTCTGAGACCTCAAGATTTCATTCAAGGATGGTCACACTACAATTCTATAATGACACCCTCTCCCTCAGGGTTTGTCTCACATCATGTCCCATAGTATCACCTCTCTCTTAGGCGTTATCTCCCATAAATATCTCTAACCATCCTCTCTCATGCACAGAATTCCATATATCAATGTATTAGGACCAACCCCTCACTTTGGTTGGCCAAAATATCTACAATCCCATTCCAACACCCCACAACCTACATTCCCATAAAAAAGGATGAGTGTACCACCATTAAAAACAATACATGAATAAACAAGAAATATGAACATCACACAATCAATTATATACCCATGGTAAACCAATAACCTAATGGATCAACTAAATCATATAAAACCCATAAGGTTATTTCATCATTTTTTTCATTACACACCCATTAGTTAACCATCCTTAGCTGGGTTCCTTCCCTAGATACCATTACTAGTGAATAAAATCTTAACATATATCCAAATATAATACTATTGGGTTATTTATTCCATATCAATGACCAAAAAAGTAACAATGGGACTATTTTACCTATGTATAAAGCCCTATATAGTCATAAAATATGGGTTGGTTTTACGTTTTTCCAAAACTTTACCTTACATTCCCTATAATGGGTATATTTTATCAATTTGGACCCACTTGAACACTTTTATAGAAATAAATAATTATTTCCATACAAATTCACACAACTTTATTCAGGTTAGGGCATGAAACCACATATAAATATCATTACATGGTATGCTAATTAATCCTTGAGTGTAATTGAGTTTACATTCCAATCAGTTCTCTATTATTTATGCTATAACTAGTGAATCATTAAATTTATTCACACACTCATAAAATTTGGGATTTGGAAGAGGAAACTTTGAAATAAAAAATGATGAATCTAGGTAATAGGTGACATGAAATTCTTCAAGAAGAATCACCCACAATGGATAAAATTTTGATCATTACATATGGGATATTAGAGAAGCTGTGAAACTCAGATGGAACTCTAAAATTTGGTGGAGTTAACATATTCGTTGAGGTTGGATGATAAGAATGACGTTTGGGGAATAAATTAAAATAATGTTCATTCACCTAAAAACCCATAAAGGGTCCATAGACTAGCAACCTCACTTTGTTTAGGTACCCTCTATCACTATTGAGTAATTTTTTCAACCGTATTAAGTGGTCCATTTTTGTGAAGACCTTGTCGAGCATTTTCCTAGTATATTTGTACTTGTACCTTACTAACTGAGTAACTATTTCCCTCAATCTACGTATCATATTTGAATGGGAGCGTTTGGGTTACCTTATATGTTATGATTCTTGAGATTTAATACCCCAAACAAATTTCAAAGAAACTAATATTAAACATTATCAATCAAAATGAAAGCCTTGAAATCATACATGATACATGGAGAACATTATATCTAGAAGATTAAATTAAATCAAAGTTCATCAATAGTTTTTAATTTTTATGGAGATAATGGGGTTGCATTATAATAAATTTGATCCAAGGTTTTATTTTTTCATGATCATTAATATTTAAAGGATAGAAATAATAACTTCTTCTAAAATTCAAAATAGAAACTGATTACTTATAATAATATTGTATATTTACCCATTATATATAAAATAATAAATCAAAATAAATATTTATTAGAATATAATGGTCTAATCCAATCATGATGATCTATTAAATAAATAATTCCATGACTTCCTCAAATCATACTAACTTGATTATAATTCATGAGGAAAATCACAAATGTGTCAATTTGACATCAGTTATTCCTCATATCTATAACTATTTTTAATTAATTATGTTTATTTTTATTTCAACTATACTTCATGGAGATAATGTGACATTTATAGTGAAAATAGAAGGTGGGAACATCAAAGGGTATGGAACATAACCTAACATTCCAAAATTCATTTTTATCCATGAGTGTCAAAAGAATGGGAAGATTAATATTCATGAAAATATATCATGTGATGGTCTTGTAGATTTGATTGCAAATATATTACTAGTAGAAACATTTTATAAAATGATTTATAAAATATTAAATAAGATTATAAAATTCATATACTAATTTGAAAGGGGGGCATGGGAATATTGTATTCTTTTTCCTTTTATCAATTTTCCCCATTGTATTTTCTAGAAAATGTTTTTAACACATTGATTAAAAAAATTTGATATAAAAATAAATTATTTTCAATTCACATTTTTTTTGGTTTTCTTTTTCAAATGGTGATTAATTAATGTTAAATGAATTTAGTGAAATCATAGTAGGATATTTATAAATAAAAATTTATTTAATGTCCCAATAACTAATTCAAAACTCTATAATTTTGTATTCTTACATTTCATATCACATCCTTCAAAAATCATTTTTTTGGAAATTGTTTTTTCCATCTGATTTTACATTGAAGATATATATTAATCTATATAGTTGATTATATTTTCATGTGACTTATATATATGTGTGTCTGGTGATGTGATAATGAGATATAACAATTTTATTCTATTACTCTCTCCATTCATTAGGTGTCTATTTTTTTACCTTATATAATTATGATGGTACACCAGTGTTCAATATCTATTTTCAATGCTTTTTCAATATTAAAATTAAATAAAAATTGAATTTAAGAAAATCAAATATTGTTTGGTTTCAATTGGTGTGTTATAATACATTTTTTTGAAAAAAAATTATTTCTTTCTATATGATTATAACTCTATATTTGATGTTGTGGTCATCTACCATGAATATAATCCACCGAAAATATTAATAACAATGAATTTAAATTTAATGAATGAAATTTATTTAACAATAAGAGAATAATCATTTCTAATGGAAACCTAATGATAATTACATTTTAATGTTGTGTGTACTATACCACTACTTATAACCAAATTTTTGATTTATTCTTATTTCTTTTACACAAAACTTAACAAGATCTCATTAAATATAATCTTTTCTAACTAAATATATTAAAATTCAGAAATTATTATATTTATTTTTTATTATTTTTTGTCAATTATTTTATTATTAATAATAATTATTAACTTAATAATTATAATCAATTAATAGTATTCATTATATATTATTAATATCAATTTATAAAAGTTAATATATATAAATTAGCACATATATGTTTTACAAATTATTATTGATAACATTTAATAATACGTAAACATATAAAATATTAAAAAAATTCTACTTGATGTCATTAAATTAAAAAATATATTTTAAAAAATATCCTAGGGGTTAAAAATATGAAATGAAGCTAAAAATGAGTTATAAATTTCATATAAAAAATTAAGATATAAGAGAATAAAAAATAGAGCATAATAGATTCAAATCTATACATATATATATATAAAACTATGTTGAAATTGTAAGAGTAAAATATAATTATAATAAATGAAGAAGAGTTTTAGCACAATAGATTTTTAAGGAACGAAATTATTTTATTTCAAAAATAGAATAGGTTATTAACCATGAAAATTGGTAAAAAAACGTGGACGAATGTCTTAATAAATGTTTTTATGGGTTATAATGGTTTTGAAATGATAATAAATGATTAATAAAGAGCTTCAAAGAAAATAAAATCACACCTATCTATAGTGGATGATTTTTTTATCAAATGATCTTCTACCTTAACAAACCAAAAAAATCACGAATATGTTGAATCTAGTTGGTTCTTTTATATTTTCATTAATATATCATTACATATAAATTCTACATTATATATGTGTTGTAATGTTTTTAGATTATTCTTAAATTTTTATAACTATATACATGAACATATAAGTATGGGATAAAATTATTTGGTTCCTAACAAGGATTTGAAGATAATTTATGATGTCATTATATTAGAATCAGACAATATATGAGTTATTTTATCAATATACATAATTTGAGAGTCAATTTCTAATTCCAAGTAAAATTAGTGATTGATAATTTCTCCACACATGTATTTGAGATTCCTAAAAATTTCTTTCCCACATATAAAAGATATAAAAAAATAATAAATTTACATTTTGGTTTAAGAAAAACAAAAAAGAATCACTAAAACATAATTTTATTCATTTTCATTAAAATTAAAATTTTTATATCATTTTTTTCAAATTAGGTATGTTAAACATGTACTGAGTAATTTATAATGTTTTATAACTACTTTTTATATTATATATTCATGAATATCAAATTACTAAATATCAAATATTTTAATTACTCTAGGAAGAAAATTAGGTAATATAAAAATATTTTCCACTCTTTAATTAAAAATTCGATTCCTCCATCTAATATTGATATATTAAAAAAAAATATTATATGAGATGCATAATTTTGAATCAATGTTTAGAAATATTATTTTATGACTATTTTTTTATAATAAATAAATTGAACTAAAAAAAAGATATTTTTTCATAAATAATTAATATATTTTTTTGTTTCTAAAAAATAAAATCTGATTGATACCACTATGCTATGAGAATATTCATTTTTATCACTGGAACATCATTATATTTGAATTCTGGAGTGACTCCCTGTAATTTTTCTAAATACAGATCTAAAAATATAGGTATTTCATAATGATATTTACTTTATTATTTTCCAAATATGTTGTGTTATGAGGAGTCAATCAACCGTTGGATCATACTCATAATGATCATTTTTTTATGTTAAAATATATCTTCCTTTAGAAATCATTTTGTTGGCCCCTTATGACCAAATATTATAATGAGTGAATATTATAATTCATGATAATATTATTAATCATGTTGAATATCTATCTAAGAAACCACTACCATAGTTTTTTTGACCCATATGAAACGCATAACCAATTTTAACATATTCCTTAATTTCTAGGATATTTTATTCAATCTCAGCACTATATTTACTATGATATTCAACTTGTTTCTTATACATACCTTATTTAAAACCACTATATTAATGAAAAGTTTTCATTCATGTTCATAAATTTAAATATTAAAATGTTTAGATTAAAAAAACATGTATTATGGTGTTTTCTATTTGAGGATAATAATCATTCATCATTTAATTTAATTTGATGAATGGGTTTATATTTCCATGTCATTTTTGTTATAATTTGGTTATATTTAATAAATTATTATCTCCAATTCACAACATATAAAATAAAATATCTTTTTCCAAGGATAATAAAAGTTTATTTAAAATTTTTTATTCATTTCAATGAAAATTTAATTCTCAAAAATATGTAGTTATTATACATTTATATTTCAAAAAGCTAAGAAATTTTTTTTGGAAATTAAATTCATGATTTTTCCCCATTTACTTTTTAAAATTACAATAGAACACATTTTTTACTATAAGTAGAACATAAGGTAAGCACTTCCACTCTCTAATTTGAGGATCATATACTTATATAAATCGCCAAATAATTTTTTTGTTCAATGTATTAAAATATCCATTATTCCATCCATAGATTGTAATGTGGGTTTATAATTTCTTTATATGGTTTATAGAATATGTAGGTCCCATTTGAATAATTAAATACATGTTTTACCTCTCACTCATACACACAAATACTCGAGTTCGATTCTAAAAATTCCATTTATATTAGTTTTGTTTTTTTATTGAATGTTATGTAATAAAATACAAGTTATTATAACCACATTTTGAAGTCTTATTATTATTTTGTAAATATATCTTTTCATCATTGAAGATCAATGAATCATATATTAAACCCCAAATAAAAATATAGTATGAATAAAGGGTGGATACACTATAGGGCGGAGATGTACTTGCTGCACCAAGGATTCAGTTAAAGACACCATCCAATAATTTCCTTTTGTCTAATAGATCTAGTTGTAGAATAGACCCACTAGCTAGCATTTGGTGATATAATTACTAAATAAATATAGGATAACTAAAATATCTATCTGATTTAATTGTATTGTATAGCTATTTCATGTTCTATAAGACCTCACAGTTTTGAATAGGCCAAGATCTACTTCATTTTATCATATTGAGTATCTGGTAGTGTTGAAAATTCTAGTATGGTACTAAATTAATTATGGTCAATTTTGACTTTCAGGTGGTGTTATTAAACATAATTAAACATGATGATTTCCAAAACCTTATTAATCCTCTTAAATCTTATTAAAGGAGCCCTTTTTGCATTCCAACTTTAACATTAAAACCATTCTCAATATTGATTATATCAACATCAAATCCATGATAAAGTTCTATATTTCCAAATTCTTCTCAAAGATCCATTTAATAGTTCTCAATATATCAATGCATCTCAACATTTCTATCAAATTTATTTTCCCCAGTTTTAATCATCCAACCTACAAATTTGTGAGGATCTTTATAATGATATTTCCTAACAAAAAAACTAACATCTCACCACATTTATTCTTTAGGTTCTCACTCTATAAAATTAAAGGATGGATTCCATGGATATTGGTGTAGCATAAGATGGTTCTCATAAACTGAAATTAAGAGGGATGGGTTTCTTCATCACTGATAACATTAAGGAATTTATATTATTGAACTCTTCAGTCATGAGGCGTAAATGTGCGGTCTAATATTGATATATTATCAAACTCTTTGTAAATTATTTGTTCACACTCTTTAATTTATGCAAGTTTATCATTTAACATCTTGTATAAGAAATTTTAAAAAAAATATATTAATTCCACACATAATTTACATTGAATTTATCTTTATAACTCAAAAAAAATTATCAAATATCACTCAATCTATTTTTTCATTATTCTTTCAATATAATTTTATATTCAATTTTAATTTTTTCTTGAAACTTTAAATTTTAAAAATATTCATTCACCCCCCCCCCTTGATAAATTTAACTATATAGTAATATTAATAATTGAAAATGAAATATTTTCCTTAAAAAACTATATAATAGTAATTCAATGAATTTTTATTATATTCTCCCAAAATATTCTTCTCTTTATTGTATGTTATATATCATAAGGGGGCATGAATATTTATGGTTTGGAATTATAATAATTTACATTATTACTTTTTGATCTTATTATCTATTTTTCATTTTGTTTCATATTTTTTTCTGTTAGGGTTACATTCATCGTTCATTACATTTGGGATCTACTTTTATATTTTTTAGTTTAATATTTTAAAAGGTTAATTCCTCAGTTATTTTTTTATATTACTTATTCCATTAATTAATGGGTTGAAATATGCTGGTAGAACATATTTATTCAGGCTTATGAAGAACCATGAATCTACTAATTTAAATTTATAAGTTATTATTTTCTATGTTTAAGAATATTTTATAATTTCTATTTGTTGTTCATTACCTAAATGATGTTGATTTAACATTTGGAGATATTTCCTACTTGTTTAACATGATGTGGTTTTTTATTATCATCAATACATATTTTAGTTAAATTAGATATTTTCAATTTTTATTATCATTGAGAGTTTATCTCAATGACATTACGTATTTTATAAACCTAAAATTGGGACATTCAATTATAAAAATCTGACAGTATTTTACTAAATGACTCAATGATTTCAAACATTTTTATGATTGTAACACATGTTTTTTAATTATTATATTTAAATGAACATAAAACATGTATATCATGGAAAAGAGACTACATAGTTTATAATATATGAAAGGGTTATTAAGTTGTACTTATAACTGGAGAAAAATCATTTTTTCACATAAGTTAATGTATCATGGATTTTACATCCCATCCATTATACGATTTTTCATTTTAAAAAATATAAAATACCTGAAAAAGAATAAATAAAAGAAAAAAAATCAAAATTATTTAACTAAAAATACAAGATATCCATTATATAAGAAAAAAATTTAAAGAAATAAAATTCCATAATCCATTATTTAGTGAAACATAATTGTATATATAGAAGGTATTTCTTTAAACTCTTCAATAACCATGGATGATTGAATTCAAAAACTTTTAAATGGATTGAAAATATTTTTATATGAATTCTTCATTGTGTATTTGTAATTCTTATTCTTATCAATCTATAGTCCCGTATTTTTCATCATTTGAAACTTATGCACCATTCTATTTATTTTTTCTTCTTGAAAAAAAGTATTTATATTAACAAGAATTTTATTTTTCTTCATTTATTATCATCATGTTTTTTGAGGTCAAAACTTCTCCTGAAGTTATTCTTAAATAAGGTAGATTATTGAACAAGTGGTAATGAGTATGTGATATGAGTTATTTGTGTTTTATTTTGTTATCAATGAAAAAAAAACAATATTCAACAAGTAAATAACACTCAATCCTAGATTAATTAATATTATTAATGTAATTTTACTTCCATTTGGATGTTCATATGCGGCTGGGATAAGTTTGACGTTCAAGAGTGTATATTTAGAGGAGCTTCAATATTGAGGAGAAAATTATATAACAGTTCATCTCATCATGCAATGATGATCCTACCTAAAATTATTGTCTTTGTGTTTCAAGATCCATTTCATCCAATGGAAACCCTCATGGGATAAAAAGGATGTAAAAGAGAAAATGAAACCTATATTATGCCTCCCATAGGCCATGAGTTGGAAATAATCAAAGAGGGTATAAAAATATCACATATGCAAGGAATATCCATTTTGAATAATATAGGATCATGAGATTTGCAAATAATCCCCAAGAAAATATACCATATAATATAAAATTAATCCCAAAACATCACATAATTCAAGAAAATTTTAAAATCATAAAATAAAAGGCTCTATGTAAAAATGAAAAAGACAATCCTTTCTTAGTGACACAACAGATGCTCCAAACTCAAGCTAGTACTATCTAGAGATGTCCTTGAATTCCTCTTGGAAACTAACATATTAATTTATATATGTAGCGTGATCATAACATGTAAACCTAATTAGATCATACCCAAGGTCTCAAACGACCATGTGAAAAGTCAAAATAAATGCACTAGTGAAAAAATGGCATAACCATCATGATCTTAAACAGGTCAGCTAACCCATATCAGTATCAGTAGGGCCTACTCACCAAATATCAAATTTAATATAGTGACATGATATTAAATACATAAAGTATAGGGGCCCCAAAACAACTTCCCCATTAATTTTACACACCCACACCCCAACATCAAACATATTATTCTCAAATACCGTTTTTATATATCATATCATATATAAAATCCTCTATGATGTGGATCAGGATGCATCCCTAAATTCTCCACCCTTGTATGGTCAGAATTCAAATTCTAGCATCAGTTCTCTTCACATCACATCCTCACCACATCACATCACAACCACCTCATATATCAGGTAAAATAGGGTGTCATGAAATTGAATCTAATTGACCTCTTTCCCTCCTCCAACAATTCATGACCCCCACCATACATCACATCATTATGACCACTAGGTAATTTAAAAAACCAACATGTATCATCAGTAGGTAATCTCCAAAACCAGCCGATAACATCACTAGTGAATCTCCAACACCAACATATATCCTCACTAGGTAATATTAAACAGTAACCCATATCATAACTACCGATGAATGAAAAGAATGGATAAGGGGGTACCCATCCATCTTTATCACCACAAACTTAGATGTTGGGGTAAAACACATGTAACTCAAAACATATAGATTTTTTTACGGTTATACAACTATGTAGGTCTGTGTGTAGAAATTGAATAAAATATATGATTGATATATTTCAAAAAAATATGTAACATATTGGTTTACATAAACTACTACATAGTACACAAAAAAACCACCCTTACACCTTACAACATCAATCACAAATGTTTCTGCTACTTAATATATCCCCCCACACATCCACAAAATTACAGTTACAAATATCGGTACCACCATTTTCAATATTTTAAATTTTTTCAACTAACTCCCACTTACAATTGTATTCATTCACATTTACACAAACATTTTAGTATTCATTCAATTCATTTAGTCCATTTATCACACATCAATTACAACTAATTATTAATCTTTTAGAAACCATTTATATTACAATTTCATCATTCTAATTTATTCCATGACTAACTGGGAAACTAACACAACCACACCACAAAAAACTCATCCTTATCACATAAACCATTGCCTTAGAAAAATAGTTTCTAAACCAACTATCTACAAAGACCATGCATGTAAACCATATCATATCAAAAACACTAAAAATCACCACTATCTCACATCACTACCCCAAACCCACCTTCCATAGGCCAGGGGCTGGCAACTAGCACTAAAGGAATAATTACCCAAATTTGGGAAGGCATTACCTTCATAACTATAATCACACACAACAGATTACAAACTAGAAGAAAAATACTAAGTAAAACTATATAACAAAAGAGCGATGAAAACTAAAAGGGGCCAGAAATATATTCCCAACTATAAACTAAAAGTACAACTGAAAAGGGGAAAACATCATAAAGATGGAAAAAAGCTCATGGATCGTCCACCATGGATCCTACCTAAATGGTAGGTAAAGATAGCCTCCTCATCCCTCCACGTTCGTCAGTCTCCACCGGGTACCGATTCTTCATGAGGTCCACCTACGGGTACCGCCCAGTCCTCGTACACCCAGACTCGGTCAGTTTTGTCTGTCGTCTACATAAAACACACCGAGGTGCGGGCATACCCCGTGCAGGGGTGACTATAACTATACTCAATATGGACCCCGATACCCTCAAGGTCTCAAAAAATCTTACTACGTTGAACCAAAATGTATGAAATCAATAGATAACCCCACTTAGGGGTATGCCCATACATATACATAAGTTATCAAGTAATTCATCTCAATCATGTGGAAAACACAAAAGGAACTGACTCAGCTCACACAGGTATAAGACATATGTAGAGAGATAGTGATGATCCGATTTAGCTACTGAATCATATATTCAGTCAAACCCACACAAGATCCTAAAATAGAAATCAGAACTGTCGAACCCACACAGGATCCAGGAACAGTTATTCTGTTTAACCCACAAAGGATCTAGGAATAGAAGTCATAACTTTCGAACCCACACAGGATCTAGGAATAGTAGTCAGAGCTGTCAAACCCATACGGGATCCAAGAATAGTCGTCAGTTCTGTCAAACCCACAAGAGATCCAGGAACAGTCATCAGTGTTGTTGAACCCACACAGGATCTAGGAATAGTCGTTAGTGCACAGCCAGCCACAAGGTTCCGCACGAAGCATGCTTGATTCAGGGAGGGTCAGCTCCCCAAGTCGAGTGTTGATACATCAACGTCCATACAGTACAATGTTGATGTATTCTAAAGATCTGTCTTTCCATAAGAAACTCAACGCGATTGATGATGCATCAATTAGATGCCTTGTATGAGAGTTATTGTCATTTTCGTTCCGAGGGCCTGGTTGGATTTACGTTTTATCCAACCCGTCCCTACCACAACTGTTTCAAAACCTCGAGTGGGGTATAACAAAAAAAATTCCCCTTCCAAGGATTATATAGCCATAGATGGTTCGTCGATCGGATTCTCGTAGCTAATGTTACGGGAAAACGAGAGGAAAAATGTCAAAATGGGTCTAGGTCTGGTCCGGCCCCGTCCGAACGACCCGGCCCGACCCAGGTCCGGACTGGGGTCCGAACTGGTCTATGGGTCTGACATGGTCCACGGGTCAAACTCGGTCCACGGGGGCTGCCAGGCCCGCCCTGGGTCCGATCCGCGCAGCTGGCGGCCCACGCGGATTGCGGCCCGATGGCCCATGGGGTCTGCCCTATCCGCGTCTAGGGGGGAGGTCGTGCTCCATGGGGATCCTGAACAACTAAACCGTTCATGTGGGAGATAACCAGCACCACGTGGCGCTGGTCCCCATCACGCGGGACCCATCGGTGGGTCCCTCTCCTCCCATCTGGTCGAGCGACCAGCCGGCTCCCGCGCGGTGTCGTTGCGCTGCGCTACCTCCGACGACACAACGGCTTTTGCTGCTGGTCTTTCTCGCGGCAGGCCATGCACCGGCTGCCATTGCACTGCCACGACCAGAGGTTCGTGACCCCTTCTTCTCTGACGGGCGGTGCGGTTGCGTCGCACCTTCTATGGAAACCCGACGACTTGGGCCGCTGGATTTTTTCGTGGCCGCCCTTGTGCCATTCGTTGTTGCACCGCTGCGTCCCGTTGGAAACGACCTTCTCCTCTGGTGGCGCAGTTGCGCCGCCACTTTCCATGTGGCTTATAGGAGATCCACCCATCCTTCTCTTCATCACCGATGACGTTCGCTGGTTCTGACCGCCGATGAATCAATTTCAGATCAGCGGACGAGTTTCGATGGCCTGTTTCTTATTTCGTAATAAGTCACACTCTCCTTGAGACATCACCTTCAATCCACAACCGATGTTGACGAGAAACGCTCAACCTGGAGTCATTTTGTTTTGGGCATCAAAATCCATAAGAGATGTGGAGGGGTAGAGATGTGTTTGTTCAGATCATTCCCTCCACATTAGTGTGATATCAAGAAGCATCGTATTCTAAACGACGACGAAAAATTAAAAACACACAAAAGTTAACAATCTTTAACCCCTACTTTTTATTGTTGGTCGTCGTTTGTTGGCGGAGTTGCAGAATGTTGATGAAGATAATCATTGTTCGTCGTGTCTACCGCATGGTTCCAAACCCGAGCTGTGTTGGCTATAGAAGACAGTCCACATCGGTAGGTGTCCGAGGGAGAAGTCGATGGAGGATCGTCGATGGCGTTATTCATTAGGAGAACACGTTCTTCGTTCTTCATTTGGAGATTTCTAATCCTCCCAAGCTGTCCACATTCCCAACTTCCACCCATATTCCAAGTGAAATAATATTATATTGAGTTTTCTAACATTTCATTGGCCTAGAAATTCAACATGAAGAATTAAATTAAAAGGCTCCCCCTAATTAATTCACGAGAGTCGGCACGTATTAATTAGGGTAGATTAGAACAAGTTAAATAATGGGGAGTTGAAGAGGCTCCCATATGTTAATTGGAGCTTGAGGTTTTCTCCCCTATAATGGTGTGTTTCAAGTGGTTAACAGACAAGGTGGTCCTCACCACATTAATCCTCTCATTAGAGGTTGAGGTGTGGTGGTACCACCATCATCCTTCATGAGGAGGTTTTAACCACCACACACCAAATGGAGGAACAAATAAAATAAAGTGTACGTCACATTATTTTATTATTTTTCCATGAAAACCCAAATTCTAACTTCTATTCTTGACCAATTTCCATTGAGGTGAATGTCTCCTTAAGGGAATACCAACACTGTGATTTCAACAGTTCCCTTAGATTTCAATTCAAAGCACCAGTTCAAAAGTTATAAAATCCCGCTCGACGTTTACTGAATGTACCTAAAAAAAACATTAGAAATTGATTCCAAGCACACCGGGCCTCGTAATCCTGTGCTGTTAGTTCTGTTGGGCTCTAAAAATTAACATGTATTTACGAAATAAAACATCCATAGAAATTTTGGGTCTTTACATTCTCCCCACCACTGGGCTTTAAAACCCCATAAGCTACAACTCAAACTGAGGGAACACATGGGGGTACTGAGAACGCATCTGATCCTCCCTCTCCCATGTTCTCTCTTGGAGGTTCACGTGCTTCCAACGTACTCACACCAATGGTATTGACCATCCATGAAGGACCCACTCCTATCGATCTTCAATCTTCACTAGAACCTCCGTAAAAGTCTCCCCATCATCGACGTCTAGCTCCCCATGGTCGATGATGTGAGATGATTCAAGCACGTATCTCCTCATCTGGGATACGTGGAATATGGTGTGCACCCGATGCAACTATGGTGGAAAAGATATGTGGTAAGCCATCTCGCCTCCTCTGCTGAGGACCTAGAAATGTCCAATGAATCGCACATATAATTTTCTGCCTCGGCCAAATCTCAGTAACCCTCATCGGGGTGAGACCCATAGAAATATGTGGTCGCCCTCCTCTAACTCTAGAGGTCTCCATATATTATCAGTATATGACTTTTGTCTACTCTATACAGCCTTCATCCACTCCTGGATGATCTTCACCTTATCCGTGGTAGCTCGTACCATCTCTGGTCCCACTAGTGATGACTCCCCTGGGTCTGTCCAGCACAACAGGGATTTGAAAAGTCGACCATACAAGGCATAAACTATAACTTCCCAATGGTGGAGTGATTTCTGTTGTAGAACGTATACACCAAAAAAGGTAATTGATCCTCCCAAATTCGACCGAAGTCGAGGAAAGATGCACGCAGCATGTCCTCGAGGGTCTGAATGGTCCGCTCAGTCGGAAAATCCGTCTAAGGATGGAAGGCATTGATCAAATGAATCTGAGTCCTAAAATCTTCTTGAAACCTTTTCCATAGCCAGGAAGTAAACCATGTGTCATGATCAGAGACAATAGAAGAAGGTACTCCATGTAGCCGCACAATCTCTTGCACATAGAGGCATCCCAAGCTCTCTAATGAACCATGCTCTCTGATCGGTAGGAAGTGATCTGACTTAGTGAGTTGGTCAATGATCACCTATATTGAGTCGTGACCCCTATATGTACGTGGTTGAACCATCAAGAATTCCATGTATATCCCATCCCACCTACACTATGGGGCCTCTAAAGGTAGAACCAATCCATATTATACCTAATGCTCTACCTTCACTTACTGAGAAGTGAGGCTCTAAGAGACAGAATCTACAACTTCCATCTTCATCCCTAGCAACCAGTGTTGTCATCGAAGATCCTGGTACATCTTCGCCACTCATGGATGTACCTCTAGAGGGGATGTGTGAAACCCCTTCATCACATCCTCTTGAAATGACAGTGGCACCTTAGTATGCCCTCTAAAGAGGATGACTTTCTCCCCACCTTCAAAAAATCCCCAAGGTGCATGCCCTATGGATATCTAAGAACGTCGTGTCTCGTAGTCATCATCTCCATGTTGTTCCTTCCGGACATGCTAAAGAAGTGGGGGATTTACTATAAGAGACTGAATAAAAAATGATCTCTCTCAGTCCACCAAGGATATCTGTAAAGCATCCAGTTTCTCTGTTTCCTCTCCTAGAATCTTTATAACAGATCTTCTACTATGTGTATTGGCTACAATGTTCCCCTTCCCAAGAGCATAGACAAACTCTAAGCCATATTCCTAGAAGAACTCAAGCCATCGCCATTGTCTCAGGTTTAGGTTCATCTAAGAGAATATATACCTGAGACTCTTCTGTTCAGTGTAGACAGTGAACCGCTCACCCACCAGATAGTGCTGCCACTTCTTCAAGGTGAATACCACTGCTGCTAACTCCAGGTCATGGGTGGTGTTGTTCTTCTCATGCTGTCTCAACTGACGAGAACCATAATCCATCATTGTTCGCTCCTAGATCGAGACACATCTGAGTCTAGTCCATGATGTGTCATAGTAAACTATGTACCCTATACCCTCCTCTAGAATCCTCAAGATAGGGGACTAGTTTGCCTCTGCCTCTGCCCCTTGAAAGCTCAGCTAGCATCTCTCTGACCACATAATGGGTTTCCCCTTCCTTTTCAAGGCTGAGAGTGGTGATACAACTCTATAGAATTTGGGTACAATCCTCCGAAAATATCCTGCCAACCCCAAGAAACTATGAACCAACGCCACACTTCTACGTGGCTCTAAAGAAAGTACCACTTCAATCTTCACTAGATCCACTACAACTCCAGCCTCCAAGATGACCTGTCCCAAAATGTAAACCTCTAGGATCAAAATATGTCACTTAGAGAGCTTACCATAATGCTAGTGATCTCGTAGTTTGTCCAGTACTACATAAAAATGGTAGGCATACTCCTTCTTAGTAGTCAAGCAGATCGGAATGTCGTCGATGAAGATTATGACAAAGAGATCGGGGTATAGCTGGAAAATCCTGTTCATGAGACTCATGAACACTGCAGGAGCATTGGTTACGCTGAAAGGAATAACCAAGAACTCGTAATGGTTGTACCTACACTTGAATGTCGTCTTCTGCACATCCTCAACTCGAACACTTAGCTGGTGATAGCCTGATCTGAGGTCTATCTTCAAGAACCACCGTTCCCCCATCAGTTATTCAAATAGTTCATCAGTCCATTAGAGTGGGTACTTGTTCATCATGGTCACCTGGTTCAGGTAACAATAGTTGACACCAAGCCTCAAGAATCCATCCACCTTCTTGGAGAACATAATAGAGGTTGCCCAGGGACAAAAATAGGGCCTGATGAATCCCATACCCTGCAAGTCATCCAATTGTACCCACAGCTCACGATGCTCAGCGGGAGCCATCCGATATGCTGGTGTAGATATCAGTGTCGTTCCAGGGTACAAGTCAAGGTAGAAGTCCACCTCCCTGCAAGGAGATAGTCCTAGAACATCTTTAGGGAAAACATTCGTGTACTGGTCCACCACTACAGGATATGTCGGACTCTGCACATCAACTACTCTGAGGGTAAGTCGGGCCATCTGATGGGTGATCAGCTGCACCTACCTCTGATTAAGTCTGTCTTGTGATGCAAAGCCTCCCTTCTCACCAGTGAAGGTGAACCTGGTCTCATTATTGTGGTCTCACATCACTTTTTACATAATACAGTCGATCTAATCATGGACTATGGATAACCAGTCCATACCCAAGATGATGTTGTAAGTCCTCGATGCCACTATGAGGAGATCCCAGCCGAAGCTCTTACATTCTAGTGTAATCTCACACTGCCAGCACTAGTGCGTGATCGTCGAGTCAGCTCCTGTGGGAGTATCTACCCGTAAATATCGAGCCAAAGGCTATGTTGGAATCTCCTAGCTCCGAACATGGGCAGTGGTAATGCAAGAGTGACTGTAACCTATGCCTATAATAACTGCATCCAAGGTAGAGTAGACATAGATCGTACCTTGAATCATCTCTAGAGCGCCATGATCGTAAGCCTCATCCACCTAGAGCTGAGCTCTCCCATTTCCACCTTCTCCTTGCAGTCGGGGTGGACCTCCTGGTGGTGGTGGTGGTAACACCTCGTAACGTCATCCACCGCAAGATGCAAAACAAGCTCCTCTGCCACATCTGTCTGTGCCCTGCAGATCGCCTCAATCAAATCTCTTCCTCTGCCTGGGAGGTCACTCAACTATCTGCTGATAATCTGTATGACGGGTCGGATAGTCATCATCCATGTGAACCTACCCACCGCATGTGAAACATTTCTTGTTCCTCGAATGATTGGCTCTGTCTTGTGTGCCTCTCACAACCGAACCCGGGTCCTAAGGTCATCTACCAGATGGTCTGGTCCGCATGGACCTCTGCGACATCTGTCTGTTACTAGTTATAGAAGGCTCCACTACATGACGCCCAGTGGTGGGTCTCACTACTGGTGTCTTATTATCAAGGAGACTCTCAACTAAGAGGGATCGCTTCAACACCCACGCATGGGTTGGGATGCTAAGGGAGATCATCGAAGCTATCATCTCTAGCTTGAGCCCCTACTCAATGGTCTGAGCCCTGAATAAAGGGCCACGCACCATATCGGTGGAGTAGCACGTGAGGTCGATGATCCTCATTGAATATTGTGCCATCGTCATGCGTCCCTGGTGTAGATGAAGTAGCTCCTATATTTTCACTGCACGTAGGGTGGCTGGGACGAACTCTACCCCAAAACAGGCTCTTGATGTCTGCCCAGAGTAGTGTCACCTCGTTATGCACCTGGAGCATCATGTTCCACCATCTACCTGTTGCTGCCTGAAGGAGACTCACGAAAAAGATCACCATAAGGTATGTCAGTGTCCCTACTAATCTGAAAACTCTCACCACAGCCTCCATCCAATCCTCAGCTGCCTGCGGGTCTGTGTCACCCCTATACCTGGGCATCCTCTAGCGTTGGAACTCTTGAAACATGCCCAGGAACTATGCAATCTCTACTTCTAGGGTTAGTAGCATCAGTGGCACAATGGTTAGTGGTACCGCTAGTGCATCTGCTATAATAGGTCCCTATACCAAGGCCTCGTCACTCGGTGGGCTGCCATCTCGTACAAAACCTATAACCCTTGCTGGTTATCTACATGGGGCCATCATGAAATGAAACAGGTGTGCCACGGTTAATAATATATACCTGGTGAGCTGACTCAAAAGACATTACAAAGAAGACTCTTCAAAACACACGTGCAATCAGTGTTTTAATGAATTGAGTTGGGAATCAGATATCAGGGTCCTGTTGTATGGATACGTCGGCTGCCCCACCGAAACTGGACTCACTGAACTGAAAACCACACTCACTAACCTTAACACTAATTCTTCATAGAAAATATCAAATTAATAGGTTTTGCAGTATAATTAACTCTTATGATACCAATTTTTCACATCTTGTCCCCTGGGGCTTGTGCTGTGACTACCCTAAGCTCGCCTTCCATTGGCCAGGGGCTGGCGACCAGCACCAAAGGCATAATTAAATAAATCTGGGAAGGCATTGCCATTATATCTGTAATCACACACAATAGAATACATGCTGGAAAAATAATACTAAGTAAAACTATATAACAAAAGAGTTCTGAAAAGTAAAAGGGGCTCGAAATACAAGCCCAACTGTAAAGTACAAGTACAACTAAAAAGGGACAAACAACTGAATGATGGAAATAAGATCCTCGATCATCCACCATAGATCCTACCTGAAGGGTAGGTATTAATATACTCTTCAGCACTCCACATATATCAGTCTCCACTAGAAACCGACTCATCGTGAGGTCCACCTATGGGTACCGTCCAATCCTCGCACACTCAGCCTCGGCCATCGTTGTTCGTCGTCTGCATCAAACACAATGAGGTGCGGGCATAGCCTGTGCAGGGGTGAGTATTACGATACTCAGTAAGGACCCTAAGACCCTCATGGTCTCAAAAAATTCAACAAGGATAACCCATAAGGTATGAAATCTAAAAATAACCCAACTTAGGTATAGGCCCACACATATACCTAAGTTATCATGTAATTCATCTCAATCATGAGGGAAAACAAGTTACTGACGTAGCTCACACAGGTATACAACTTATGTAGAGAGATAAAGAGGATTAGATGTATCCACTAAATCATCTATTCTTTTGAACCAACAGATGATCCAGGAACATAAATTAGAACTATTGAACACACATAGGATCCACAAACAATTATTCTGTCGAACCCACATAGGATCCACAAACAATTATTCTGTCGAACCCACATAGGATCTCGGAATAGTATTCAGATATTTTGAACTCGTACGGGATCCAATAATAGTAGTCAGAGCCATCTAACCCTTATGGGATCCAGGAACAGTCATCAGTGCTGTTGAACCCACACAAGATCCATGAATACTTTCCACTGTTATCGAACCCACACAGGATCCAGGAAAAGTCATCAGTGCACAACCAACCACATGGTTCCACAAAAAGCACGCTAAATTCTGAGAGGGTCCAATCCTCAACGTGATAGATAATGCGTCAATCAGACGCCCAGTCTTAGAGTTGTTGGCATTTCCGTTCCGATGTACTGGCTGGATTTACGTTCGATCCAACCAGGTTGTACCACAAATGTGTCCAAACCTTGAGCGGGGTATACCAAAATAATAGCCTCCTTCCAAGGTTCCCGTAGCCATAGTCGATTCGTCAATCAGACATCTGTAGCTCATGTTACGGGAAAAAGAGTGGAAATAGGCCAAAATGGGTCTGGGTCTAGTCTGGCCCAGTAAGACCGATCTGACCCGGGTCTGGACTAGGGTCCGACCGAGTCCACGGGTCCGAACTGGTCCATGCCGGTGGCCCGGCCCGTGAGGGCGTTTCGGCCCGCGGGGGTGGCCTGCTGGCCTGTGGGGTCCACCCTAGCTACGTCCAGGGGGAGGCTGCACCCCCTTGGGGATACCAAACGGCTTAGCCGTTCGGGTGGGAGAAAACTGGCTCCACGTGGCGCTGGACCACGTCTCCTAGGGATGTCGCCTTCGATCCTCAACTGATGTTGATGAGAAACACTCAACCCAAACTCATGTCGCATTGGGTGTCACAATCCATAAGAAAGGCAGAGGGTTCGGGTTGTGTTTGTTTGGCCCACGCCCTCTGGGTTTGGGTGATATCAAGTGGATTTGAATTCTAAACCATGAAGGAAAATGAAGAACACACAACAATTAACAAGATTTAATACCTAACATTGATTGTTGGTCGTCCTTCGTTGTGGAGTCACGGAAAGTAGATGAAGAGATTAGTCGTTCGTCACGTCTGTAGCATGCTTCCAAACCTAAGCTGCATCGTTTGTAGAACATGCTCCGCGTCGGTAGAAGCCTGGGAAGAATTCAAAGAGGGATCATCGCCAACGTTCTTCTTTGGATGAACACATTCTTGTTCTACATTTGGATAATTGTAATCCTCCCAAGCTCTCCTCTTTCCCAGCCTCCACCCAAATGCCATGTGAAATAAAATTAGATTGAGTTATCTAATATTTCATCAGCACATTAATTCATAAAGAATAATTAAATTAAAAGGCTTCCCCTAATTAATTCATGAGATTTAGCATGAATTAATTTGGGGATATTGGCACAAATAAAATAAAGGGGAGTTGAAGAGGCTCCACTATATTAATTGGATCTTGAGGGTTTCTAGCCTTTAATGGGGAGTTTCAAGGGGTTAAAAGCCCGGGTGGTCCCCACAACATTAATCTTCTCATGGGAGGTTGAGGTGTGGTGGTACCACCTCCAACCATCATGAGGAAGTTTTAGCCACTACACACCAAATTATGGCTCAAATATAATAAAGTGTAGCTCACTTTATTTTATTATTTTTCCATGAAAACTAACAATCTATGTTTTATTCTCGACCAACTTCCATCGAGCTGAAAGTCTCCTTATTGGAATATTGGCGCTGCGAGTTCAACGGTGCCCTTAGATTTCAATTCCAAGAACCGGTTCAAAGGTTATAAAATCATGCTTGTACATTTACTGAACGTACCCGAAGAAATCATCAGAAATTGATTCTGGGCACACCAGGCCTCAGAATCACGCGCCGTTAGTTTTCACAGACTCGTAAAATTTCGATTTATTTAAGAAAAAAAATTCCACATAAACTTCAGGTATTTAAATAAATTCACATCACAAACACATTACAACATAACCACCCCACACCATGAATGCCACACATAAAAACCACCTACAAATACAACCACTGCACATACACCCAATCAAAATAGAAAACAAAAAAATTACCACCACACACACCAACAAAACCAGGCTTCCACAAGTTAGGTTCACTGGCCAAAATTAATTTACGTCATTATCTATCATGTGAATTATCACAATAATTCCCAATTTCCAAGGAAAACCAATTCATTATCCTGATATAAGAGATTCTACAATTCACTCAGTGACATATCAAAAAATCACATAATAAGCGTATCATGACCATAAAAATTATAGAACAATAAAGGATCATATCGGTTGTTATATTCATTAATGGTAATAGGATTATATAATCTTATTAAAAATAATGACAAAAAAAGTATAATATAATATTTTTTCAGATTCCCATCAATTTCAGTTTAATCTTATTCATTTTATCCAGTAATAAAACACTTAATTCCCCATAACATGAATTCAAAATCCTGAAATACCCACTCATGAACATCAATAAGGAGATAATGAAGATCTATTACCCTCTAGAATATTTTTGAGTCTCTATTTACAATAAGGAAAAAAAGAAGTGACCTTAATAAAACAACCACACACTGAAAAATTAGATCATCTTGAAGCACACCAAGGCCTCATAAAAATCATATCATGAATACTCCACAAACTATAATCACAACACTACTACTAATTCCAAAAGAACAATCAATGAAAATGATGTAGAAAAGGTGATTTACCCACCAATGATTTCCAAATATCAAGCTACATAATTCAAAGATCAATATAATATTATTAGTGTGAAAATTGTCTAAAAACACATAGGTTTATCCAAATTTTTGAGGTAAATGATAGAGAAATGAATAATTTAGGAAATCCCTATAATTTTAAAAAAATATAGTCCTCATCACATTAATGAAGTGAAGTACATATTCAAATTTTTCTTTTTCATGAGGCCCTCCCTTTCAAGTAATGAATCTTATTCAAGTATTGAATCCTTTAAAATCCAAACCCGATGAAAATCCATCAATTTTTTTGAATCCTCATCCTTAAATTAATTCACATCGTGAAAAATTATATTCATTAAGAACAAAACTCCCATCTAAAACTTCACGTTGTAAAGCCTCGACCACCCAGCCATCAACATAATCCAAATCCATAAATACATGTTCATATCATGATCCAACCAATATAGTTTAAATAAATCCTTGATCATTTTTGAACCCTCCTTGAGCCTCCTAAAAAAACCTCTTACTCCAAACCAAGAAAAGTCATGGGCCAAGAATTTATAGACTATTACATTAGATTTGTATGACCCAGTGTTTTTATGAAACTTATTTAATAAATTAAATCTCTTTAATGTTTTGAATTGAATGATACAAAATTTAAATCTTTTTTTACTGAACTATATTTTAATATTTCAACACATGCAATATCTATTTAGCTTACATTACACCCAACACTATGTTTTTAAGAAACTTTTTTTTATTATAGATATTTTAAAAATTATAGTTATAAAATAGTTTTTAATCATAGTAATATGAATTGTAATAAATTTTTTGAAATATGATTTATATTTTATTAAAATAAAATACCAAATTGGTAATTGAATATTTTTTTTAAGTATATGTTTTGAAAAAAAATACTTTTTTTCAATTGAACATCTTTTTATGTCATTCTAATAATAAAAATAATTGTTTACACATAAAATTTTAATTTAACAAAATATATTTTATTTTTTAATTCAAAAATTAAAAATTATCTTAGCGGTATTTTTATGGATTTTTATAAAATGTATCATTTTTGGATTAATATTGACAATCATTGAATTTTAATTAAAAAATTATTTTTTTCTAATTTATTTATGTATTTGAAATATATAATAATTAGATTCTGTAGATTTATTGTAAACATATACAACAATTAATCCAATTTCGTTCCCAAGAAACAATATTTCATTGAAATTGTTTATAAAAACATTACAATCGTTTGAATATTTCACTTTAACAACTTGTCATCTTATCCCGTCTTTGGGATTAATTATAAATTGATTTCTACCACTACTTTGATGATAATTAGATATAATGGGTTCTATATTTTAAATAATTATTATTTAATAATTTTTAGTAATTTCAACATATTTGTGTAACAAAAATATTAGTATAAATAATTAAATTAGATACATTGATTATGGAAAAAATTAGTTAACTTAATGGTTAAAAATTAATCTTAAAAAGCTAAATGACCCAAAAAATTTCAAAATCAATTTTATGGAATTATAAGGAACATATACAACATTTTTTCAAATATGGACCATTATTGGTGGCACACTATGTAATGAATACCTCTAATTAGTGTTTTCCTTTTTATATTTACACGAATTACACTCCTCGTCTACTATAAAATGGAACCCTCCGCCCTCACATTTTGTCACATCTAATGTAATTTTTCTCTGACAGACACTAGACCAATATCCCCCCAACTTACATACCTTAATCCTAGAGGTATCACTTTACATATAAACCCACCAAAGGAAGCCCTTTTTTGTAAACCAAAAGGAGTTACCCAATGAATAGGTAACATCCGTGAACAAGAACTTTTATTTTATTTCTTTACCCATCCCCTATATTCCTCTATATAAATATTATAAAATAATCTATGTATCCTAAATATACTGAGATTATGATATTATAATTTTTAGACACACACACGCACACACATCCATAAAATGGGATACACAATCATTATTCACATGAATGGAAGACAATCACCTCACGAACTGATGTCCTTCACTCTTCCATTACCTCCTTTAATGGTTCTAAATAATGATATACATACTGTTTTTATATGATATATTTAATATGTATGATGAATTTATGCTTTTTTTAATTATTATATAACACATACCATCATGATTCCATTTTTTGAGAATATGATATCTTTGTTTGTGTACGTGTGGACCCCAACCTCCTTAAAATGATGTGATTCATTCACATTTTCCATGTAATGTATAATTTATGGTTTTAATGTACATATTTGATTTTTATTAAATAATTAGTTCACTATAATGATAATAAAGGTTTCATGATCTGACCCTAGTTGAGGATTGAGCAACAATAACCCCATGCTCGTCTCCATAGGCCAGTAGCTAGCGGTTAGCACTAAAGGTATAAATAAATTAGGGAGGCCATTGACTAAGTTCCTATACACACACATATATTGAACTCAATGAAAAACTATAGATGAAAACATTAAAATATTTTACAATGTGATGAAGAAATTCAAGCATGCATGAACAATATATTGTATCGAAGTAGGGTAGTGTAAAACGATAAGTAATGGGGAAGAATACACAGCCAACCAGAGAAGTGTCCCATCATGAAATATTTGTAAAAGAAAATTCTGAGAGTACCCAGCTCTTGAATCCCAATCCATTACCATCGTACGAGGTCCAAACACCTAGTATCATTAAACTCCTCTAAATTCAATGTTGAATTGTTTATTTTCTGTAAAAGACACTACATATGTTGGTGAAACATAGGCACGTGTGAGTATAGACATACCCAGTAGAACCCTTTGAAAGGGAGATAGGGGATATTTAGGATATAAAAAATTATAGGATATAAGTAAATAGAACATGGTACAGTGAATGATAATAGATGAACCCAAAGAGAAAATTTATACTCATCCAAACTCAAGGAGCTAAAAATGGTGTGAAGATGAAATTCTCATTATGTATTCGCTACCAATACCTGGAGTGGAGACTCATCCAAGAACAAGAATATAGACATGGAAAACACGGCACACCCCAAACGTCTTTTCCTCTCTTAGAAGGATAGTAACCAAAACCCAAGGTAAGGGTACTAAATAAGGATATATATATATATATATATATATATATATATTCTTAGTAAGGTAAACCCAAATGAATGAGTAAATGTATTTCCATATAATAGATCAGTCCAAGAAGAAGAGTCTATAATATTTACAAAGGTCCAATGATGCCCAAAATCTTATGCATATTTCATATATATATATATGTTTAATGGAATTGATCAGCACAATATGATTATATCCTCATTGGGTGGAACTGACTCACCCAAATGGTTTTCATTCGTCAAAAAAATCATCTCTTTGGGGAAAAAATTCGCCTATCTCATGACTCCAAAACTACATAAAACCACATATCATCATTGTTCCTCATTATAGAAGGACAACAATTTCATAATAGAAGAACCACACCCTATTATGTCAGGGGGCTTACACTAATAGTAGTTGTAGAGGACCCACACCCATGATGATGGGAGGTTTCACTCATGTGTCATGGGAGCCCACTCCCTGGTACAATATGGGGTTCTACCATGGACATTGTGGACCTACGCCTTATATCGATAGGGGGTTCCACTAAAATTTTAGAGGACATGTTCCCATACAAATGGGGGGTTCCACAATAATGGTTGAGGACCATCTCCTTATTATCACAAGGGCATTCCACTCTAGGTCATTGAGGACCAATTCCAAATCTGGTTGGGGGTTCCACCATAAGGTCACTATAGAAGACCAGAACCCATGATGATCATGGGTTTCGCGCTAGAAAATGTTTTTGTTGATCCAACCCGAGCACACTTTTCATCAAGCATCACCTTTGATTGGTTCCTCTCTCAGAAAATTTCACATCATAACTCTAAATCCACAACTAAGGGATATACTTTTTTTACTGGAAAAAACTATAAGGATAGGATTCTCATAGGCCAAATTCTCAGTCCAAATGAAGGAGACAAATAACCATGAATTTTCCTCAAAAATAAGTACACGGCATAATGGGGACCCACATGGAATATGGTCCCATTGTAATACATAGTCATTTATTCACTAAATCTTGTATTGTTGTCCATATAGTACTACACAGTATATCAGGGTACTATATGATGTGTCTTGGCCAAATGTGGGAATAACTCACAAGGCACGTCATTAGTCTGTGTGTAATATTAAAATTTCACTAATATGCCGCATTAAACTCTTCATAATGGAAAAATGAATCAAACTATTGTGATCATCATGGAAAAATAAATGTGCTAGTCCATTCACCTTCCTCAATTATACAATAGGAATAAGTCACATTTAATCACAATGTGCATGAATTGTACTTTAGGGACAAAAGCTATGAGTCCAAATTAAATGCCCTAAATTCGTCTTGAAATGTCCACAATATATTCAGGGTTGCATCACCATAGGTGGTTCATCTTTCTGACACCGTATGATGGAGACAAGATGGATACAACATCCCACAATGATAATAAATTTATTATTATTCGGTGTTTTTCTAACCTAAGGCATGACTCTAAAAAAGGTGTCCAAAATTGGACATGAAATGATCATATCAATTTTAGGGTCATGTAACCACTAATGATTCGTCAATCCAACAACATATGAATGAGTTGTGACCATATTTTGATTTGAAACCAAAAATATATAACAATATTATTGTATAAATATTTTTATTCCTTTTTCATTGAAAACTCATAGACAAGGGAGGGGGAACAAAAATCCTCTCATCACCTTCCTACTGTGTGCACAAAATGGCCATATATGTGCCTCCACCTTCTAGGCGGTCACTCCACTTTATTAATAACAAAAATAGTTTCATTATGAGTTTATTATATATTATTATTAAAAAAATGTGTCAAACCCTTTTTATTTCCAAATCACTGACATTCTTTGTCACACTACTACCACCACATATTCAAATTTTCTCATTCATTTAACTTAATTTTTCATTTTCTGTGATTATATTTATATAATAAGAATAATAATAATAATAATAATTTGTGGAAGTTTCTCAGGTGAACCATTATTATTATTTTTTAATATAAAAAAATAATGAATTCTAGTTTAATTTTTACAAACTCAACATCATTATTAGAAATTATTATTATAAATATTATCGCATGAAATGTTAGCCACATACAACAACCTCATCCGAGATCTAAGTTTGGCCAACATCACATCCAGGCCAAGCAGCCTTGTCTATGAGATAACATGCATGTACTCCTCTCAAAACTAACTATGTCACATTAAACATCATCACCATGTTCCAACCAAGAAAACACGATTTATCGACCAGATCCCAAACCCCTTCCAATCACAATCACGCACCTGTGATGCCGATCTAATCCATTCACCCAACAATATCCTTGTTATCTATCAATACATCCCCAAAAGTTATAACATTCTCAATATTTTATTCAAAAGGTTTGTAAACCACAATTGACGAGTCTTACCTCGATTATGGATCGATTGTTGGTGAAAAATACTTCTTCTAGCCATGTAGATGATCTAATTTTTCTACTTACTATTGATTCACCTCAATCCAATCATCTATATTCATCCAGTATCAATCTACCAATGGAGAAGGGGTAGAATATCCTCTCAATGATCCCAAGGTTATTCATATAACACAAGATATTTTGCATTGATTCATTTTTTATAGAAGAAATTGGTTTTGTTCATTTAATTTAAAATAAAAAATAAATTATATATTTTAACTAAATGCACATTCCAATTGTTGGTTAATTTGAATGTCCCAATCTGAATTTTTTTGGTAACTCCTAGGGAAAACACCACATTATAAAACTCAACAGTGGTATCACGTTTCTAATATGAATCTCTTCTTGCAGTTATTTGGGTTTAGGGTTATTAAATAATTTAATTAAATTAATTACTTTATCCAATTCACCCAAAAATGAATTCCCCATATAAACGTCTCGCACCAACGATCCTTAGGTCATGCTTAGGGTAAAATCCAAATTTTGGATTCAACCATTATCTTAGATCTCAAATATAAGACTCCATTTATGAGATATTTTATTTTTATTATAATTGTTCATGTGTAATAAAAATAAATTAAATATTTATGTAAAATTATGTCTGGGAACACCGAGTATTATAATCTAGTATCGCCTCAGTTCTTAGAACCAAAAAAATTTTTAGTAGTATTCCAAGGTATTACATGGAAAAACTAGTGTATCTAAATTATTCCATTATTCAAATATTTTCTTCCCCATAAATCAAAAGTAATCATTATAGTGGGGAAACAGATCTTACATCTATCTTTTCCATAAATCTTCCCTACACTCAGATGCACAACTAAATGAGTCGTAAGAAAATCCCTCATCACCTAATCTCATAAAGTGGATAGAATCTATATTTTTCTTTAATAAATGATCATGTGATAATTCTATTTGGAAAATTTATTATGTCAAACTACTATGGATATAAAATCATAGATGATATCACAGTTGATGTCTCACAACATAAACTCTATCACATGCTCGAGCAGTGAAGGATTCAACACCATTGATAGAAGATAAACTATAACCTCTTACTTAATCAAGGACAATTGTAGTGAATATAACTACTCATAATCTTCCAATACTAATTTTTCTTGGACTTAATACTATTTGAATCTACAACAACTAGGCCCTTCCTTGTAGTATGACACATCTTGATGTCGTAGTCTTGTAGGAATCCCAACCAACATTGTTGTCTAATGTTCCAATTTCTTTATATAAAGATGTACCGAAGACTCAGGTTGTCTGTGTAAACAAGATAGTTCCCTCCTAGAATGTACTTTCATCACATTATCAGGGTGAAGGAAATCAAGACCAGCTCTAGGTAAAAAGTCTAGTGGTTCAGATCATGTGGTCTCAAATTCCTCATCCTATTTTTGATAACTCCAAATCACTGAATCAAGGTTAATTATGATCACATAAGGGTTCCAATAGACTAGACTGGTGATTAGACTCATTCAAACACGATAATCTAGACATAGAAATCACATGGAATACCCCACATGTATTTTCCTCTCTTAGAAGGGAAGTTACCCTAACACATAAACTGCACCATTCCCTCTTGTGTTTTCCTAATAAAAAATGTTAAAGAAGAAAAATTACACTGGTAATGATAGGACCCTCTCCAACACTCAATCATATAACTTCACCCTTCACACAGATGTCTAAGTGGATCATCTACCACACCTCAATATTATTCTCATTAGTAGGCATTAAGTCACCCATAGTAATTCACATGTAAAAAAAATGTATCTCAGTGGGGGAAGAATCCATCTACATTATTCATTCGAAGGTACATCAATCAACACCAACTCAAGGTTACACCAATACACCATATGAAGCCGGTTTAAACCTACATCGCGATATGGAATGAAATGAGTACCTTATATAGTGTCTAACAATTTCGGCTGCAAAATGTAAAAGAAACATTGAGCATACATTTTATCATCTTATGCGCTGCATGATCATAGAAATGAAAATATTTAATCCATCTATTGATCCAGACACTAGCACCATGACTCTGAAAAGGGTGTCCTTGTTTTGGTGGAAGGATCACATAGTGAAATACCTCACCCAAATCTCATCCCAATACTATGTCGTCTACACCTTCCTAGGGACCACCATGACCATGATGGGGAGAAACATTTTCAATGAACTGTCTCTACCATGTATCTCCATCTTCTATATGTCTATAATAATGACCATTATGGGTTTTACTTTTCATGCATGTTTCCTCTTCATTCACAAGAATAGCACCGACCATTCTCGGGATTCCCTAGTTCTTTGTGATGTCCCATTATTGTACGAACATCTTCCAAAGCCTACTCACGAAAGGGTTTACTATGATGAGATCCTACCGACTGGTGCCTACTATCTACTAAAGATGACCCATCTCTGTGACCCCCATTGCTAGCTCTAGATATATCGCTTCTCTCTGAGAAAATGTTCTCTTTCACCAATTCTTGATCCAACACCCCAGTATAGTTGCAGAAGAAAAAGGGAACCACATTGTCACATATATCTCTACGGATCCCATGTTCAAATATCAATGCTCAAAAGTAGTCCACCCATATCATGTATATGGAGTACAACATATGGTCTGTGACACTCAGTGCATGCTTAGACACTTCCATCGCTCCCTACTACAACTCCATTTGCTCATGGATCCAGAATGAGCACAAACAAGAGGGGTATTACTTCTCATGAAACAACAGCTATAAGTCAGGCCATGAGATTGTCGACAAATCATTACTCTACATTACAAGGCTCTACTAATGAGAAAATACTCCACGAAAAAGACCTCATGCTAGACCAAAAATATGTTCCATTGGTTTCTGGATGATTCTGAAAACATGGACCACTGAGTCTAGAAAATCAACAATAGCATAATAATCATTCTCATTATGAAACCACAGTGGTCTCAGATGCTGTAACTCACATAACCTTATAGGAATATGTGAATCCTCATATTAGTTTTCTATGATAATCATTTTCCCAATAGGCATAGGGGATGTTACATTTCCACTGAGAGGAAGAGGGTCACATGATGGACCCAAAACTGAGGCCTCATCCCTCTTGAGATCATCTTCACAAACCAGAGATGGTTTCCTATCTAGTTGACATAACATAGATATCTCTAATGTTTCAAGGATACAGAAAATCTATTTGATAATATATATATATATACACACAACATTTGTATGATGAATCAAGAAAGATAGTCAAAGTCTCAATCTTATATGGTGCATGTACAATTAATCAGAACAACAAATGTCTCAACATGCTGAGTTGACCAGAAGGAAGTCATGGTCTGGGTGAATGGATATGTTGGTGGCCACAATATCACTAGACTCCTTGTCCTAATATCCACCCTCAATACACTTTGTGTCTATTTACCTAAACTCAACTATTAATTTTTTAGGGAAATGTCCGAACAACATCCCAAGGGATGAACCTCTCTTTGATACCAATATGTTAAGGCCCAACCCATGATAGGGCACGAGATGCAACTACCCCAAGCCCGAATCCATTGGTCAGGAGCTAAATACTATCAAAAAAGATATAACAAACACATTAAGGTCTTTTTTGGAGTAGATTTAGGCACCCGTAAAATCAATTCAATGAAAAATGAGAAGGGAAATAGTAAAGGATGAAACATAGGTATAAAGTAGCTCAATCATGCATGATCATACAAAAAGTACGAATGTACGGTAGTTTAAACAGAAATTTAATGGGAAAATATACACACATAACTAGATAAGTTCCCAACTTGAATGAAATTGTAAATTAATTTTTGAGAGTGCCCATCTTCTAAACCACAAGCTATGACCACCGTATTCGGTCTAAGTTCCCAATATCACTAAACTCTTCTAAAGTCACATTCAACATGTTTTATATCTACAAAATATGTGAAATGTGAGGGATAATCCAATGTAGGGGTGTATATATACATACCCATTATAATTCCCCAAAAGGGTGAAATGTTGAATTAGTATATACAATAGAAGACGAATGTAGTATATATAGCATGTTATAGTGAAAGAGTAATGCAGAACCCAAAAATTGAGAGAAAGTAAACTCGTCAAAAAACAAAAAGCTCTAGAAGGTTAGATGATGAAATTCTCATCATGTATTTAAAAACTATATTAGGATAGTATAATCGTTCAACCACGAGAAGCTAGACATGAAAAGCACATGCCATACCACACGCTTATTCACCTCTCAGGGAAGTAGAGTAAACAAAACCCAAGGAGAGGGTACCAAAGAAGGATATATATATATATATATATATATAGTAAATTAATCCCAATATATAGAGTATGGGGATATCCATCTCATAGATCAGTCCAAGAAGAAGTGTCGACAATAGTTCCCAATGTCCATCAATTATGTGTAACATCTCACACATCCTCCCTTAACAAACAAGTATAAGGAACTCAATCACCACACTGTGATACAATCTTATTTTGGAGGAATAGACTTTCCTGCATGTTTTTGGTCGCATCCTAAAAACTGTTCTCTGTGGGGAAAGAGTTTGGATATCTTGTGTGTCCAAAGTATCATCAAACCACATCTGTTCGATTTTACTAACAGTAGATGGACCCAAATTTCATAGTAGAGTACCTTCACCAAAGTGTTTTATGGGGTTACACTACGATAGTTTTTGTAATGAAATGTGTCGTTGATGATCGGGGGTTTAACTCATGTGTCAAAGGGACCCAAACCCAGTTAAAATAGGGGGCCCAACCTAGTCATTGAGGACATAATCACTATGTTGATATATGTGTTCCCCCAAAATGGTATAGGACTTTTTCCCATGCCAATTTGTAGTTTCACTATAGTGGTCGAGGGACTATGCCTTGGTATCATAAGCGGCTTCCACTATTGGTCATTGGGGACTCACACACTACCTAATAGAGTGTTCCCCATGAAAGTTACTATAGAGGACCTGCACCAATGTTGATGGGTTTTTCTACTCAAGAAGTAGTCTCTAGATGTCCTTCGTGATCACATCCTTCATCAAGCATCACCTCTAATAGGTTCTATGCCCAAAAATATTAACATTGTAACTCCTAATTTGCAATTGCGGACGTCATTGTGTTCATTTTGAAAATAAACTATGTATAGGGAACTCACATGCCACAATATGTGTTCAAATAAATTATACACAGTGCCTTGATGTATCCTAAAAAATAGGCACATGAAAAGGTGATGAACCAGGTGGCTTCTGGTTCCGCTCTACTGCATATTCATCTCATCTGTAGAACATGACTTTTTGGTCATGTATCACAACATAAAGTATAAGGGTACTACATGACATGTCTGAGCCAAAATGATGATGACCGCATGAGTCTTGTCATCTGTCCAAGAAAAAAAATGTAAATTAACTAATATGAATCCTCAAAATGGACTATGATGGCCAAACATATCACAATTTTGCATTCATCATGGAAAATGCTCGACTAAAGGTATTCAATTTCCCCAATCAGACACCTAGAGAAAATGTAACATTTAATTTCATTATGCATGAACAGTTATTCAATGTCCTAAGAAAAGTGTTCAAATTAAATACCTAAAATTGGTCTTAATATGTTCGCCATAATTTAAGAGTCGTTGAATCACAAACGGTTTATCATTCTAACACCGTATGATAAATACAAGACAGATACAATATCTATCAATATTAATAATAATAATATTGGATGTTTTGTTTAACTGAGACACAATTTTGAAAAAGGAATCCAATATCAATTTTAAAATAACCTTTTTAATTTCAGGGTCATGCTACTACTGACGATTCTTCAATCCAACACCGTATGAAGGAGTTGCGACTAGATTAGGTTTGACACCCAATATAAATAATAACAATACTATATTATTATTTATAATTTTTTTACTTAAAACCTCAGATAAAATGGATTGGGCACTCAAAACCCTCTTATCCTTCCTTCCATGCACAAAAAATGTCCAAATAGGTGACTCTTATTTATAACGGGTCATCCACTTAATTTATTACAAAAATAGTATCATTATTGTGGTATCATATACTATTATTAAAAAATGAATTAAAAGGTTTTAATTACAAAAGTCACAGATCTTATTCCTCACACTCTCTCCCCCATATTCAAATCTCCACATTCATTTAACTTAGTTTCTCATTTAATATTATAAAAATTATTATTATTATATAATAATAATAATAATAATTACATGTGGAAGGATGTCATATGCACCATTATTATTATTCAGTATAACAATTATAACAATTATAATAAATCCACTTTTAATTTTTACCAACTCATAATAAATATTATTATTATTATTTTTATTTAATAACACACGTCGCATTTACCACATCAGACCACCTCATAAGTGATCTGAGTCTGGTCATCATCATGTCCATGAAAAACAACTGCCACCATGAGATCCCGTGCATGTCCTCCACTCAAAACTAAAACTATCACATCCCACATTGTCACAGCATGCCAATCCATAAAATGGGGATTACAAACCCGATCATGAACTATCTTTGATGACAAACATGCACCAACAGTGTGGATCAAATCCATTCACCAAAAAACACACACATTATTATCAATACACCCCTAATCATTTTATCTACATTTCTTTCATGCCATCACAATGAATCTATGGGTGAAACCATGTTCAAACCCTCACTGGAAATGTCAAACTGTGACCCCATGGTAAAAAAATGAAGAACACGTAGAACAGTTTAGTAAAATCACCCCCAAAAATTTTGGTAATAATCATTATCCAAGATTTCATGGCCAACAATTTCGAAAAGGGAAGTTAGGGTGAAAACAAGACATAACAAGGAATAAATTGAATGATTAATTTATTACGATACATGGTCTCTTGAAAAGGATCGAATTAACACATGTCAAATAGAGATAAATGATCATGCTCAATATTTAAAAAAAATTTGGACGAAAACACAATTTATGTGTCCAACCATGACAATGGATCAATCGTTGGTGAAGAAAGCATCTGATAGGGATAATGATGATCTGTTGTGCCCACCGCCTATCGATTTACCTCAATTTGATCATCGGTCATCGTCTTGTCTCAATATACCTATAAAGAATGGGTTAAATATCCTCTCAATGAACACTGGGTTATGTGGCTAACTCAGTAAATTTTCCATATCATCTTATATATATAATAAATCATTTTATTTCATTTATTTATATATAAATTAATGAATTATTTTTTTAACTAACAACACCCTCTAATAGATTCCACATCCAAAAATCCCATGCCGACCAAATTTAGGTAACATGTAAATAAAACACTGAATTAAAAACTCAATCGTTGTATCATATTTCCTATCTGATTCCACATGTAGCAGTTATTTGGGTTTAGGGTTATTCAAAAAATTAATTTAATTAATTAATTTATTCAATGAACCCACCAATGACTACCACATCTGAACATACCTTGCTGATGAACATTAGGTAGAACCTATAGAAAACTAAACATTCAATATTCCACCATTGTCACATATATAAAATCTAAGACACCATTTATATAATATTCCACATTTTTAGGAATACCATGTGCACTTAAAAAATATATAATATTTTAATAAAATAAATTTTGGGAACATCGGGCCTTAGAATCATGAATCATCTCAGAACCTAGCTCCAAATATATACTTAGTATTATTCTAAAGACTTACACTACAAAACGCCAGTCTCTATATTGTTCTATTATTCAAGGACATTCAAACTCAAAAAAAACTAAACAGAAATGTGGGGGAACTAATCATGCATATGGGTTTTCCCCACATCTTCCCTACACATAGATGCATAGCCAAATGAGACGTGTGAATGTCCCTCATCACCTCCTCTCATAATGTTTCCAGATTCACTGTGTGTCCCTTAAAAACGATGTTGGGATTCCCTTATTTTTAAAATCCATCATGTGAAACTCTTAAGGATATATGATCATTAAAGATCTCATTGTTTATGTCTCCTAGATGAGCTTATCTCCCACGGATGAGAAGAAAAGTAGTCAACACAACAGACTGAAGAAAATTTTTACCCTTCTACTCCACCAGGGTTAGCTATAGGGGAGCTCATTAATCAAAAGAATTATTAACTATGTGAGGTTGAGTCATGCATATAAGGGCATCTGATACAATTTGGACCTTCCCTAATGTGTAAAATATCTCAAATTCATAGTATTTCTATAATTCCATCCAAAACTATTATCTCATGTTCATGTATCTAAGAGAGAAGATGTACCTAGTCCTCTGGTTGTCTGAGTAATCTAAAAAGCGCTCTTCCAAAAGGTTCTATCTCTACATTCTCAAGGAAAATAATATTATTTCTTCCACTAATTAAGGAGAAACATGGTTTTGGTCAAGGGGTCTCAACTACCTAGACCTGTATTTGAAAACTATCTGACACTGTATTATGGTTGATGTCAAGAACAAAACGGTAACAACGAACAAGGTAGGTACATAGAATCATTCAACCATGAGAAGCTACACATGGAAAGAACCTGAAACACCCTGAAAATATTCACCTATCATTCATGGAGAGTAACAGCAACCCATAAACTACTCCACACATTCTAGTGGCATCCCAATAAAAAAGGGTCAATAATGATACTCCATCGGTAATACCAAGACCTACCCCAACACTCCATCATACAACCTCACCATAAATTCACATATCAGATGGATCATCCACCACACATCAATATTAACCTCTTTGGGTAGGATTGAATCACCATCATGGTTTTACCACATCACATAAAAATTTCTCAGTGAAGTAATAAAACAGTTCATCATGCATTTGAAGATTTGTCGAACAACACCAACATAGTGTTTCACCAAATCCCCACGTCACCCTGAATTATACCTCAAGAAAGGAGAAGCAATAAAATAGCACCACAGATATTGTCTAAAAATATATACAATATAAGGTAAAAGAGACACATAGAGGTCAATTTATCATATTGTGCATTGTGGTATCAGAGACATCCAAATACTGCAGCAATCTGTGGCTCTGTCTTCCAACTTCCTAAGCCTATTGTGGTCTACCTTATGGTGGTGAAAGGATCTCAGTGTGACTCCCACTATCCATGGATTTTTTTTCCTCTCTTCCTGCTCCACATCCCTAGGGACCAACATATATATGCTGGGGAAATACTTGATCACAATGATTTCTCTATCATGGTATTCTATTATCTATTTTCTTGTTTGGATTATCACATCGAGTCAGCCAGTTTTGCATCATGTTACCTCATCCATCACAAGAATAACACTGACCCTCCCCATGCTACCATGTTTCGCAACATTATCCATACACTATAAGACATTGTGCCTCAGCCTACTCGAGAAATGGTTTTCAGCACCGAGCTCTCGTCGAATGGTGCCTGCAAGATACTGTAAAGGAATATGGACTATGATGCCCATTTCCAGCTCAATCTATTGGGAATATCTCTGATAGAATGGTCTTTGTCCCCAGTGCCTGATCCAACACCCAGGCATAGGTGGGGATGCACCAAGGAACTATACTTTCACAAATATCTCTATATATACCTAGTTAAAAGTTCCACGATCTTATGTATACTTCTCATATCATATCAAGGGAGTAGTACGTAAGGTCCATGAACCTTGATGTATACTCAAACATCGTCATACCTCCCGTCTTCAACTCTATATGCTCTTAGATTTGGATTGAGAAAAAACATGAGGGGTAGTAATCCTTGTTAAACAATCTTTGGATGTTGTTCCATGAGAGTTTTTACTCATAGTGCATCGACATATAAAAACTATACTAATGCCCAGATTCACTGTTGAAAATATTTAATTCCAGTAAAACCATATTGTTGGTGCCAAAATATTGCTCGAAATGAAGGGACGGAAAAGAAGGTCGGCCCGCTGCCTCACGAAGCATGGACGCGAAGCACCCCAAGCATCATGGCTCGCGAAGCTCCAGAGGCAGTAACTCTCCGCGAACGCATTTGATGTTCGCGAGGCCGCCGTGAAGCTCGGGAGGCGGTAACTCTCCACGAACACATTTGACGTTCGCGAGCGCGCCGCGAAGCACCTGAGGCGGCGCGCAAGTTCTGCTTCGCGGCGACCCCTACCTATAAATATTGGGATCCCCCTGAGTCCTGAGGACGGACAATCCGGCCTTTAGGCTTCTTCTCTCCCAAATCGTGATGCACCCTTTTCCCTCGGGAATCATGAGCTCCGCGAGGTACTTCTACATCGCGTGACACCTTCACTTTGTCTCGTTTTGAGCCCCTCTTCTGAGAGGGATGCCCTTCGCGAAGCTCAAGGGAATTCGCGAAGGAGGGGGATTCCCAAGGGAACCCGGGTAGTCGCGGAGCGTTTATGCTTCATGAACCACCCAACCTGTACTAGTGATCCCTATGCTAAGGCAGGATCGCTACACATCGCGAAGCACACTGCTTTGCAGCACCCTGCTTTGTGAGGCACCTCTTCTTCGCGAGGTAGTGCTCCGCGAATAATGTTCTACTACGCGAAGCACCCTCCACTCACACCTATGCCACATGCTAAGGCTAAGGAACTCCGCTTCACGAACCACAATCCTTTTCATAGCAATTACGCTTCCCGTGCGACCCTCCAGGTATGAACGATGTGATTTCAAAGTCCCACGGACAATACCACTCGTAGTGTTTCTTCACCTAATGCTTCTTCGCATAGGCACACTAACGGTTGTTGCTTCTTCGCATACCCACGCTAACGTGGACCCCTCGATGGTTCGCTCCACAACCCCCCTTGACCACAGCTTTACTGGTACCTTCCCTCCCCCAAGGAGAAAAGGGTACCAGTTATGTAAGTCCTAAGGGTGTGGAGTGAACCCGCCTCGTCCGAGCTGCAGGACGTTAAACTGCCAAGCACCACGTCCTCAACACATGACGTTAAACTGTGACCCGACCTCGTGCCTCGCACGAAGGGTCCCCCCAGCTTGAACATTTTTTACGCCACTAATCTCCACGGGAGTGGAATCACCCATCCACAGGGGATGATATCCTCATTATTGGAGCGTCGTATGTTCTCAGGAGAAGGGAGACCCTAGTTCCCCAACGGATGGATGCACCCCTACATCTCCGTACTTCCCCACTACCAAAGTCAGTGGAGGGCTTGATCGGGAACGAGGTACCTCCCATCATTATTCCCAAATCCCTCTTTCGCTGTGCTCTATCGCACTTCGGGCCTCCATCCTGGAGTAAGTCCCAACACTAATGGGCCACCTAACGCGTAAGCCCCTCTTCGCTTCTCACGAACGCACCCTTCGTGGTGTGATCGTCAGGTCCTTGCTGTCTCTTTTTTCTAACACCGACCATGACTCACGTGGGCTTAGAGTTGGCATTGTCCATGACATGCCCTCGTCCATCTTGACGTTAAACTGCATGCCCTCATCCAGCATGACGTTAAACTGCATGGCCTCATCCAGCATGACGTTAAACTGGATGCCCTCATCTAGCATGATGTTAAACTGCATTCCCTCGTCCAGCATGACGTTAAACTGTATGCCCTCATCCAACATGATGTTAAATTGTATGCCCTCATCCAGCATGACATTAAACTACACACCCATTTGAACTATGATGTCTCTGATCCATGTCGAGGCATGGTACATAGGAAGCCTCCGCGAGGTTCAAGCCCAACCGTCATCCAATTTATGTCGAGTTCTATCTTCATCCAGCATGACGTTAAACTGTATTCTAGTTCGACGGCAAGTCGTTGTCACCAACCGAAATACGAGGACTTTGATCCATGTAAAGGCATGGTACGTAGGAAGCCTCCCTGAGGTTCAAGCCCAACAATCATTGGGTCAAACCGTCTCCTTGTCGGTGTGCCAAGCACCCATTTTCAATCCGATCTACGAGGAATTTGATCCATGCCAAGGCATGGTACGTAGGAAGCCTCCCTGAGGTTCAAGACCATCCCCCTTTGGACCAAGGTCCCTCGTTATTCATGTCGGTTCACTGACACTCACCATCCGAAATACGAGGACTTTGATCCATTTCAAGGCATGGTATGTAGGAAGCCTTCACGAGGTTCATTCCCACCACTAGTGGACCCCTAGGTCTGCGTTCACGTCGGTTCACCGATGAAACCCTTTGAACTATGAGGTCTTTGATCCATGTCAAGGCATGGTACGTAGGAAGCCTCCCCGAGGTTCAAGCCCATCCCTCATTAGACCAAGTTCCACCTTCACGTCAGTTCGCTGAAAAATTCCATCATTTGAACTACGAGGTCTTTGATCCGTGTCAAGGCATGGTACGTAGGAAGCCTTCCCGAGGTTCAAGCCCACCACCCATCGGACCAAGGTCCTCCTTCACGTCGGTTCGCGGATGAAGCCTCTCTGAACTACGTGGTCTTTGATCCACATCACGGCATGGTACGTAGGAAGCCTCCACGAGGTCCAAGTCCACCACCACTAGGGCCCTCCTGGTCCTCCTCATTCACGTCGGTTTATCCACACCCAGGCAGCCTAGTCTGTAAGACCCACATCATTTGGACCAAGGTCCACTTTCAAGCTGGTTCACCGGTACCATCCCAAACTACGTGGACTTTGATTCCCTGCCACAGGGATAAATAGGAGGTCTCTTCGAGGCTCAAGACCAACTTCACCGTCGCCCTTGCGATGGTCCCTTGCCATTCCCCCTTCCACTTCATTCGTCCATCCATCATCCACCCTGATTCTAGCCCGGACCGTCATATCCCGGTGAGACCATTTCGGTCTGAGACCATGTCAGTCCTCTCCTCTTCACAGCTACCCATGGGCTGGTCTCGATATCGGCACCCCTTCACGGGAAATCCCTCAATCCGATCCATTCTAGCTAATGCTCTAATCGGGCTGATCCGTCTCCGCTGGATGTTAAACTCGCTGCATACCCTGTGTTAAACACAGGAAGCTGAGGAAAACCTCATATATGCGTCTATGGCATATAATTCCCCATGCTCGATGTGGGATGCCTCGGGCTTCCACGCCCTCAAGAAGCCTTATGACCAGGGATAATAGACAGACATGTCGGTTCCCCATCATCCAGACACGCTACTGATGTTTCAATGTGACTACTCCCCAGACTGAAGGTTGCTGCCCTGACCAGACCCTTTGGAATGTCCCGACAGAAGCAGTGTAATTAACCGGCGTCCATGGAAGCATGGCACTGGGAAGATTTTCACGAACAACGTATTAAATCTATGAGGGAGACCCGGACTAGGAGACGAGTTCTGAGGAGGAATCCGTGGATGGAAGGCCCGACATCCCATCATCCCATTTCGATCAAGGAGCAGACGTCCCTGAATAAGGAGAGAATGTTTCCCGCCTTTGGAAAGTGGGAATGCGGGGAAACAGTGCAGCGCATCCTCATCTGCGGATGGACGGATGCACGCGCCCCGAAGAAAGCATCGGAAACAAAAATGGTGAACCCGACGTGAAATTTTTCCCCTCAATGTGTAGATTAGTAGCGTTTGAAACACTAGTCGATTGATGTGTCACCGGATCCAGATATCCGACACCTGGTCCCGCCAAGCAAATAGCGGGCCTGTCGTGAAACTCACCGGAAGTCGGGGCAGTAGAACGTGGGGAACTCCGTTCTGCAGCGTTTTGGCGTGGATCCATCTTATAGACGTGGAGAATGGAAGGACGCTGGGGCACTGGATGTCAATCCTTTTCCTTGCAGTGCTGATGAGTTGATCCCTTCATTTTCCAGGAACCAGGTTGTTGTTACAGAGACACGATCATCGCCCGCTCGCCTACGTAGGGGCAGGGGAAACACCGCCACAGCCACCCCGCATGGCGCCGCTACCGCCACGACTGCCGCCACATCGCGGAATACGGGGCGCCCACGTCCCCTTTCCCCATCAGAGGTCATCCAGCGAAGGGTGATCAACAACCTCGTACGCAGGTACGAGGAGGAAGGGGTCCTCCCAACATGGGATATGGTCAGCCTGGACCTGGAGGGATCCAGGCCACGCCATCAACGCCACCCTAACAGGCCGTGTAGGGAGCCCATGCTCCCCACCCCAACATTCAATCGTTTCAGGAGCTTGTCCCCAGAACGCCTCGACAACTCCTCGCCTTATACTAATGAGGCGGGTGACGTCTGGCTCAGCCCGCTCAGGGTCCCGACCTAAGGGCTCTAGGAAAGGGATCCCGTTCGGCCGCGTCAGCGCCGCCGTTCGACTCCGCATGAAGAGCAGGAAGGCCATGACCCTACACCACCTGCGCCAGCTCGTCTGACCCGACGTCAGCGCCGGCCGCGGGCTGAGGACGCTCGCCCAGATGCGTCGACGTCAATAGCTACAGCGGCCCGAGCCACCGCCGATGTGCATCATGGATTCCCTGCATACACTGAGCAGGGGAACTCCTTCACCCAACCAGGATCGAGACCCGAACCACCCCACGGGCAGGATGGGTTGACTCTCCGGGTTGCAGGCCTAAGTGTTGATCGCCGCGAACTAACCCGCGGTGATGTCACCCCGTACGGAGGCCCTCCCCGTACCACTACTCTACAAAGCGTGGGCCTTCCCAGCTCCGAAGCTCATCATGGAGGTATGCCTCATGCTACCCTCATCCCGAAGGAAGACCTGCCCCGCGGTAGTGACGCTCGGCGCGTAAACCTTTCTCGCGCCCACTATAAAGGGTATGCAGTCTCTCCTCCTATCCTCGAATGTCGATCTGAATGCACTTTCCATCCGGTCCTTCTCCAATGTGGGGGACCTCCCTACGTCCTCTCTGCAACCGGCAAAGGTCCTCCTTTCCCCATCAACTCGAAGAGTTAAGGTCAGCTTCGCTCCGCCCACATTGACCATGGAGGTCCTCCCCATGCTCCTGTCGATTCCAACAGAGTATCCGCCCACATGGGTGCTGTCCATGGAGGTCCTATCCATGTACCCTTCGATATTTGCATTGGTGCCCCTCGCACCTATGCTATCTCGAGTGGGAGCCCTCTCCGCCACGACACCAACGCCGCCCCGAGACTACATGTTGATAATCAACCCTGTCCCGAAGAGCCACCCCGGGGCAGGAGAGCGGGTCGTCGCTGCAATAAGAAGAGTCCTGTGAAGGCCCGGGTGGAGATCAAACCGTCTCGTTTCTCGGATTCTGATGCGGAATGCGACTCAGCGATGGAACCTTCTCCTCGCTCCTCTATATCAAGGACTAGGGCAGGAACCAGGCACGTTAGCCTCCTGCTCCCGGAATGTGAGGTCCACCAGATTCCCATCTCTCTCCACAGGTACATCCAGGAGGATGAAATCGTGGAAATTCCACAGGTTTCGACCGTGCAATCACCACCATTTTCACCAGAAGCACCCTCTACCTCTACCAGAGATCATGGAGAGCTATTTTGGGTGCCAACGGCGGTAGAGAGACGACATGACCTATCACCGGCAGCTGCGACTCCTGTACCGGAAGCTGTGGCTATCATCCCATCGTATCATGACATCGTGGCCAGGTCACCTCACTCTTCAGAGGATGGCCCAGAATTCGGTGGCCAGTCAGCTCATTCGCCGTATTCTCCGCCGCTGAGTTTACTATCCCAGAGGTCCGCCTCGGTACCGCTACCGGTCCCTCAGCCGCCCCCGGTTGACGAGTGGGGAAATACAGGGCCAGACCCTGAGTCCGAACCCAGGAGCTTCTGGTGTATTCTCGCAGCAGATTACCTCCCAGAGATGTTCTGGCCAACGGAGACGCTGAACATTCATGCACCAGAGTCCCTTACCCCTGAATAAGTGGCTTTCTTTTTTCGAACACTATGGGATACACACTTCTTTCTTCGTTTGGAGGGGGTGGTGTACCCCAGAAGTCAAGATCACTTTGAAGAGATCGGCGAGAAATGCCTCCTGATCGATTTGGCCGTACTCTTTGTGGCCCAGCACCCTGAGTCACCAGGCCGTCAGAGCGCCCATCAACGGAAATGCGTTCAAAGTTTCAAAGTACTCTGTAGAGTCATCAGGGAAGCTACCCCCCATGTACAAGTCCATGGTTGGGGACGCTATGCCACTCTCCTCTTCGACCATATCTGACGGTATCCTGATTCTCTATGCGACATCGAGGACATGCCCTTGAGAGGGGTCGCGGTCCAAATGGCTGACGTAGTGGACAAGGAAGATGAGCATGAATTTCTTGATGGAGACTTACCCACTGAGGGCGTACCGCCACTACTGGACCCATCAGGGAGGGTTACCCGTCAGCAGAGGAACCCGCTAGGCCTACCTCTACCCACCGAGTCACTGGTACTCGGTCAAAATACCGGCAAGGGTAAGGAGCATGTCGGAACTGTCAAGCACTCTGACCCATCTTCCTCTGTGCAAGAAAACGAACGAAGATCCCGAGAAGGCCACGTTACGCCAACAGCTTGCTGAGAAGAAGAGGCTGGTTGACGAACTCTTGGCTGAGCGCGCTGTAGAGCGGCGACCCGACTGTGGTAATCCCAGGCTGGGGCAGCAGGGGCAGGAACAATTTCCCCCCGGTGAGACACCTTCGGGAAACCCTGATCATGCTACTTCCGCAGACAGGGCAGAAGCCGGAACATACGGCAAGAGGGCGCGATACGTCTCGCCAAACCCCCACCCCCCCCCCCCCCCGAACGATGGGGAATCTGAAGAATCCAGTCCGGGTTCCCCCAGTCGCCCCACAGGTGGTTCCGCAAGTTGATCCACGAGCTGCCAAAGCCATCTACCGTGTTGCAGAACCTGGCAACACACTTGTGATTAGGGATCCCTGTCAAGACAGGGACCCCCACCCGGATGATCTTATAGCGGCACTCACAGCCCGCCTCGAAGCGTTGGAAACGCGATAGGTGGAGGTCCCACCGGATGGCAAGTCATATCCCGTGTGGGTGGATGATATGCCCGCACCCATGGGTTTTGGGAACCCCACTTTCTCTCCCTTCAACGGGACAGGAGACCCGCCGCAGCACTTGGCTCATTTTTCTTCCAGGTGTGGCCCCATGCTGGGGACCCCGGCCCAGCAAGAAGCCACCGAGCTCTGGTGTTTCGTATAGACATTGCAAGGTCCCGCATTCGTCTGGTACAGCCAGCTCCCCCTCGGATCGGTGACCGGTTGGGAGGATCTCCACCGGTAGTTCATATACCAGTTCTGCTCCACCACGCGGAAGACCAGCATTGCAGACCTCTTCAAGTGCAAGCAAAGGCCTGATGAGCGAGTCGCAGATTTCATCACCTGGTGGAAGGGACTTAAGTATTCTCTCGATATGCCACTGACACAGGAAAAATTACTGACGATGTGTGTGGGGAACGTCAAAACGGAGCTGGTACCCTCCCTGATTACCCATAACTACCCTGGAGGGTTTAGAGATTTCTCAGATAAGGCTCAGCGCCTTGAGGAGGATCTGCAACAGGGTAGTCAGGCACGTTCGTTTCCCCCTATGATCCCAGCCAGGGGGACCGCCAGAGCCGAACCCACCGCGGTGGCCCAAATAGATGCCCCTAGGCAGCTGGAATTACTCCCAGCGGAACCATCCCAGCAACCCCACAGAGGTCCTCCACCTCAAGCACAGGCTCCTGCCCAGCAGCGACCACCTCAGAATCGACAGGTTCCCCCGCACAATGCGCCACCTCCACCTAGGCGAGACAATCGGGAGCCGCCTCCTTGGCAGGCCCCTCCAGCCCCTCGTCAGGGCCAGGCCTCCAGGGCCCCCCATCCAGAAAGAAGGCACCAGACTTATTCGTTCAACGAAAATCAGGTCCCTGGCTACTTCCGAAGTGCTTTAGAGCAAGGGATTGTGCGCCTGCCCGAGTGCAGAAGGCCGACAGAAGCGAATCTCACCGATCACCCCAACTACTGTCCTTATCATCAGATTCTGGGGCACACCCTTAAGCAATGCTAGGTGTTTAAATACTAGCTTCAAGACCTGGTCAACAACAACATAGTCAGGTTGGGCCTGACACGAGCACAAGTGGAGGGTGTCTTTGCAGGGTTAGAGATCGGCAATGACAACGAAGGTGAGTGGTAGCAGGTTCCCAGCCCCGAATCCCAGAAATACGACTACTGGATGGCTCGAAAAACCGTCGTTCGTGCCCATGGTATCATCCGGGACCGCCTGAAGCAGCCGAAACCTTCAAAGAAGCAGCCAGTACCTCCTCATTGCCTTGACAATTGACCTCTTCCCAAAAGGGAAAGCAGCGACGATGCAAGAAGAGGCAACACGCTCTGCCGGTGTCATCGTCATCACGCACTCTCGGTGACATTATGCCCCCTGAAATGGAGATTCCTCCCAGAATCGGCCCGGTGGTTGTTTAATCATCGAGCGACAGCCAGGGGTATGCTTCGGTTAACACTGTGGAGCTGGTAAAGCCCTATATGACTCCCAACAAGGGGGAATGCCAGGCAAACCACCCCAGCGTTTCCAGCTGACGTCAACATCAGCGGAACCGAAACTACGCCGGTCATCGAGGTACGTCAGCGGGCAATTTTAGCCAAGCTGTGCACGCAACTGAGACCAGAAAGTAGGTTCAGTGCAGAGCTCAGCACGCGCAACCCCATCTGATGCCCTCAGGTCTACCTCCACCGCCGGTTGTGCTACTAGATCAGGAGATCTGCCTCATTCGTATCATAGTCAGTCTTGCCCGGCTATAGGCCAGCCTCCGTTGTCCGATCATAGTCCAAAAACTACTCTCCAGGCTTCAACTAGTGGGCAGTAGGATGTACCCAGTACTAGCCAACCGTCGGTTCAACCAGCAGGACCCTCTATGCCTCCAACCGTCGAACGACCTCCTGTAGGCAGAGGTTCGCGTTTGGCACAAAAGTATGATGTCCTGAAGCACCTGGCCAGCATTCCGGCAAGGCTTTCTATGCTTGAGGCCCTTCTCTTGTCATATGAAATGCGCGAGGCACTTTCTGAGGCCCTAAGGAGCCCCCTCCAGTTTGAGACAGAGGTAGCAGCTGCAGAAGCCTTCCATGCCGAGACAATTAAGAACGCCGAATGTCATGAGGTTATCTTGTTCTCTGGTGAAGATGAGGACCCTCCTATAGAGGGGCATATTTTCCCACTGTACATCACTAGCCACTTCAATGGTGTGGAAGTCCGCCGCTGCCTCATTGACACGGGTTCCGGAATCAACCTAATTCCGACTCGGATGTTGCGAAAGCTGGGTCTATCGGAAGGTGATTTAACTCCCTCTGACCTCAGAATCTAGGGGTATGACAGGACCGAGCAAACCCCAGTCAGCAAGATCCGCCTGAATACTCAGTTCGGTGGCTTAATTTCCATCATCGAGTTCATGGTTGTCTCTCAGGACACCGCCTACAACGCGCAGATGGGTAGGCCATGACGCCATCTGCATGCAGCGGTCCCTTCGTCGTATCACCAGTGCCTCAAATACTCACTCAACGGTTGAGTAGGCGTGCTCCATGGAGATGTGTCTCCTTTCGCCTCTTGTGAGGCCCGCTACCTAGATGCTGGTTATTACAAGAGTAAAGATATGAAAATCCTAGTAAATGAGGATGAACCCGCCTTGGTCACAAGTGATCCCTGGGAAAGCATGGATGACGCCTACATCCTACCGATCCACCGATTGGAGGCCACGACCCCCGACATGGGGCAATGTTTTGTTGTTTCGGGTACACAAGGAAGGCATGTTCCCACGTCCAAGTGACGACAGAAAATCACCTCGTACTCCTACATCAACCAGGCTCAGGTGATACCGGAACCTCCTACCCCTGTACGGTACCGGAATGTCAAGCTTATGACAACGGCGGTACACTATACGTGTCTCTTCCTCCGGGCTGGAATCCACCGACTCAGGCCGACACGTCATCACTGCTTTGATATCATCAATCCTGGCCCCTTAGGCAGAAGACCAGATGGGATAGGGTCGACTACCTTCATTGTTATGGTCTCAATGGAGAGTGAGTCTCCTGATATGACGACCACTGCTGCCCAAGCCAGCACCAGCTGCCCCTCTGGTTTTGATATCCCAAAAGTATGTCCCGTTGCGGGAAATCCCCCCACTTGTGGAGAGAAAGACCTGGAGGATGCTCCCCCCACCTTTGAGGAAGGCGTATCTACCACGGTTGATGAACTGGTACAGGTGAACCTTGGTAGCGAGCCAGATCTGAAACCCACATTGATCAGCGTAGGCATGTCCCCCGAGGAGCAGCAGCAGTACGTAGACTTCCTCAAACAACACTGTGACGTGTTTTCTTGGAGTTACAACGAGATGCCAGGACTAGATCCCCAGGTAGTCGTTCACCGTCTGGACCTCCCGGAAAACCATCGTGGATTTAATCATCCTCTCAGGAAGATGCACCCTTCTCATGGTGCTATGATTGAGGCCGAAGTTGACAAGATTATCAAATCCAACTTCGTTAAGGAAGTCCAGTACCCCAAGTGGCTTTCCAACATTGTGCCAGTCAGGAAGAATAATGGACAGATCAGAGTCTACATCGACCTCTGTGACCTTAATCGCCACTGCCCAAAGGATGACTTCCCACTCCCGGTGACGGAGTTATTGATTGACGCCACGACTGGGTTCTAAGATCTCTCATTCATGGATGGGTATTCCGGGTACAACCAAATCCGGATGGCCCCCGAGGACGAGGATTCCACCGCTTTCAGGGCTCCCCAAGGTACCTTTTGCTACCAGGTTATGCCGTTCGGCTTGAAAAATGCAGGTGCCACTTATCAGAGGGCTATGCACCGCATATTCAAGCTGATTCTCAGGACGCTGGTGGAATGCTACGTGGATGACCTAGTGTTCAAATCATGTCAGTTATAGGACCATCTCAAAGACCTTGATAAATTGTTCAGATTTCTCCGTTCCCATCACCTGAAGATGAACCCGTTGATGTGTGCCTTCGGGGTCACCTCTGGGAAGTTTATGGGCTTTGTTTTTAGATACTGAGGCATTGAGATCGACCCAGATAAGATCAATGCCATCATCCAAATGCCTCCCTTGAGCAACATTCGCGAACTTCGAGGCCTCCAAGGCCACTTAGCCTATATACGCCGATTCATCACGAATCTGGCCGGCAAGTGTAAGCCCTTTTCTCAGCTCATGAAGAAGGGTGCCACCTACAAATGGGATGAGGAGTGTCGGACCGCCATCGAGGAAATAAAGAAGTATCTACTCCAACCTCCGGTTTTGATGCCACCCGTCTCCGGAAAGCCGCTGGTCCTTTACGTGACCGCCCTGGAAAGATCCCTCGGTGCACTGCTCGCCCAGAAGAATAACGAGGGTACCATGAACAGTCTCTATTATCTCAGCTGCATGCTTCTCGATACAGAGGTCAGATACTCCCCTATCGAAAAGAGCTTCCTTGTGCTCTTCTTCGCCATAAAGAAGTTGCGACATTACCTGCAGCACCATGAGGTGCAATTGGTCTCTCGGGTAGACCCATTGAAGTACATCCTGAACCGCCCCATGCTGACTGGCCGACTAGCACGGTGGGTGGTGATTCTCCATCAGTTTGATATCAAGTTCGTACCTCAGAAGGCCATGAAGGGAAAGGCGTTGGAAGACTTTTTAGCAGCCCATCCATCCTCCGCGGATCAATCCTTGGACCTAGATTTTCCTGATGAGACGATCCTCTCAATCGATCGTGTCGTCCTGTGTTGGAAAATGCATTTCAACGGTGCCTTCCGGAGCCCTACCGGTAGGAGGCTCAACGATCCCAATCTGAACAGAGTGGGCCTGGGTATTTTCTTCATTACCCCGGCGCAAGCCGTCCTGCCATACTCATTCCTATTGTCAGAAGGCTGTACGAACAACGAGACAGAGTACCAGGCTCTCATCACCGGCCTCGAGTTGGCCCTTGGGATCAATATACCCCATCTACATGTGAAAGGAGATTCTGAGCTGGTAATCAAACAGGTTAATGGCGACTACGTCGTCAGGAAGCCGGAGCTTGTACCATTGCTGGAGTACACCCTCCACCTAATGGACCAGTTCTCTTCTCGACCATAGATTACCCATGTCCCATGGTCATCGAACGGTCAAGCAGATGCCTTTACTGGCTTAGCAGCGTCACTCGCAGAACCCGAGCAAGATGATTTGATCATACATGTGGCACACCAGAGATTCATTTCCCCCGTCACCCAAGAAGACAATGATGGCCGATGGGTAAGTCATCTCATTACCGGACCCTCTACGTTAGGGGTCCTGGGTTCGTCAGACAAAGTGGTTGAAGCCACTCCTGACTAAAGGGCACCTTTTGTCGAGTATCTCCAAAATGGTCGCCTCCCAGACGACCGGGCCTAGCGCAATCGAATCCGACGCCGCGCGCTGCAACTTACCCTCCAGAGCGGCCCCAGTCTTGAACAAATCCTTTATAAGCGGAGCTTCAATGGCATCCTCCTCTGTTGCATTCAAGGAGTAGAGATTCCTCAAGATATGCAAGAGGTTCACGTCGGTTCCTATGGCGCCCATCAAGCTGGGCCGAAGCTGTCCCATAAAATCCAGAGGTTGGGGTACTTCTGGCCCTCTATGATCCACGATTGTATTGGGTATTCCAAGAGATTCCACGCGTTCCAAGTTCACGCCAACTTCCTGCATCGGCCGCCGGAGCCCCTCCACCCCACCAAGTACTCTTGGCCATTTGTGGTTTGGGGACTTGATGTTGTGGGACCATATCCACCGGCAATAGCTCGCCAGTGTAGGTTTATCTTGACTGCTACAGATTTCTTCTCCAAGTGGGAAGAGGTAGTTTCACTCAAAGAGGTCAAGGCCCGTGCCATCGTCGACGTTGTGAGCTCCAACATTATCCACCGGCTTGGGGTCCCTCATGTTGTCCTCACCGATAACGGCACCAACTTCCGAGCGGCTGAACTGAAGAAATTGTACGCCAAGTACGACATTCATTCGAACCATACCTCCCGCTACCACACGCAGGAAAATGGACAGATCGAGGAGTTCAAAAAAACCCTCTCTAACATTCTGCAGAAGATGGTTGGTAAGAACAAGAAAAGTTGGCCGGACAAGCTCCCCAACTCCCTCTGGGCTTCTCGGACGACGACTCGCAACTCTACCCAGGTGACCTCATATTCCCTGGTGTATGGAGCTGAGGCCGTCCTACCCATTGAGATCCAGCCACCATCGTTACGCACTGCAGTCTATGATCACCAGACATCAGATGAGGTAGCCAAAATCCGTCTAGCTGAATTAGAAGCACTGGACGAGAACCGGCTTTGTGCCCTGCACAATCTGGAAAGGCATCAGGATAAGATAACAAGGGCCTTCAACAAGAAGGTTCGTCTCTGTTATTTTCTACAGGGCGACCTAGTACTGGCCCTTCGAGCACCATTGTTCCCCGGTAGGAAACCTCCCAAGTTAGAACCCAAATGGGAAGGGCCTTATATCATCCATAAGGTTTACCCCAATGGAGCATACTCCTTGGTGACCACGGATAGATAATGCATAACCCCTCCCACCAATTCCAGGTTCCTCAAGAGGTACTTCACCTGATCCTAGAGGGTCCTGCATGACCTTAAACTGCATGTTATGGTCCAACACGACCTTAAACTGTAAGGTCCAGCATGACCTTAAACTGCATCTTCGTCTTGCAAGACGATAAACTCCAAAATGGTCCGAGCTCTATGACCTTAAACTAAGATCTCCCCTCTTCCTTACTATAAGACGTTAAACTGCAAACCAGTCAGGCCTTCCTGACCGAGGCTCAGCCTCAGGCCCCTTGGCCTCCTCGGGCCCACGGCCCCGTCTTCACTGCAAGACGTTAAACCGAAAGTTGGTCAGGTCTCCCTGACCGCAGCCCGGCCCCAGGCCCCTTGGTTCTCCCCCACTTACCCTAATGCGGGATTGGACGGTATGCTGTGGACTGCGTCCTCATTCACATCGGATTACTTTCCCTACCTTACATATCCCCAAACGAGATGCATCCTCATCCCGCATGACGTTAAACTGCATCTCAAGAACTACGTGTCGCTTGATTCCCATCATAATGGGATACGTAGGAATGCTCGGACGCCTCGCATTGAGCCCAGCCCCAAGATTTTCTCTTCCACTATCCCCCCTGGGAATAGTTTCCTTGGAGGATCCTTGTGTAGCGTAGAGTGGGATTTCATGGCCCTGCTCATACAACCCCGCTCATACAAGGATTGTAAGGGTTGCACCTTGTGGCCACTCCCGTTCTTCCATCCTCCCACATCCTCACCGCATGACGCTAAACTGCATGGCCTTCAAGAACTACGTATGGCTTGATTCCCATCCTAATGGGATACATAGGAACGCCCGAAAATTTCGTCCGTTGGCCCAGCCCAAAAGCCAAAATCTTCCCCTCAGGTCAAGACATATGGCAGGGTGCACACATTTTCCGCAACTCACATCGAGCAAGCCTCGACCCGGCTGCGCATCCCCCTGAAGGTGTTTGCCTCTTTCGTGGATGGATACAGCTATGCTTCACCCACTCCATGACTGGGATTCTATCATTTTTTGCACACTCGGAGGGACCCCCAAGAACGGCCTGGATACTACGCCCCAAGGCTCTCCTACCGATATGGGCCAACGCCCCCGGGGGTTTTCAAGCAACAAGTCGATACATGTCCCGCGTTGCGAATTTGGTCAACGGTCGACGCACATTTGTTGCTCCCATATCAGGTCACCATAGGAACGATGTATTTCAATCATGGTCAAAAGTGTCCTAGATCTTCGGGTCCACCCCGAGATGTCCCAAACATCGAATGCAGTGATTCGTTCTACCCCATCCCAAAGTGACAAACTTCCCCCCGGGTGGTGCTAGCAGTCAGGCCCACGGCCCCGATTCCCCTATGAGGGGTGTATGGTGTGGTGTGGGACTACGTCCACATTCACGTTGGGATCATTTACCATGTCGTACGCCTTCCCTTACGAGGCCCAGCCTCAGGCCCCTTGGCCTCCTCGGGCCCCTGGCCCCCGTCCTCATGTAAGACATTAAACTGCAAACAAGTCAGGCCTTCCTGACTGATGCCTGACCTTAGGCCCCTTGGCCTTCTTGGGCCCCTCCGCCCAACTTCTTACCTGGGGTGTATGGTGTGGTGTGGGACTATGTCCTCATTCGCGTCTGGATCATGTACCATGCCGTACGCCTTCTCTTACGTGGCCCAGCCTCAGGCCCCTTGGCCTCCTCGGGTCCCCGGCCCTCATCCTCACTGGAAGACGTTAAACTGCAAGCAGGTCAGGCCTTCCTGACCAATGCCTAACCATTAGGCCCCTCATCCTTTTCGGGCCCCGGCCCAGGTCCTCTCTTATAGGAGTGTATGGTGTGGTGTGGGATTATATCCTCATTCACGTCGCTTTATTCGCCGTACCATACACCTCCCTTGTTTGGGGGTATATTACTCCCCTCCTCGTCCCGTATGACATTAAAATACATCGAGAGAACTATGTGTGGCTTGATTCCCATCCTCATGGGATACGTAGGATCACCTGAATGTCTAGGATTCGGGTCCGGCCCCATCACTCGGGAATCTTTATCCCACCTTGGCCCCTTCATCTTCCCTTCCTCCATGGGAGGATTATATGGTGTGGTGTGGGATTATATCCCCATTCATGTCGGTCTCATAATGACCACGCCATGTACCTCTCCTTCCTGAGCTGCTTCGTCGAACCCTTTTTGGTGGTTCACCAATGTGCTCAAGGGGACTCCGGTCTATTACCTGGAATGCCAAGATTTACTCGGACACGTCCACACCCGCTTTCCAGGCTTTGTGTATCCCTGCATCAGGGCTTCCATCATCTTTCACACCCAGAGGGACCCCCATGAACGGCCTGGATACTACGCCCAAGGGCTCTCCTACCATTTCGGGCCAACGCCCCCGAGGGTTTAGGACAACAAATAGATAAAATCCCGCATTGTGGATATGGTCTATGGTTGATGCTCGTTCGTTTTTCCCACCTTAGGCTAACCTTATATGGACGCTGCGTTTCCACCATGGATAAAATTTTTCCTCTATCTCCACGCTAACCCATTGAGCCCAAAATGTTGGGTACACAATTCACACCCTTCATCGCATCATCGTGTCCAAGTAGAGTCTCAAAACTCTTGGTACTTTTTCCCCCGTGCACGTCTGCACGTTGAGGAAACAAGTCACGTCAAAGGTGTCATTCGGGGCTCTCTACCAACTCCCCTCTGATGGGTGCCCCAAGTATTGTGATAAGGATGCCCCCCTGGTTTCCCACACCGAGTTTAACTCACGTGGGCTTAGGGATCGGGTTGACGTATGCACTAGCTTGGGAAGTTGTTACCATTCATGGTCTGAGCTCTAAGACCATAAACTAAGATCCATCTAGAACTATGATCAGCTTGATTCCCATCCTCATGGGTTATGTAGGACCGCCCGAACACCTTGTCATTGGGTTCAGCCCATTTGGGGAGCCAGTCTCTCCCCCCTGTTTCACCTCTTACCTCTATATAGGCCCCTCGACCTAAGGTCTCCCTCTCCGAGTGGCATACAAAGTGATGTGGGATCATGTCTCCATCAATTGTGTTTTATAACACACCTCACATTCCATTCCTAGCATCACCTCTTCTACATCTGCACTGCATGACGATAAAATGCACACTTGGTCCTGTCACACGACCCTAAACTGTGACATTATCGTCCGGGCCGCATGATGAAAAACGGCACTGCATTGTGATGACCTCGTTGTAGAGGACATCACATTTGGTATTGGTGACGTGCGATGCCATTTTTCAATGCCTATCATGGCTTGATTCTTGTCGCGACACCACGTCCTATTACTCTAGGCTTGTCGCTTCACAAAAAAAACCACTCACCTTAAAGGACAAACAAGATTTATCAAATTCCGCTTCTTTTAGTGAAAGGGCCACGCCTGCAATCCCCTTTTTCCCCTGGCACTGGTATCGTACCATGTCACCTTTTAGAACTACGTATGGCTTGATTCTCATCCTCATGAGATACGTAGGAGCACCCGGGCACTTCCCTGCGGGCCCAGCCTAACTTTCTCTTTCGGTCCCTTGACCAAAAACCTATCCCAAGGAGATCGTATGGTGTGATATCATGTCGGGTTGTTCATCGCACCGCACACACCCCCTATTCCCATTCATGCCAGGTGTTTGAGTTACTCCACCATGTGCCTCTTATGTCTCCTCCCACCTATGGTCCGAATTCTACGACCCTAAAATAAGATCTCTCTATGGGAAAGGAATCTGATTCCTCTATCTAATACGTCTCGTTGCCTTATTCAGATGTGTTTTGACAATGATCCCGAAGTGTGGGATTTTCATAGGGACATCCTCCTCATCCCATGACCATGCTTCGTGAGCTCTCTATTTGGATCCCCATCCTCTTCCACATCCATAAGGACCCTCGGACGACATGGATACTAGGCTTAAGGGCTCTCCATGAATGTTGGACCTAAGGGCCCTCCAATCGTTTCGGGCCAACGTCCCTACGGATATCTGACAACATTTGTGACATGGTCCCGTGTTTCGAACATGGTCAATGGTCAACCCTCATTTGTTTGTCCCCATTCTAGGCTAACGTGATATGGATGCAGGGTTTCCGCCACGGTCAACAGTTATCCTCCATCGTCACGCCTCCATCATCGTGATCTGAATCTCGAGCACCATGATTCACACATTTCCACTTCCTCATGTTCAAGTGTAATTCCATCATACTCGTCTCTTTCTCTTCGCACATCTAGGTGCACTACATGATCATGTTAGTGTCATTGGGCTGGTATTCACTGAGCGTCCCATTGCCCTAACCTGCCCTTTTCTGTGTCGGGAAAGTCCCACCACTACTTCTTGTTTCCCACACCGAGCAGGGCTCATGTGGGCTTAGTAGTTTTGGCGGTATTTTTCCCTAGGTCCAGCCGACAGAAATCATTAATTCCATCCTTCCCCTTTCCGGCCCCCTGGCCGGACCCCTCGCTAGAGAGGCCCTGTCCCAAAGAAGGAAGGATCCATGACCAAACTAACACGCCCATCTGGCGTACTCCCACCATGGTGGTGTAACTACCTATGTGTTGGATTCTGTTCGGACAAACCATCACTCCATATTCCACGCTTTGCGTGCCCCTTATTCGGACCCTCGTCCCCTTTCATGTCTGACGGGACCCCCTAACGGCCTGGTCTCATGCCGCATCGGCTCACCTACCATCATGGGCCAACATTCTAGAAGACTGGTCATGTTTGGAAGGACCCCCAAACAGTATGGATGTTTGACCTATGGTCCGCCAACTATCCTGGGTCAATGTCCCGAAAGATTGACCGACAATATTTGCGACATGGTCCACTGTTTCGAACATGATCAACGGTTGACCCTCATTTTTGTCCCCATTACAGGATAACGCAATAAGGATATCGCTTCTCCACCATGTTTAACGGTTTTCCTTTATTGTCACGCCATCCCCAAAGTGCTCCGAATCATGGGGATCGTAATTCACGCTTCCCGTTTCCGTCTGTTCGGACTGATTCCAGTGTCCCTGGTGTTGCACCGTTCGTGCATGAGGGCACGCTGAAGAAACGGTAATTCGGCTGTTCTGAAAAGTTCCTTCTCCGGTCAGGCCCCACCCATCTTTCAGAAATCCGGACTGGTAATCCAAATCCCGGATGCCTGGAGCATGGTCTCCACTCCTATGTTAGGTGGGATGAGAAGGTAACTATCTCCAGTTTCTCACATCGGGCTCGACCAGCGTGGGCTTGGGGAATTATCGCCGAATTTCCCATAAACCTTGTAGGGATGTAATAAGGCGATTCAAATAGTGGAAATCATGTGCGCTACGGCATTCAAAAAAAATAAAGAAGAAATTGAAGCATGAAAGTACCAATAAAAGGTTTTTGGTTTGTTATAATACCCGGGGGTCGACTCCCCCCATGGATGGGTTGAACCCGTCAAAAGAGCGTTGTAGCTCCGCCACCCGTTGGCTTGTGGCGTCCAAGGCTTGCTGCCGCTGACTTATCTCCCACTCCTCCTCAGCAGCGGCGGGGCGTAGCTCGTCAGCCTTGGCTTTGGCCCTCCCTACGCCAGCTTGAACAACATCCATCTTTCCAGAGGCATGCCTCATATGATCTTATACCTCTGCCAGTTGGGCCTTCAACCGTGAGATCGTCTCAGATTGTGCATTAAGAGAGGCTAAAAGCTCATCTGCCCGGGTCTGCATCTGTTGGACCTCGCTTTCAACCTCCTGGAGCTTCTTGATGTTGGTCGCCTTCCTCTGCTGCCAGCCCACGATGATCCCAAAATCATGCTGCCGGATCTTCTCAACCATAAGATCTCGGATGAGTACATGAGGACGTTGAGAATCCACTCCCCCGGAGCACATTTTGCGCAACCGTGAGCGGATTTTGTCCATTTCGTCCAGCCATTGCGCTTGGGGTGTGTCCTTGATGAAGCGCGTGATTAGATTCCATGACCGGTGGTGGACTATGCTGTTGTCTTCCTCATCGGAGGTTGTTTCGTCCCAGTCTGCACGATTGGCAGGCTCGTACGCGGGATACGCCAGCAAGAAATCCTCGGCATGATCTACATCTGGTGTTGAATTCAGTACGACATCTGACGCCGAAGCAGGCATGACAAGACTGGGACCGACCGGTTGATCCTCTTCATCGGAGTCCACCTCACTGACTTTGGGCACGACCCTACTGGTGGTCCTGCCATTGATGATGTGTGTTTTAGCTGGAGGAGATGGGGGGACTATCGCCACCATCACCGGCATGCCCCTAGGAGGGACGCAACCAGACATCTCGACTAGTCATTCCGTAGCATCCCACGCCAGTCGGAGAACTGTACGACAGAGAGGGACATAATCTTTAGTTTTCATAGTCTACATATGACGACAAGGAAACCAGTAGAGGAAACTTACGGAGATCGACCTCCTGGTGCTTCTCTTGAGCTGATACTGACGAGACCCCAAGGTGAGGCCCTCCGTATATTGTTGGAAGGTCTGGAGATTCCGGAGGAGCCACCTCGGGTGCTCTGGTCCCACCAGACGCGGAACTGGACGCAGCCATAGGCACGGGTTCTGAAGGTCCCGCATCATCACACGCCGAGGGGCGAGAACGAGGACTGAGAACAAGTTCCTCCTACATGGCTCAAACATCTGTTAGAAGTCCATAGTGGCCCGAGAACGGACCATAAGAAGTTCGGAATTCTACCTCGAGAGCCTTTGCGAAATCGTCGGAATCCGAGCCTTGATCTCCGACCTCGCCCTCCTCCAACGGGCTCCCTCCTCCAGCCACATCCTCCCGAGAGGAGTCCTCTAATTCTTCTGGCAGGGGGAAGCACTCCCTCAGATCGGTAGCTGATAACTGTGGGGGGACCGTCCGATTCAGCAGTACCCTCACCCGGTCTGTCATTGGGCGAGGGAAACCACTGGAGTGAACGTAATCCTCCAGCTCGTCCAAGAATTGCTCTGCCTTTGCCAGAGATGCCATGAATCTAGCCCAGACTAGGCCTATGCCCGGTAATTCCAACCCGAGGCGATTCAGGTGGGCCCATATCCCGGGTGGGCTGAGGAATTGCCGATTGACATCCCAAATGTCCTAGGCTTCCAGGAAGACGACATCCTCTGCCATGTCGATATGACGCAGCCGCTTCCCCGGAGCCTGAGTGGATATCCTACGAAATCCCCCTGGTGGCTGCCCCTCCTGATGGCCATGATCTTCCGAAATCACCGTATTCGCCGCTGCTGCCACACCCTCGGTCGGTGCGGGTCTCGCCGCCATGGCAGCCCCGCTACCGTGAGAGGCCCTAGCTACCCTCCGACCCCGACCTCGAGATAGAGGAGGCTCACCGTCACCGACCTGAATAGATGGCTGCTTCAGCATCTCCCCTGGGTAAGCAGCCTCCCAACTAATGGCATACTCCCTCACCAATCTTAAAGCGGCGGTGGATGGAGGCAATGAAATTCGCATCTTCCCATCTTCCTGTGTGAACATGAGCCACAACTGCCTCATCACACACGAGTGCTCCTCGTGACGCACCTCCCAGTAGACCTGTGGGGTCAGCCACTGGAGGCACTGGAACTGCCTCGCAAACTGATGTGGGGTGTACAGTTCGCAGAGTGGCTCACTAACTACTCTTGCCACCAAAACTCCACCTCGAAAGGCCAGGAGGTAAGCCCAATGTTCTTCCGTCCCCAGCACGTCGTCAGTAAGTGTCCCCGTCGGCAATGGGAAGGGGTGGAAATTAAACTCATCCGCCCTCCACACCTGATTCAGCAACATCGGCATGGCTAGATTGAACGGGAACTTCCCGACCGCATTCAGGATGGAGGGGCGGAAATTTGATCCTGGTGGCTAAATAGGGTTTGGATACTCATAAATCCCCCTGATGTGCGATGTGATCCACCCATACAAGAGGTGGAAGGGACCACATATCCTTGGCGGCTTCTTGCCCACGCTAATGTGCCACAGCATTCTGTACAGTTTGGCCAGCATTGGAATCCCCAGATTGATCCGCTGCCCCATGGCCAATATGGACGCCATAATAAACGAGCTGTGTCGCACCCCCATGATTGTATCCCTCAACAGTAGAATCCAACTGCAGATGAGAGTCGGGATGAACGCCGCCAGCCTGACTATCGGCTGTTGTTCATTTCCGACACTAAAACCCCAAGTCTTCCATTGACTGTCCTCCAAGACCCGCAAATACAAGTTCCCCTTACCCCGTTGAGCCACCCTCGGACAAGTTCGAGGCCTCGGAGGGAACTCTCGATTCTCTGGGAAATTCAGGAAGCACTTAAACCATACCTTAAAGTGGACATCCCTCACTGCCTCCTTGTCCTCTCCAGGGACGAGTGCCATCAGCATTGATGCCAGTCGCGGCATTTGCTTTGTATCCTACCACACGCTCATGACGGGGAGGAACTCATCATACATGGCCCCCAAGATCGAAACCCCAGAAATCTGGTGGACATCCCACAGGCTGATGCCCACCTCCCCATGGTGTAGGTGAAAGGTATTGGTCCTCGACGACCATCTGCTCAGCAATTCTGGCATCAGTTGTTTTGGTTGGTAAATGTGGAATTGGGAGGCCCATGCCACCTCGTATAACCCCACTCTCCTCAGCTCGGCCCCAAACTCCTCACTTGAGGCGCCTACCCAGTAAGCCCAGGCCCTGTCATCAGTAAAGTGGCCACCATGGTGCAGGTCCCACTCATCGGACCATCCTTTCTTTGAATCCTGCAAAGCCACCTTCAGCATGGTACGGTAGAGAGGAGGGGACGTCTCCGGTTGCAGTGGCTTCCCGTCAATATCGTTCACATGGTTGTAGAGAGAGTCGGCAGTGATGGGTGTGAAGTCCTCCTGCACATGACCATCGGCCGCCCTGAACCATTGGTGCTGACATGTCTTGTTGCGGAACCAACAAGCTGGTTCGTCCCTACTCGCCACATGGATGAAGACGTCATCCATCAAACTGAAGCCGTACAATGGCAGCTTCTTACACTGCGGATAATTCTTTTGACCCTCCGATAGCAGATCTGTCAAGGAAGCGTGGTCCGTGTGGCTGTGGACCATCTCTCCAAGGCCTGGACAGTTGGACATCTCATCCTGACATGAGGCATCTTCAAGAACCCCCAATACAGCTTCTCGATGGGCCATTTCAATTCCGGCACTCTAGAAGATTTTTTTCTCTCAACGGATCGCGAAGCTGGATCGCGAAGAAGGATCGCGAAGCTGGATCGCGAAGAAGGATCGCGAAGATGGATCGCGGAGACGGATCGCAAAGTTTGGTCGCGAGACCAAGCCACAGAGTCTGGCCTAGGCCGGTAAATAGGAGTTTTCTTGGCGCGGTCGCAGATTCAGAGACCCACGGTTCACTGCGAAGCTCGATTCGCGGAGAGCAGGCGCAGAGTATGCGGAGCTTCGCGAAATCAAGAGAACAAAAAGACAAGGAAGTCGATTGAAGACAAAAGAGGTCGACCCCCCTATTTATAGGCGGCGACCCCAGAGCATCGCGGCGCGCCTCACCCGCGCGGAGCATCACGGCGCATCCGGATCCGTGGCCCCAGTCACCACCGCGTTCCCTTTTCGCGAAGTCGCATCGCAAACCGCCGAAAATTTTGGCGATTTTCCCTCAGACTTCGACCCTTCACCCTCCGCGGCTCTAAGTATAAGGGGGGGAATTTGTTGGCGCCAAAATATTGCATGAAAGGAAGGGACAGAAAAGAAGACCGACTCGCTGCCTCGCGAAGCACCGACGCGAAGCACCCCGAGCATCGCGACTCACGATGCTCCAGAGGCGGTAACTCTCCGTGAATGCATTTGACGTTCGCGAGCCCGCCGTGAATCTCGGGAGGCGGTAACTCTCCGCGAATGCATTTGATGTTCGCGAGACCTCCACGAAGCTCCGGAGGCGGTAACTCTCCGTGAACGACGCTGACATTCGCGAGCGTGCCGCGAAGCACCTAAGGTGGCGCGCGAGTTCTGCTTCGCTGCGCCCCTTTCCTATAAATACTGGGCTCCCCCTGAGTCCCGAGGATGGACAATCTGACCTTTAGGCTTCTACACTCTCGAATCGTGAAGCACCCTTTGCCCCCGGGAATCATGAGCTCCGCGAGGTACTTCTACTTCGCGTGAAGACTTTTCTTTGTCTCGTTTTGAGCTCCTCTTCCGAGAGGGATGCCCTTCACGAAGCTCAAGGGAATTCGTGAAGGAGGGGGATTCCCATGGGAACCTAAGCAGCCGCGGAGCATTTATGCTTCGTGAACCACCCAACCTTTACTAGTGATCCCTATGCTAAGGCAGGATCGCTACACATCGTGAAGCACACTGCTTAGCAGTACCCTGCTTCGCGAGGCACCTCTTCTTCGTGAGGTAGTGCTCCGTGAATACCGTTCCACTTCGCAAATCACCCTCCACTCACACCTATGCCCCATGCTAAGGCTAAGGCACTCCTCTTCGTGAATCACACTACTTTGCTTTGCAATTCCACTTCCCGTGCGACCCTCCAGGTATGCACGATGTGATTTCAATGTCCCACGGACAATACCACTCATATCATTGCTTCGCCTAATGCTTCTTCTCATAGGAACACTAACGACTGTTGCTTCTCTGCATAGACACGCTAACGTGGACCCCTCGATGGTTCGCTCCACAACCCCCCTTAACCACGGCCTTACTGGAAACTTCCCTCCCACAAGGAGAAATGGGTACCAGTTATGTAAGTCCTAAGGTTGTGGAGTGAACCCGCCTCGTCCGAGCTACAGGACATTAAACTGCCAAGCACCACATCCTCAACACATAATGTTAAAATGTGACCCGACATCGTGCCTCGCAGGAATGGTCACCCCAGCACGAACATTTTTTACGCCACTCGTCTCCACAGGAGTGGAATCACCCATCCACAAGGGATGATATCCTCCTTATTGGAGCGGCGTATGTTCTCAGGAGAAGGGAGACCCTAGTTCCCCAACGGATGGCTGAACCCCTGCATCTCCGTACTTCCCCACTACCAAGGTCATTGGAGGGCGTGATAGGGAACGAGGCACCTCCAATCATTGGTCGCAAATCCCTCTTTCGATGCGCTCTGTCGCGCTTCGGGCCTCCATCCTAGAGTACGTCCCATCACTAATGGGCCGCCTAACACGTAAGCCCCTCTTCGCTTCTCACGGACGCACCCTTCGCTGTGTGATTGTCAGGTCCTTACTGTCTCTTATTTCTCACACCAAGCATGACTCACGTGGTCTTTGATTTGGAATTGGCCATGACATGCCCTCGTCCAGCATGACGTTAAACTGCATGCCCTCGTCCAACATGACATTAAACTGCATGCCCTCTTCCAGCATGACGTTAAACTGGATGCCCTCATCTAGCATGACGTTAAGCTGCATTCCCTCATCCAGCATGACGTTAAAGTGTATTCCCTCATCCAGCATGAAGTTAAACTGTATTCCCTCATCCATCATGACATTAAATTTCACACCCATTTTAACTACGAGGACTTTGATCAATGTCAAGGCATGGTACGTAGGAAGCCTCCACGAGGTTCAAGCCCACTCGTCATCCAATTTACATCGAGTTCTATCTTCGTCCAGCATGACGTTAAACTGCATTCAAGTCCGATGTAAAGCCTTTGTCACCACCCGAACTACGAGGACATTTATCCATGTCAAGGCGTGGTACGTAGGAATCCTCCCTAAGGTTCAAGCCCAACAATCATTGGCCAAAACCGTCTCCTTGTCGGTGTGCCAAGCCCCCATTTTCAATCCAAACTACGAGGACATTGATCCATGCCAAGGCATGGTACGTAGGAAGCCTCCCTGAGGTTCAAGCCCATCCCCCTTTGGACCATGGTCCCTCCTTATTCATGTCGGTTCACCGACACTCACCATCCAAACTACGAGGACATTGATCCATGTCAAGGCATGGTACGTAGGAAGCCTTCACAAAGTTCAAGCCCACCACTAGTGGACCCCTCAGTCTGCTTTCACATCAGTTCACTGATTAAACCCATTGAACTATGAGGTCTTTGATCCATGTCAAAGCATGGTGCGTAGGAAACCTCCCCGAGGATCAAGCCCATCCCTCATTGGACCAAGGTCCACCTTCACGTCGGTTCTCTAATGAATTCCATCATTTTTACTACGACGTCTTTGATCCGTGTCAAGGCATGGTACATATGAATCATTCTAGAGGTTCAAGCCCACCACCCATTAGACCAAGGTCCACCTTCATGTCAGTTCTTGGACGAAGCCTCTATGAACTACGTGGTCTTTGATCCATGACTTGGAATGGTACGTAGGAAGCCTCCATGAGGTCCAAGCCCACCACCACTAGGGCCCTCCTGGTCCTCCTCATTCACGTCGGTTTATCCACACCCAGGCAGCCTAGTGTGTAAGCCCCACATCATTTGGACCAAGGTCCACTTTCACGTCGGTTCACCGGTACCATCCCAATTTATGTGGACTTTGATTCCCTGCCACGGGGATACGTAGGAGGTCTCTTCGAGGCTCAAGCCCAACTTCACCGTCACCCTTGCGATGGTCCCTTTCCATTCCCCCTCCACTTCATTCGTCCATACACCATCTACCTTGATTCACCCCTGGACCGTCATATCCCAGTGAGACCATTTCGGTCTGAGACCATGTCGTTACACTCCTCTTCAAAACTGCCCATGGGCTGGTCTCGGTATTGGCACCCCTTTAAGGGAAATCCCTAAATCTGGTCCATTCTAGCTAATGCTCTAATCAGGCTGATCCGTCTCCGTTGGATGTTAAACTCATGGCATACCATGTGTTCAACACATGATGCTGAGGAAATCCTCAGATATGTGTCTATGGCATATAATTTCCCACGCTTGATGTGGGATGCCTCGGGCTTCCATGCCCCCGAGAAGCCCTATGACCAGGGATAATAGACCGACATGCCGATTCCACAACATCCAGACACGCTACTGATGTTTCAATGTGACTACTCCCCTGACTGAAGGTTGTTGCCCTGATTGGACCCTTTGGAATGTCCTGACAGAAGCAGTGTAATTAATTGGCATCCCTGGAAACATGGCACTGGGAAGAGTTTCACGAACAACGTATTAAATCTATGAGGGAGACTCGAACTAGGTGACGAGTTCCGAGGAAGAATCCGTGGAAGGAAGAACCTACATCCCCTCATCCCATTTCGATCAAGGAGCAGACGTCCCTGAATAAGGAGCGAATGCTGCCTTCCTTTGGAAAGTAGAAATGCGGGGCAACAGCGCAATGCGTCCTCCTCTGCAGACGGACGGATGCGCACGCCCTGGCGAAAGCGTCGGAAAAACATATAATCATTTCGTGTCCAGATGAGTATGAAAACATGGACCACAGACTCTGGCCAATCCTTTACTACTTGAGGATCTGGCTTGCCACCAAAACATAGCGGTCTGTGATGCTAGAACTCGTGTGTCACCCTATTCATGTGCAAATCCTCAGACTACTCTATTGGGTTGATGTGCTTCTCAACAGGTGGAAGTGTTGCATCATGACCACCTAGGGGAAGGGATCAGATGATGGACCTAAACTGATTCCACACCGCTCATCATATCATCGTCATAAACCGAATCATGTATCCTAGTTGGCTTTCATCATGGAGATAACTGAAAAATGTTTAAGACATACCATATTCATTTGAGAAAATATATACATAAATAAAAATGGGAAGATTACTCAAGAAGAAAGTCAAATCCTCTATTCTATATGATGAATGTACCATTAATCCATGATACCAATGTCTTATCATGGTAGTTTAAAAAACAGGCTTTCAAGGTCATGGTGAATAGATTTTTCGGTCATTGCACCATCACTGGACTCCCAAGCCTTATAACCACACTCGATACACTATCAAATTGTTTCACTAAACCCAATGAAAACCTTTTTAGTGAAAAAATCAAACAATATCCCAAGGTTCAAACCTCCCTTTGAATCCAATCAGCCATGAAACGATGCAGGTTGGGGTACGATCTAAAAATACACTAATCCCTCCTCCATTGACTAGGCACTTGCGACTAGCGCCAATGTTATAACTAAATCTAAGAGGCCTTTTCCTAAGTAAAATTACAAGCACACACAATCAACTCATTGAATATTTTTATAAGGAAAGTGTAAAAATTTCAACACCGCTATAATATAACATAAGCATGAATGAACCTCATTATTTTATGATAGAACAAAAGTGTCAATTAAAATATAAAGGTGAAAATACACACCCAGCCAGGGAAGTGACCCAACTTGACAAAACTGAAAAATTAAATGCTGATATTTCCCAACTCATAACCATGAAGCTATTACTATAGTATGTGGTATAAACACCCAGTATCTCTAAATTCGATTGATTTATAGTCGACCTTCTTGTCATCTGAAATAGACATGACATATGTGGGTGAACCCCATGTAGGGGTGATTATTTACATAATATGTAGATCACCGAAAAATGGACAAGGGGGGCCTGTATGAGATATAATAGAATATTAAAGTAGTACATAAAATAAGATATCGTGTAAGAGTATAACTATACCAAAAATAGAGTGAATGTAAACTATTCCAAACATAAAATCAGGAAATGGTTTTAAGATTAACATCTTATTGAGTCTTATATAACGATACTAGGAGATTATACTAATTCAAACATGAGAAGATAGAAATGTAAAGAACATGGACTAACCTACACGTCTTTGCATATCATGTATGGAGAGTAAAAACCCCACAAGGAGGGTTTCAAAGAAGGATATATATATATATATATATATATATATACTGAGTCAAATAATCACCAGCGTGAGTGTAAGGGGGCATCCATCTCTTAGATCATCCAAAGAAGATGACTCACCTACAGTTCCAAAATTTTATCAACAATTCCAATCATATCATGAACCTTTCCTAAACCAAGAATATTTGAAACCCAATCACAACACCTTTTCACTATCCAATCTGGGTTGTACTGACTCACATAAATGATTTTGGTCATATCACAAAAATGCATCTTACTGTGGAAATCATTTCTTATTTTTAGGAGTGCTAAGCAACATGAAACCACATCTCGTTACTATTCCAAATAGTATAAAGACGCAAATTTTATAATAGAGGACCCATTCTATATAAAATGTTTTGGGTTTTTCAATCTAACAGTAGTTTTAGAGGTCATACAGACATGATGATTGTTGTTACCACTCTAGTGTCATATGGATCTTTTCTATAGTACAACAGGGGGTTCCACCCTGGTTGTCGAGCACCTACACACTATATCGATAGGGGGTTCCACTCAATAGATAGAGTACCCATGAACATGTCGATGGAAGATTCCACTCTAATAGATGATGAACTTTGCCTTGGTATCACAAGGGGGTTCTACTCATGTTCATTGAGGATAGGTTCCCAAACCAGTAGGGGGTTTCACATTAGAAGGAACTATAGATGAATCACACAAATGTATATGGTGGGTTTCACTCTATAATAAGCCTATATAGATCCTACCTAATCATGTCCATCATCAAGCATCACCTCATAAATGTTTTGTCCCTAGAACATATGACATCATAACTCCAAAGCTGAAACTAATTAATCTATTGTGTTCCACATGGAAAAAAACTCACAATATGATACTCATGGTAAAAATTCCATGATCAAATGAAAGAGACATAGAACCTTGAAATTTCATCAAAAAAGATACACCAAATGATGGGGACCCATACGGCGTGTGGTCCCACTCAAATGTATAGCCATTTTCATTCTAGAACATAGTATGTTGTCTATATAGGACTACATGGAATGTATGGGTACAATATGACATATGTCAGGAAAAATCCTGATGAACATGTGAGGGATGTCATTTGTTCAAGGGAAGAAACATAATTTTTCTAATATGCCTCCTGAAATGGAATTGGATGGAAAAATGATCACACCATTGGAATCATCACAAAAAAATTACGGTGTTAAGCTATTGATTTTCCATAATCAGAAACCAATGGAAAAGACTAATTTCAACACATTATGCATGAGTGGTGCATCATGGGACCAAGCCATAGGTTTGAATTAAATATTCAAACTTGTTCATGAAACATCTACCATAATGTTAAGATCTCATAATCACAAATATTTCGTCATTCTGACACAGTATGAGGGATCCATGTCAAGTAAAAATCCCATAATAATAATAATTTTTTTAATTTTGGTTGTATCATTGTCGAAAGCAATGAGTCCTAAAAAGGTATGGAAAATAGGAATAGAAATGGCCATTTCAGTTTCCAGGTCACACCGCCACTGACTATTTGTCAATCTGATATCGTATGAAGTATTAAAGACCATATTTTGATTTTACACATAATTTATATAATAATAACATTATATTATTATTTTAATTTTTTTAAACCTCAAAAAAAGGGATAAGGCCAACACAACCATCCAATCCTTCCTTCTATGAAAAAAAAATGTTCAAATAGGTGCCTCCTCCTTCTAGTAGGTGACCCCTATTCATTTATTAAAAAAAATTCATCATTATTATATCATATCAAATTATTAAACAATAATCATAAAAACCTGTTTATTTCTAAATCAAGAACCACCTTTCTCATACTACCCCCATATTAAAATTTCCTCCTTCATTTAACATTGTTTTTCATTTATATTATTAAAATTATTATCTAATAATAATAATATGTCGAATGATCTCATGTGAACCATTATTATTATTATTTAATATAATAACAATAACAAATCATCAATTAGTTTTTATTAAATAATCATTATTATTATTATTATTATTATTATTAATGAATATCATTTTGACCACATCATACCATCTCGTTAGAGAACAATGTCTTATCATCATCATGTCCAAGCCAACCAGCCTCTTCCAAGAGATCATGTGAATAGATTCTAAATGAAACTAACATCATCACACCACATGTCATCATCAAGTACCAATTGGAAAAATGGGTGTTAAAAAATCCATCTCAGCCATCTCTGACCATAAACACAAACTCATAGTGTCAATCGTATCCTCCCATTAAAAATCATCTGCCACATTTACCAATAAGTACACAAACAATTTATCTTTATGTAGTTAATGACACCTCATTGAATCTGAGGGTTTGACTATGTTCAAACCCAACCCAGAACAGTTGAATAATTACACCATGGTCCAATGTTAAAGAATGAGAGGAAAATTATGGTAAAATCACCAATAAAATAGGTTTTAAGAATCTTTTCCCAAGCATTAATATCCAATGATTTTACAATGGGGATATTGGGGTGGGAAACGTGGAATAACAAGAAATTAATTGAAATGGTATTTTATTTCGATACATGGCTTCATGAAAATGGACAAATTAAACCTTATCAAAGAGAGACAATTGATCATGCTCAACCATTTACTCAAAATTGCAGGAAACCAAAATTGATGATTTCATCCTTGATTATGGATTGATTATTGGTGGATAATGCATCTTATAGCTTTGATGAAGATCTTATGCTTCATTATCTTATCCATTCACCTCAATATGATCAGCAGTCATCATATTGTCTCTATCAACCAGTGGATAAGGCATAGATGATCTTATCAACGATACCAAGGTTATAAGGCTAACCCTTCCAATTTTCAATAGTTGATTATTTATAATATATTTTAGTTTGTGTTATTTTATTTAAAATAAATAACTAAATTATTTTTTAGCTAAATCACCCCTCCAACAGCAGCATCATGTAAACGTCCCATGGATACCAACTATAAATCACTCCTAGGGAAAACAACACATTAAAAAATTGATGATGGTTTCATATTTCCAATCCTAGTATCCGTCGTAGCGTTATTTGGGTATATGTTTATTATATAAGTTAATTAAATTTACTAATTAATCCAATGAACCCTCCAATGATTTCGAAAATTCAAATTCTTAACTACAATAAACTGTACATCATGTTTAGAATACACACCAAATTATGGATTCCAATTTTTTTTCAAATTTATGATCCAAGACTTCATTTATGAGATATTAAACTTTTTCTATAATAAAGTGTGCACGTAATAATATTATATTTAATATTTTTACAAAATTAATTTTGGGAACACCAATCCTAGAAATCCCACATAGTCTAAGTTCCTGAATCTAAAAATGTGTGTGTGTGTGTGTGTGTGTCTTTTACTCTTCATTATTTCAAATATATGACAGAAAAATGAAAACAACATTCTTGCGTACAAACGTCCAACGATCAATATGAATGTTGTATTTCATTTCCTATTACTATATTTTTCTGATTATTATAAATATATATATACTGAATATATATTATTTTTATGTCACAGTTTACATTGTAGAAATAATTACATATTTATCTAAGTAATATTAAAAATAATAAAAAGTAAATACATGTACAAAAAATAATGCAGTTATTACCCAAAATATAACAATAATATAGAATTGTTAATAAAAAGGGTAATATAAATTCATATATAAATCATAATGGTATGATATAATATAAAACAGTTCTTTAATAGTTTTATATTAAACTAATATTTATTATAAATTAGTTTTTATAGAGTACGGTGAGAGTCAATATATAAGGTTAGTGGATTTCTTGTCCAAATTTTATATCTGTGAGACTTATCCCTTATTAAGCACTAATTTCGTTTATTTTGAGTATATAATACCAAATAATGTATTCTATGATTATTTACCCCTGTATTTTTGGTAATTTACAAGTAATTTTTTTATCTATATAATGGGGTTTAAGATTCATGATTTATTATATAATAAGATAATTTTTTATCTATTTTCCTTATTTGAGACATATGTTATGATATGGACATAAATTATTTTACAAGTTGTATATATTGAACATTGGCATGTTATATCATAAATAAAATTATTTAATGATATTTTAATATTCGTGTAATTTTATTCTCTCTCATTTATTATGATTTAATGTTACCAGAGTGGTAGTAGTTTATTTATAAAATTTCATTGTTTCTTATGATTTTTTATTATTATGCTTCCATTGATGAAATTTAATAATTTATATAACAATAAAAATAAATAATTTTATTATCCCCTTGTTATTCAAGATATCTTCGTGTATTGGTACTATTATTCCACTCTTTAGTAGTTAATATAGTTAAAAATGTTTTTTATGAAAATTTATCCTTATTCAACTCTTCGGTTGGAACTCTGTTTTATTTGAAGTCCATGATTCCAAAAAAATTCAAAAAGTGATATTTTAATATAATATTCAAGGAAAAAGTATTTTAAATGTTTTATATGGTTTTCAAATCTTCATTATATTTTTTCGAATCAATTTTCAAGGAAAATGGTTTACCAAAATGTTTTATGTTTTAAAAAAATTAAAATTAAAAATGATATTTTGCACAAGAAAGGTTTTCAAAATATTTTTAAAAATTATTTTCAATCTAAGATGATAAAAATTGCTTTTACTCATGCCTTTTTCAGAATATGGTTCTAGTATTCCATTAAAATTCTTTCTCTTTATGGTTTATGTTTTGATGACCTGGTTTTTATGAAACATGTTTTTCTTTCATGAGTTATATGTTTATGAAACTGATTTATCTTTATGGAGTTATATTCTTATGAAATCTGCTTCTTTTAATAGGTTATAATTTGATAAAATTATTATGAAAACACTTTCTTTTTAGTAGGTTATGATATGATGATATGTTTGTAATACTAATTTCATTTTTTCAGTTTTGATATGATTGATTTTGATCATGTGGCACACATATGTATGATTAAATTATAATATGGCTTGGTCATATATATCACTAAAATTAATTGGTGAATGATTTATATATAACATTATAGACATGGATGGAATGAGGTGTGAACTCGGCTCAGTGAAGGAATTTATCCACTAAGATAGTCTTTGTTGTGAATCTTAACTACTACTAGGATGGCCATGTGAGTGAACCATGAGAAATAAGATGGTATGGGGAGTATCCCATTTTACTAGTATTTAATTATAATTATTTTTTTATTACTTTTTAAATCATTTTTATATGCTGATGTGTCTTCCACATTTCTATATTTTATTCCTATGTTATTATTTCATGGATTATGCTATTGATTACCTTGTGATTCATGTATTATGAACATACAATATTTTATAAATGACTCTTTATTATGATATTTTATATGTTGTGAGTTATCTTATAATGATAAAATATTGTTCTTATACCCTTAAGATCATTATTACACTTTCATGTCTCCCTTTTTTACACTTACTGAGCATATGATAGCACCCATTCTTGTGTTTCCTTTCCCCAGGTTATGAAGATATGTATTATGTTTGATGTGTCTTAGAAGGTATCTAGTCATAAAGAACCTATTATGAGATAATTTATCTCACTTATATACTAGTGTTTGTGGTTCCATGTTTCCAAAGGCACTAAACCGATAAGCTCATTGGGCGTCTTTTTTATTCTACTATATTTAATGTTCCATAAATGTGATGAAATGTCTATATATGATAAGAGAGGTTTCATGTAGTTGGTAATATATAAAAAATTTAGTTATCATTTGAGTATACCTTAGGTATAACCCTAAGGACATGTCTAACAATAAGCCTAAGGATGAGTCAATGTACAACATAATATTCTGGAATATTGTTATGGGAAATATTAAGTAGTTTCCTAGAAATATATCACAGTATAGATACTATATGTGGATGTTTCTTTGGTATAGATGTACATAGTTTTAAAATTAAAAAAAATATATGATTCCAGAATCGACCGAGAACCAGTGGACAACAATTGGTATTGATGCACACCTAGTTAGACACTCTCAAAGGATATGCTTTTAGAATTCCCAGACTCGTTACAACCCATTGAGATTGTTTTTTATAGAATTTTCCGATGAATAATCAACTATAAACCTAAGGTTTCATATTTTAGAGAAGTTTAAACAATTTTTACATCTTATAAGTGTTCATTTATGATTATGTAATTTCCCACAATGATGATTGTTTCTTAGTCCTTGATTTTATGTTTTAGTCAATGGATGGAACAAGATGTAACTACATTAGTACTGATTGTGATAGAAAATGAAATGATTTCTCTCTTGACCATCATAATACTATGGGATATGGAATGAAAAAACAAAATTCTACACTCATACATATTTCTCAATCTATTAATCATAATGAACATAAAAATGAGGAAAAGAGGGAACAACATCTTCTTGAGACCTTCATGGGGAAACATCCACCTTATTTCTGGGGACATTTTGATCTAATAGTTGATAAACAATTGATTGGTATCAGTAAAAATATATTTTCTTTTCCCAAATTTTCAAAACATGAAAAATTCATTTCGATTATTTATCATTTAGAAGGTGATATGGACCAATGGTTGAGTCTAATTATGAATATGTAGTAGTAATATGAAATTGAATACATGGATTGACACCAATTCATGAAATTATTATTCATAATTACCTTCATACTATTGTTCAAATGAAAATGGTTAAGTAGTTTTCTGAGTTAAGGATAATTTATATTGAATACGTTTTTACCTATGAAGCTAATTTTACAAGACATCTGACATTGACATTTGGAATTATCATCCAACCTAATAAAGGTTTATATATTCTTGAAATTATTAAATCAAATCGAAGAAGGTTATTATCCATATGAGACATCAGTAGCTATGAATATATTTTTCATTGTGAAATCATTGTGGAAATATAAGATAGATTAACATATCAATATCATTATTTTAATAAGAAATGAAAGATTGAGTTCAAAGGATAATATAAAAACCATGGTGACAATAAGACGATCCTTTTATATGCTCTACGTGTGGGAATATTCATGGAGGAAATTGTCTCAACGGGTCTAATAACTATTTTAAGGGTGGTAGGTAATTTCATCGAGAATTTTATTACTGATTTGATGGGATGATGTTAGCTAACAATTCAAATTCATATAAATCTATATTGAATGTGCATCCCCCAATTCAGTGCTTCAAATGTATGGAGAATGAGCATTAATCTAACTTGATCACAAATAATATGTTTAATCATGATGATTAACATTAGACAACTCATAAAGAGAGGGACAAGGTTAAATCTCATGTGAACAATGTTTTTGATTGGGGGTGGATAATGACATGGTGAAAGGTGCTGTTACCATCCACTCTTGAACGGATTGTTTCTTATTTGATTTCCATAGAATTTTATACAAGTTTTAAGATTTCACCTACACTATTATATATATAATTAGAAGTTAAAATACCTAATGGTTCGATGATTTCATCTCAATAATATTAGTCCCCTTCATTTGATATTTTTTGGAATTTTATTCCTGAAAATATTATTCTTCTTCTTTTGGTTGAATTTGATGTCATCATAAGAATGGATTGGATTTATCTGCATAAATCCCCCCTCAATTGTTGAGCAGGGAATGTTTTTTTGATAATTCATACCAACCTTTGATTTTATATCAATTATATAATAAGTAATGACATTCCACATTTATTATGTGGAGTGTATAGTTCAAAATTTCTTTTTAGAGGGGATGATAAACTCAAATTGTTGGTAGAAACTCAACTTAGATGATATTCCAATTATTTAAGAAATTGTGTAAGTCTTTATGGAATAGATACCTAGACTTCCATAAAAAAGATCTTTGGGAAAAAATCTCTCAAGTCATACTCTTGGTACGTTTTTCATGTGGGTATGTTTTTTAACAAAGCCAGATTTCCGAAAATGAGAATGGTTGGTGTTTTTCGAAGACAAGTTTTTTTTTGGGGGGGGGGGTTCAGTTTTCCAGTGTTTTCTAAATTTTGGGGTTCTAAAATAGATAATTTGTGTGAATAATGGAGAAAATAATAAGAAAAGGAAGAGGAATGAGGATACTATGACATGGATCACACACCATGTTCGAGAAGGGTGTTCGGTTGCGTACCAAGCAGCGGGAATGGAATGCAGATATGGTTCACGGAACTAAAAATGATTCGTGGATGAGATCCAATGTTGCATACAATTGGGATGATGTTGGAGGAGGAGATCAAATGTGTAGGAACAATGGAAGTATGCTAAGCATGTAGGAAAATGGTTTACAGAAATATTCTGGTTCATGGTGTCTGAAGAATCGATAAGCAGTGAAGGCTGTATAGAATCATGATTTGGTAATGTAACACCCCCAATTGATAAAGGGTTAAATGACTAAATGATATGAATCATTTAAAAAAGTTTCACCTTCCTTTTTGGAATCCTACCTTATTAGAACTCCACATTTAATTGTGTTTGGCCTGGAGTATTGATCATGATGGGTGACATTCTGGGAAGTGTCCCAGGGTGTGTGTGAGTGAGGAAAATGCACACTAGAAAGGACATGTATTGGCTTGTGGGTACTGTCGTTAGTCAGATGACCCGTTCAGGAATGTGGGTGGACCCTTGGGTGGGGACTACGTGTCTGCGGGGAAACTCATGGTGCCTAGCGGGCATGGACTTGACTTCCATGCTAAGTCGGGGTGGTTGTCCTATCACTGGGACCCAATTGTTATAGGTAAATCATAATTTAGTGGATTAAGAATGTATATTTTCCTATATATGAAATGATAATCCAACAGTTTAATAGGGAGATGGAACATCATTAGAAATCATAATTTGCACTTGGAATTCAGTGAAGACCGAAGGTAGTTCACAATGTAAGGATTGAGAAGGATGAAGTGGTTCGAGCGGAAGGATTTCTGTCGAAGGTGTTTTCGGGGATTCATAACTCATAAATGATATCTGGTACGCGAAGGAGGAAGTATGATATGTGGAAGAATATTTCTCTCTATGCAGAGGAGGAATCTATGGTACGAGAGAGGGGGAATTCCGCAAGCGGTATGTGGAGGGGGAGCTCTGTTGTGTGGATGGTAAGGCAGTCCAGAATCAATGAACAGTTCGTGGAAAAATGGTGATTTAGAAGAGGAGGTTCATGGAGTCAGTTTCAGGAAGTGTTATGAGATTTTGAAGTTGGAGGCAGTCCACAGATGAAGGTAGGTTCGCGGTAGGGGTGGTGGTATCAAAAGAAGGTGTCCCGCGTACAAAACTGGGTACTCAGTATGCAGGAGGGACAAGGTGGATCACAATTTGTATAGGAATCTTTTAAATGATTCAATTTAGTTTGAAAAATAATTTTTCGGTACCTAACAATACTCGAAAAGGTGGATTGCTTATATGGGTGAAAATGTGAATTTCAATAGATCATCTACATATATTTAAGGATGTAGTAATTCATCAAAATGAAGGGACCTATTTTTCTATAATATATGTTAGACCTGCAAGCCGATAAACTGTGATTGGATTCATTTCCAATAGCAGTGAGTGAAGAAAGTGGAAGATGGTGGCCCTTTCTACAAATAGTGATCTAGAGAAAGAGTCATTGGGAGTTACCTTCGGGAATTCAGTGAAGAGACACTAAACCTTGTAAAGGTAGGGAGCTTGGGTATAAAAGATCTAGCCCAAACATTGTACTCATTATTGGCTGTGAGCATTAGTGAATTTGGTTCATCAACACAATGATGTTGTATTCTCCTTAGACGTAGCCCAGTGAGGGTGAACTGTAAAAAATATATGTTTCTGGTGAATGATTTCATATCCATTGATATATTACTGTGAGTGGTAGAGAGAATTGAGTTTTGTCTAACATCAAAACACGGTCTATACAGAAGAGGGTTTTAATCTATCATACCATGATTCACCCCCCACCTAAGTGTATCCGACCTAGTGAACATAACAACGTGATGATGACATATCAATAGAACTCATACCCAGTTCCACACCAATATAAAAGACACTATATAGAATAGACCCAATCGAGTTGTAGTTATTGAAAAAAGACTCCATGAAAACCATGATAAGGGGTTAATTCTTCCAATCTTCTCACCTTGGTGAGAACATATTATTTTGGTGAAAAAGAATGAATGATTGATGTGGAACTGGTTTGATTATCGAGTGTTTAACAAGGTCATGATGAAGACCAAGTATCATATTCCCCATATTGATGAATTTTTTGATCATCTATGTGAAACTAATTTTTTTTTCCAAAACTACCCTTTGTTCTGGATATCATCAATTGATGGATAAAAATGGATGTTATGCCTAAGATGGAATTCTGAACAAGGTATGGACACTATGAATATATAGTGATTCCTTTTTTATTACTATTTTCCATTCTATGTTCAAGGATTTGATGAGTAATATCTTAAAATATTACCTTGATTATTTTGTTTACACTTTATAAATGATATTATAATCTATTCAAATAGAAAGGAAGATCATTAATACCAGTGAATAATTTTACTAAAGTCCCTAAGGAAGGGTAAACTATATGAAAAAATTAAAAATTCTGACTTTTGGATTAAAAGGATTATTTTTTTTGGCCATATAATCTTTATTGATGGAATAGTAGTAGATCAGTCAAAGATAGAGGATATTGAATGTTGTCCCAGACTGGCCATGGTGAAAAATATCTATAGTTTTGTTGGTTTATCTATATATTGATGACAGTTTTTGTAGAATTTCTCACAGAATTATTTTTAAGTGAACAAGTTAACTCAGAAGGGTGAAGATTTCTTCTTGACATATGAATGTGAGGAAAATTATAAGGATCTAAAGAGTTGTTTATTCTACGCACATGTGTTGCATTTATCTATAGTGGATATGGGATTATAAACTAAATTGATGTATCCAAGAAGGTATTGGGATGTTTTGTTATGCATAATAACACAGTTAGAGCCTATGTCTCATGAAAAATGACCATTCATGAGAAAAATTACCCAACCCATGATTTGGTGTTAAATGTGTTATTTTTAACATTACAGATATAGATTCATTATATTTATAGAGAAAATTGTGATATATATGATGATCATAAAATTTTATAGTATCTATTTACATAGTTGTAGTATTACATGAACTAGAGAAGATGGTTTGAGATGATAACAAATTATGAATACTCAATAAACTATCACCCTTGGAATGAGAACAAGGATTTTGATGCTTTGGGTTGAAAGGATAATGATAGATTATCTATCATTATGATAAAAAATATACAATTATTCTATATTTTCATAGGACGGTCCTGTAAATCCTAATGGAAGGACATAAATATTATATTTCTCAATTAAATATTGAACCCTCAATCCAAGTGAATATTAAAGAGGCATATAAGGAAGAATTATAACTACAAAATAAAGATTCAAATGTTCAAGATTTTTACCTTTATCAGGATGGAATGGTAAGGTTCTGGAATCATCTATATGTTTCGAGTATACTAGATTAGATAAAGGATCTCCTAGGGGACGATCATAGTTCAATGTTCTCTATTCATCGTGTAAGTATGAAGATGTATAGAGATTTGAATAAAAACATCTTGTGGGATTGAAGGAAGGGAGATATCATAGATTTTGTATCTGGGTGCTTGGTATGCTATCATGTTAAAGTTTAATGACAAAAGTCTAAGGTGATATTACATCCATCACCCATACAAGAAAGGAAATGGAATAACATCACAGTGAATTTTTATATAGGAATCCCTAAAAGATCAAAAAAAATCTATAGGGTTGGTATTTGATTTCCTTACTAAGTTATCATAGTTTATCGCTATCATAGAAGTCGAATCTCTTGATCCGCTATCCAGGATAAACATTATGTAACTTATATGGTTAGACAGAGTAACACATTAAATTATATCTAATTGGGTTATGAGTTTCACCTTATTGTTCTGGTGAATTATTTAGAAATCCCTTTATATATATTTGAGTTTCATCACACTTTATCATCCTTATAAGGTTGGTCAGTTGGAAAGAAAATTTCAAACTCTAGAGGATATGTTTAGATATTTTTATCTTTATTTAAAAGGTGGTTGGGATCAACACCTTCCACCAACCGAGTTATCTTATTATAGTGTCTTTCAATCAGTAATTCACTTGTATTATTCTGAATAACTCTATTGAATGATATGTATATTTGTAGTGTTATGGAATAAAGAAATAGAAATAAAGCTAATGATAGCTGAGATATCTGAATAAATGGTCAACAAGTTTAGATCCATTCATAAAAATATCACGTAATCTCAAATTTTGTTGAAACTATTTTTTATAACCTTCTATGTGATAAATAATTTCATGTGATAGAGAGAATGTTTCAATGAATCCCAACCATGAAGAAGGTTATGTGATTTTGGAAGAGAGTGAAAATAATCCCTCTATATATAAGTCCCTTTGAAATTCATGATCATATCGGGATAGTTGTATATCTCTTAGAGATTCCACAAAAACCTCTCTAAAGTTAACAATGTGTTCCATTTATCTATCCTAAGATAGTATATTCTAGAACCTTCACATTTACTGAACACATAGGTCATACAGCTGAAGCAAGATCTTTAATACATGGAACAACCAATTAAAATTACGAATCGTATTGGGAATTCTCTATAAAAAAGACCACTCACCAGGTAAATGTTATTTGACGAAATAAATAGTTGTATGATGCTGCCTAGTAACATTAGGATGTGATGTGGCAGATGTATCCTCATTTTATTATATCATAATGGCGAATTTTTATGGAGAAAATCATTTTAAAGGGGTGGAATGTAACACCCAGAGTTTTTACGAACAATTTTATTGAATAAATTATTTTTTTGATGTCTTTCATTGAATTATACATCACGCTAAACATTATTGATATTCTACACTATGTTAATATTTCACTATAAACCACATCAGCTTAGCTAGTATTACACGCAAAATTGAGTTTCTATGAAACAAAATTTCTTTATTATACTTATTTTATTAAATACAGTTATAAAATAGAAATTAAACATAGTAATATAATTATTAATAACTAATTTATATATATTATTTAAAACTATTTCATATAAAAAACATATTTCTAATGAAATGTATTATTTTTGATAAATTATTTATGTTTTAAAAAACAATATTTTCTAAAAAGAAGATATATATGTACTTATGAAAATAATAGAGAAATTAATTTTAGAAAATTAAAGAAATTTAATTTTAATAAATAAAAATAATTTTTAAAATAAAAATAAAAATTACCTTAGAGTTATTTTTTGGGATTTTTTGGAAATATTTCTATGTTAGATCAATAGTTAAAAATATAGAATTTTATTTGAAAACTTATTTTTATTATATTTTTTTTGGTCTATTTATTTATGTTATGATTAATTTTTAATGTATTATTAGAAAAAATTTATATTAATTAATTTAATTTAGTTTATTTGAACAAATTTCACATTGAAATTGGTTACAAAAACACTGCAATCATTAGAATTTTTCACATTAAGAACATGCCATCACATCTCATATGTAGGATTAATTTTAAATTAATTTATACCACATCAATGTTTATAATTTTTAAAAAAACTGATTTCATAATTTTAATTAGAATAATTTATAATTTATATTAAGTAAAACATAGTTTTTGAACATAATATTAATGGAATTAATTAAAATTAATTACCACTATTAATGTGAAATCATGTTTACCTTATAGTTAAACATAAATATTTAATGGATAAATGACCAATTAACTTATTTTAAAGAAATTTTACAGACATAACATGACATATCCTAACTTTTATATAATATGAACAATTATTTGGGGCACATGATTTAAGGGGACATATAAATAATGTATTCTTTTTTATATTTTCAAGAATTCCACCTCTCCTCCACAATAAATGGACGCCCCACCCCCTCACTAATCCACACATATATATACTTGTTTCATGGAAAAAACTTATGTAAATATCCTCAAAAATTCCCTCACTTCATCATTTATGCATCACATTGGGTATAAATTCAACCATTGAATCCCTTTGGTGAAAACCAACAGTAATTACCCAAATAAGTGGTAACATCCTTCCACAAGAACATTTTATTTATTTATTTCTCCACCACATCTATTATTCCTATATCAGGATTATATAATAACAATAGTATCAAAAATTTAATAAAAAAATATGTTAAGGTTATTCTCATAACTCACACACACATTCATCAAATGGGATACACAATCAACATTCATGGTGTGGCAGACAACCGCCTCGTGAACCGATGTCATTTGTGCTTCCATTAACACCTTTCATAGTTGAGAATAATGATTTCATTTCTATTTTTGTCTTATATATAAAATTTTTATGACATATTTTTTTATTATGTAATTATTATATATCACATATCTACATTCATTCCATTTCACAATAATACAATAAATATATTTTTTATCTATGGACTACCACCTCCTCAAAGTGATGTCACTCATTCACGTATTACATTGAATGTATAAAATATGTTTTTTAAATTATTATAAATTCATAAATAATGAATATATATGATATTTATATCATTTTTTACATTTTTTAAGAACTTAAATAATTATCTATGTAGGTGGACTAAGAATGAAAAAGCAAAACATATACGACAAACAAAGCAGTTATAACCCGAAACGTAAAATTAATATTGAATTGTTAATAAATGGGTAATATAAAGTAATATGTAAATCATATATGGTATGATATAATTTTATATGGTTCTATAATAGTTATTTAATAAACATATATTTATTTTAAATTAGGTTTGAAGGAGTAAATTCAGAGTCAATACATAAGCTATGGGGATTTCTAGAATCACTTTTATTTATGCATTAGTTAAATGTTATTCACCACATTTTGTGGTGTATATACATCCCATTTATTTATTCTATGATTATTATACATAAGTTTTAGGTAATTTACATATATATCTGATGATATATATTTCATGGGGTAAATAATTCAAAAGAATCCAAATCATAAGATATTTTTTTCCCCAATTTTGTTTCTTTAAGACACATGTTATGTTATACACCTACAATATTTTATGAGGTGTATATAAAAATGACATATTATATCAGGAATATACTTGTATTATGATATTTTAATCACAAATTAATTTTATTATATCATGTGTGTTATTAGTAAAAGTTAAAAATGATGTAATTATTTATTAATACAATCTCATCGTTTATTTGGATTATTTATGGCTATTCTTCCATTGATGAAATCTTATGATCTATATCTCAAGAAAATTAATGATAATTTATTATCATATGGATATTAATGATATATTCATTTATCAATACCAATTCTTAATTCATTGTTACGTATTACCATTAAAAACTATTTTTAATAAAATATGACCATATTATTATCTTCGATAAAAAATATGTTTTATTCAAAATCATTGTTTTTAAAAAAAATTCCAAAATGTTTTTTAAAATGATATTATGAGGTTATTTTCATGTAAAAATGATGTTTATTTATTTTACAGTTTTAAATTATTGATTATATTTTTTATAATCTCTTTTTAAATTACAATGTTTTCGAAAATGTTTTATGTATTAAAATAATTTTAAATTATAAAAAATATTTTCAACCAAAAAATTTTATAAAATAGTTTTCAAAATAATTTTCCATATAAGATGAAATCATTTTGTTTTACTCATTCTTTGAGTATATAATCCAAGTGTTCCATTCATATTATTTCCCTAAATGATATAATTTTTTTTATAAAATGGTGATTGTGTAACTAATTTCTCTTTCATGGTATATATCTTTATGAAACCAAATAATATTTCATGAATTAATTTTTTTTGAAACCTAACGCTTATCAAGATTTATTGTTTGGTGAAATGATTATAAAACATGTCTTTCTTCCACTGGTTAGGGGATAATTACATGTCTATGATACAAATTTCATTTCATGGGTTATATAAAATTATTTATGATCTTGTGGAACATTATTATATGATTTCAATACAAGATAGACGAGAACTATATCTCCATATAATTAATTGGGGGATGATTTATATATCATGATATTGTCCTAGCTGGAATGGGGCATTAACTCAGTTTAGTAAAGTTTATTGTCGGCTATGATAGTACTAGGAGTGAACATTTACTACTAAGATTATTATAGGAGTGAACCATGAATACCAAGATGGTTTGGGCAACGAAAACACTATAACAATATGGACTCATCAACAATATTTTAAAAAAATCGAAATAATTTCTATATGATTATATTTTTTCAATAATTCCATAATTTATTCCTACGTTATGCTTTAATGACTTATGTTTCTAATTCCCTTACGATTGATTTCTTATCGATCACAAATATTTATTCCATGAATCTTTCAGAAGATCATTGAAATTTCGGGTACGATCTTATAATTTTATGATCTTGTTATCATACCCTTATGATCATTATTTTACTTACATGTCACCCTTGTTTACCATTAATGAGTATCTGATCACACTATTTCATATGTTTCATTTCCCCAATTTATGAAGATATGTATTTTGTGTTATTTATCTAAGATGGTTTACAGTCATGAAGAACCTTCTTGGAGATTATATAGCTCAGTTATGTAACAATATTTATGTTTTAATGATTCTAAAAGAACTAAACAAACATGGTCTTTGGGCATCTGTTTGTGTAATTTAATAAATATTTTCCAAAATAGATGTATTTTAAATATAATAGAAGGGAGGGTCGTAATAAGACACCTATCAAATTATTATAATCCAAAATAATAAAAATTAAAAACATAAAATAATGTTATGGGTCTGAACAACCATACCATGAGATTCCATTCATATATCTTGTTACCGTACAAACACTACCACCATCCAAACAAAACAATCCATGCAAAAATATCCATGAAATATCCCTAACAACTTCACCATGTCACACCATCTTAGAACTCTTATATTACATATAAACACCCACAAAACCATTTCAATTACTACATACCCCAAGACAAAATACACTTAATCTATTAAAAATCATTTCTCAAAGCAGAAAAATCATTGAATCACACCCTCTATATAAATATTTTTTTCTTTGAGCTACAGTAACATACCCATATGATTTTTAAATTGAACATAAAAAACATTTACATTATTAGTATGTTTTTACCCTAACCAATTTATGGAACCCATGATAGAAATAATCATTAATATAAAAGGTCATATATCATAATCTTGCAAGATTCAAACATCACATCATCAAGGAAAAAAAATCAAAAAATAAAATAAAAAACATTTCATATCCGGAATGAATCTATACCTCAAACTCCAAATTACTCTTCTATGGGACACCCTCACTCCATATAACCTAATCCTAGGGGATGGTTCATCTACAAAATACTTACTCTCAACAATCTTGGATATTTATTGGTCACTCCATGAACTTTTTGTCTTCCTTGATATCTAACTCTCACTAGTCAGTGGAGTGTTGCTCATTCTGAAAATACCAACGAACATCAGACTCATGGAAGTCATAATGTATACTTAAAATTCATAGTGGAAGCATTACCCAATACAATATATAACTATGACATTTTAATAACTCAAAAGTCATGATAAACTAGGAGTAAAGCTTACTTGCCCTTTCAAAACACGACTTCCCCCATTGAGGGGAGATGTTGAAGAACACATGGAATCTAACCTTAATACCCATGTGTATCTTCATATTATCATTATAGGACTTATGATTATCATGTTCCACCCAATTTATTATTGTAACACATTAATATTCTCTATCAATCTCTAAACCACATTAGAACTAAGAACTACAAGCTCCCCATCCTCCATCCAGTAAAATTAAGAATGACATGGCCTCCCAAGAAATTCCTTAAAAATAATTATGCCAATGGATGATTTGTATTAGTTTTTATAGGTGAAATAAAACAATGGAATGTGTTTTTTCTATGATCATATAAAACCAAAGACATGGGATTGCTATATATCCTCCAACTTCTAGATGGTTCACTCTGTCTTCCCATATGTCTGATGTTGAAAAGTAGAGATATAGATTAACATAAAGATAAAGTAATTATACAATCCCATGTAGAATCTCAATTGAAAATGAGTATATTTATCTGATAATACATTCATCAGTACCTAAAAAATACTAAAAAGAAAATACGTATATTTTCTTCACTAGAATAATCCTATCATTAAATTCACATATCTCTATAATGTGTGATAACATCATCCTTTGGTCCACAATCACCCTAACTACCTCACAAAGTCCATGATCCCAATTAACATAGTAGTTATATATATCGATATTTAATCCAGATTCTATGTGGGGATATCTAAGGGATGAAAAAACACATTTTATAAAGTGGTCTTTGTCTTTCACCTACTGACAAACAAGATACATCACCAAAAACTCTACCACTTAGTGTTTCATCCTAGGCCACCAATGTTGTCTCCTTAATACATGATACATTTTAATCACACCAATATTTAACTCTAAAATTGAACTATGAAACTCATGGAGAACTCCATTATGTGTATCTAATGGAACCAATGTCCTCCCTAAAACAACATTTGGTTCCTACCAGCAACCAACCATCCCTTTGGAACATCAGTATAGCCAACGTTATCATACATCACCACTACCTTCTAGTCTCCCCACACATACTCATCCATTAATTTAATCATGTATGAATCCATGGTTATATGATAACGAAAACATTGGTCGGTTTATTCCTATATATGATGATGAATTATTGCCAAATCTTCCAACCCATTCAAAATATCTACAAAATACCAACCCACATTACAACTAAATCACTTTAATATGTGCTAGTAAAATTTGAAATATTCTTTATAATTATTAAATAATGATTATTTTATAAAAATATTTATATGTTTCATGATCCAATAATTTTAATAATATTGATAAATATAAATCAATTATATAATTTGTGAATCCTAATACAAAAATACCACAATCAATCCACTTCAATGACCCCTAGTTGTGCCCAATTCAGGATTTCCCCCCCTTCCTGGTGGTGGGATGAGGGATGATGTTTAGGCGCCACCGGCCTTGGCGTCGCAGGCATAGTTTGTACTATTTTTGAATCGTAGATATCTCCTGGACCTCCTGTCGATTCCTTTATGCCTGAAATTTCTAGATCTTCATCTAGGGGTCCCTCATCTATCGATTTCTTTAGTCAGATTCTCTACAGCCTAGGGCTTCCTAGATTTGACCTTGGTTGCTCGCTTTTCTCATCGAAGTCCTTCAGTCGATGAATTAGATCTCATTGTGATTAGTGACTAGGATCTGAACGAATGTGCGGTTGTAGGGATTATTGATAATCTTCATCTGATGATTTGTTTTAGTTCGAAGGAAGACTTAATTCGTACATCATTCGGATCTCCCTGTAGATGCAACGAAAGAAACTTTTTCCTTCTCCGATGGTCATTTGATCTCTGAATGAACCAGGATCCTCCTTTAGTTGTGAGCTAGGTAAGCATGCCTCATATTCCTTTATCATTAAAAAATATTTTTCTATTTTTCATGTTAGGGAACCAAGTCGACCATTTCTTCTGGTCGGATGCTTGCACATCCTCTGTGAGTCATCCAGTTAATCCTCATCTTTCTATTGAGGTTGATGCCTCGAAGCCCCCAGTCTACTGGATTTGGATTACTGTTGGTGAATAGTTTAGATGGAGGCAAGATGTTGTGCTTGAAAATTGGGTGATTACTACTCTAATTGTTGTCATTTGGGTCATACAGCTGTTCACTGTCTTCGTGGAGCCAGAAGAAGAAGGTCGGAGGATTCGATGAAGTTTCAAGGTAGGGTATATGGTCATGGACATATGTGTTCTGATGCAGCTATGTCTGGCACTGCTGATAGTTTGGGTGAGTCATCTATGGGAAGGCAGGCTCGAGCATCCCCTAATCTATCTATTTCTGTGATGTTTGATAGACTGAAGCATGACCTTATATTAACTACTGATGTGAATCATTTCTGTATGGAAGAAGCAGGTCCTGGAAAAATAATTGGAGGAAAGTTGAAAGCGCCTGCTTCTTCATGATATGTATTGTAGAATGGTGATGATCGAGTTTCTCATTATGATGCAGGAAGGGATGTCAGTGGTCTGATCAAAGCTAGTGATGCTGAGCAGAAGGAGGGAGAGATGGAATTGAGCTCAGTTGACGGGAAAGTCCATGATGCACTCCATGTTCATCTATTTGTTGAGGATTCTCACGTGCATCTGGTTTCTGATTGTGGTTTGCAGATCAAAATTGATACTTCCAACCGATTTCATGAATTTCATCACGAAGAGATGAATGGGTGTCCTCAAATGATGAAAGTCCACAACTTAAATATTGTTAAATAGGATGTTTTGAGAACGGAGGTGTATGCGGGTCATGTTTTTTTATACCCTCCATATTGTTTGTCTTTGATTGGTCTAAATGGGAAATCAAGATTGTGATTGATCATTTCTAATCTATGGTCATCACCGGACGATGGGGGGATGTCTCAGACAGCGACAACGAAAATAATTTTTAATTGGTCAATCCTTCCTTTAGTGATGTTGTCAAGGATGGAAAGATGAAATCTTGAAATGAAGAACCTCATCTAGTTAAACAAAGAAATAGGAAGGTTTATTCTGACTTGCCAAAGCTGGTGTCAACTAGGTCATCTTTCAGGAAATCCTCTAGGGTGTTGATATCTTTTGAGAAACTGAATCTCAGACATGAATCACTATAAAATCTTTGAATAGGAATTAGCTACTACATAAGAAGTCTTATATCATGGCTGTGGAGAGGGGTATGACTCATATGATATGTAGCTGGTTTTTGTAGTTTGTTGTGCTTGTTCACTATACTTTTCTTAATAAATGGTCAGAGGTTTTGCCTCTGACTGGGAATTTCTAGTATAATAAATTGAACCAAAATTGGTAACATATAATGAAATTCATTTCCCTCCATTGAACTATTTTGATTTCCATATAAATTAATTGATATAAGAACATCATTTTAATACATAAAACATATTCCAATTACAATGATACATTACCTCGAGTGTTTCTTTCCTCATTAATGACTTGTAAAATGTTGAATATTATTTCTCCCATGGTCATAATGAAAATCCATATTCTATAATTTAGTTGTGTTATGAATCTAACCTACATTTAAGTAGTTAATCATAATACAAGATAAATGAATAGGAATAATCACAAGTCATCATTGTAAAGACCCGAAAATTTCAAGGGATTTTTTTTAAATACTTTGAAATTTTACGAGTTTGTGGCTTATGACAACACCTGATTCTGAGGCCTGCTGTGCCTGGAATCAATTTCCGAAGTTTATCTCGGGTACGGTCAGTGAACAAATGAGCGGGTTTTTCTATCTTTGGATGCAGTGCTCGGAATTGAAACTTAAGTGAACTGATGAACTCGCAGTGCCAGTATTTTCTTAAGGGGACCTTTACCGCAGTTGCCTTTTCTGCGGGTCGAAAGTTAATTTTTGGGGTTTAATCTTAAACTAAAGAAAATTGTGTGGCACACGATTTTATTTATGAGTTGGTTCTTTCCTCCCAAGTGTGGATATTTGGGATGTGGGGCCCACACAAGATCCAACCTTCTTTTCCCCATAACTCTCCTCAACTACACATTAATACCCCTCTTATTTATTACTTTGACAACTCCACATATTCATTATGGTGGATCCTTCATACCACCCCCATCCCATTAAATGTGAAAAATCTTATAATTAATGTAAATTTTTATTAAATGAGACCTCTTGAATTAATATATGAATTTCATTGAAATTATATAAATTGTAGGGCTCCTTATTTATTTTTTTTGGAAAATCACCTAGGGGAAAAGGATCGGGAGAACTAAAGGAGAGTTGATCCGTCATCGGCGAAGAACACCGTTCTTCAACTAAGAACATCCCTAGTGAATAACACGAAGGAATTCTTCCAGCAAAGCATATTCCTCAGACGCACCTCGAAGTTAAGGAGCCTACATCGCCTATGACAATAACCCTTCCTCCATCATTGACAGAATGACACCGTTCTTCCGTGACCCCTGTCTACCGCGATGCTCGTCTTCCGCGGATCGACGACTTATGAAAGAAACTTTGAGGTAGGGGGTTTATATATTTCATATAAGTGTTTTAAACTCTCTAACATGGTGTTAATTGTTGGGTGATGTTTTGAACCGCTAACACGGTGGGTACGGACTAACGAACAAGTTTGGAACCATCGTCATATGGTTCTTGATGCGCTGTATGTTTGGCGGTGACAAAACGGGACTGCAATGGTGATTTGGAGTCTTCGAAGTGATGTTAGAATCTAGAGATGACCACAGGCGCATACGGAAGTGAAAACGGACCACCAGATTGACTCTGGTGGCCTGCGGAATTCCACGGCGGCACGGGTTGCCGGCGGTCGGCCGCCTGGAAGCGGCGGCACCCCAGCGCTCTGCCGGCAACAACCCGCCGCATCACCGACAGCGGCGGCGAGAAAGGGGTCCCAAAGCCGCACGGGATCCAGGAGACTTGTGGCGCTAGCCTGGCGCTTTGTCCACGGAACCCCCCCTCCCCGCTCAGCCAGCTGGCCGAGCCAGCACACCCCACTGGCCGGGCCGGGGTGGGTCACACGGACCGGGTCGTGCTGGTTGGACATGGCCACACCCAGCCTGGCCGGGCCGCGCCCTCCTGAGTGGGTCCCAGAACCGGGTTTGGTCGACCCAGTTCGGGCCGACCCAGTGTGGGTTGGGCCGGGTCGGATCGGGCCCAGACCCCCCACTTTGGACTGTTTTTCGGTAATTTTCCCATAACAAGAGAAAAAAACCTCCTATCGATGCACTGTAAGTTGAGTGGGAATCCTTGGATCGATTTGGTTGTTTTGATATATTACACTTGTGGTTTCGGCGAATTTTGTTTACGACCGGGTTGTATTGAACCCAAAACCAACCGGGGACTTAGAGCGGAAACACTCATAACTTTAGGACCCGACGTCCGATTGACTTTCTGTCCACTACGTTGAATTACTATTGATGGGATGGTTATTTTGTCATACTCCACTTGAGGTTTGTATGCATATGTAGTACGGTTGACATGGTTTTAGCTTAAAAACTAATCAGGGCCCTGGAAAAGAAAAGCCAATAACTCTCAGTCCGGGCATCCGATTGACGCACCGTCTGTTGCGTTAGGTTTCTTTTGATGAGAGGGAACATTGGGATACATCAACTCTTGAATTAGTGATAGTTTATGTATTGCCTCTCTTTCTTGAGGAGCGGACCCTCCAAGAATTGAGCACGATGTGTGTGGGAATCCAAGAGCTGGTTGCGACTGTGTCGACTACCGTACTATGATCCTCTCTGGGTTGGACGTGGAAGACTAGTGTACTAGGATCCTTTGGGGGTTCGACGAAGACGTCTACCATACTAGGATCCTCCGTGGGTTCGACGTTGATGACTACCGTACTAGGATCCTCCATGGGTTCGACGATGAAAACTACCGTACTAGGCTCCTTTGTGGGTTCGACGATGACGACTAGCATACTAGGATCCTCCGTGGGTTCGACGATGACGTCTACTGTACTAGGATCCTCTGTTGGTTCGATGAGGACGACTACCATACTAGGATCCTCCTTGGGTTTGATGATGCCGACTATCGTACTAGTATCCTCCATGGGTTTGATGATGACTTCTACCGTATATGAATCTTCTGTGGGTTCGAGGACGATGTCTACAGTACTAAAATCTTCCGTGGGTTCGACGGTGATGAATTCTATTCTAAAATCCTCTGTGGGTTTGATAGCGATGATTATTGTACTTCTATCCTAAGTGGGTCTACAGTTTGACTTATGTTCTAGTATCCTACATGGGTCTGACAGAGTATCTCGTCACATATCTTATGTGGGTCTAACAACTTAGCTGGTCTAGTATCATACGTGGGTCCGATAGATTAGATGAAATAGTGGTTACATCAGATCATTTTTATCACTTTACGAAAGATGCATAACTATGTGAGCTGAGTCCAGACTTTCAATCATTATCATTGTTGTGATTGACTTCATTCATGTGTAGACTGGGTTTTTCATGGGCTCGAGGGTTGGATCCGAACTGGAAATGATGACTTAGGTGTATGTATGGTCATATACCTAAGTAGAGTTCGTTGATACATCGTGATTGTATCTTTTCTTTGTGGTTAATTCATCATTGATTCGGGGAGACCTTCAGGGGTCTCTGGGTCCATACTGAGTATCGTTATACTCACCCCTACACGGGTTATGCCCACACTACGTTGTGTTGGATGCAGACGACGGACATCACTAATCGTGGTAGAGACTTGTAGAGATGGACGGTACCCAGAGGTGGGCCACATAGAGAGACGTCCCTGATGTAGACGGACGGACCGAGGTGCTGCGGAGATCATCTGTACCCACCCTTCAGGTGGGATTCCCGGAGGACAACTCAGTGGTTGTTTCTCTACTTTACAGCTATTATACTTTCTTTCTCATTTTTACTGTACTTTCAGTTGGGTTTGTATACTGAACCATTTACATCCAACACTAACTTTTATACTCAGTTTTACTTAGTGCTTACTTAACATGCATACTCTGTTGTGTTTGTTTACATTTATAAATAAAATTCCATCCCTTTTTCCAGTATTTACACCATCGGTGCTAGTCTCCATCCCCTGGTCTATGGAAGGCGGGCTTGGGGTATTCACAGCACTGACCCTGAGGTCGGGTTGTGACAAATTGGCATCAGAGGGGGTCGGTTCTACCGTAGAACTCAGGACTCTGATCTTTTTTTCTCTGTGAAGAAATAGTGTTATGTGTATTGAATGTGGTTTTCAGTACAAGGAGTCCAGTGCTGGTGCGGTGACCGACGTATCCATACACCAGGAAACTGACTTCGGATTTCCGACTCAGTGAAGAAAAACATATATTTCATGTGTGTTTCAAAAGTTTTCTTTGTGATTACTTTTTGTCAGCTCACCAGTTATATTTTTTGACCATGGAACACCGGTTTCTTCCTAGGATGGGCCGATAAAGGCATCCAGCTAGGGTTTCGAGTTACATGTGAGATGGAAGCCCACCGAGCGATGAGGCCTCGGTGTAGGACCCCATCACAGCGGAGTCACAGGCGATACCACTACCCGCTTGGCCAACAATACCACCCTCTCCAGCAGTAGAGAGTGTGCGCCTCCTGAGTGCATTACATGAGCCTCAGCGCCAGAGGCTTCCCAGGTTTCGGGGAGAGACGGACCCAAAGGCGGCTGAGGACTGGCTTGAGGTTGTCGTCAGATTTTTCATATTGGTAGGGACACCAACCAACCTCATAGTGATCCTTTCTACGAGTCTCCTGAATTTAGCGGCAAGCAGATGGTGGAGCCTGATGCTCCGGGTTCATGATGAGGCATCTCTACTCTCTATAGACTTCGAGAGCCTGTTCTGGAAATTGTTTGTACTAGCCACCCTTCGTCAGGTATGGATCCAAGAGTTACTTCATCTGTGGCAGGGCAGCATGACAGTAGCTTAGTACTCATCGAGGTTTACTGACCTCTCACGTTATTCCACGAACATTGTATGAGACACATTATTCACGGCCCGGACCTCGGAGCAGGGACTCAAGAATGAGATCTCGACTTCTATGATCTCCCTCAAAATATTGACACAGGTGGGGGTTCTGGAGAGAGCCCTTCTAGTGAAGAGTTTTCTCGATGAGTAGTCACCAACAATGAGAACCTCCGCAGGACAGCACGTAGCTGAGTCTTCTACAACCGGTAGTAGACAGTTGACGCAGAGGTCCAAGAGGACCAGGCCATTAGGTGTTTGACCTCAGGATATAGGTTCGGATGTGCGGGGCATAAAAACAAAGCTAGCCATATGAGGAGCAGGAAGTGCTATGCTTGCGGCGGGCAGGGTCATATGGCTCGAGACTGCGCGACACGTCCTGCAGATGAGCAGCAGGCAGTAGAGGGACCTCCTAGGAAGAGGCAGAGGATCGACCATAGTGCTCCAGAAGCAGGTGGACATAAGCGGGACTAGCTCTAGGCATTGAGACTTTTGTTCATAATTCTTCTAGATTTGTTGATGTCATTGTTTGTGGTTGCTTTGTGTCTTTGTACTTTGAGCTGCAGTAATAAAAGACACATGTCCTTGTGACGTTTTCTTCCTTTCCTTTTTCTATGGTTGATACTGAGTGGTTCCTATTAAAACCATTGACTTGACCCTCACTTTCGAGATTCCTATTAGAGGAGACCCAATGACCACACACTGTTTCCAACAGTGTGACTCAACCCTTAGAGGTGAGAGTAACGGTTCGACCTCTTGGTAGTGGCGTCGAGGCCATATGATGTCGTTTATGGCATGAAATAGTGTCGTTCATGTCAGGATTGACTGTATTAGGCAATGAATATGGTTCATCTAGGGGAAGAGACCAGATTTATCTTTCCTGCAAAGGACAAATCATTGCTACACTTATATGACATAAGGGAAAAGGGTGTAGTTGAGTTCTTTTAAAATGTCTAGTCACACCCATTGTTCGTTGGGTGAGAACATTACAGTCTACTCTGACCACTAGAGTCTCAATTTTATCTTCTCACAGAAGAACCTGAACCTGAGACAGCGGCGATGGCTTGAGTCCATCCAGGACTATGACTTTGGGATAGTCTATACTCCTGGGAATGGAAACGTATTAGTTGATCCTCTCAGAAGTAGATCGGGCAAACAGATGATGGGGGAGGCGACGGGGAAGCTTGTCGCGTTGTAGGTATCCTTCTTGGATAAATATGGGGTAGCCTTTCTATAGTCTCTCATAGTCACTCTTCCACTACTTGAACGGGTCAGAGAGGCACAACGTGGGGACATTGATTGTGAGATGCAACATGCTCAAATTTCCACAGGGCATGCGCCTGATGGATTTTCTGAAGGAGGAGAGCATGTCATCCTATTCAGGGGACGTACCATGGTACAATTTTCCCTATAGGAGGAAGTGCTGAGGGAGTTTCACACTTCCCCTCTAGCGGTATATCCGGAAGTGGCGATGATGTACCAGGACCTCAGACGACAGCACTGGTGGCTAGGTATGAAGAAGGTTATAGCAGAGTTCGTTTCATGATGCCTCACTTTCCAGCAAGTGATGGCAGAGCACCAGGTACCAGAAGGCTTGGTACAACCCTTAGAGGTTCCGGAGTGGAAGTGGGATGGGATCTCCATGGATTTCATGACAGGGCTTCCACGTACTTCCATAGGAAATGACTCGATCTGGGTGATCATAGACTGACTTACCATGTTTTCCCACATCCTACCGATTAGATAGCAGGGCTTATTAAAGAGCTTGGGACGCCTCTACGTTGAAGAGATAATATGACTTCATGGTGTTCCATCACTCTCGTCTCCAATAGATATTCTCGCTTTACATCTGAGAATTTGAATGGGTTGTAGGAGGCATTTGGGACACAGCTGCGTCTGATCACCACCTTCCATCCTCAGATGGATGGCGAGACTAAGAGAACCATTTAGACACTTGAGGACATGGTCCGTGAATTTTTCCTTGACTTTGGTCATAGCTGCGAGGATCACCTACCCTTGGTGGAGTTTGCATACAAAATCAACTACCATTCCTCCTTCGGGATGGCACCATACAAGGCACTGTATGGATGACCATGCATATCACCTCTGTGATTGACTGACACTGGGGAGTCAGCACTTGTAGGACCAGAGATGGTTTAGGCTATGACAGAGAAGGTGAGGATCATCCTTGAGCAGATGAGGACTGCACAGAGTAGAGTGAAGTCCTATGTTGATACGAGACAGAGACCACTGGATTTCGAGTATGGAAACCACGTTTTCTTATGCGTCTCACCTCGACGATGTCTACAGAGATTTCACCAGGGCGACAAGTTATCTTCATGATTCATCGAACCTTTCTAGGTTCTCAGCAGAGTAGGCGAGGTGGATTACTGCCTGGCCATTCCCCCTCAGTTGCACCGAGTCCATGACATATTCCACGTATCTCTGTTGAGTAGATACGTTCACGTCCCGAACGACATCATCGATCATGGGGAGCTGGAAATCGATGATGGGGTGACATTCTCAGAGGTTCTGGTGGAGATCGAGGATCGATAGGAGCGGGTCCTTCATGGAAGGTTGATTCCTCTGGTGCGAGTTCTTTGGCAGCACGGGAACCTCTAGGAGAGAACATAGGAGCGGGAGGCTTATATGCATGCTCAGTACCCTCATTTGTTTTCATAGTTTATGTTGTAGCTTTATGGGGACCTAAAGCTCTAAGGTGGGAGTAATGTAAAGGAAAAGAAATTTAAAGGATTTTTTTTGAATAGTTTGAAATTTTAAGAGTTTGTGGCTTCTGAAGACACTTGATTCTGAGGCCCGGTGTGCCCAAAATCAATTTCTGAAGTTTATCTCGGGTACGTTCAATGAACGAACGAGCGGGTTTTCTATCTTTTAAAGCAGTGCATGAAATTTAAATCTGAGGGCACCGATGAACTCGAAGACCCAGTATTTTCTTAAGTGGAAATTTATCGCAGTTGAGTTTTATGCGGGTCGAAAGTTAATTTTTGGGGTGTGATTTTAATATAAATAAAATTATGTGGTACATGATTTTATTTGTGAGTGGGATATTTCCTCCCAAGTGTGGATATTTGTGAGGTGGGGCCCAAATGATCTCCAAGCTTCTTTTCCCCATAACTCTCCTCAACTCCCCATTAATACCCCCTTATTTATTACTTTGACAACTCCACATATTCATTATGGTGGAGACTTCCTACCTCACTCATCCCATTAAATGTGAAAAATCATATAATTAATGTTAGCATTAATTAAATGAGACCCCTTAAATTAATAGATGAATTGCATAACAATTCTATTAATTGGAGAGATCCTTATTTCTTTTTGTTGGCGAATCACCATTGGGAAAAGACTCGGGAGAAATAAAGGAGAGGTGATCCTTCATCGGCAAAGAACACCATTCTTCAGCAAAGAACATCCCCGTTGAAGAACACAAATGCCTTCTTCTAACGACACATCTTCCTCAGACGCACCTCGTTGTCAAGGAGACTAGGTCCAATTCCACAACGACCCTTCCTCCATTTTTTATGGAATGACGCCATTCTTTCATGACACTCATCTACCGCGACGCTAGTCCTCTGCGGATCGACGACGTATGACAACAACATCGAGGTAGGGGGATTTGTATATTCCATATATGTGTTGTATACTCTCGAACATGGGGTTAATTGTTGGTTGATATTTTGAACCACTAACGTGGTGTGTACGAAATAACGAACATGTATGGACCCATCATTGTATAGTTATTGATGCACAATATGTTTGGCGACGACAAAAAGGGACCACAATGATGACTTGGAGCCTTCGTGGTGAATTTCGGATCCTGAGACGACCGTAGGTGCAAACAGAAGCGAAAACGGACCACCAGATTGACTCTTGTGGCCCGTGGATGTCTGCGGCGGCATGGGTCTCCGGCATGGTGCCACCGGTGATCGGAGTCGGTGGCCGAAACCGGCAGGCCCCCTGGAAGCAGCGGCGCCCCAGTGCGCCGCTAGTAGCAACCCGTCACGACACCAGCCGCGGCGGCGAGAAAGGTTTCCAGCGGCCGCGCAAGATCGGGGAGACCAGCGCTGCCAGTCAGGTGCCGCGTCCGCAGAACTAGCCCCCTCCCCTCCGCTCGGCTAGCTGGCTAAGCCATCACACCCCCTGGCCGGGCCGGGGTGGGTCACGCTGACCGGGCCGCACTGGTCGGGTCGGGTCACGCTCTACCAGGTCGGACCCCGTCCCGGTTCTGGTCGACCCAGTTCGGGCCAACCGATGGTGGGTTGGGCTGGGTCGGTACGTGGCCAGACCCCCCCATCTTCAGAGCGTTTTTAGGTCTTTTTCCCATAACATGATCTACAGACTTCTGATCTATACACCATAAGTTGCGTAGATATACTTGAATTGAGACGGCCGTTTTGGTATATTACACTCGAGGTTTAGTCAATTTTTGGGTATGTTCGGGTTGGTTCGAACCCGAAACCAACCAGGACCTTGGAGCGGAAACACAAATAACATAAGGATCGGACGTCCAATTTACGTGTCTTCCACTACGTTGAATTCCTAATTATGGGACGATTCTTTTGGATTTCTCCACTTGACGTTTGGATGCAGCTGGAGTACGGTAGGGTTGGTTCTTGTTTAAAACCCAACAGGGCCCCTGGAACGGAAACGCCAATAACTCTCAACCAGGCGTCCAATTGACGCACCGTCTATCGTGTTGGGTTTCTTTTGACAAGACGACACATTGAGATAAATCAACTCTGGACTCTGTAATAGTTGATGTATCGCCCCCTTGCTCGAGGAGAAGACCCTCTCGGAATCGAGCACACTGTGTGTGGGAACCCAAGAGCTTGTTGCGACTGCGTCGACTACCATACTAGGATCCTTTGTGGGTTCGACGACGACGACTATCGTACTAGGATCCTCCATCGGTTCAACAACGACATCTACCATACAAGGATCCTTCATGGGTTCGATGATGAAGACTACCGTACTAGGATCCTCTATGGGTTCGACTATGACGACTACCGTACTAAGATCCTTTGTGGGTTCGACGATGATGACTATCGTACTAGGATCCTCCATGGGTTCGATGACGACATCTACCGTACTAGGATCCTTCGTGGGTTCGACAATGACGACTATTGTACTTGGATCCTCCATGGGTTCGATGACGGAAACTACCGTACTAGGATCCTCTATGGGTTCGACAATGACGTCTACCGTACTGGAATCCTCTGTGGGTTCGACGATGACGTCTATCGTACTGATATCCTCCGTGGGTTCGACGACGATGACTTCTATACTAAAATCTTCCATGGGTTTGACAGCGATGATTACTGTACTTGTATCCTAAGTGGGTCCAACAGTTTGACTTCGGTTCTAGTATTATACATGGGTCGGACAGAGTAGCTGGTCTAGTATCCTACGTGGGTGCGACATCTTCACTGGTCTAGTATCCTACGTGGGTTCGACAACTTAGATGAATCATTGGCTACATATGATCATCTTTATCACTTTACGAAAGATGTATACTTGTGTGAGATGAGTCTTGACTTTTAATCATTATCATTTATGAGATTGAATTCATTCCTATGTGGACTGGGTTGTGCATGGGCTCGAGGGTTGGAGCCGAACTGGAAATGATGAGTTAGGTATATGTATGGGTGTGTACTTAAGAAGAGTTGGTTGATATTTCTTGATTGTATCATTTCATTGTGGTTTATCCTTCATGGATTCTGGGAGACCATCGGGGGTCTCGGGGTCCCTATAGAGTATCACTATACTCACCCCTGCACGGGCTATGCCCACACTATGTTGTGTGGGATGCAGACGAGGGAGAACACTGATCGTGGTAGAGACTTGTAGACCTGGATGGTACCCATAGGTGGAACACTTGGCAGGATGTACCCGGAGCAGATAGATGGACCGAGGTGCTAATGAGATCATCTTTACCCACCCTTCAGGTGGGATTCCCGGAGGATGACTCGGTGGTTATTTCTCTACTTTACAGCTGTTGTACTTTCTTTCTCAGTTGTATTGTATTTTCAGTTGGGTTTGTACACTGGACCATTTACTTCATGAAATTTCGTTTGTACTCAGTTTTACATAGTTCTTACTTCACTTGCGTAATCTGTTGTGTTTTTTTACATTTATAAAGGCAATGCCTTCCATTTTTCCGGGATTTATGCCTTTGGTGCTTGTTGCCTGCCCCTGGCCTATGGAAGGCGGGCTTGGGGTAGTCACGACATGGGCCCCGAGGTCTGGCCGGGAAAATCATATTCTAACTTATTTTTCATTGTGTTGAACATGATTCTAATTATTAAACTGTATGCCATATTAATCATTATCTTGACTCAAACTCCTTACATCCATTATTTAAAACAAAAGTCCTATAGTTATAAAAAATAATCATATTAGGATACAATATAATAATGAAAAATATTTTATTGTTTCTTAAAATCTTGACACATTATTTTAAATATATAAAATAATTTTTTAAAACTAGGTATTAATTAGTTTTCTTCTATTTAAATAATTCATAATGGTTCATATATAAAATGTGAGTTAACCAATACATGTCACCAAATAGTGTCAAATATGGTTCATTGTAAGGGAATAATATCCTTAAAGAAAAATGATTGTCTATATATAAATGACCATTTATTTTCATGGATATATACCTTAGAATTATCTAAAAAAATACACATCCACATATAGTATCTAGACAATGACTTATTATTATTAAAACTATTTAATCCATTCTGTACCAAAAAAATTGGATCTCATCCTACACATAAACATATCTATAATGTTTTCACCAGCATTTCAAAATCCAAATCCACAATGATTGACTAAACCAATCCTATAATACCAATAATAGATAACTATGGATTTTATACAATGATATTATACCTTTTTAGATGAAAAATCAATAAATTTCATAATTACTTGCCCAAGGACCACTATGATTTTATGTCATCAAAGATTAGAAACACAAAATATTGGGTCATAAAAGGTCAAAATCATTACCCACATAATACATGATAAATATAACACATCATAGACACTACATACAGAAAATATTTTTTCATAACCTCAAGAAATAAAAATATAATGCAATATGAGACTAAATTAATAGTAATGGTAAATATATGGATATAATGGTGGTATAATAATAATATTTGTATAATGGTATTAGAATATGATATTTCAATTGTAAAAACATATCGTAAATATCATATAAAATAATCATGTGTCCCAGAATCACTATTTTTAGTTCCAAAGTCCTAAATCATAACGGAATAAATGAACAATATCCATGAGATAATTACATATTCATGAGACATATATTTTTGGAATACCAATAGGCCTAGAGAATAAATTCCTTAGTAGTAATACCTCACTTCCTTGGCAATAAAAGTGTATCGAATTAACTCCCCAATAAATCTTAATATTAAGGGTTTGCTGACATGACTATCATAGTAGACAGATTCCATTACTGAACTAGGTTCACTCACAATTCTGATCTTATTTATCTGATGAAATATCAATCATACCCACTATATTGGGGGGTTATATAACTCCATTTCCACCCATCACATACACATAATAAATTCATATTTTTTTCCAATAGATTATAATTCATTCATCAAATATCATATACCATGAAAATGAGATGAGTTTCATAGTCCTTTCAAAAAATTCATCTCTTTATAACAAATATAAATGACATGGGATTCATAATGGTTTCATCAAAACATAATTAATCCTTTAAGAGAAACATGTTTCCTAGAATCAAACATAAATCATCATAATACCACTAATGATTGAAAGAGTATTGTTTCTTTGGATCATTTCCCTATTAAAGAATATGTAGCATTAAAGGAAGTTATCATAGATGAAAAATTCTTCTATAATATCACTAGAATATTTCTTGAGGAAAATAACATATTCACATTAAATAACCCTATTTAATATCTAAACATCTGCAAAATATAAAGGAAAATATTATATTTGGAATAAAAATTGGAATATTATTATGGGAAAACCAATGTTTCAATTGGTCATGATAGTGATAAATTAAATTCATTGTATATAATTTAAAATAACCAATTCCTTTCACACATTCATTAAAAAAATATCAAAAACATACTCATTTAGAAAATTAAAAGAAGTTTAATTTTAATCCATTTTTTAAAAATACAATTATAATTAAAAATGATATTAAATGATATTATAAAATTTTTAATGTATTATTGAATACATTTTCTTCATCTAGGATATAGAAGAACAAAAATTATGCTGATAATAAAAATAAAGTTAGTTTACCTAAAAACAAATCATTCAGTATCTTGAGTACTTAAAGTGAGGAAATTTAAATGAAAACATGAATTATGAAAATATAAAAAGATTGTAAAAATAATCTTGAATGTATTAATTGGTATACCATAATATTTCAACTTCAGTAACTTAACAATAATCAATCATGATTAACAAAGTTATTGTAACATGATATCATATAACTTTGTTAAATTCCAAATCATAAGACATGTGAAATATTAATAAAAAATGAATCATTTTATATCATTTGAAAATATAAATTCATGATTTAATATTTATAAGGGTCATTATATTAACCACACAAAATAAATTAGTTGTGGATATGACTTTTTTCTTTCAGAAATAAATGATTGAATTGAAATCCCTAATATCCAGTTTAACATGATTCAAGAGATATCTAAACTCATGTATAATAAATTTAAATTTATTATAAATATAAATTGGAATAAATTACATAGATATAATTGAATATATTATCCTCTTATAACATTTTAATACACATTAATGAATAATTTACTACTAAAATCCTTATTTCATGGTTTGAACTATTTCAATTTTCCATTTATTTTTGTCATTATATTTATATTATCTATGCATTGATAATAGTTTCCTCATATATATAAATATAATATTGATATAAATATAACATTAATCAATATAAACAAATTTAAAATCAATTATGGAGATGGTAGGCCCTAAATACTCATGAATGGTGTTTTAACTTTTTGATAGATGGAATGAAATAAAGGTAAATAGTAATTATCCTTTCAATAATCATTATTATTCCATATATATTAATTAAATACAACCTTATTATCATAAATTTAAAATATAAATGAAAAAAATTACATTTCATTATGGAGGTGGTAGTCCAAAAGTATGCACGAGAGACATTGTACTTTTCTAACAAATTGGAAGGTGAAATTTATAGATGTTTTATATTAATTCTCGCTGATTAATTATTTCATAAATATGAAATATAAATATTCAACTCATCATAATATACTTCCATTAATTATGGAATTTAAAAATTTATTGTATCCCTATACAGGGATGGTAGGTTTTACATATGCACAAGTGTTACTTTCACTTATAGTTTTAAGTGAAAGAGGGTAGATACTGGTGGTTTCATAATAATTATATTATTTTTATATTACTAATATTAAAGCTATAAATTTATTATATATAAAAAATAATTATCAGTGGTAAAGATGAACTAGAAAATTATGTAATCGTTAATGTAACTATCACTTCTTGGAATGAACTCCTTTATTTCTCCTCTTAAGGATCCAAGGGTTCGTCTTTTGTGATTAATAGAACCTCTAGAATGTGTATAAAGTTGTTGAGAAGATAATTTTTATACATGATAACCAATATAGACTGATTAATGTTGTGTAAAAAATTTAGTGAAGGGATGTTCATTTATAATGGTTGTAAAGACCACATAAAGAATTAATATATATATATATATAGTTGACTAATTTTCATGAAAAATATTCTAAATGGATACAGATTAGATGATAGATTGTAGGATCACAATATCATCCTTAAATAAAATCTAGATTTTTTTTCATTCCATTTTAAATATTATCTATTTTATTAACTCATCCATTAACTATTTTTAACCATAACTATGGAAAAATAATATCAATTATAATGGGTTAAAATATTATTTATATTGTTACAATTGTCCCAGAAATGTATAAGGGATTAAATTTATAACCATATATTATTTTATTTTTCCTATTCAAATATTATTATAAATTTTCAATAAATTTAAAATTATTTTTAATATAAAAAATCATTGATGTCATTTATGACACTATTCATTTAATTTTTTATTAGGTGCTATGAAAAAATTGAATTAAAATAAATTATTTTCTATAAACCATAAAATTTCCTATAAATATCTATAAATTTAATTTAACTTAATAATTCATCAAAATTGAAATACTTTTATTTTTTATAAATAAATTTTCTTAATTTTTCTGTTAATTGAATATATATTTTTTCGGCTTTGCATAGGCATTTAGGTTAATTATTCTACGATTAAAAATGAAAAATAAATAATAATTACAAACATAAATTATTTAAGTAGAATATTAACTTGTATGTTGATCCAATATGTATATGTCTTCATATATATATCATGAAAACATATTTAATATTTTATTTTTACTATTCTTTTGGTGCATAATCACTACATAAGAATTTACTTAAGTCACATTTCATATAACTCAAAAATTAATATATATATATATATATATAGGTGAAAATTAACAGTAATACTTTATATTCAAAATCCATGTAACTCATGGAAATATTACTTGTGAAAAATTATATATATAAACAGGAAATGTTAATTTTTTAGGGATGCACAACCACTCTGTCAGCAGTGAAAATGAATTTCATATTTATCATGAAATATGTTATTATTTATATTTTTTGAATTATTTTTGTATAATATTTTTATTATATTATTATAAATTATTCATTTCATATTTTTAATAAATTTTTATATAATTATTTTCCTCTTAATATCATAAAAGATAATATATTTTATAAAAACAATATTATTTACTATTCACAAAAAGTTGTGCTCCATCTGGGAAATCTCAAAAATTCAAAAAAGGAATATTTTTAAAAATTTAATATATAATTTAATATCTTATTATAATATTATAAATTTATAAAATATAGAATGAAAAGTTCAATATAAAATTTTAAAAAACAACAAAAACCAGTTTTTAGAAACAAAAGTGCTTTTTAGCCCTAAAATGAATGTTTGAGGAGATAAAGTATAATGTTTATTCCAATAAAATTAATTGAATTATATCTAAATAAACGTTGAATATTTTAATTTAATAGAAAATTAAAATCATAATTTGACATTTAAATTAAATTAAATTACAATTTTATAAATAATTTAACAAAATAGTATTTTCAATATTCAATGAAAAATCAATCCTTTCCGAAAAAACCTAAATTTTCACCCAAACCATCTCTTTAAATAATGATTTGAAAATATTATTTCATTCAATAAAATAAATTTTCATTGAAACATAAATATTTTATATAATATTTTCTCACATAAACTAATGAATATTACTTTCAAAGAAAACATAGTTTTCAAAAATAAAATGGGTATACTAAAAATTGAGTGATTATTTCCAAAAAAATTAATCAATACATATACATAGGCTGAGACCATTCAACATATTTCATATTTTCTTTAATAATATTACCACCATTAAATTTAATGGATTATTTATAATTATTATAATAACATTACTTCATGGTTGTTTTATTTAACATCTGAATATTAAAAAATAAACTAGGTTCTATGTTGTAAAAGATATGTAACACCCAGCTTAAATGAACAAAGAAATATTATTATTTAAATGTTTCTAAAATAAAATATCAAATAAATTATATTTCATTGATTATATTAAACGCATAATGAACTATATTATGGTACTACTCATTTCTAATATATTAATTAATTCCTTTTAACTAAGTATTGGTTTTCTTTTAATGTTATTTTATTATTCAAACAAAATTTATTCATTAAAGTAATTTCAATTTATTTTTATGAATGATTATTATAAATAATTTATTGTGATTTATTAATTTTTTTAAAAATTAAATCAATTTTCAATATTTAATTTCAAAAATTTGCAAAGGATGTATATTTAAAAAACAATTGAAAAGAAAAACTTTCCATTAAAATGTGATAAATAATGATTTCTATAAATATATAAATTTTTGATATTAACTTTATGAATATAATTTAATATCAATGTTTCATAACAAATATTTAGTTTTTAATTCTATAATTAATTACATTTTAATCATCCTTATACCTTATTTGGGTATAAGTATATTTTTTAGCTCCAGACGCATTTTTTCACGAAAACTGTTTTCCATTATGTTAGGTAGGATTATTTTGAAATAAAAATATGATATTATTTGTTATAAATTATATAAAATGGGTTCCATATTTGGAACATTGAGGTCCAAATTTACAAAATAGGTGAATTTTGTTTTTTATCTGATGAATAGTAACCTTATTAGTCATTATTACTACAGTAATGAGTAATGTTGGTAATTTTTTATAAAAATAAAATGATAATAACTATTAATGGGAAAAAATAAATATTTAAATATTTTTTAGTAGTATATGTTATCCCTAATCGTCTAAATGGTTGAATTTATCACCTTTCGGTGCCACTTCAATTAGATAATGACCTTTATAATATTGTATTTCATGAAATGTCAAACATGTCACACTCTTATTGTTAATATGTGTAATATTTTTGATCTGATATTTTCCAAATGATATATATGAGTCTAAAGAATATTTTTAATTAAAAATTATTAACCTTGATTATCATATTTTATTTTTAATTCTTAGTTAACAAAAAACAACATTAATTTCCTACACCGCGTTGAAGAAGTAATTATTCAATTACTCAAATTATCCAATAAATGTTTATAAAATTGTGAAAATAGTTAAAATTTGGGATAATTAATGTAATAAAAATAATTTATATATAACATTTAAGTGTTAGAGATATGTTTAAAATGATTTTTAATTTATAGTTATTATTTATATATTAATAAATTCAACTTAGTAAATATTTATATAATTTGTTGTTATATATATTTTATATTAAATAATATTATATTAAATGACATATAAATTTCCTAAAATTCTTAATTTTTTCCCAGTTAGTAGGATAAGGTTTTAAATATCATCGTATGGTTCATTTATGGGTCATTTTTTTATTTTATAGTGACTATAATAACCTTCAAGGATTAAAAAACAATGTTGTCACAATTAGAGTTAAAGGGGTTCATTAGGGGTTAAAACATAAATACAAGGATAAATATATAGTAAGAACATAATTTTTTTTATTTTATAAGGTCATACCAAGCAATACAAATCTTATATTTAAAATAGAACACTTTGGATAAATTTTAATTGATAATTAATTTATAATAATTTATTATTTTGAGGAATTCCATGAGTTCTCCTCTCCTCTCATATAAAAGGAAACATATTATTCTCAACTAAGCTGACCTCATAAACTAATTATGTCAGATAAGACCTATAAAATAAATTTATATATTCTAAAAATTAATTCTATATTTCTCTATTTATTTTTAATACTATTCATATAGGTCTTCAGCTGTTATGAAAATGAAATTTTCCCGAGAAGTGGTATTATTATCATCTATATGTTTTAGATTTGTGTATTCTTCAGCATCCCTCATAAATTTATCAACCATGATGAAATAATAAGTCATATATCCTCTATATAATTATATTTTACAATTTTATTTTAATGATTTATATCCTTCTCCAAATCCATTACATAGTGAAATAATCCATCATTCATGTGTATAGTGGACTAAAACCTCGTGAACCAATGTAATTCATTTTCCATCACCATCTCTACAGGCATGTAATAAGGTTGGAATTAATTCTTATATATCTAATTATGAACATATTTATCATCATAAAAATGAAATATATAATTTATTTTTTTACTTTTCCATGTACAAGGAAATGGATTACGTAGACGAGGTGTATGTTTGGATTACCACATCCACCAAGCGATGTGATTATTTTTTAATCGCCACATCACATAGATGACATACACAAGAATATACGAATAATTAAAATTATATTAATATTATTATGATTATTTTGTAAATATAAAATAATACTTACCTTTATTTTATAATGATTTTTAAAAAATGGAAATGTTAATCATCCATACGTGCGGCCTACCGTCTCAATGATAAAATCATAGTTCATTTTTCAGAATGATATTGTATAAGTGGATTTAAATGTATAATTGAGAAATAAAAATAAAATTTATAACTAGATTATTATTAATCATATTTTTGAATAATGATAACGTTTTCTATACTTAAATTACCAAATACATTTTGGAATTAAGTATTTAATATTTTAGAAACACCCAACAAGAATTTAATTGATTAGGATATTGTATATAACCTGATAATAAGATATATAAAATAAATAATTAACCAAAAAGGGATATTATGTAATTATAAAATTAATTTTTTTTTATTTATGAATAAAAATGGCATATGTGATTAATAAAACTTGAAGTTAGGGTATTTATTTTAAAAATAATTTTCAAAAATATTTCCCTTAAAACACTATATTTTCCCAGAACATATGAATGTTTTATACAAATGAATTAATTAAGGTTTTTTAAATTAATATATTATTTTTGAATTAATTTTTATTCTGGTTATATTTAATATAATAAAAAATAATCAAATCTTGTTTACATTTCATAAAATAGGGCCTTTATAAAATTTTACAAAAATATTATGAGAGGAATGTTTTTTTCACTTATAAGACATGCGAGTATTTTCCCACTGTCATGAATAATTAATGGTTTAATGATTCTTTTTTATGTTTAAAATATTATTTTCAAATAAAATGTTACTTTATTATGTGTAAATTTTTTAATTTGAAATGTTATTTTATGAATAATAGAAATTTTGATAAACAAATGTTTTTTACACATTGATTTAAAAAAATCAGGGGTTTTGTTAATCATATACTCTATAGATATTTTTTATGATTACTTGATTACCATTATAGATCTCAGGTGATCCCATTATAGATTTTATGATGTGTTCTCCCTGATCAAGGTCAAATGAATTTGGTTCTATGGAGGTGGAATGTGATCATATTATTATTAAATTTAAAAGAGTGATTGTAAGAGTGGTATGGTAAGTATATTCCATGGAACCTTCATGAATTTTATATATCTATTAATTATTTTTCATGGAAATAATTTTATTTCAAAAGGCATGATAATGATTTTTTAAATTAAAATTGACTCCCTTTTCAGTTAAAATATTTTTTTTTTGAAATGGTTTTTCATGGGTTTTAATGTTTTTCACTAGAAAATGGGTTAATTTTTTTATACCTTAATAGTAATTTTCTCCACATCTAACATTTTTAAATTTTATTCATTAGGTTAAAGTAAGATTACTGAAGCATATTATTTCAAGATGAATACTTTGAAGAATTATTATGAAAATAAATCATGTTTATTTATAATGACTTTTGTTTTGAGGAAAAAAGAGACCCTTAGTATAAGTTTACATTTTAAATGTATAGATTTTCTATGTAATATTTTGTCTTAATTATCTAGTAAAATAAATAAAATGATCCTAAATATTTTAAAATGGTTAATTTTAGCACCAACACACTATAATATTTATTGCATAAGATAATTTATTTATAATTTGTATTAGTTGATGGTTTTTATAAAATCAGATATTAGAATTTATTCAGGTGTAGTAATATAGTGAATTATAGATACTATCATGGATTTATAATTTTAAGGTTGATGAAAAGTTTAATTTATTAGAAACCACATTTTAGGCATTATGTTATGAAATTTTATGGGGACTAGTGATATTTTTAGAGAAATTTATTTTTAATGAAATTATGTGTATTATATTTTTGGGTGATAATGAAAGGCATGTGATAGTCTTTGAGTTTAAAACATTTAATTTATGTTTTATCTTTTAATATTTTTTTAGTATTTTTTTCACATCTTAAGAATTTTATAATAATTATATTAATGATTTTGTAGTAAATAGAAAACCCATTGGTCGGGTGACAACCCATCACATACGAAAAGACCATAAGTTTTGATCCCATGAATGAAGGGTGACAAGGGAGTATCACTTACAATTGTCATACGTGATGACTTGGAGAGTATGAAATTATTTTGATTTTTTTGAACTATATTATTAATAAATATTAGGTTTATTATAGTAACATTTTTTATCTAATATCTAACCATGGGATTGAAAAATGACTTGGTGATTAATTGATTATTGTTTTTTCAGGGGATGCTCAATATTTTATAAACCTGATATGATTAAGGTACATAAAATACTAAGTGATTATATTTAAGGAGTAAAGGATGAATTATATTTTGGTAGCGTCTATGATATCATTATATTTATTGTTCATGATTTTATTTATTGAAATGGTTAGTATATCAGGGAAATTATGTGATTTAGAAAATTAATTTTAGGATGAGACATTAAGAGTGATTGATATTATTTGGAGATTAATATTAAATTTATCTTCTTGACTATGGGATCAAGTCCTTTTAATTTTTTTTGTTACAATATTAGTATGGAATATTTATAAGTATTTTTAACTATAGAAATTTATTGAATGATATATACGGATCTTTCACTATGACTGTTGAATTTTAGAGAAAAATGTATTTTTATGTCATATTTATGGTTATAATTTTTGAGTAATTATCTTATCTTCTACTACTTTTTTAGTAAATTACTATAGATAGAATGAATCTCTCATAATTATAATGCTTAATTATGTTATCCATTGAAATTTTAATCATCTACATTGGGTAAGAAAACTATGTCTATAATACTCATCAACTGGAGAAAAAAGTGAGATTATGGTGGGAATTCATCAAATACCGAAACTATATATGAAATGAAAGTTTATTTACTTATCATATTATTCTATATGGAAAATTAATTACCCAAATATTGATAATTATGTTGAAAAAATATATACATCTACTTTTATTATCATTAAGTCAATGGTATTTAATCAATTTTAAAAAATAACAATTGTGTGTTTGTAAAATTTCGCAAGGCCCTATTTCCTAAGACAAACTATCATTCATTGGGTGTTATATTTTTTTACCCACATCTATGTTTTCAATTTTCACTATTGTGCTATTACATCTAATCCTTTTGTATATTATTATCTAGGACCATTGTACATACCTATCTCACTTTTCATGTAGAAATTTTAATGATCTTTTTATTATGTGGGGTTTCAATAATGGTTTTACGAAAAGTATAACCATAGTTTTTTATCATAGGAAAAAATTATGAGGATTAAATTTCATAAGTTATTTTAGAAGGTAACATATTGAAATTTAAAAAAATATAAACTATGTTCGATATCGTACAAGATTCGTAACACCGAGCATAAATAAACAATGAAATATTATTTTTCAAATGTTATTTTTATAACATAAATGTTAAATTATATAGTGTGTATAGTATCAACCAATTATTAAATATATATAAGTCCTACAAATTTATTATATATTAATTAATTATTTTCAAATCATAACTATATTTTCAGTGAAGACGTTTTATTTTTTATTAAATATGTTTTCATAAAACATGAATGTTTTTATCTTTATTGGTGAATATTATAATTGTTATTTTTTGAAAATTTTGAAAATTTATTTTTAGAAATTAATATCATTTTTTATTTTTCATTACAAAATCATATTAGGATGAATTTTTGATACCTTTATTGAAAGACTAATTTGTCACTGAATAGTGAAAAATGACAATTTTTAAAATAATGTCATATTTTCTATTGAAAAGTGAAATTATTATTTTAATTTGATCCAAATATTACTTAAGTAATCCTTAGTAACATAGTTTATATTTAATTAAATTTTAACCATAATTATACATTATTTTAGTATAAGTACATTTTTTAGATTAAAAACACTATTTTCATGAAAATATTTTTCCTTAAATTTTACGAGATTAATTTTAAATTATGTTTAACCACCTATGTGTTATGCATTTTGAGAAATTGATACCATATTTGGAATTATAGAGTGAAAATTTTATATATGTCACTAATTTATTTTTTTACAATATGAATTGTATCTTTAATAATTTTTATTACCACATTAAAGCGTAAATCAGTTAATTTATGTCAAACATAAAATGATAAGGTGATTTAGTTAATAATTCTCTTTTATCTTTTTTATTAGATATGATATCGAACATTATTTTCAATGAAAATCTCAAATATTCACTATAGAACATAATAGGGATCTCTCAAACATATTGAAACCTGATGGTCATCCTTTATATGTTGAAATCTGAGAATAAATAATATAATCCTAGTAACACTAAATTTAATTCTTGGACATCAACTAATGATTAAGAGACATTTATATATTTTTCATGCCAATATGAACTTACTAAGGGGATTTATGAAATACTATTAACACCACATCATGCCTTGATGTAGAAACCATTACCCTACCTAAAATAAATTTTGCATGCTCCCCACCTTCTTAGAATTCATTTAGTGCATCTCCTAATAAAATATGAACTCATAATAAATCAAAGTAAATATATAATAGTTATGCATCCCACACCAGATAAATAAATTTAGGTGAGAAAAAATTGAATAAAAATTCTAATTATATCAATCTCATCTATAACCAACTATAATAAAGCATATTTTATGAATTATACATCTTTCAGTTGGGCAATGAACATTCTTTTTGGGGACATCTACCACTATGAATCCCATTTATAGTGAATAAACTATTTAAATTTTATAAACATAGATGAAATATTTTAGATATGGTATCATAAAATTGATATTCAATTATATGAATATATATGTGACACATTTATAGTCCTTTTGACCAAAAACTATACATTAATAATATATTCTCTCCATTTCATTAAATAAAATAAAACTGCTACTCAATCCAAGACAATAGTCATGTTTTTTTCTAAATTGGTTATAGATTAATGTACACATTATAAATAATATATCATCTCTTCATCAATACAATAATATTAAAGTACTCTAATATATCATAGACCACATCACACTCAACACCTTTATATGTCAACCAATATACATGAGAAATGGTTAAACTATCCTTTAATTAAATTAAATTATTTTAACATGTGTCCAACTGGACAAAAGTCTTCCCATTATGGGTATGGGTTATCAATTTTCTTTAAATGTGAGAGAACTAATCCAAAAATCTATAGTTGTATCATGATGACCCAAAGAAACCACACACCTCAAACACTAAAAATAGTAGATTTTATGTCACCATAACCTCATCCTTCATTGGATCAACTACAATTACATCTTATGAAATGAATTACCCTATGAAATGATCCATATAAATATAAAACACTCACATTGATATGTTCTCATATAGATATATCTATATAATTAATTCAATGAGAATACCCAATTTTTTTTCTTGTTTCTACATTAATCGAGACTAAATAGTGATTTTATTTATTATATTCATTATAAAACAATCAAATTATTTATGTAAAATATAGTTCATGAGTACCATGAACACTATTGTATTGATAAATATGATGAATAAAAACACCAATAAATCATAATGAATATAGTGACTATGAACTCTACATTCATTATAACCAACTGAGGATTCAAATGTTATTGATTCACTGACCATTGATGTATCATTAAGAACCATCATGCTCATTTCAGATGGACAACAATTTCATTAATACTTGCAAGGGGTTATTTTATCTTTATGTTCACTAGATTCAAGAGGTGGTGATCAATAAAAAACATCATGATCCCATATATATTTCAATGTAATTGTATATACCATGAGGGAAACATTGTATGTAATAAATACTTTCTATAAATGTGACACAAAATAAACCAATAGTTTATTGAGAATTTATGGGACCGTTTCATATGGTTTTGGGTGTATCAATGTGTTTACATGGTAATTTTAATACTATAAATGAACTCTTGATATGAATTATACTTATTAAATTTCATTGGAAAAAATTCATTATACTCCTCCACTACAATAGGATAATTCTCCTCTATAGGATTGGTGGTTCACAAACACTTGATTATAAAATTATGATAAAATATGTTTAATATTATCATGGTTTTCCATGATCATCCCATATTACGGTCCCACTCACCTGTTAAGATGAATATCTAACCATATTCAATTATGATCACTTATTTATATAGTAATTACTAATATTTGGAGTGAAATTTTGTTGATAGCATCCATTAAGACACAAACACCATGCTACTATTTCGTAAAAATCTCTTCATCTCATAAGCATCCGAAAAAATTATTATATGGCATGAAAATTCATAATAAATTACCTCCAATGTAGATGACTAGGTTCATAGTGTATCGTCTTTCCGTAAAAAATAGGCATAGCATTTTTCTATCATTCTACAATCATAAGTACTAACCCATTCAAAAATTCAACAACTCTTTTCACAAATAACATATAGGAACTGTCTTTTATGTTAAATAACATTTGTATGAAAGATCCACTAATGAAAAATCCAATCATTATTTTTTTTATCCATTAATCCATGCTAATTATTCACTTCTCAAAGTGTTACTACAGAATAAATGTTGTATTCACTATAACCTTATATTTCTTCTTACCTGTATAATATTATCACTATAAAATCATGATATGTTTCAAAAGATATACTTCCAATGTCCCAAAAACTGAACAACAATCATGGATGTTTAATTTTCTATTTGAAAAAATAATTATGTATTCTTTCTCCCTAAATTCATCAATCCATTTAAAAGTATAAACCAATAACAACTAGACATTTTTATACATAACATACATAATATAATCCAAATTTGTTCAATAACATGAGCAACACAATACCCTCAATGTGAAAAAACCACTAAATATTGGAATAAAATTAATAATAATTCTATAATAAATATGTTTTCATTGAACCATTACGAGTTATTAAAATTGGAATACAAATAATTAGTATGACATAATGTTGAAAAACATTATTTAAAAAAAATTATTTTCATTATAATATTTAGTTTTATAAAAAATAAAAAATTTGTGAATAAAAATTTAATAAAATGATAAAAATATTTTAATTATTGACACCAAAAATTACTATATAGTATTTTTGGAATCTTGTTTTCAGAAAATGATGATCATTAGTTGATAAATTAGGTTTTTGGGAAAAAATTTATGATTATATTGTCATGTAATAGTATCATAGAAGATTCAAAAACCTTGGATGTAATAAAATATTCATTAATGGAATGAAATTATGAATTTTTATAATTTTCTTGTACTTATGAATTCAATTTTAATGCTTTTATAAAAAAATTAATAATTTATATTACTAAAAAAATATTCACAACCTTTTTCCTCTAAAAAATTATTTTAATAGTGAAATTATTTTCATCATTTATTTAATCGAACTAAATTTAATTTTATTAAAAAACAATTTATTTCATAAAAATAATTATCTAAATAGTTTTATCTTGTACATATAATTTTAAACACATAAGAATAATTGTTTTTATAAATTGTTTTTACAGGTTTTGTGTGAAAATCCTATAATTGTCTTTTGAAACCCAAAGACATTTTATTTAATTAAATTACTAACAAATTCACCTTGATATTTTAAAAATTATTTAAAATGTTTAGTAGAAATATTTTTCATCAATTTTAATTTTTAAGGATAAAAATTAATTAAAAAGGATAATGTAAATTCGGGTAACGATTGAAATGTTAAATGGAACAAACTAAATACATTAAATGAAATTTTAAAAATAATTTATTAAAAAAATCATAAACTATACAAAGTTCTCCTCTACATTATCAAATTTTGGATACATTGTCTATTTAATATTATCATTACATTATTGAAAATATATGTGTTAGTTGGAAAACTACCCTTCTCTTCACATATAAAAATATAAAACTTACACCACATAAAGGTTCAATGTTAATATACCAAAATGGGACACCTTAAAAACAAGAAAACTACCTGATCCTCCACATACCTAAAAGGAGTTCATGTTCTCTACACGATGGTTATTAGCACCTGGTTATGAATTACACATCCATATAGAATTAATTGGTCCAACATAAAAAAGATATATGGCTTATATAGAAGAAAAATATATAGATAAAGAGAAAATAAGAAAAAAAATAAAATATCTAGAATAACATAAAGATAGTGATGTAACTCAAAATCACAGGTAAACAAAAAGGCCATATGTCCAACAAAAACCAAGAAAAAAATTGAATAGAAAACAACTACTCATGTGGTATGTGGGAAATCTCCCACCATCTCATCATGAGATACTCATACATAGACAAAATAATCCTCACCACCTCACAATGGAGGCTTGTCATTCCATACATAAAAATTTATAACTAGGGCTACATTGCATGAAAATAGTGTGGATGGATTAAGGAATATCAAAAATGTAGGATCCTACATATGTGTTCCATATCAAGTCTCTATAAAAAATAAAAAAATTACTATTTTAAGAAAACAAGTAATGATAAGTATAAATTTTTTTGTAATCAATAAATGGAAAATTTTCACAATATCACATAATTCCAAACTAGCATGGTTAAAAGGTTTTAAAGGATAATTTCCACAAAAAAATATTCAATCAAGTATATCAAATCTATAACAACAAAAATCCATGAACCATGGTCAATGAGCTAAGAATCATAATAGTTCATGCCAAATAACAAATAATACAGTAATAAATTAATACATCAAACACACTTCCATAAAAGACATTCCTAAAGATAATAGAAGAATCTCAATAGTTAACCCACCAACAATTTCAACACATGTACCTAGAACAGTGGGCCTAGGGAGAATAAGAACACCCCATGAGTGGACAACCCCCCCACCATAATAGAAATAGGAAATTGACATAAGATATGAATTCCACCTAATTACCCATATTAACCCATGTGCTACATTTGTAAAATCAATTTCAAAATGGGTTTTTCAAAATAAATGATAAAAAATGTTTTTTCATTAAAACAAATTTAAAAACCCATTTCAAAATGTGTCAAAGACAACCTTTTTCCATTACCAAAAACCAATAAGAGAATATAGTTTTTCCTAAAACCCATATTTGAACATACAAACCAATCACTCAATAATATCCAGTTAGAATAAAATATAAAAAATAAAATAAATAACAGAATATTTCTTAAAGGATAGTGATACAAACAACTACCTAAAAAACGGTTTAAAAACTACATGCAATGTGTTCCCCAACCATCAGAAACAATTTGAGACAAAAAATTGTCCCTAAAAAATATTATCATATCTCAGTGTCAGAATCCGTAAAAACAATATCTAGTAGAGACGTTAGGTCACAAAAACCTTGATAAAGACACCAACCATGCCACAAAAAACATGAGGTATAACTTTTAAGAGAGTCACTACTGGAAATTCGAGCTATAGCCACGGTTCTAAACCGTGGCTATAGGCCCTCAAACCGTGGCTATAGGTAATAGCCACGGTTTGAGGAACCGTGGCCAAGTTTGGCGTGGCTATTGGCCTAGACCTATAGCCACGGTTCCAAACCGTGGCTTTAACTCTATAGCGACGGTTCAAACCGTGGCTATAGGTTTATAGCCACGGTTAAAACCGTGGCTGTATACCTAATGCCACGGTTTCAACCGTGGCTATACTAAAGGCCGGACAAAATCTATAGCCACGGTTTAAAACCGTGGCATTATGTCTATAGCCACGGTTTAAAACCGCGGCAATACATCAATAGCCACGGTTTTGAACCGTGGCTATAGGGTGTCCAAATTCATAAAAAAAAATACCCCCTGGACACACCCTGGACACCCCCATGCCACCCCCGGCCAGTCCCCCCTGCCAGTACCCCCGGACAGCCCCCCGTGCACCCCCGGACAGCCCCCCGTGCACCCCCGGACAGCCCCCCGTGCACCCCCGGACAGCCCCCCGTGCACCCCCGGACAGCCCCCCCGGCCAGCCCCAGCCAGCCCCCCGTGCACCCCCGAGCAGCCCCCCGACCAGCCCCGGACAGCCCCCCGTGCACCCCTGGACAGCCCCCCCGGCCAGCCCCAGCCAGCCCCCCGTGCACCCCCGAGCAGCCCCCCGACCAGCCCCGGACAGCCCCCCGTGCACCCCCGGACAGCCCCCAGCCCCCCCTGCCCCCTGCTTGTCCCCCTGCCAGCTCCCCCCTGCTAGTCCCCCCCTGCCCCCTGCTAGTCCCCCACTGCCCCCTGCTAGTACCCCCCCCCCCCGCCACCCCCCCTTCTTGTCCCCTTGCCAGCCCCCCCTGCCACCCCCCTGCCAGTCCCCCCTGCCCCCTGACACCCCCCCTGCTAGTCCCCCTGCCCCCTGCTAGTCCCCCACTGTCCCCTGTTAGTCCCCCCCCCCCGCCACCCCCCCGCTTGTCCCCTTGCCAGCCCCCCCAGCCACCCCCTGCTTGTCCCCCTGCAAGCCCCCCTGCTTGTCCCCCTGCCAGCCCCACCCCTGCTCCTGCCAGCCCCCCCCCTGCCCCCTGCTTGCCCCCCTGCCAGCCCGCCCCCTTCCCCCTGCTTGTCCCCCTTCCAGCCCCCCGGCCACCCCCCTGCCCCCTGCTTGCCCCCTGCCGCCACCCCCCCCCCCCCCCCTTCCCCCTGCCAGCCCCCCCGCCCCTGCTTGTCCCCCTGCCAACCCCCCCTGCTGGACACCCCCCCTGTCCGTGCACCCCCGGACAGCCCCCCATGCACCCCCGGACAGCCCCCCATGCACCCCCGGACAGCCCCCCGTGCACCCCTTGCCAGCCCCCCCAGCCACCCCCTGCTTGTCCCCCTGCAAGCCCCCCCTGCTTGTCCCCCTGCCAACCCCACCCCTGCTCCTGCCAGCCCCCCCCCCCCCATGCCCCCTGCTTGCCCCCCTGCCAGCCCCCCCCCCCCCCCCTTCCCCCTGCTTGTCCCCCTTCCAGCCCCCCCGGCCACCCCCCTGCCCCCTGCTTGCCCCCTGCCGCCACCCCCCCCCCCTTCCCCCTGCCAGCCCCCCCGCCCTGCTTGTCCCCCTGCCAACCCCCCCTGCTGGACACCCCCCCTGTCCGTGCACCCCCGGACAGCCCCCCGTGCACCCCCGGACAGCCCCCATGTCCACCCCCGGACAGACCCCATGCAGCCCCCATCCCCCCTGCACAGAACCCCGGAAACCCCCTGCCCCCTGCTTGTCCCCCTGCCAGCCCCCCCTGCCCCCTGCTTGTCCCCCTGCCAGCTCCCCCCCTGCCCCCTGCTAGTCCCCCACTGCCCCCTGCTAGTCCCCCCCCCCCCCCCCGCCACCCCCCCTGCTTGTCCCCTTGCCAGCCCCCCTGCCAGTCCCCACTGCCCCCTGACACCCTCCCTGCTAGTCCCCCTGCCCCCTGCTAGTCCCCCACTGCCCCCTGTTAGTCCACCCCCCACCCCCCCCGCCACCCCCCTGCTTGTCCCCTTGCCAGCCCCCCTGCCGCCCCCTGCCAGCCCCCCCTGCTTGTCCCCCTGCCAGCCCCCCTGCTCCTGCCAGCCCCCCCTGCCCCCCTGCCAACCCCACCCCCCCTTCCCCCTGCTTGTCACCCTGCCAGCCCCCCCGGCCACCCCCCTGCTTGTCCCCCTGCCAGCCCCCCCTGCCCCTGCCAGCCCCCCCCCTGCCCCTGCCAGCCCCCCCTGCCAGCCCCCCCCCCTTCCCCCTGCTTGTCCCCCTGCCAGCCCCCCCTGCCCCCTGCTTGTCCCCCTGCCAGCCCCCCCCCTGCCCCCCTGCCAGCCCCCCCCCCCTTCCCCCTGCTTGTCCCCCGGCCAGCCCCGGCCAGCCCCCCGTGCACCCCCGGACAGCCCCACGACCAGCCCCGGACAGCCCCCCGTGCACCCCCGGACAGCCCCCATGTGCACCCCCGGACAGCCCCCCGTGCACCCCCGGACAGCCCCCCCGTGCACCCCCAGACAGCCCCCCCGTGCACCCCCGGACAGCCCCCATATGCACCCCCGGACAGCCCCCATATGCACCCCCAAACAGCCCCCCGTGCACCCCTGGACAGCCCCCCGGCCAGCCCCGGACAACCCCCTGTGCACCCCCGGACAGCCCCCCGACCAGCCCCGGACAGCCCCCCGTGCACCCCCGGACAGCCCCCATGTGCACCCCCGGACAGACCCCATGCAGCCCCATTCCCCCCGGACAGCCCCCCGTGCACCCCCGGACAGCCCCCATGTGCAACCCCGGACAGCCCCCATGTGCACCCCCGGACAAACCCCATACAGCCCCCTACCCCCCTGCACAGAACCCCGGGCGTTTATCAAGCGCGCGCAACGCTTAAAGAACGCATAATGAGCCCTACCGCGCAGAACACACGTCCGATTGACGCGCCGTCTGCGCGTGCACGTCGCGAATAATAATGGGATTGTTGTCCTGTGATTTCAGGGCAATCCGATGTCGTCCGCTATGAGTTTGACCGTTAGATGCCTGTTTTGGCCGTTTATGACACCGGAACGGCGTTCCCGGTCACCACGGGCACACGGCACGTCCGATTGACGTGTCGTCTGCTCGACCACATCACAATTCACTCACCCTTTGATGTCGTCCGATTTCAGGCCATTCAGAATTCGTTCGGCCCGTTTGGACCCCCCCACGCGCGTTTATCAAGCGCGCGCAACGCTTAAAGAACGCATAATGAGCCCTCCTGCGCAGACCGCACGTCCGATTGACGTGCCGTCTGCGCGTGCACGTCGCGAATAATAGTTTGAATGTTGTCCTGTGATTTCAGGTCAATCCGATGTCGTTCGCTATGAGTTTGACCGTTAGACGCCCGTTTTGGCCGTTTATGACACCGGAACGGCGTTCCCGGTCACCGCGGGCACACGGCACGTCCGATTGACGTGCCGTCTGCTCGACCACATCACAATTCACTCACCCTTTGATGTCGTCCGATTTCAGGCCATTCGCAATTCGTTCGGCCCGTTTGGACCCCCCACGCGCTTTTCTCAAGCGCGCGCAACGCTTAAAGAACGCATAATGAGCCCTCCTGCGCAGACCGCACGTCCGATTGACGTGCCGTCTGCGCGTGCACGTCGCGAATAATAATTTGAATGTTGTCCTGTGATTTCAGGTCAATCTGATGTCGTCCGCTATGAGTTTGACCGTTAGACGCCCGTTTTGGCCGTTTATGACACCAGAACGGCGTTCCCGGTCACCGCGGGCACACGGCACGTCCGATTGACGTGCCGTCTGCTCGACCACATCACAATTCACTCACCCTTTGATGTCGTCCGATTTCAGGCCATTCGCAATTCGTTCGGCCCGTTTGGACCCCCCCACGCGCGTTTCTCAAGCGCGCGCAACGCTTAAAGAACGCATAATGAGCCCTCCTGCGCAGACCGCACGTCCGATTGACGTTCCGTCTGCGCGTGCACGTCGCGAATAATAATTTGAATGTTGTCCTGTGATTTCAGGTCAATCCGATGTCGTTCGCTATGAGTTTGACCGTTAGACGCCCGTTTTGGCCGTTTATGACACCGGAACGGCGTTCCCGGTCACCGCGGGCACACGGCACGTCCGATTGACGTGCCGTCTGCTCGAACACATCACAATTCACTCACCCTTTTATGTCGTCCGATTTCAGGCCATTCGCAATTCGTTCGGCCCGTTTGGACCCCCCCACGCGCGTTTATCAAGCGCGCGCAACGCTTAAAGAACGCATAATGAGACCTCCTGCGCAGACCGCACGTCCGATTGACGTGCCGTCTACGCGTGCACGTCGAGAATAATAGTTTGAATGTTGTCCTGTGATTTCAGGTCAATCCGATGTCGTTCGCTATGAGTTTGACCGTTAGACGCCCGTTTTGGCCGTTTATGACACCGGAACGGCGTTCCCGGTCACCGCGGGCACACGGCACGTCCGATTGACGTGCCGTCTGCTCGACCACATCACAATTCACTCACCCTTTGATGTCGTCCGATTTCAGGCCATTCGCAATTCGTTCGGCCCGTTTGGACCCCCCACGCGCTTTTCTCAAGCGCGCGCAACGCTTAAAGAACGCATAATGAGCCCTCCTGCGCAGACCGCACGTCCGATTGACGTGCCGTCTGCGCGTGCACGTCGCGAATAATAATTTGAATGTTGTCCTGTGATTTCAGGTCAATCTGATGTCGTCCGCTATGAGTTTGACCGTTAGACGCCCGTTTTGGCCGTTTATGACACCAGAACGGCGTTCCCGGTCACCGCGGGCACACGGCACGTCCGATTGACGTGCCGTCTGCTCGACCACATCACAATTCACTCACCCTTTGATGTCGTCCGATTTCAGGCCATTCGCAATTCGTTCGGCCCGTTTGGACCCCCCCACGCGCGTTTCTCAAGCGCGCGCAACGCTTAAAGAACGCATAATGAGCCCTCCTGCGCAGACCGCACGTCCGATTGACGTGCCGTCTGCGCGTGCACGTCGCGAATAATAATTTGAATGTTGTCCTGTGATTTTAGGTCAATCCGATGTCGTTCGCTATGATTTTGACCGTTAGACGCCCGTTTTGGCCGTTTATGACACCAGAACGGCGTTCCCGGTCACCGCGGGCACACGGCACGTCCGATTGACGTGCCGTCTGCTCGAACACATCACAATTCACTCACCCTTTGATGTCGTCCGATTTCAGGCCATTCGCAATTCGTTCGGCCCGTTTGGACCCCCCACGCGCGTTTCTCAAGCGCGCGCAACGCTTAAAGAACGCATAATGAGCCCTCCTGCGCAGACCGCACGTCCGATTGATGTGCCGTCTGCGCGTGCACGTCGCGAATAATAATTTGAATGTTGTCCTGTGATTTCAGGTCAATCCGATGTCGTTCGCTATGAGTTTGACCGTTAGACGCCCGTTTTGGCCGTTTATGACACCAGAACGGCGTTCCCGGTCACCGCGGGCACACGGCACGTCCGATTGACGTGCCGTCTGCTCGACCACATCACAATTCACTCACCCTTTGATTTCGTCCGATTTCAGGCCATTCGCAATTCGTTCGGCCCGTTTGGACCCCCCACGCGCGTTTCTCAAGCGCGCGCAACGCTTAAAGAACGCATAATGAGCCCTCCTGCGCAGACCGCACGTCCGATTGACGTGCCGTCTGCGCGTGCACGTCGCGAATAATAATTTGAATGTTGTCCTGTGATTTCAGGTCAATCTGATGTCGTCCGCTATGAGTTTGTCCGTTAGACGCCCGTTTTGGCCGTTTATGACACCAGAACGGCGTTCCCGGTCACCGCGGGCACACGGCACGTCCGATTGACGTGCCGTCTACTCGACCACATCACAATTCACTCACCCTTTGATGTCGTCCGATTTCAGGCCATTCGCAATTCGTTCGGCCCGTTTGGACCCCCCACGCGCGTTTCTCAAGCGCGCGCAACGCTTAAAGAACGCATAATGAGCCCTCCTGCGCAGACCGCACGTCCGATGGTGACTAGGTCTCATAGCTCATCTACCTACAACTTGGAATGGGATGATGACGTCGGGGAGGGGGTTATGAAAACGAAATGCTTTATTATGAAGGCAGTTTTATCAATGTCTAGCCCCATCTCCTCTCTTATGTCATCTTTTGTTTTTAATAAAATGGCTTTAGAGCCTTTCGGCTCGAAGCTTCTTTCTGTCATACTCTAATTCTGTTAAGCCTCTCAAACTTGACAGCCCCATCTCCTCTCTTATGTCATCTTTTGTTTTTAATAAAATGGCTTTAGAGCCTTTCGGCTCGAAGCTTCTTTCTGTCATACTCTAATTCTGTTAAGCCTCTCAAACTTGACACACTGTCATACTCTAATTCTGTTAAGCCTCTCAAACTTCCAGCCCTCAATGAGGGCTGCAATTCTGTATTAAAGGATGGGAACGAAAATTACAGCAGAAAAATAGAAGAAATAGGGAAAACAACAGAAGAAATCCTCAGGAGGCCCCCAGGCTGAGGGAGGAAGATCAAGCTAACAAGCCACCAGGCCGATCTTCCGCTGAACTGTAAATGGCCCATAGAAACGAGGGGCAGGTTTCTGAGAAATCTGGCAGGTTAAAGAGTGTTGTTTGTGAGGCCGAAAGCGTACGGAAACAGGATCTCCCACATGGAGGGCAAGGTGACGGCAGTGTATTAGTTTTCTGCTTCATGATGTCTTGGGACCGACTCAAATAATATTTGAGTCCACGATCAAGCAGTGCATGGGCAACAGCGGGCAACTAGATTTCTGATGGAACAGCGTAGGTCTCGTGGCAGCGATTTACCACCTCTATTTGGTCATCCGTTTGCGGGTGGTAGGTCAAGCTGAGTTTTAAGTCAGTGCCTTGGAGTTTGAGCAGTTCAATCCAAAAATGGCTTACAAAAATGGGATTGCGGTCGCTGGAATGCTATGCAAACTGACAATCTCCCACACGAAAACCTCGCCCACACTCCCACACTCTTTGCTGTGTAAGGGTGTTTTAGGGGTAAAAAATGGCCATATTTAGAGAGATGATCAATGATGACCAGAATCACAGTGCAACCACGGGATTAGGGTAGTCCGGTGATAAAATCCATAGAGAGACCCGACCACACCAGCTGGGGAATTTCCAACGGCTGCAACAGGCCAGCCGGATATAGTGTGGAATATTTATTTCGTTGGCATTTGGCCCATTGGCAAACTGTTGAACCGGTATTTTCATCCCGACCCAATATAAATTGGCAGGCAATTTTCTATACGTGCGGCAAAAACCAGAATGACCCCACTACGGAGACAAATGGAACTCAGCCAGCAATATGGGCACCCATGGGGACGAACTAGACAGCACCAACCGGCCCTTATAACAGAGGACACCTTGCAGAAAAGAGTAAGTAGGAAAGGAAGGAGCATCTGCTTGCAGAGTGATGATGACTTAGCTGAAAAATGGGTCGTCTGAAACGCCTGTGAGAAAGTGGGGCTGAACCTCCCCCCTGTTGGATGTGGCTGGAGCAGGGCCACATCACGGCGTGACCGCGGCGTGACCGCGGCGTGACCGCGGCGTGACCGCAGCGTGTTGGCCCGATCCAGCGACATCCGCGGGGCAGCATCTTCCGACCAGGAGCGAAGGGAGCGGGAGGAGGCTGGAATGTGGGTGAAAGGGGGCTGGTTGCAGGTGTTGGGGGGATGGTGCGGGCTGATTCGAAGGTGGGGGGGCTGTTGCGGGCTGGAATGCTGGTGGCAGCGGGCTGATGACTTTGCTGAAAAATGGGTCGTCTGAAACGCCTGTGAGCAAGTGGGGCTGAACCTCCCCCCTGCTGGATGTGGCTGGAGCAGGGCCACATCACGGCGTGACCGCGGCGTGACCGCGGCGTGACCGCGGCGTGACCGCGGCGTGACCGCGGCGTGACCGCGGCGTGACCGCGGCGTGACCGCGGCGTGACCGCGGCGTGACCGCGGCGTGACCGCAACGTGACCGCAGCGTGACCGCAACGTGTTGGCCCGGTCCAGCGACATCCGCGGGGCAACATCTTCCACTTAGTTTCAAATAGGATGATATGGATGGCATGAAAGGATGTTTTCTCAGAAGATTTAAAGAAATGAATGCTAATCTGTGATGAATAGAGGATTGGATGACCCCTGATATACCTAATTCGGTGAGGTTTGCAGATCTAGAAATGTGTAGGAATACCTAGAGGAATAAAATATGTCAGACAATTCCAAACCAATGTTTTCAGTTGAATTGAGCTTTTGTACCACCTGCTATGCACGTTTTGTGGAAAGATGGATGAGAGGCAGCGCTGAGAGGAGATATAGTTTAGGAATGAGGAAATACGAAAAATTATAGAGCTAACCATTCAATGTTTCTCTAAGGAGTAACCGCCGCAGGGTGTCGTCCTGGAGCAGGGCCAAATCACGGCGTGACCGCGGCGTGACCGCGGCGTGACCGCGGCGTGACCGCGGCGTGACCGCGGCGTGACCGCGGCGTGACCGCGGCGTGACCGCGGCGTGACCGCGGCGTGACCGCGGCGTGACCGCGGCGTGACCGCAACGTGTTGGCCCGGTCCAGCGACATCCGCGGGGCAACATCTTCCACTTAGTTTCAAATAGGATGATATGGATGGCATGAGAGGATGTTTTCTCAGAGGATTTAAAGAAATGAATGCTAATCTGTGATGAATAGAGGATTGGATGACCCCTGATATACCTAATTCGGTGAGGTTTGCAGATCTAGAAATGTGTAGGAATACCTAGAGGAATAAAATATGTCAGACAATTCCAAACCAATGTTTTCAGTTGAATTGAGCTTTTGTACCACCTGCTATGCACGTTTTGTGGAAAGATGGATGAGAGGCAGCGCTGAGAGGAGATATAGTTTAGGAATGAGGAAATACGAAAAATTATAGAGCTAACCATTCAATGTTTCTCTAAGGAGTAACCGCCGCGGGGTGTCGTCCTGGAGCAGGGCCAAATCACGGCGTGACCGCGGCGTGATCGCGGCGTGACCGCGGCGTGACCGCGGCGTGACCGCGGCGTGACCGCGGCGTGACCGCGGCGTGACCGCGGCGTGACCGCGGCGTGACCGCGGCGTGACCGCGGCGTGACCGCGGCGTGACCGCGGCGTGACCGCGGCGTGACCGCGGCGTGACCGCAACGTGTTGGCCCGGTCCAGCGACATCCGCGGGGCAACATCTTCCACTTAGTTTCAAATAGGATGATATGGATGGCATGAGAGGATGTTTTCTCAGAAGATTTAAAGAAATGAATGCTAATCTGTGAATTATATGTGGACATGTATATAATGAATGTGGACATGTATATAATGATTCTAGAAGAAGTAGTCTTAACTAACTAGATGAATGTATAGACTTTCTGATCCAATACGAAAGGAAACCATAGTTCTACATGAATTATATGTTTTTTCCATCATTCTCCAGAATGTAATAGGGACAAGGAGTGTTCTTTTTACAATATGAAGGGGAATGATGTCTCTAACTATGAAAGTTGGAACGGTAAGATGAATATTCCAATCTATGACTTGGAGAGAAAATACACTACTATCCCTTATAATGTGGATAAGATAGGGGTTATATCAGTGTAGAAGGATACTGGGAAAACTACAGACTTAATCACTTCAACATCACCTTAGGATGGTCCTTCTAATGAAAAAAACATGGATTATTCTCAGTGTGTTGTATTTACTCTAGAGGGCCCACCCCCGGGAAAATCCTTGAATGAGGACAATGTACCCCTTCCTGATATAGAGATAAACATTGGATAGAACATCCAGTTCGAGGGGCATGTATTTTGGGGGCACCTTTCCCTGATTAAATTTTTATTTTATGTTTGTAAAACTACATGGGAACAAAATAATATGTTAATATCACTCTAATCAAAACCAATAACTGAGAAGTGAAGTTCACATAGATGCCCATTACCAAGAATGGATGTTCCCTCTTGCTTGTCGGTTGCATGCCAACGTGCCCGCATTTGAACCAACACCAACAACCTCGTCCTATGGTAGAAATGATTAATTAGATATATGCATCAATTTGTAACAATAAAGAATTTTTTTATCTAATTACAAACAAAGCATATAACTAATATATTAAAAACAAAAGAAATGAAGAACATAGAGTTCAAACAATCACACAAAATGCATGAATGATACCCACTAGTTACTATATTAACAACTTCAACACATATTCATGGATTTTAATGTAGATGCATGTTAACATTTGAAGTTCAAAAATGATTTTTAGTAAAACATTAAAATAAGCATACACACCAGAATTTCAATACAAAAAGGTAGTAAAAAAGGAAGCAACAACCAACAGATTTAACAAGATGATTTCAGCATACAAAATTTATTAAAAGGCAACTTCCAACCATTTATTTCAACTAAAAAAAAGAAGTGAATTTTCAAGTTTAAGTAGAAAAATCACAGAATTTAAACTATTACTCCCATGGTGTAGATGCTCTATTCATTTGAGATCATTGGAAAAAATTTCCCTTCTTTTCTTGTTGAATAAATACCTTTGGTTTCCAAAATTTCATCTCCTATAAGTGTAAACATATACATTAATTTATAAAATTTAAAGTTCAAAACAGAACAAAACTAGAGTAAAAACTAAGGTAGATTGGTTCAAAGTTACTATGAAATATAACTTCTCTAGATCTATAAAAATCGTTGAATCTATACTTCAATAGGATGTGAAATTATGCTCACAGCTGCACCCCTCCACCCTCCCCCCTGCCCCCTCCCCCCTGCCCCCTGCCCCCCTCCAACCTACCCCCCTGCCCCCCTGCAACGTGCCCCCTGCCCCCCTCCAACCTGCCCCCCTGCCCCCTGCCCCCTGCCCCCTGCCCCCCTCCAACCTGCCCCCCTGCCCCCCTGCAACCTGCCCCCCTGCCCCCCTCCAACCTGCCCCCCTGCAACGTGCCCCCTGCCCCACTCCAACCTGCCCCCCTGCCCCCCTGCAACCTGCCCCCCTGCCCCCCTCCAACCTGCCCCCTGCCCCCTTCCCCCCTCCAACCTGCCCCCCTGCCCCCTTGAAACTTCCCCCTGCCCCCCTGCCCCCTACAACCTGCCTCCTGCCCCCCTGTAACCTGCCCCCCTGCCCCCTGCCCCCCTCCAACCTACCCCCTGCCCCCTGCCCCCCTCCAACCTGCCCCCCTGCCCCCCTGCAACCTGCCCCCCTGAAACTACTTATTTTGTTATGCGAGGACATCTAAGGCATGGACGCACCATGCTGAAATTTTTATGGAATTCTGCTACTTGTTGAATAATATTTATCTAGGAAAATTATTCTCATAGAGCATAATTTGATGTCTCGACAATTGTTGTTAGCTCGAAGGGATTGAGAATGACCCTCAAGCCTTTCCACAGGCCGACTTGGGTGCTCGGATCATGGGTAATCCAATTTAGTTTGTGGAATGGATGTTCAAGTTTTAAAAGTTCCAAAATACCCTCCTCTTCTTCCTCAACCCCCACATCTTCTTCTTACCCAACCCCATGTCCCAAAGCTTGACAGCACCCCTCACCATAGATGAACCAGTTTCTAATCCTAGTTCTATGAGCATACCGTAATTTGAGACCCTGGTGAGCTTCATTGCAAGGATGGCGATGGCCTAAAAAACACATCCTGTATAAAATTGATCTCCATCCTTCATCACTTTGGAGCAACCTGAACATTAACACTCTCAATTAGTTATCAAGAACAAATCATTAGAACATTGTTGCTCAAAAATATGAGGTGCATTGAAGGATGTTAAATTACCAATGGTTTAATTATTACCAACTGAAAAAATCAGGAAACAATATAAATTCATCACCCACATCTAATAATTTTATTATTAAATGAATTTAGTTGTGGTACTCTACCTCAATAACATGCACTACTATGATATCTCTAACCTATGGATTGTACCTATAACCAGTTTATTCACCTATATAAACTGATTTAATGTGAATCTAGTTGGATAGTGTAAGATCCTCTAGTGTCCAATGAATAAAGTACCTATTAAAAAATTGGATGAGGAGTTCCATATCGATTATTGATAACATTAAGCATTATCTTTTACAACAGTCAGTTTTGATTTCTTCCATTTTAGGAAAGACATTGTTCATTTATGGGACTTCCTTGGAATGATCCCTTGTAACCCATCTAACCCAAAAAAACAGAGGTAATAGAAAATTGTTTATAATATCATAGTCGGATGCTCCTCGATATATAGAATAGATACTCCCCTATAGATAAGAGTTTCCTCGCAATAGTTTTTACAGTGTAGAAGTTGTGATATTATATATAGAATCATGATACTCCCCTGAATGTTGATTTCCCAAATGAGGCTACCCTCTTAGTGGATCATGTCAAAGAGTATTAGAAAACATATTTTGATGGTGATTTTCAAAGATCGACTGAAATAATGCCTAATAATTCTAATCTTAATTGAGTAGGCCAGGTGGTTGTCTTTATCACACCAACACAAGACGTCCAATCATACTTTTTCCTATTTTTATAAGGTTTCACTGATGATGAGGCAAATTATTAGGCTCTCATTACTGGTCATAAGTTATCAGATGATATTTATTTCCCCCAAATGGATATGAAGGGAGAATCCAAGTTAGCCCTCAAATATATTAATGGTGACCGCGGCGTGACCGCGGCGTGACCGCGGCGTGACAGCCCCCCCCCCCCCCCCCAAACCTCGGACACCCCTGCCAGTCCCCCCCAGACCCTGGACACCCCTCCCCCCTGGCTGGACAGCCCCTCCCCCTGTTGGACACCCCTCCCCCTGCTGGACACCCCTCCCCCCTGCCCCCTGCCCCCTGCCCCCTGCCCCCTGCCCCCTGTCTGGTTTAAGGAATCCACTATGAGAGAACCTCAAGGAGATCACAAATGAATTCCTTCAAAATTAATGGAACTAACAGATGGGGGGAGGGGTCTCTCATAGTGGATTCCTTAAACCAAACAGGTTCTAAGAGATCATAAATCAATTCTTTGAAAATTGATGGAACTGATTCAGAGAGAGGGAGCGATTCTCTCATAGTGGATTCCTTGAACCAAAGAGGGTCTAAGATATCACAAATGATTTTCTTGAAAATTAATGGAACTGGAAGGGGGGAGAGAGTTACCAAAACACCGGGTAAATGAGAGGTCTTTTCACGTATCTCCGCACTTATTTCTTGAAGGTCGAAAAGAGTCCTCCCACAAGACGGGCACGAAACATACTCCTGCCACAGTAGTAAAATTACACACATCAAAATTATCAAAACTACATGATCAACCCAATCATCTTATTATCTAAAACCACATCACGTACCGTCTTTGTATTTCGCATCCTGCAACCTTGCAGTAAGTTGAATGATGTATCCCTCACGAAATCAATGTCCTGATCCAGCGCTTCAATTAGAATCCCGTCCCCGAGCCCATCCACAAGAAGTGCCCCGGCATTAGTGCCAGCTTCGATCACCAACTCATCCCTGAAACCAAGCTACTTGACTCACACCCAATTGAAGAAACCCAGATGAGTTGCAGGTCATGGTATTGTTCTGTAATTACCTATGGATCCTGTTGGGGAATTGAAGATGATGGATTGCAGCGAAGTTCAGAGCATTGCCTTCCAAAAATTCAAAAACACCAGCATGAAAAGAGGGTATACGGTTATTGAAAACCAACTCATTCCTTGATTTCCAAATAAATGATAACAATCTAACAGAAGCAGACATCATAAGGGCACGAACCTGTTCACTGCACTGGAATCGGAAAATGGAGAGAAGCAGTGCCTCAATTCCCTACAGGTCCAGACAGCAGCAGAAAACCATCTGTACATACTCCCATAGTCTGATTGTGAAGGTGCAATGCACGAAAAGATGAGATAGGGATTCATCCGCATGAAGGCAGAAAAAGAAAAATGGAGGAATGGAACGTGATAATAAAATTAGAGAAGATGCTTTACCTCAAATGGGTAGATTTGAATCTTCCCCCTATAAACATTAGGAACCCAACATTTCAATTTGTAATGGCATAGGAAAACTGTAGAAACATTTGATTCATTTGGTCTCTCATTATGACACCAAGATGGGGAAACCTAAAAAATAGGTTGCAGTGAAACTGAAGTGATAAAAAATGGAATGATAAAGATACCGGCAATGAGGTCGTCGGGAGGAGGAGAGTTCGTCGGAGGAGGAGATTCCGTCGGGAGTAGGGGAGTTGCGGTCGTCCGGAGGAGGGGAGTCCGTCGGGGGAGTCCGTCGGCGTCGGGGGAGGCGCTGTCGTCCGGGGAGGGGGGAGGCGCGGTCGTCCGGGGAGGGGAGTGCGTCGGGGGAGGGGAGTGAGTCGGGGAGGGTTCCGTAGGAGTGAGTCCGGGGAGGGGGGAGGCGCGGCGAGGAGGGCGCGGCGGCGAGGAGGGCGCGGCGGCGAGGAGGGCGCGGCGTGGAGGAGGTCTCGGCCTGGAGGCGTCGGGGAGGGGGAGGGCGCGGTGAGGAATCGCGAGGGGGAGGAGAAGAGCCCGATGGGTTTGGGAAAAAAAACGGAGCAGCTGGATATAGCCACGGATAGAATATTAACCGTGGCAGTATAAAAGATATAGCCACGGACCTATAAAACCGTGGCTATAGGTCCGTGGCTATAGCCTGAATTTCTAGTATTGAGTACCTCACAAAATATCTAGAAATGATCAATAAAATGACTCCATATTTTCAATGGATCCATAATAATAGTAAAAATCCATTTCTATGACCAGTGAAAATGGATAATTATAAAGTTCACTTACCAAGATTGATACCACCCAACCAAAACCAAGATTGAAAATCTAATTGAGTGATCCAAATGACGAGGGGGCACACAAAATCACTAAGAACTGCCTACTATTCAAGAGATGAGGTTGTTCAAAGAACAAAATATTATTCAGCCTTATAGTTCATTAAAACTGACAACTCATGAACGATTCAAATTATGAATCCAAGATTGATGATGTGAACCCAAAAAAATTCACCTATGCCGAAAGAGATGTCACCTCATGTTCAAATATATCATGGAAAACCCACTCACAATGTAAATTTTATTTCCTGCCAAATAATTTTTCACTATATGAATATAATTCACAACATTATAATTGATAAATATTCCTGTGTTGAAATACCATCATAATGTGAATGTTCCTTATAGGACACCCCCAGTCCATGTTTTGTAAAAAACTCCCAAAGCTCTCGATGTACGCTAAATCAAAAAATTATCATTTTAAACATTAAGAGAGATGTTTAATTATCCCACATGTTAAAAACTATCCCACATAAAAATTTGTATCTTCTAGAGGTGATTAAGAATAAGGATTCCCATAAAGAGCTGATTCTATTTCACCCTCACCAATGATTCACTCTCTGAAATCTCATGACAATCTGATCCATATTTCTATATTATATTGACCAATGTGATATAATTCCCACACAACAATTTCACTGAATAATCAATGATCTCTATTGGTTTCTACACAATTAATGAATCCAACACCATCTCAATATCTTCTCATCCATGAACATGATATGTATTAGGATGGTACATCATAAACTATGATATATGGAAATCATCATGGATACCTCTCAAGTAAACTAGAAAGAACAAAAAATAATGAACCCATCCAATATTATCAGTGACCTCAAATAGTCCATTAAATCACAGAGCTAGTTTTCCCTTTTTTCCATGACAATGATGACCGAAATGAGGAGAATCATTCATAAACACTCATACACCAATTGAAAATTCCAAATGATGAATTCAAATATCCAATTATTTTTTTGGTAATCGTTATTATATAACATAGTGAAGATGAATTTCATGGATACTTATCGATGTATCCCACAAAACGATTTTGTCCAAAAAGAATGATTTTCCCACCTATTCCTAATACAGTTGTGATCTACATGGAATATGTATAATCACTCAAAGATAAAACTTTTTATTGATGACTAATAACTGTTATTATAAGTATCATCAAGAAATACTAGAATTAAATCACAAGAAACGTCAATTTTTAAGAAAAAGGTGTGGAACATATCCCCTAAGATCTATATCACATTTATTTTTTGACCATCCGTCTGTGTATGCTAAGTTGTACTCAAACTGACATGAGTCCCAATATCCTCTTAGAGTCTTCCAAAATAAGGTGTTGAACCTTCTTCAACTATCCAAACAAAAATTGAAGATGAGACCAAAATTAACTGCACAATCTCTTAAACATATAACATACTTAGATCCTCTACCTTAGTTGTATCCTTGACCAAAATGAAAGGATCCAACTTCATCAAATGTTCAATCACCACCCACATAAAATTCATTCCTCTAAGATTCCATGGTAATTAAACAATAAAGTACATTGAAAACTACTCCAATTTCCAAATTTTTACTAGATGAGTTAGGAGAAAACTCGATTGTTTAGTATTCTCAACCTTTATCTATTTCTATGTATAATAATGAGAAAAATAATCAACAATTCCATTATTCATACATGGCCACAAGAATCCCCATTTCATCCCATAATACATATTCGTAGTGCTTTGATAAATGACCCATGATGATATGTGATAATGAAACAAAAATAAACATCTCAAAGATACTTGGACAATATAATGATCCCCAATGTGGATAATACCATACAACGGTTAGGATTAAATAGACAATTTATCCCCATCATAAAATTTTCCTCATATTCCTCTAACCACATGATCCTGATGATTAACCTATAGAATTGAATGAATGATATATAATTATATTAAAAACCAGTCAAAAGCATAACTATAACAACCCCTATGGAAATAGATGTGACTGTGTAAAAAACACCATTAGTATCCAATATACCATTGATTCCATGATAGCCAACAAGAGTACTCACCTACTTAGGGTACATGTAATTAAAATCTCCTTTACAAAGGTATATGTGATGTTGATATCAAACTTATGAAGGTATTACACACATCGTAACTACTAGATATCCATGTTACTATCAGAGAAGATATAAATCATACTCTTTTGGTTTGAAAAGAATAAAAAGACCTCCCCAAAAAAATAATTTTTCCCATAATTCATCATTTAATATCAACAACATTCTCTATATCATGATTGGGGTAATTTTTCTAATATAGAAGAAAATAGAGTGAGCCCTTGACTGAAACATATTAGTGTTTCATATTTACAAAACATATACCATCACCAAATGAATCATAATATACCACATACTGCATACCATTCTAATGTAATAACAAAATAGGTGATAATATATGGTGTCATTTTAACTCCTCAAAATATGTCTAACACACTGTTGCCCATATGAATTCACTCATTTTGAACTATGAGCAATCAAGGGTGATGTAAAATTATAGAAATATTTGATGAACCCCAATAGTTCAGAATAAGGCCATTGAATCTTATAATATCAAAAGTATTATGTGGCTCCATCCATGAAATGAAAACTTTCACCATATCAGGATCGACTAATATGAAATTCTCATAAATGACATTCAATTTGAACTTCACATAAATGGTCTAGAAACTGAATTTCTAAAGAAATCAAT